>CM039675.1:297125236-298325236 GCA_022496015.1 Hordeum marinum | reverse complement strand
CCTAGCATCAATGTATCTACAGAAATCTGATTCTGCTAATTTCTAGGGTTCATCCAATCTCCATTGTCAAATTCTTCCTCTTAAGCTCAAACTTGGTGAATGCCCTCATTTCTACCTAGCCTTTGACCCTGATAAATATCTCAATAAGTTGGTAACATCTTCTTGCCCAAAATCTTACCAAACACCTTCTGGTGATTTAGTAAAACCCCTATTTTTACTTCTTACCCTCTTACCCTTGCCCCCAACTTTTTCTCACATCTTCTTGCATTGCCCTAGTACATCCAGTAAAAACCCCAGGTCCTCAGGTCACCAGGAGGTGGGGTAAACCCCCATTATCACCCCTGGAGAGCATCTTTTCTCTCTCTTTCCCTTTCCTTTTGCCCTAAGGCTCCTCTAGAGATCTTCCTAGCTCCTCCTAGCCATTGGGCATCTTCTAAGGCCCCAAGGCACAAGAGGACATGCAGGCGGGCTAAAATAATGCATTGGCATGCAGAGCTCGTGCTCTGGAGCGCGCTATAGTGGGCACCCGCACTGTAGCCGCTGGCCAACGGGAAGCCCCGACCGCCTCGGGCCGCCCTAGCTTGTCCCCTCTATCCCTCTCGGCATCCATGACACGCCAAGCTGTTGCCCCCTCCTCTCTCCTCCTCCTCCCCCTCCTCCTGCGCGTGCCGAGCGCCGCCCGGCTCGGCCAACCCTCGACCTCGCATGTGTGCCCTCCTCTCTCTCCCCCATTGCTCCCGCTCATTGTAGACCGACCCCAAGAGCACCCTCAAGCTGCCCCGCGAGCCCTCTCTCCTCTCTGGCCTCGGCCGCAACCTCGTCGGCGCATGGGTCCATGATGCACCGCCCCCTCCTTCTATTTAAGCCCCCGGGCCTCTCTCCCCTCCTCTGGCCCCCTCTCATCCTCCATAGACCGCCCCGAGCCCTCATTGGAGCCCCCCGAGCACCAGTGCTCGAGATCGACTGAGGTGCCGCCGCGGTGGAGCTCCGTCGATCTCGGGGCATAGGCCCGCTCTAGCACTCCCCTATCCTCCTTTGAGCCCACAGCTCACCCCTGGGTCGTTTCCCCCTCCCCCCTCATTTTGAGGCAAGAAACACCGGCTCTGACCCCCTCCCGAATCTGCTCTGCCGCGGCCATCTCCCCGCCGACGACTCCGGCCACCTCCGGCCACCCTTCCACCTCTAGAGGACCGGAGGGTCGACGCCAAACCCGTTCCCGCCTCCAGATCCCCTCGTCGCGCCTCCCTTCTCCACCGGTGAGCTCTTCCCCCTTACTGTCCTGAGGTGGGAGAAGGACCCGATAGGTGGGGCCCACCTGTCGGCCTCTCCTCCCCTCTCCCGTGCCCTCTCTCTCTTCCCCGCGGTCACTGACGGCCGGGCCCCGCGCGTCAGGTTTAAACCTGGCCATGCGCGAGGCCGACTGGCTGGCCAGCTGGGTCGGCCCAGCCACTGGTCGCTTCTCGCCTGGGTCCCCGTGGCCCTTTCTTCTTTTTTCCTTTTCTATGGGATTTTGCAAAAATCCCACAGGGCCCAAATTAAATCCTATGACTTTAATTTTTGCAGCTAAATTCCTAGAATAATCCCTAGAATTTAATAGTGCCATTTGTAAAAATGTTTGAAACTATGTTTAGTACTGTTTTATTTTAAAACCCATATTTAGGCACCTTTTTGCCTTTGTTATTTAATTTCGAAAATCTTTTTCATAGCAAAACCCTAGGGGGATATTTTTAGTATGACATTGGGCATTTATCAGAATAAATTAGCATTTTAATAAGTAGTTGAGTGCTCTGTTTTTGTGTGTTGCTTATTTTATCATTATTTTATTGTGACGATAGATTGCGTTGTTGACGAAGAAGATGGATCCGAAGACTTCGAAGACCCTAGAGACGTTGTTGGGCCAGGCAAGCAACCCTTTGACCATGTTAAGAAACTTTTTCATGCATGTCATATAGCACTTGTTGATTCGATGAAATGATCATGATGAGGTGTTCCCCTTCGGTAGGATACCTCCATTACTTTTACCGTTGAGACTTGCATCGTGCATGAACCTACCACCTTATGAGGGTTGTGTGGGTGGGAGTAGTTAGGTTGCTAATAGATGCTACGCAAATGGGATGGGACTTATGCATAGTGATGGCAAGAAAGAAATGATTTCAAAGATTTTTTCAAAAACCCTATCGGGTGCCACTAATGCCCGAGGGAGATGATGATGAGATGGGTGACCACTTGAGAAAGAAGTGGTGTGCCAGGACAAGAGAGTGATGTGGTTTTCGAAAATGGATTGGTGTAAGTTACGACCGTTACTCCAACCTTACATGCGCAACCACGATACGCCTTATGGGATGGGGCTTTGTTGATTACCTTGGTGGGTACTGGCAAGGAGTCCGCATTACTTGTGGCAGGAGTGGCGTGGTCACTCTCGATACGGGGTCGTACCAGTATGTACGATCATGCGCTGTCTTCACAGGCACTGGGCACACCGTTGGTCCCCTCATGGATGGTACGATTAGAGCGAGGCTCATGTAATGTACATCATGAGGGCTGGGTACCAATCGAGTGGACTCTTTGTTTAGTATCGCTGGGGGAAAGGCATTGTTCGGGTTCTTACCTCGGGTATGTTATATACCGCGAGTCATGGACGACACGGAAGTTCCCTGAGTCTTGTGGGTAAAGTGTGCAAACCTCTACAGAGTGTAAAACTATTCGATAGCCGTGTCCACGGTCAAGGATAGTTGGATGACCGCTCTTGTGCTACGTCCAAGTGTTTTCACAAACTGATGTAGTGGGTGTGTTGGAGACAAAGATGGTACTTGAGCTAAGTCCGATGGCTAGCTTGGAAAGTGATCTAAGTCTGATGACTTAGTATGATGAATGAACACGAGATGTTCAACCCCCAGCTTATGACGATATCGGTAACTTGTTCATATGGATATCTGCTAATTGTTGATGCATGCTCACTAGTTACTTGATCATGACATTTGCATTCAAATTAGCTTTCCGCAAAGTCACCTACTTAGTGCTATATCATGCATCATTGCTACCTTGTTCCACAACTTGGGTTGCGTGCGAGTACATTCAAAGTGTCTTGCCACTAGTTATTTAATTGGCCAGGCATGTAAGAACAAGAGTATGTAAAAGAGTTCGTTGAAGACGAACATGCGAACTAGGACGCTTCCTAGTTAGAATGCATGTAGGTTAGGGCAGATGGCATGGGTTCACGCTTTCGATCAAGATTTCCGCTGCTTGTTCTAGTTTAAGTGGTTGGCCCGTGTGGCCCTATTTATGTAAGACTTGACCATCATGGTCATTATTTGTGTAAGACGTTAAATGTGGATGTAAGACTCTTGTTATCCAGCTTCTATGTGTTTAGTGAGCATTGATCTCTGGGATCACTGCACACGTGCATTCGGTGGCCACGACTTATGAGTCGGGGTCCCCACAAACCTATAGTCTACTTTGATTGGAATTGGATTATAGTTTACTTTAACTTTACTCTTACTTTTTTATTATTTGGCAATTCATATATAAATCAAGTTGTATTCTTTATGAACGTGTCTGCTCATGCCTTCCAACGCGGTGGGCGCCACACTGTCTGATCTGGGAGACCAGCCGCACATGTGATGATGATCCGATTGCATGCTACTTTCATGTCCGCCGTGGGTGATGTTGTGTAAGACGAGCATTAGTACATCCCATTAATTCTTTTTGAATAACTCAAAATGTTGATCGGCCATGATCTAAGTTTTTTTCTACTTCAAAGACATCTAATTTTGTATGTGCTAATGTTAAACTCAACTTGCATGTTTCATAAAAAACTATACACATGTTTTTTTATATGTTCTTGACTCATAATTGAGTTGTGAGGTACATGATTTTTGTTACAAATATGTTTTCCCCATATACATGCCCCTAGTCCGATACCGACGTGAGCAGGGTCACCAACGACCTCCTTCCCATACATAGATCATTTTCCTTCACATCTTTTAGAGATGGAATCCTTGTTGAGTCCTCAGTCATGGCCGATCTCTTTCTTTTCTTCCTCATGTTCCACATGTAAATGGAAGCTTCCTTTCTCCTCATTTTTCACATATGGAAGTTGTCTCTCTCATCCTCAATAATGACAGACGCAAAGTTGCCTTCTTATTTAATTCCCTCTTTCCTTCTATATCCTTCCTCTTTCCTTCTTTGATTTTCTAATCACATTTGAAATCCATCTTCCTTTCCTTATTATCGGAATCCCTCTTTCCTTCCTTATTATGAGATGTCTTATTTCCTCCTTAATGATTCATGAGATGGCTCCTCGATACCCAAAAAAACCAAGACATATATAAATTAAGAAAATTAGATCTAAGCAAGCAAGGTGAGACTATTTAATACGTTAATCGACATTGTATTCCCATATCTTGTGACCCAACTTAGTTGGTCGAGACATCACCTGTCGAACGTTAGGTTTTGTGTTCAAGTTGTCCAGCAGCCAGATTTTTTTTCATCGGCTGCCTTGGTGGGCCAGGATAATTTGGCCTGTCAAGGCCCAAGGCCAGCTGACTTGCATGACTCATGTGGGCTCTTTTAGTATCTGTAAGAAACAGGCTGACATCCAGGCACCCTGCAACAAAAAAAATCTAATTGTGGTACGAAACCAAGAATATCACCTTGCTTTATTAGTAGGTATAGATTCGTCACATATCATGAGTTTTGCTTGGAGCGTCTTGTATCATGCTTTGTTTGCTTGTATCCTTGCTGCACACACCTATTTGATAGAGCCAAAATTATGCTATGATTTGTTAGAATTGATCTTTATGCTTCACTTAAATCTGTTTGAGCAAAGGAATTGCTCTAGTGCTTCACTTATATCCTTTTGAGCACGGCGTGCTTTTACATGTTTGAAGAAATGCTCTCATGCATCACTTATATTAATTTGAGAGTCAGTAATTTTGAAGAAATACTCTCATGCTTCACTTATATTATTTTGAGACATGAAACTTGTATGCTCATGCTCTTCACTTATATCCATGTGAGCTTGTCAAAAGCAATTACAACATATGAAACTAGTCCCAAAGTGATAGATATTCAAGAGGGATATAATAAAAAAATTCATGAAGATCATTGGACAAATTAAACTTGATTCCTTGTAATAGTTTTGAGACATGACAATAATGATATGTGAGTTATGTTGATGAGTAATTACGCTTAGTAAGAATATTGGTGTTAAGGTTTGTGATTCCCTATGCAAGCACGAAAGTCAATAGTTGTGCTACAAAATTACATCCTACTTATGGTGCATTATTCCGTGTTATTTATGCTTAATGCTAGCTTATGAGATTTTTTGTTTCTTAGTTGGATGCTTCTCAACCTCATGCTATCCTTCACTTGTACTAAGTATAAATACTACTTGTGCATCCAAAATCCTTAAACCAAGTTTTGCCATATGAGTCCACTATACCTACCTATATACGGTATTTCCATGCCATTCCAAGCAAATTTGTATGTGCCATCTCTAAACTTTCAAAATAAATTTTCCTTTTTGTGTGCTCGTACCGCTCATGAAATGATAGCGGGTGACCGATATTTTTTCATACTGGATGTGTTATTATGAAGATGAGTGTTTATCCACTTGTCATTGCATGAGAGTATGGAGGTAATAGGGATGCCCAGTTCCAAAATGAAAAAGAAAAAAAATACTTTATGTTGTCAAATAATAAATTCCTTGGAAAGTGTTGGTAAGGAAGGCAATTGTCGATTCGGCTAGCCATGGAAAGTGAAATTAGGGTGGAAAAAGGAATAAACTTTATTTTCTGTTTGGGAACCGCCTATGATGCATCTAGTGTGGAAAGATATTGAGATCTCTCAGTCATTTTCGTTGATAGGAAAGGCATGTCACTCAAAATATTTCTTCTCTATGAATTTAAACATTTGAGCTCTGGCACCTCTAAAAATCCCTACTTCCCTTTGTGAAGGGCCTATCTATTTACTTTATGCAATTTTTATTTTTCAAATTTGAGTCTCCATGTTGTCTTATAAAGCACCAACTAGGAGGCACTATGATCGTACTTGAGCATTAGGTGTAGCTAATATTTGAATGTGCATTGTGAATGGATCAATCATTGAGCATGATGGGCTAGGGATAACTTGCTTTAGCATTGATATTTTGAAAGAGATGGTTGCTTGTTGATATGCTTGAGTATTAAAGTTTTCATGTCAATACTAGACCATTGCTTTGAACCATATGAAAAGTCCAAATGTCCATGCTATAAAGAAAAGAATATGTGATGAACATGATAGGCAACATTCCACAAATTCTGTTTTTATCATTTACCTACTGGAGGACGAGTAGGAATTAAGCTTGGGGGATGCTGATACGTCTCCAACGTATCTATATTTTTTGCCTGTTCCATGTTGTTATATTATCAATCTTTGATGTTTGACAATCATTTTATCGCAACTTTATATCATTTTTGGGACTAACCTATTGACATAGTGCCAAAGTGCCAGTTGCTGTTTTTGCTTGTTTTTTACTTCGCAGAAAATCAGTACCAAACGGAGCCCAAACGAAGTAGGGATTTTTCTGGATTTTTTCCAGACCAGAAGAAAGCAAATGGGCCAAACAACATTGGGAGAGGGGGACTAGGGTGGTCACCCTCCACCAGGGCGCACCAGAGGCCCCTGGCATGACGTGGTGGGGGGTGGGCACCTCGGGCGCCCCCTCAACCGACTATCGAGCCTATAAATTCCTTGAAAATCCAAAAACCCTAGGGAGTCAACGAAACACAATTCCAGCCGCCGCAAGTTCCAGAACCTCGAGATCCAATCTAACACCATCATGGAGGGGTTCAACTTGTTCATAGGTGCCTCTCCGATGATCCGTGAGTAGTCCACCATAGACCTACAGTTTCGTAGGCAGTAGCTAGTGTTGGGGAACGTTGCATGGGAAACAAAAATTTTCCTACGCACACGCAAGATCTATCCATGGTGATGAGCATCTACGAGAGGGAGAGTGGATCTACATACCCTTGAAGATCGCTAAGCGGGAAGCATTAAGAAACGCGGTTGGTGTAGTCGAACGCCTTTGCGATCCAAATTGCCAAGCATCCCGCGATCTCATCACGATCCGTCCCGTGATACAATCACGATCTGTCCCACGAACTCATCATGATCCGTCCCGCGATCTCATCACGATCCGTCTCGCGATCTTGATTACGGTCCTTCCAATCTAGCGCCGAATGGACGACACCTCCGCGTTCAGCACACGTACAGCTCGATGACGATCTCCGCCTTCTTGATCCAGCAAGAGGGAGCAGAGAGGTATATGAGTTCTATGGAAGCACGACGGCGTTGCGGCGATGGTGGTGTAGCTATTCCAGTAGGGCTTCGCCTAAGCACCGCTGAAAACCGATCTAGAGGAGAAACTGCGATCTAGAAGAGAGGTAGCACGTGGCTATTCGGGTTAGCGTTTTCCTCTAAATCCTCTAGTATATATAGGAGGGAGGGAGGGGAGGAGGCAGTCTCAAACCCTCAAGGTTTGGTCGAAATTGGAGGTGGAGGAGTCCTACTCCAATCCTATTAGGAGTAGGATTCCTCCTTTCCACTTGGAAACTCTTTCCACCTCTCCACCTTTGGATTTTTCCTTCTCAAACCACTCCAGCCGCATGGGCCCTTAGAGGAGGCTTCGGCCAGCCAACCAGGGGCTGGTTTACCTCCTCCCACATCCCATGTAGCCTCTTGGGTCGAAATACCTCTCCTGATGGTCCCCCGGTACACTACCAGCACTCCCGGTACACTACCGATGAGCCCAAAACTTTTCCGGCGACCAAAACAGGACTTCCTATATATCAATCTTTATCTCCAGACCATTCCGGAGCTCCTCGTCACGTCCGGGGATCTCACCCGGGACTCTGAACAACCTTCGGTCACCACCATACATAACTCTATACTACCAAAACGTCACCGAACCTTAAGTGTGCAGACCCTACGGGTTCAAGAACTATGTAGACATGACCGAGACACCTCTACGGTCAATAACCAATAACGGGACCTGGATGCCCATATTGGTTCCTACATATTCTACGTAGATCTTTATCGGTCGAACCTCTATGTCAAGGATTCAGTTAATCCCGTATGATGTTTCCTTTGTTCTTCGGTATGTTACTTGCCCGAGATTCGATCGTCGATATCTCCATACCTAGTTCAACCTCGTTACCGGAAAGTCTCTTTACTCATTCCAATAATACAAGATCTCGTGACTAACACTTAGTCACATTGCTTGCAAGGCTTATTGTGATGTTGTATTACCGAGTGGGCCCTGAGATACCTCTCCGTCACACGGAGTAACAAATCCCAGTCTTGATCCATGCCAACCCAACAGACACCCTCGGAGATACCTGTAGAGCACCTTTATAGTCACCCAGTTACATTGCGACATTTGATACACACAAGGTACTCCTCCGGTGTTAGTGAGTTGCATGATCTCATGGTCATAGGAACAAATACTTGACATGCAGAAAACAGTAGCAATAAACTGACACGATCATATGCTACGTTTGTAGTTTGGGTCTTGTCCATCACATCATTCTCCTAATGAAGTGATCCCGTTATCAAATGACATCTCATGTCCATGACTAGGAAACCATAGCCATCTTTGATCAACGAGCTAGTCTATTAGAGGCATACTAGGGACATGGTGTTGTCTATGTATCCACACATGTATCTGAGTTTCCGATCAACACAATTATAGCATGGATAATAAATGATTATCATGAACAAGGAAATATGATAATAACCAACTTATTATTGCCTCTAGGGCATATTTCCAACAGTCTCCCACTTGCCCTAGAGTCAATAATCTAGTTCACATCACCATGTGATTCACATTGCTATGAATCTAACACCCAATGAGTTCTGGGGCTCGATCATGCTTTGCATGTGAGAGAGGTCTTATAGTCAATGGGTCTATGACATTTAGATTCGTGTGTACTTCGCAAATCTCTGTGTCAAACTGCAAACACTGCTGCCACACTCCACTTGGAGCTATTCCAAATGGCTGCTCTACTATACGTATCCGTATTGCTACTAAGAGTCATCCGGATTGGTGTCAAAGCTTGCATCAACGTAACTCTTTACGACGAACTCTTTCTTACCTCCATAATCGAGAATCATTTCCTTAGTCTTTTATTTACTAAGGATGATCTTGACTGCTGTCCAGTGATCCACTCCTGGATCACTCTTGTACCCCTTGACGGACTCATGGCAAGGCACACATAGGTGCGGTACACAGGATGGCATACTATACAGATCCTATGGCTAAGGCATAGGGGACGACATTCGTCCTTTCTCTTTCTTATACCGTGGTTGAGCACCTTACAAAGCAGGCAAGAACACTTCTCTCTGATTAATCCATTTTGAACTCTTTCAAAATCTTGTCAAGGTATGTACTCATTCAAAGTCTCATCAAGCATCTTGATCTATCTCTATAGATCTTGATGCTCAACAATTAGGTAGCTTTATCGAGGTCTTCCTTTGAAAAACTCCTTTCAAACAACCCTTTATGCTTTTGAGAAATTCTACATCATTTCCGATCAACAATATGTCAATCACATATGCTTATCAGAAACTCTATAGTGCTCCCACTCAATTTATTGTAAATACAAGTTTCTCATAAACTTTGTATAGACTCAAAAACTTTGATCACCTCATCAAAGTATATATTACAACTCCGAGATGCTTGCTTCAGTCCATAGAAGGATCACTGAGGCTTGCTCACCTTTTAGCATCCTTAGGAATGACAAAACCTTCTGGTTGTATCACATACAACTTTTCCTCAAGTAAACTGTTAAGGAAACGGTGTTTTGTCATCCATCTGCCAGATTTCATAATTGAAAAATGCAGCAACTGCTAACATAATTCCAACAGACTTTAGCATCGCTATGAGTGAGAAAGTCTCATTGCAGTCAACTCTTTGAACTTGTCGAAAACTTCTTTGTGACAAGTCGAGCTTTATAAATGGTGACCTTTACCATCAGCGTCTGTCTTCATCTCAAAGGTCCATTTGTACTCGACGACCTGCCGTCCAACGAGCAAGTCTACCAAAGTCTATACTTAGTTTGCACACATGGATCCTTTCTCGGATTTCATGGCCTCTAACCATTTGTCAGAATCCGGACCCATCATCGCTTCTCCATATATCGTAGGTTCATCGTTATCCAACAACATGACCTCCAAGATAGGGTTGTCGTACCACTCAGGAGCAGTACGCATCCTTGTCAACCTACGAGGTTCGATAGTAACTTAATCCGAAGCTTCATGATCATCATCATTTACTTCCTCTTCAACTGACGTAGGTTCCACAGAAACATCTTTCCGCGCCGCGCTACTCTCTGGTTGAAACAACGGTTCAACAACCTCATCAAGTTCTATCTTCCTCCCAATCAATTCTTTCGAGAGAAACTTTTTCTCGGGAAAGGACCCGTTTTAGCAACAAACACTTTATGCTTGGATCTGAGATAGAAGGTTCACCCAACTGTTCTTAGGGTAATCTATGAAGATGCTTTTGTCCGCTTTGGGTTCGAGCTCATTAGGTGAAAACATTTTCCACACAAGCGTCGCAGCCCCAAACATTAAGAAATGACAGCTTAGGTTTGTATCAAACCATAATTCACATGGTGTTATCTCAACGGATTTAGATGGTGCCCTACTTAAAGTCAATCTAGTTGTCTCTAATGCTTAACCCCAAAACTATAGTAGCAAAACGATAAGAGACATCATAGCCCGCACCATATCCAATAGAGCACGACTATGACGTTCAGACACACCATCACACTATGGTGTTCCAGGTGGCGTGAGTTGTGAAACGACTTTCACACTGTCTAAAGTTGTATGCCAAACTTGTAACTCAGATATTCACCTCCACGATCATATCGCAGACATTTTTATCTCCTTGTCACGATGATCTTAAACTTCACTCTGAATTTGCTTAAACTTTTCAAATGATTCAGACTTGTGTTTCATTAAGTAAACATACACTATATCTACTCAAATCATCTGTGAAGGTAAGAAAATAACGATATCCACCACACGCTACAAGACTCATTGGATTGCATACATCAACATGTATCATTTCCAATAAATCACTTGCCCGCTCCATGAATCCGGAAAACGGGGTCCTTAGTCATCTTGCCCAAGAGGCATGGTTCGCATGTCTCAACCGATTCAAAATTGAATGAGTCCAAAGATCCATCAACATGGAGTTTCTTCATGCGATTTATACCAATATGACATTTAGCAGAAGTGCCACAAGTATCTGGTACTATCATTATTGACTTTGTATCTTTTGGCATCAATGTTATGAACATGTGTATTACTATGATCAAGATTCAACAAACCATTCTCACTGGGTGCATGACCATTGAAGGTATTATTCATGTAGACAGAATAACAATTATTCTCTAACTTAAATGAGTAATGTGCTGCAATAAACACGATCTAATCACGTCATGCTCAACGCAAAACACCAAATGACATTCATTTACGTTCGTCACTAATCCCGAAGGTAGAGAGAGTGTGCGATGTCGATCACATCAACCTTGGAAACATTTCCAACACACATCGTCACCTCACCCTTAGCTAGTCTCCCTTTATTCCGTAGCTTTTACTTCGAGTTACTAACATTTAGCAACCGAACCGGTATCCAATACCCATGTGCTATTAGGAGTACTAGCAAGGTACACATCAATAACACGTATATCAAATACACTTGTGTCGACGTTGCCGACCTTCTTATCTACCAAGTATCTAGGGTTGTTCCACTTTAGTGACCGCTCACCTCATAATAGAAGCACTTAGTCTCGAGTTTGGGTTCAACTTTGGGTTGCTTCACTGGAGCAGCAACTGACTTGCCATCCATGAAGTTTCCCTCCTTGCCCTTGCCCTTCTCGAAACTAGTGGTTTTACTAATCATCAACACTTGATGCTCCTTCTTGATTTCTACCTTCGCGGTGTCAAACATCGCGAACAGCTCAGGGATCATTATTTCTATCCCTGGCATTTTATAGTTCATCACCAAGTTCTAGTAGCTTAGTGACAGGGACTTGGAGAACTATATCAATCACTATCTTATCTGGAAGATCAACTCCCGCTCGATTCAAGCGATTGTAGGACCCCAACAATCTAAGCACATGGTTAACAATTGAGCTATTCTCCTTCATCTTATAGGCAAAGAATCTTGTTGGAGATCTCATATCTCACAACATGGGCACGAGCCTGAGATCCCAATTTCAGCTCTTAGAACATTTCGTATGTTCCGTGACGTTCAAAACGTTTTGAAGCCTCAATTCTAAGCCGTAATGCATGACACACTAAACTATCAAGTAGTCATCAGAACATGCCTGTCAGATGTTCACAACATCTACAGACGACGCTAGAGGGGGTGGCGCACCGAGCGGTGGATTAAGGACATAAGCCTTCTATGCAACAATGAGGACAATCCTCAGATCACGGACCCAGTCTGCAATATTGCTACCATCATCTTTCAATTCTATTTCTCTAGGAACATATAGAAATTCAAGGGAGCTACAGCGTGAGCTAGTAATCTACAACATAATTTTCCAAAGACACTACTGACTATGTTCATGATAATGAGTTCAATTAATCATATTACTTAAGAACTCCCACTCAAATTGACATCCCTCCGGTCATTCGAGTGATACATGATCCAAATTCACCAACTCAAGTCCGATCATCACGTGAATTGAGGTGGTTTCAATGGTGAACATCATCATGTTGATCATATCTACTATATGACTCATGTTCGACCTTTCGGTCTCTTGTGTTCCAAGGCCATGTCTGTACATGCTAGACTCATCAAGTTTAACCCGAGTGTTCTGCATGTGCAACACTGGCTTGCACTCGTTGTATGTGAACGTAGAGTTTATCACACCCGATCATCACGTGGTGTCTCGACACGACGAACTTTCGCAATGGTGCACACTCGGGGAGAACACAATTTATCTTGAAATTAAGTGAGGGATCACCTTATAATGCTACCGTCGTCCTAAGCAAAACAAGGTGCATAAAAGATTAACATCACATGCAAATCATAAGTGACATGATATGGCCATGAACTTGTGCTTTTGATCTCCATCTTGAAAGCACCGGCATGATCTCCATCGTCACCGGCATGACACCATGATCTCCATCATCTTGATCTCCATCAACGTGTCGCCATCGGGGTTGTCGCGCCCACCATGCTTCTACTACTATTGCTACCATTTAGCGATAAAGTAAAGCATTACATAGCTCTTAATGATTGACACGCAGGTCATACAATAATTAAAGACAACCCTATGGCTCCTTCTAGTTGCCGTACTCATCGACATGCAAGTCATGATATTCTATACAACACATGATCATCTCATACATCACATATATCTCATCATGTAATTGGCCATATCACATCACAACATACCTTGCAAAAACAAGTTAGACGTCCTCTAATTGTTGTTGCATGTTTTACGTGGCTGCTACGGGTATCTAGCAAGAACAATTCTCACCTACGTATAAACCAAAACAGTGATACATAAGTTGCTTTTCAACCTTCTCAAGGACCGCCTTAGTCGAATCCGATCCAACTAAAGTAGGAGAAACAGACACCCGCCAGCCATCTTTGTGCAATGAAGTTACACATTAGTCGATGGAACCGGTCTCTCGTTAGCGTACGAGTAAGATTGGTCCGGGCCGCTTGATCCCACAATACCGCTGAACCAAAACACGACCAAGGGAGGAAGCAATCTAAGCATCAACGCCCACAAACTCTTTGTGTTTTACTCGAGATCTCATCTACACATAGACCTAGCTCATGATGCCACTGTTGGGGAATGTTAAATGGGAAACAAAATTTTTCCTACGCACACACAAGATCTATCCATGGTGATGAGCATCTACGAGAGGGAGAGTGGATCTACATACCCATGTAGATCGCTAAGCGGGAAGCGTTAAAAAACGCGGTTGGTGTAGTCGAACGTCTTTGTGATCCAAATCGCCAAGCATCCCGCGATCTCATCACGATCCGTCCCGCGATCCAATCACGATCCGTCCCACGAACTCGTCACGATCTGTCCTGCAATCTCATCACGATCCGTCTTGCGATCTTGATCACGGTCCTTCCGATCTAGCGCCGAACGGACGGCACCTCCGCGTTCAGCACACATACAACTCGATGACGATATCCACCTCCTTGATCCAGCAAGATGGAGCGGAGAGATAGATGAGTTCTCTGGCAGCACAACGGCATTGCGGCGATGGTGGTGGAGCTATTCCAGCAGGGCTTCACCTAAGCACCGCTGAAAACCGATCTAGAGGAGTTACTGCGATCTAGAAGAGAGGTAGCACGTGGCTATTAGGGTTAGCTTTTTCCTCTAAATCCTCTAGTATATATAGGAGGGAGGGGGGGGGAGGAGGCAGCCTCAAACCCTCAAGGTTTGGTCGAAATTGGAGGTGGAGGAGTCCTACTCCAATCCTATTAGGAGTAGGATTCCTCCTTTCCACTTGGAAACTCTTTCCACCTCTCCTCCTTTTGATTTTTTCCTTCTCAAACCACTCCAGCCACATGGTCCCTTAGAGGAGGCTTTGGCAAGCCCACCAGGGGCTGGTTTATCTCCTCCCACATCCCATGTAGCCTCTTGGATCGAAATACCTCTCCCGATTGTCCCCCGGTACACTACCAGCACTCCCGGTACACTACCGATGAGCCCGAAACTTTTCCGGTGACCAAAACAGGACTTCCTATGTATCAATCTTTACCTCCGGACTATTTCGGAGCTCCTCATGACATCCGGGATCTCATCCGGGACTCCGAACAACCTTCGGTCACCACCATACATAACTCTATACTACCAAAACGTCACCGAACCTTAAGTGTGCAGACCCTGCGGGTTCGAGAACTATGTAGACATGACCGAGACACCTCTACGGTCAATAACCAATAGCGGGACCTTGATGCCCATATTGGTTCCTACATATTCTACAAAGATCTTTATCGGTCGAACCTCTATGTCAAGGATTCAGTTAATCCCGTATTATGTTCCCTTTGTTCTTCGATATGTTACTTGCCCGAGATTCGATCGTCGGTATCTCCATACCTAGTTCAACTTTGTTACCGGAAAGTCTCTTTACTCATTTCGTAATACAAGATCCTATGACTAACACTTAGTCACATTGCTTGCAAGGCTTATTGTGATGTTGTATTACCGAGTGGGCCCTGAGATACCTCTCCGTCACACGGAGTAACAAATCCCAGTCTTGATTCATGCCAACCCAACAGACACCCTCGGAGGTACCTGTAGAGCACCTTTATAGTCACCCAGTTACGTTGCGACATTTGATACACACAAGGTACTCCTCCGGTGTTAGTGAGTTGCATGATCTCATAGTCATAGGAACAAATACTTGACATGTAGAAAACAGTAGCAATAAACTGACACGATCATATGCTACATTTCTAGTTTGGGTCTTGTCCATCACATCATTCTCCTAATGACATGATCCCATTATCAAATGACATCTCATGTCCATGACTAGGAAATCATAGCCATCTTTGATCAACGAGCTAGTCTATTAGAGGCATACTAGGGACATGGTGTTGTCTATGTATCCACACATGTATCTGAGTTTCCGATCAACAGAATTATAGCATGGGTAATAAACGATTATCATGAACAAGGAAATATGATAATAACCAATTTATTATTGCCTCTAGGGAATATTTCCAACAATCTCCCACTTGCACTAGAGTCAATAATCTAGTTCACATCAGCATGTGATTCACATTGTTATGAATCTAATACCCAATGAGTTCTGGGGCTCGATCATGCTTTGCATGTGAGAGAGGTCTTATAGTAGATAGATGGCTTCTTCTCTCTCTTTGATCTTCAATACCATGTTCTTCACGATTCTCGCAAATATCTATTCGATGTAATCTTCTTCTGCGGTGTGTTTGTTGGGATCTCATGAATTGCTAGTTTATGGTGGGATTATTCATTGAAATTAATTGTGTCTTTTCCAAACTTTATTATGCATGATTGTTATAGCTTTGTAATTCTTTCTAATCTATCTATTTGGTTTGTCCAACTAGATTGATTTATCTTCAGCAGGAGGAGTGCATTAAAGTGGGTTCAATCTTGTGGTACTCTATATTCTAGTGATATAAAGGCACAAGGCACGTATTGTATTGTTGACGTTAAGGATACAATGACGGGATCAGAACATGTTGCATGTCTTGTCTTACTTTGTCCACATCATGTCATCTTGCTTAATGTGTTACTCTATTTGTCATGAACTTAATACCATAGATGCAGGCAGGAGTCGGTCGATTGGTGGAGTAATAGTAGTATATGCATGATTGTTTCAGCCTACTTGTCACCGATGTGATTCCTATATACATGACCATTTCCATGAATAACGTCATAACTATGCACTTTTCTATCAATTGCCCAACAACAATTTGTTTACCCATTGTATGTCATGCATTCTAGAGAGAAACCTCTAGTGAAAATTATGGACCCTGGGTCTATTTAATCATATTGCTAAAAAACAAATTTGCCTTGATGAAATTATTTATTTTTATATTTTTTATATTTTCACTACCAGAATTAATCCTTGCAAGTGATGAGTTCAAGGGCTTGACAACCCTCTTGCCCGCGTTGGGTGCAAGTGTTTGGTTTTGTGTGTGTGAAGGTGCTCACGACGAGAGTTTGCCTTGATTCTCCTACTGGTTCGATAACCTTGGTTCTCATTGGGGGAAATACTTATCACTACTATAGTGCTTCACCCTTCCTCTACGGGGAAAATACACAGCTCATAAGTAGCGGAAAGAATTTTTGGCACCGGTGCGGGGGAGATATCATCAATTTCTCATTAGATCCCTTCATACAAACTATCAATAACTTTTTCTACTTTATATTTTCCTTTTTATCTTGCCTTTTATTTGCTTCTATAAAAAACAAAAAAAAAACAAAAACATTTCAATTTGCTTGTTAGTTTGCTTGCTTTGCCGCTATGTCTCAAAACAGATTCTACGACAGTTCTTATTACAAAAGGTTGGGAGAAATTGAGAACTCTATGAAAAAAAATCCATGTTTACACAATACAAGCACAATAAATTATCTGCCAAAGAAATTAAGGAACACTCTACCTTGTTGGATGCTATTAGTAAACAACTTGATTAAGTCAACCGAGAAGTAGCTAATCCTCTATCTTAACTTGCTCAAACTGACTTGATAGGAAAGATTTCTCATAAACAAACTACACTAGTAAATAAGATGGCCACTAAACCAGAATCACATCCCCTTGCTAGTGATGCTGAAGATATTAAAATGATTGGTGTTTCTCCTATTGAATCTTTGTTTAGTAATATAAAACTTGATGAAGAAGGGATAGAATATGAGTTAACTTTAGCTAGAAGGTGTTCCAATTGTTCATAGGGTTATGATCCTAATGATAAAAATAAAAAAATTGGGTTTGGAGAGGTCAAACCTTTACATAGTGATGTGCCCACTGATGTGTGCTATGCAACTTTATTCTTGTAAACTATGTTGGGCCTCCAAGCGCAGAGTTTTGTAGGACAGTAGCAATTTCCCCCCAAGTGCATGACCTAAGGTTTATCTATCTGTGGGAGGTGTAGGATGAAAATGGTCTCTCTCAAACAACCCTGCAATCAAATACAAGAAATCTCTTGTGTTCCCAACAGACCCAATACAATGGCAAATTGTATATGTGCACTAGTTCGGCGAAGAGATAGTAATACAAGTGCAATATGGATGATAGAAATAGGTTTTTGTAATCTGAAAATATAAAAACAGCAAGGTAACAAGTGGTAAACAATGAGCAAAATGGTATATTAATGCTTTGAAACAAGGCCTTTGGTCCATACTTTCACTAGTGCAATCTCTCAACAATGCTAACATAG
The DNA here is from genome assembly GCA_022496015.1 of Hordeum marinum. Classification (NCBI taxonomy): domain Eukaryota; kingdom Viridiplantae; phylum Streptophyta; class Magnoliopsida; order Poales; family Poaceae; genus Hordeum; species Hordeum marinum. The sequence goes on along the minus strand of CM039675.1, from coordinate 298,307,283 downwards.
TTGAATCATATGATCATCCCTCAACGTGCAACTAAGAATAACTACAAAGTTCCTATCTAACATAGAACATAACATGAAATTGGTGTAGGTAATAGAACCACCTCGAAGTTATTCTTTCCGATCAATCTTTTGAGCTATTCCTATAAGTGTGATAAATAGACCAAGCGTTCATACTAAAAAAACACCAATGATACATATAAATCAACCCTAGTGTCACCTAGATACTCCAATGTCACCTCAAGTATCCGTGGGTAAATTATGTGACACGCACCAAGCAATTTCAGAGCTATCATATTCAATCCAACACAAAGAACTTCAAGGAGCACCCCAAGATTTCTATCGGAGAATGTGGTGTGAAAACGTGCAATCAACCCATATGCATAGATCCCCAAGGTCACCGGAATCCGCAAGTTGATGCGATAACATATATCAAGTGAATCACTTGAATACCATAATGACATTACGGGTATCCACATGCAAGACATACATCAAGTGCTCTCAAACAAAAATATTCAATCCAACCTAAAGAGATCTTAAACGGAAAGATTCAATTCATCATAGCAAGATAGCAAGGGAAGAACACCATATGATCCAACTATATTAACAAAGTCAGTTATACATCAAGATCGTGTCATCTCAAGAACACGAGAGAGAGAGATTAAACACATAGCTATTGGTACATACCCTCAGCCCCGAGGGTCAACTACTCCCTCCTCGTCATGACCTCTGCCAGTATGATGAAGATGGCCGCCGAAGATGATTTCCCATCTCTGACAGGGTACTAGAAGGGCTCCAGATGGGTTTTTCGTCGATACAGAGAGTTGTGGCGTTGGAGCGGAGAGTCTCTCTTTATTTCTGAGGGTTTTGGTATATATAGGATTTTTTAGCATTGGAATCACGCCAAACGGAGCCACGTGGGCCCCACGAGCCATCATGGCACAGCCTGGGGGTGCCCTGTTGGCTTGTGGGCCACAGGCGGCTACCCTCGAGTGGTTCTTTGCTCCAATATTGCTTATTTCCTCCAAAAAATATAAAAAAGTTTTGCGCGATTCTGATAACTTCCATTTTTTGCACAAAAACAACACTACGGTAATTCTGTTGAAAACAACGTAAGTCCGGGTTAGTTCTAAATGAATGAGATGAAGTGCATCAAAACCATATAAAAGTATTGTAAACATAGACAAACATGGCATGAGTACTTCATAAATTATCGATACATTGGAGATGTATCACCTACTACTTTGGATTATGAGGAATTTAATCATGATAGTTGTTCTTTGATTGAATGTATTTCTTTGTTGAAATCCATTATAAATTCACCCAATGCTTATGAACAAAATAAAGATTTTACTAAATATATTGTATAAGCTATGATAAAAGCTCATGAAGATGAGCTTGAATTGGAGGTTTAAATACCTAGAAAGTTGCATGATGAATGAGGGCCTACTATTAAAATTAAGCTTAAAGATTACAAATATAATGCTTTTGTGTGACCTTGGTGCTAGCGTTTCTACTATACCTGAATCTCTATGTGATGTGCTAGGTGTCACCGATATAAATGAATGTTCCCTTAACTTGCATCTAACGGATTCTACTATTAAGAAACCATTGGGTATAATAAATGGTGTGCTTATTCTTGCCAATAGAAATTATGGGCCGATGGATTTCATTGTGCTTGATACTAAATGCAATCCGTCTTACACTATAATACTTGGTAGGCCCTTCCTACGAACCATAGGTGCCATTATTGATATGAAAGAAGGTAATATAAAATTTCAATTCCCTTTAAATAAAGGGATGGAACACTTTCCTAGGAATAGGATTAAGCCACCATATTAATCTATTATGAGAGACACCCATTGGATTAATTTGAAGGATGACAACACTTGAAACAATGCATTATGCCTAGCTAGGGGCACGAAACAATAACGCTTGTTGGGAGGCAACCCAATAATTATCTTATTTTTTCACTTTTGTATTATATTTTGGTGTGATGACTTGATTATTTCTACTATAATGATTGTGTTTTTATGTTTTATTTAGTGCCTGTGCCAAGTAAAGCCATTCGGATGATTTGCATGATAGTAGAATTGATTTTGTGCAATAACATAAACTTTTGCGCCTAGTATTTGAATTTATTCTCTTTGTTGGAATGTGATAAATTGCTGAAATTTTTACACAATATTTTTCTACAAATTATTCCATTTATCCTATTTTTTCAAAATTTTAAGAGTATAGAAGTGTGGTTTTAGTACAGATCATTAAACACAATTATGTTTTAGACATATTTTGTTTTTTGCTTACATAGTTTGCTTGTTTTGATGATGCTATGGATTATATCAGGTGGTCTAAGTCATGCAGAAGTTAGAATACAATACCTATTATACAATAATTAAATACGAATAAATTTACAACAGTACCTAAAGTTTTTGAGTTGTATATTATACTAACGGATGTCACAAGGATTCTGTTGAGTTTTGTGTGTTGAAGTTTTCATGTTTTGTGTGAGACAACGATAGATGAAGGTACGATCGAAAGTATGTCTAGAGGGGGGGGGGGTGATTAGACTACTTGACCAAATAAAAATTCTACCTTTTCCAAGTTTTAGTCGTGGGTAGATTTTAGCAATGATAGCAAGTTAAGCACACCCTACACATGCATGTCTAACAGTATAGTAGCGGAAAGTAAAGACAAGCACATGTAGTAGAAGGTAGGGTTAGAGAGATCAAACGCAATTGGAGACACGAAGATTTTTCTCATGGTTCTGATAGGTGGTGCTATCGTACATCCATGTTTATGTAGACTTCAACCCACAGAGGTTAACAATCGCGAGAGTCCATGGAGGGCTCCACCCATGAAGGGTTCCACGAAAAAGCAACCTTGTCTATACCAGGATGGCCTATGTCCATAGAGGACTAGCCTTACTTGGGGTAGATCTTCACGAAGTAGGCGATCTCCTTGCCCTTACAAACTTCTTGGTTCAACTCCACAACATGAATTAGGAGGCTCCCAAGAGACACCTAACCAATCTAGGAGGCACCACCCTCCGAAGGGTACTAGATGTGGTAGTGATGATGAACTCCTTGCTCTTGTGCTTCAAGATGATAGACTCCTCAACACTCAATGACTCTCTCAAAGATTTGGATTGGTAGAAGAGATTGATTGGGTGGAAAGCAACTTGGGGAGGCATGAAATCAAGATCCATATGGTTGGAGTGGATGATCCTGACCTTAACACAAGGGTATGTGGTTCTCTCTCAGAAATTTGGATATGGGAAGTATGGGTCTGTTCTGAGTGCTTCTCTTGTGAGTGGGATGTGGTGGAGGGGTATATATAGGCATCTCCAAAAATCCAACCTTTACACCATTATTGACCAACTCGATGAAACCAAAGTAAAACTCGATCGCCCCGATTGGTTCAAAATGTGGCAACTTTAGGAATCTAGGTGAGACTGATAGATGATTCTCGGTACTACCGATATGAGTCGCCGAGGATAGTTTCCAAACTCAATGACACTGATTCATAAAACTTGGAAATTCCAATTTTATAAAATGGGACACCAGAATGTTGGTCACCAAAACTCGGTTGCACCGATACATAACTTGGTGTTACCGAGAAGCTAGGGTTTGGCTGGGTTCTGTCTGAAATCAATATTGGTTGGGCCGAGTGGAAAAAGTTGGTGGCACTGATTTTGTATGGTAGGGTTTATACAAAGTATTTATGGGAGAGCTTGAGTGTGTTTTGGTGGCTAGCACTTGTGCACGTGGAGCATTTTGTTCACCAACAATACCTCACCCCCTTTTAATAGTATTGGCTTTCCTATGGACTCAAAGTGATTTCTCACAAAATAAAATGTAGAGTCTCCTTGCTTGTATCTTTGCCAATTATATTCCTTACATCTTGGGGTCTCCTCACAATCCTATAGCCATCCCATCATAGAAATTTTCCTAAAATATTCTTAGTGGCATTAGTCCAATGAGATGTGTGTTGTTATTAATTACCAAAACCAGCAAGGGAGCAAATGTGCTCTCAATCTCCCCATTTTTGGTGATTGATGACAACATATAGATCAAAGCTTCAACATATGATATAATCAATGAATAAAATCCTCGCTTTGAGGAGTATGTGATAAGCAAGAGCTCCCCCTAAATTTGTGCACTATTTTGAATTTGCATTTGAATGCAAATGCATAATCGATTAGGTTCATGGGGCATTCTTCCATGTCACATACATCTTCGTGGTGTGCGAGACTAATATGAATGAACAACATAGCACAACACATCAAGCAAAAGTGAATGACCATCTCATAAGCATCTCAAAGATAGGAAATAGTAGCAACACATAAGGAGTGTATGATCAAACACCAACAAGTTTAACACAAATGGTAAACCAAAAGATTTTAAAGTTTTGGAGAGTGATAAAAAGCAACACTCTCTCTATCTCTCTCGAAGCCCTATGATATATACAACCTCTCACCCTTTGGCAAAAATTTACCAAAAAGTTCAAAGATATAGGACTAATCATCTCTTTGGGTCTGATCTCCTTCGGTTGTTGATGTAGGAGTCGAGAGAACCGCTTCGGCGAGGACTTCTGCAGACGTCGTGGAAGGAGTTGGAGTAGACATTGGAGGTGTTGGAGGAGCTGATGGAACTAAAGGTGCTGCAGCAGGTGCTGATGAAGATGGTCTCAACTCTGGAGCTTGCATTGTCATAGATCAGGCCTGGGTCGTGAACTGAGTGCTGGGCCTAAGAGGGTGGCTATCATCATCATCATCATCATCATCATCATCATCATCATCATCATCAAAATCATCATCATCATCATCATCATCATCATCATCATCATCTGAAGTGTGAGGAATGGGTACTGCATCCACTTCCTTATTGAGCTCATCAACAGACTTGGTCAACCCATCTACCTTGTTGTTCAGTGTGTGGAATTTATCATCTACTATCCTTTACAGACTCTTCTGGTCCTACAAGATGTATGTGATGTCCTTATGCATGCCCCAGATAGTGTTAAGGAGTAGATCCATCTGCTCACTCCTTGTCCTTGGCACTGGAGCACTAGTGGCTCTGGCTACGTGATAACCCACAAGCATAGGGGATCACAACAATTTTCAAGGGTAGAGTATTCAACCCAAATTTATTGATTTGACACAAGGGGAGCCAAAGAATATTCTCGAGTATTCACAGCTGAGTTGTCAATTCAACCACACTTGAAAGATTTAATATCTGCAGCAAAGTATTCAATACCAAAGTAGTATGGAAGTAACGGTAACGGTAGCAAAAGTAATAGTAGCAGCGGAGAAGTAACTTAGCAAAGCTCAATATGTCGAAAAATCATAGGCAATGGATCGGTGATGGATAATTATGTTGGATAGCATTCATCATGCAACAGTTATAACATAGGGTGACACAGAACTAGCTCCAATTCATCAATGTAATGTAGGCATGTATTCCATATATAGTCATACGTGCTTGTGGAAAAGAACTTGCATGACATCTTTGTCGTACCCTCCCGTGGTAGTGGGGTCGTAATGGAAACTAAGGGATGTTAAGGCCTCCTTTTAATAGAGAACCGGACCAAAGCATTGGCACTAAGTGAATACATGAACTCCTCGAACTACGGTAATCACCGGAAAGAATCCCAGTTATTGTCACCCTGGGGATGCGGATCATAACTCGTAATAGGTGTCTACAACTTGCAAGATAGGATCAAGAACACATATATATTCATGAAAACACAATAGGTGTAGATCTAAAATAATGGCACTCGGGCCCTAGTGACAAGCATTAAGCATAGAAAAGTCATAGCAACATCAATCTCAAAACATACTGGATACTAGGGATCAAACCCTAACAAAACTAACTCGATTACACGATAAATCTCATCCAACCCATCATCATCCAGCAAGCTTACGATGGAATTACTCACGAACCACGGGGAGCTTTATGGAATTGGTGACGAAGGATGGTTGGTGATGACGATGGCGTCAATTTCCCCTCTCTGGAGCCCAAAACGGACTCCAGATCTGGTCTTGCGAGGAAGAACAGGAGGTGGCCGTGGCTTCGTATCGTGAAACGCGATGAACTCTTCTCTCTGATATTTTTCTCCGCGAATAGGGTTATATGGAGGTGGAGATGAGGTTAGAGGATCCACGAGGGCCCCACAAGCCTGCTAGGCGCGGCCAGGGGGGTGGCCGCGCCTAGCAAGCTTGTGGCCTGCAGGTGCCCCCCTCTGGTTGATTCTTGCGCCAGTATTTTTTATTAAATCCCAAAATATTCTTCATAAATTTTCAGGACGATCCAAGAACTTTTATTTCTGTACAAAAATAACACCAAAGCAATTCTGCTGAAAACAGCGTCAGTCCAGGTTAGTTCCATTCAAATCATGCAAATTAGAGTCCAAAACAAGGGCAAAAGAATTTGGAAAAGTGGATACGATGGAGACGTATCAACTCCCCCAATCTTAACCCATTGCTTGTCCTCAAGCAATTCAGTTGATAAACTGAAAGTGATAAAGAAAAACTTTTACAAACTCTGTTTGATCTTGTTGTTGTAAATACGTCTAATTGATGTTCAGATTTTCAGCAAAGATCATGGAGTAACCACGTCCACAATAACATTTAGGTCTCACATTTACTCATATCAATGACATAATCAACTAGCGAGCAATAATAATAACTCTCGGATGACAACACTTTTTCAAAACAATCATGATACACTATGACAAAATGGTATCTTGCTAGCCCTTTTTGAGACCACAAAACAAAAATGCAGAGCACCTCTAAATAACAAGGACTGAAGACATTGTAATTCACGGTGAAAGAGATCCATTCATGCTCATACTCAATATCAATTAACAGCAAAGCATACAAATGATGGTGGTGATCTCTAATTGGTGCGTTTTATAAGAAGATGATGACTCAACAATAAAGTAAATGGAAAAACCCTTCACAAAGGGAAGCATTGATTTGCAGAGGTGCCAGAGCTCGAGCTTTTAAAACAGAGATAAGCAATGATTTTTGAGTGGTATGCTTTCATTTCTCACATAACGACCAAGAGGTTTTCAACATCTTCCATGCTAGATACATTATAGGCGGTTCCCAAACAGAATGATAAAGGTTTTACTCCCCCTCCACCAATCAGTCACACTCCACAGCGAGCCGAATCCACGGGTACCGTCCATACAAACACTATTCTAGGGGAGTTTTGTTTAATTAGATTTTGCTTTTATTTTGAGCATGTAACTGGGCATCCCGATTACCAGCTACTTTCTCATGAATGATAGTGAACCAACACATACCGTGAGAATAACCCACCTAGCATGGAGGATACTGACAGCTCTCAGTCGCCACATGAGCGATTTGGGCATACAAAATAGAATGTTCATTTGAAGGTTTAGAGTTTGGCACATGCAAATTTACTTGGAACGATAGGTAAATACCGCATATAGGTAGGTATGGTGGACTCATATGGGACAACTTTGGGGTTGAGGGATTGGATGCACAAGCAGTATTCCCGCTTAGTACAATTGAAGGATAGCAAAAGACTGGGGAACGACCAAATAGAGAGCGACACAGTCATCAACATGCTTTGAGATTAACCAACATTGAATGCAAGCATGAGTAGGATATAAATCACTATGAACATAAATATCGTGGAGGCTATGTTGATTTTGTTTGAACTACATGCATGGACATGTGCCAAGTTGGGTCACTTGAATCGTTTAGTGGAGGATACCATCCCATCATACTACATCACAACCATTTTAATATGCATGTTGGCACCCAAAACAAACAATTTTCCACTCTTAGCTAATTAAGCATGGCATGAGGAACTATAATTTGTAATTGTCATTGCAAATATGTTTCACCCATGATGAACTGAATTCGGAATGATTAGCTAATCATATTTACAAAAGCAAGATAGGTCGAGTTCATACCAGCTTTTCTCCATCTCAATTGTTTCATCAAATATCGTCATTATTGCCTTTCACTTGCACGACCAAACAGTGTGGATAAGAGTGCACGTGCATTGGACTAAGCCGGAATCTCCAAAAAATAACTCAAAGGAGAAGACAAGGTAACATGGACTCTCTAACAGGTAAACAATAATGCGTACGAGAGCCACTCGACATTTTCATTGCGGTCTTCTCCTTACGACCCAAAGAAGGAAAAATCAAAACAAAAACGAGAAAACTATTTACACGGGAAAGCTCCCAACAAGTAAAATAAGAAAGAAAAATATTTTTGGGTTTTCTTTTTAATGCTACAACTAAGCAACTAGAAAATAAAGCTAGAACTATTTTTTGTATTGTTCTCAAAGTTAGAGAAACACACAAGAAGAAAGCAAAACAATAAAATAAACTACCATGGATGGTAGAATGAAAGAGTATGAACAATGACTATTTAGATGAGTGTGTGAACCTGAATGTAAAGTTGGTGATAAATACGTACTCCCTCAAGCTTAGGCTTTTGGCCTAAGTGGGTTTATGGCCATGGCTGGCCCTGATAATATCCGAAGTCATAGTTGGGGTTGTACTGGACTGCGACGGCTATCGCCTTAACGACTGCAGCGTGAAGGCAAGCTGATTCCGTGCTCCTCACGTACTCGTTTGCCTCCTCTCTGGTTATAAGGTATCTCTGTTTTTCCTAAAAGTTAAATAAGACGGGAGCAAGAAGGGTAACATGGACATCATGCTGTCTGTCAAAAATTAGACGGTACTAGAGAGATTGTTCATTCCTTTTGAGAAACTGAAAACATACCAAAGCCTCATAATCAAGAAAAGCAGGTGGTAAATCAATATCATTTCTACGTATGGGTACCCCAAGATAATTAGCTAATCGAGTGGTGTAAATCCCACCAAATAAATCTCCATCCTTAGCATTGTTATGCGACCTTCTAGCAATAATGGCCCCTAAGTTATATCGCCTTTCGCCCATTACTGCGCTCTTAAGAATACTAAGATTGGTTGCACAAAGGTGGCTATGCACAATTTTACCATTAATACATCTACCTATGAATAGAGCAAAATAATGTATGGCAGCAAAGTGAATGCTCCCCATGGTAGCCTGTGTAATATTTCTAGCTTCTCCGACGATAATACTAGCAAGAAAATCATTATATTCGGTTTTGTGTGGATCACTATAGCTGCCCGTTGTGGAATTTTGCAAGCATGATTAAAATCCTCTATGTCCAAAGTATATGATTTGTCATAAAGGTCAAATAGAACGGAAGGTTTATTACGATTGAGCGAAAATTCAAACCTCCACACGGAGAATCCGTGAGTTGATAGTACTGCTTACATTTGTCCGACACGAATTCCTCAAGGCCGGCATTTCTTGTGTACGCGTAAAATTCTTCCTTGAAACCGACATCACTCATGAATTGATCTGATGGCCATTTACAAGGTCGTACTTGTGCTTCCCTCAGTGGTTCAAGGTCGGGCTCACGTATCGCTAGTCTCGGGGCCTTCTTGCTCGATGAACCCCCTTGAAACACCTTCCTCAACATTTTTTCTTTGTCTGAAACATTCTGAAATTTTTAGTGACTCAAAATAAAGGTGAACAAAACTCAACAAAACTCATAGCAACTACTCCCTCAAGTGCCTAGAGGCTATATCATGCATCAAAACTACTTGGGACTATACAAATTTGACATGCAAGCTCAAGAACAAGGTCACCACCGCAACAAAAATTTGCAATATATAAAGCACTAGAACAAAAACTAATTGGACCATTGGAGGAGTCACATACCGAAGAACAATCTCCCAAAACAGTTTCACAAATGAAGCTTTTAAAAAGAGATCGAAAATGGCAGCAAAATGAGTTAGAACACGGGTTTGAGCAATGGTGGGATTTTTCTGGAGGAAGATGAAGTGAATGTGTGCTGGAATAAGTGAAGGGGGGCCACGTGGGACCCACAAGCCTGCTAGGCGCAACCAGGGGGGTGGCTGCGCCTTGTGGGCTTGTGGCCCACTGGTGCAACCCCCTGTAGTATGCTCAGTGCCAGAAATTTTTAAATATTCCCGAAAAAATCATACTCCATTTTCAGGGCATTTGAAGAACTTCTATTTTTATGTCACTTTTTTATTACACGGGAAACTCAGAAAACAGAAAAATAATAGAATTCCTACTTAATTTAATCTAACTAACAAAAAATAAAAGTTGGGTATAGGGAGTTGTGCTTTCTAAATTCATCCATCTCATGCTCATCAAAAGGAATCCATCAATAAGGTTGATCAAGTCTTATTAACAAACTTCTTTCGAATAACATGTAACCGAAGAATTTTCGAATAACACTAAGTTACCTCAATGGGGATATGCATGTCCCCAACAATAAGTATATCATATTTCTTATTGACCATAGGAAGAGGGAAATCAAAGTCTCCAATAACAATCGTTGGGATTTTTTCAATGGAGTTGATACTGTGAACTTGAGGTTGTTTCTTCGGAAAGTGTACTATATGCCCATTACCATTAATATGAAAAGTGACATTGCCCTTGTTACAATCAATAACATCCCCTGCAGTATTCAAAAAGGGTCTACCAAGGATGATCGACATACTATCGTCCTCGGGAATATCAAGAATAACAAAGTCCGTTAAGATAGTAGCATTTGCAACTATGATAGGTACATCCTCACAAATACCGATAGATAGAGTAGTTGATTTATCAGCCATTTGCAAAGAGATTTCAGCAGGTGTCAACTTATTCAGATCAAGTCTACGATATAAAGGGAAAGGCATAACACTAACACCAGCTCCCAAATCACATAAAGTAGTTTTAACATAATTCCCCTTAATAGATCATGGTATAGTTGGTATTCCTAGATCTCCTAATTTCTTTGGTTCTCCACCCTTAAAAGTATAATTAGCAAGCATGGTGGAAATCTCAGCTTCCGGTATCTTTCTGTTATTAGTCACAATATCTTTCATATACTTAGCATAAGGAGACATTTTCAGAATATCGGTCAAGTGCATACGCAAAAAGATAGGTCTAAGCATTTCAACAAATCGCTCAAAATCTTCATCATCCTTTTTCTTGGATGGTTTAGGAGGAAAGGGCATGGGTTTTTGAAGCCATGGTTCCCTTTCTTTACAATGTTTCCTAGCAATAAAGTCCCTTTTGTCATATCTTTTATTCTTAGGATGTGGGTTATCAAGATCAACAACAGGTTCAATCTCCACATCATTATCATTACTAGGTTGAGTATCAACATGAACATCATCATTAATATTATCATTTGGGTTTTCAAGTGTATCTATAACAGGTTCACTAGCAGCATGCAAAGTTCTATCATCATCCTTGTTCCTATTATTACTGGAGCGACTAGGTACATCAATATTACCCCTTTGAGAATCATGTTCAATTCTCTTAGGGTGGCCCTGAGGATACAAAGGTTTTGGAGTCATTCTTCCACCTCTAGTCACAACTTTAACATAATGATCATTGTTCTTACTATTCATCTCATTAAGCAAGTCATTCTGAGCTTTAAGTATTAGTTCTACTTGAGTAGTTACCATGGAAGCATGTTTACTAATCAGTTTAAGATCATTGATAGTTCTACTCATATAATCACCTAAGAAAGCATGAAAGCATTATGTTTCAATTGTCTACTAACATAATCATTAAAATTTTCTTGCTTAACAACAAAATTATCAAATTCATCCAAGCATTGGCTAGCAGACTTATTATAAGGAATATCGCTTTCATCAAATCCACGAAGAGAATTTACCTCTACTACCCGTGTCGAGATATCAAGACCATGTATTTCTTCAATAGGTGGTAGATTCTTAACATCTTCTACTTTAATACCTTTCTCTTTCATAGATTTCTTTGCCTCTTGCATATCTTCAGGACTGAGAAATAGAATGCCTTTTTTCTTCGGAGTTGGCTTTGAAGGTGGTTCAGAAATAGTCCAATCATTACCATTTCTCAATATATTATTCAATAGTATTTCAGCTTGTTTAATAGTTCGTTCCTTGAAAACACAACCAACACAACTATCTAGGTGGTCCCTAGAAGCTTTGGTTAGTCCCTTATAAAAGATATCAAGTATTTCGTTTTTCTTGAGAGGTTGATTAGGCAAAGCATTAATTAACTGGAGAAGCCTCCCCCAAGCTTGTGGGAGACTCTCTTCTTCAATTTGCACAAAGTTAAATATTTCCTACAAGGCAGCTTGTTTCTTATGGGCAGGAAAATATTTTTCAGAGAAGTGACAAATCATATCCTGGGGGCTACGCACACAACCAGGAGCAAGAGAATTAAACCATATCTTAGCATCACCCTTTAGTGAGAAAGGAAAAACCTTAAGGATATAATAATAACAAAAAATTTCCTCATGAGTAAATAGGGTGGCTATATCATTCAGTTTAGTAATATGTGCCACAACAGTTTCAGATTCATAGCCATGGAAAGGATCAGATTCAACCAAAGTAACTAACTCAGGATCAACAGATAATTCATAATCCTTATCAGTAACAAAGATAGGTGAAGTAGAAAACTTAGGATCATATTTCATTCTAGCATTCAAAGATTTTTCTTTCCACTTGCATAGTAATTTCTTAAGATCATATCTATCATTACAAGCAAGAAAGTCCCTAGCTACTTCTCCTTCCATAACATAACCCTCAGGAATATCAGGCAATTCGTATCTAGGGGAGCTAGGTCTAGCAGGTGTCTCAAAGTGTTCAGTTTCAATAATTTCATCAGTTTTAGAAGTATCATAATTTTCAGCATTGACTCTAGCAATTTGTTCATCAGGAAATTTACCGAGTGGCACAGTATTATCAAGCAAAGTATCATCATAAGCATCATGCATAGAAGAAGTGGCATCATCTATTACTTGCGAAATATCAGAATCACTAGCAGGTGGTGGTGTCACAAACTTACTCATAACAGAAGGTGAATCAAGCGCAGAGCTAGATGTCAGTTCCTTAGCTCCCCTCGTAGTAGAGGGATAAATCTTGGTTTTTGGATCTTTTAGATTCTTCATAGTGATCAACAAATATAAATCCGAAGTGACTCAGAGAATAGAGCTATGCTCCCCGGCAACGGTGCCAGAAAAAGGTCTTGATAACCCACAAGTATAGGGGATTGCAATAGTTTTCGAGGGTAGAGTATTCAACCCAAATTTATTGATACAACACAATGGGAGCCAAAGAATATTCTCGAGTATTCGCACATGAGTTGTCAAATCAACCACAACTGAAAGACTTAATATCTACAGCAAAGTATTCAGTAGCAAAGTAGTATGGAAGTAACGGTAACGGTAGCAAAAGTAACAGTAGCAGCGGAGAAGTAACTTAGCAAAGCTCAATATGTGGAAAGCTCATAGGCAATGGATCGGTGATGGATAATTATGTTGGATAGCATTTATCATGCAACAGTTATAACATAGGGTGTCACAAAACTAGCTCCAATTTATCAATGTAATGTAGGCATGTATTCCATATATAGTCATACATGCTTGTGGAAAAGAACTTGCATGACATCTTTTGTCCTACCCTCCCATGGCAGCGGGGTCCTAATGGAAACTAAGGGACATTAAGGCCTCCTTTTAATAGAGAACCGAACCAGCATTAGCACTTAGTGAATACATGAACTCCTCAAACTACGGTAATCACCCGAAAGAATCCCAGTCATTGTCACCCTGGGGGATGCGGATCATTCGTAATAGGTGTCTACAACTTGCAAGATAGGATCAAGAACACATATATATTCATGAAAACATAATAGGTTCAGATCTGAAATCATGGCACTCTGGCCCTAGTGACAAGCATTAAGCACAACAAAGTCATAGTAACATCAATCTCAGAACATAGTGGATACTAGGGATCAAACCCTAACAAAACTAACTCGATTACATGATAAATCTCATCCAACACATCACCGTCTAGCAAGCCTATGATGGGATTACTCATGAACGGTGGAGAGCATCATGGAATTGGCGATGAAGGATGGTTGGTGATGACGATGGCGTCGATTTCCCCTCTCCGGAGCCCAAAACGGACTCCATATCTGGTCTCCCAAGGAAGAACATGAGGTGGCGGCAACTCCGTATTGTGAAACGCGATGAACTCTTCGCGTTGATTTTTTCTCTGCGAATAGGGTTATATGGAGCTGGAGATGAGGTCGGAGGGGACACGAGGGCCCTGCAAGCCTGCTAGACGCGACCAGGGGGTGGCCACGGCTAGCAGGCTTGTGGCCTGGAGGTGGCCCCCTCTGGTTGATTCTTGCGCCAATATTTTTTATTAAATCCAAAAATATTCTTCATAAATTTCCAGGACGATCCAGGACTTTTATTTCTGCACAAAAATAACACCAAAGCAATTCTGCTAAAAACAACGTCAGTCCAGGTTAGTTCCATTCAAATCATGCAAATTAGAGTCCAAAACAAGGGCAAAAGAGTTTGGAAAAGTGGATACGATGGAGACATATCACTGCCCGAGCCTCTGCATGTGCAATAGATGAAGTGGGATGACTAGGATCCATCACAACAACATTGTCCTCAAACTCTGGATGGAGTGTCATATGTGGTCGATCAAGTGCATATACATTCTTCTCTAGCTTGGAGTCGATAAGCATCTGAATGTATGGTGCATATCCACAACATCTCTTCTCGTCAGCAGCAATCCTCTTCACGATCTCAACAATCAAGTCCATGGCCCTAAATCTGGTGTGAAGGTCAACGTGACACAGCATGTTGGTGGAGTATCCTCAGATCATCTTGTCATCTCCTGACTTGGACATCAATGTATACCTCATGATGGTGTTGGTGGTGGTCAGCCCTGCTTGCAGGTAATAGACTGAGTCAAGCTTATGTGAATGCACATAATCAATAGGAATCTCCTTGTACATATTTGCCATGGAGTTGTGATTCATCTTAGACTCAGAATACACATCCAAATCACCATCTTGTACCCATGGGGCTCCTAAGATGGTAGCCCACTCTTCAACTGTGGATTCATACCTGACACCTCCAGTCATCCAGACAATCCCGCCATCTCCATAAAAAGGAGCAGTGGAGTAGAATTGCATGACCATCTCATCCTTCCAAGAAGTGAACTCTCTACCAACAAATGCATCAATGTCAATGGCCTTGAAGTTTTCTTGCACATGGGGAAAATAGTCTTCATTCTCCTTAATGTAGTCCCAATCTACACATCTCATATCACTAACAGCTGAGCTCTTGTCCAGAAGAATGGTCTCATAAAAATATTGTTGTTCTTTGGTGTAGAATTTGTAATCTACAGCGGTCCTTCTCCTCTGAGAATATTGATTAATAGCTCTCCATTCCCTCAGCCCCGAATCCTTCCTATTCTTCATGTCGTCAGCAGTCGGATGTTTGTTATTGTGCTCTGGAAGGTGAGGTCTCAGCTTCCTCAAAACAATCATCTCTTCCTCTTCGGCAACAGCTCTAGAGGTGGAACTCTTGTTCTTGGCTGCACCTAAAATATCTTTGGTTGCCTTCTTGGGCTTAGGAGTTGTGGGATTCTTGGGACCAGCTGGCTTGCTCCTGGATGGGACCTGACTGGCATGGCATTAGCAAGCAGTTTCTTCTTCTTCTTGGGAGGAGCCTTGGTATCTAGCTCTTCCTCTTCCTCAGCTTATGTTGGGTCTTCATACATGGAAATAGGCCTACCTACAACATGAACAATTCTCTTTCTGCTCCTCTTCTTCTCATCTGCCCTCTTGGGCACGGAGCTCCTGGCTGGCTGAATGGTCATGGTTTCCCTAGCACTCTCTGGTGCTCTCATAGCTTGAGAGATGACATACTCTTTTCTCACTGGCTTCCTAGCTAAAGTGGCCTCTGCTGCTGACTTCTTTACAGCTCTCTGTGCTTTGTCTTGCTCTTTCTTAGCAAGAACCTCCTTTGGCACGAAGTCAGAATCTTCCTCATCTGAGTTCAACTTCTTCCTTCCCTTTGTAGCATCCTTGGGGAACCCATGAGAACTTGGGATGTCTGGATCTTCTGATGAAGAAGAACTAACCTCAAGACTAGTGCCTGGATTTGCATCAACACTGAGCTCTCTGAAATCATTCTGGCTGTCATCTGAACCTGACTTGATGAACCTGTGAATAGAGTATATAAGAGTAGTGGGGTTGAGCATCACAAAACACATAACTTTTTTAAAATTTGAACAAAATATCTTAAGTTTAGCCTTCTGCAAAAGGGATTTCAGTCCCGTTGGGTCAAAGTTTTCGGATCCACCGAGACTCATAGTCTTCTTCACAAAAACTTGGCAGCCACTTCGGTGTCACCGAGAGTGGCCACTCGGTTTCACCGAGACTATCCTCAGGAACCCTAGAACCAAAATCGGTAGAGCCAATTTTTGTGACTCGGTGTCACCGAGATTCGTTTTGCGGACGGCTAGACCAAAAAAATTCTCGTTCGCTAATCTAATGAAGTTTCTGGTGGATTGGGAAGATTGAAAATAGTGGATTATCAATAAGAACACCCTAATGCACATGAATCGAAAAGGGAGCACACAACAGGGGCCCGATTCATTCCCTAACTTGGTGAAGAATCCGCAAAGGCAACAACGACGGTGAAGATTCCATCGACGATAATGATCCCAATGGCGGAGGCACACGGGGAACCAAGGGCGATGACCAGAGGGTCCGATGCGACAGCTCGGGGTTTGGAGAAACAAACTTGTGATGATTGAATTTCAAGAGTCAGGTCCGCCAGATTAAATACCGCTGACTATCGGTGACACCGATTAGAACATTTTGGTGGCACCGAGTTTCCTAATTGTCAGGAGATAGAGAAACACGGTGAGACCAAGAATACCCAATCGGTTGTATCGAGATCATAAACCAGATCAACTCAGTGATTTGGTGGAACCGAGTTTTTGGGGTTGGTTACACCAAGATTCATAGAGAGGTTTTGGAATGCATCTCTTGGCGACACGGAACTCCGAGTGCTCCTCACATAGAGGGTTCGAGAAGTGCTTGTTCAAGTTTTGTGATGTAGCATGAATAGAACTTGAGACGAGAAAGCATAAATAGCTAGATAGGGGTCCTAGGCATTCTTGTACATCCAATTGGCAAAACAAAACCAAAAACCAAATAGCAATGATTGATATCCTCGAATGAGTAAAGATATGCAGACCAACATGTTCACACAATGAGATGTCAAATCAAATCATGGCAAACATGTACAAACACTCTAGCATCTATCAAGCACTTTGGCGATGACGTAGTCATCTATATATTAGTATATTGACTTAGAAGCCAAGTAAGAATACTTGATCCTAGGTCATACTCATCGTTTAAGCACAAGTGGGGTTGCCACTTTTACATAAAGCTTGTTAATGTTGTCACATTTTAAGAGATGCTTTAACTCAAGTCTTAGAGTGAAGCCCCCCCTTGATGTGATATCCCCCTAAGAGGGATAAGCTAATCTTGGATTTTTTCGTAGAAGACTTCATGTGGGTGGGGTTGTGGTGGATTCTCATAGTTGATGAAGATCATCTTGAGTTGGAGCAATCCTTTGTGTTTCTTACTCTCCTCACCTACATGGGTTAGTCCTAAACAAGAAACAAATACAAGGATATCTATGTACATGGAGTGCAAAGCATACATGACGATGTCCATGGATTCCTTAATTACCTTGTCCCTTGCTTACCTTTGAGGGAATGTGTGACTCCTTGAACTATTGCATAATGTTGATGTTGATTGCAACTAGTCCTTATCAATAATGAATGCGAGTGAATTTCATTGGCAGAGTCACCCCTCAAGAACTTCTGTAGTTATTCTTCTTTGGGATGCACATCAACTTGATGGGAATCCTTGGAGTTGAAGTGGCACTTGTAGAAGGTGAGCTTGTAGTAGCCTTGGGAACACACTTAAATATGGGTTGGGATTCATCTTCACATGAGTCAATCTCCTCTTGAAGCTTGTCCTTGCCCTTGAGCTTGGGTCTTCTCGTGGAAGGTCATCTTGAGCTTTTGTTCCCTTGGGAAGACTATGGTCACACTTCTCCCTTTGAGGAACAAACTTGGGCTTGGGGTATTGACCTTCTTCCCATTCAACTCCATTTGCGTTGAAGTATCCAATGACATGGTTCTTTCGGTATCCTTCATGCTGGCGTATAATTTCCTCAAATTGCTTACATCCGGCAAGACTTTTGTAGATACATTTTTTTATAATCCCTTTCAATAGATCATTTTCTTGTTCAAGTGTAACTTTTGTAAGAGAATAATTAGTGGAATCAATTGTCACATCCCTAGCTAGATGTTATAGGATAGCATGTGAGTGCATCATATTTCATTTTTGCATCAACATGAAGTGGGGATTAAAAGAAACCCCAAACCCTCATTTGAATCAAACCAATTCAAAGCATGTGAAAAACCAACTAATTCAAAATGGTCATCTAAAATGTCCCCTATGTCTGATAAATATGGACATAAATATATCAGGGGCCATCTTAAATATTTGAACATTTATAGAAATTTAAAATAAATAACAAAGCTACTGAAAATGCCAAATAAAGCATTATCATTATTTTAGATTTCAAAATATCCTGAAACTTTTTACAGAAGTTTGAAATGTTCAAACTTAATTATATAAAAAATTTGGAATATTTTATAATAGCATTTGTACCTGAAAAAGAAATAAAACAAATGTCAGAATTAGAAAACAGAGAGAAAAAGAAAAAAGGAAGAAGCCCAGAGGGAGCCGGCCCAACTAGCCCATGCCAGTCATCCCTGTCCTCTTGCCAGGAGGAGAGGGGCATGCGCTCGCTGCGCGCGGGCACACGCTCGGCCAGCTCCTCCCTACCTAGCTGCTGCCTAGAGGGCTCCGAGAGCGCCAGCGCGAGGCCTCTTGCCGTGGCCCTCTTCTCCTCCCCTCTCTCCCCTGCGCTCTCTCTCTTCCCCCTCTGCTCGCCATGGCTGACGACACCGAAGCCTCGCCGCCGTAGTTCCAGCCACCACCGTGCCCTCCCGAGACCGCCAAAAGCTTCGCTGTGACCCCCTCGTTATCCCCGTGGACCTAGTAGCCGCCGGGAGCCCCTCTACGCCAAGGCTGCCATCGTCTTCAAGCTCTGGCTCCAGCACTCCTCTCTGGCGATTCGCGTCCGTCTGCGCGTCCCCGAGCTTGCCGTCTTCCTCAACCACCTCGCGGTGAGTCCCTGCGTTGATCCCCCTATCCTAGCGGCCTGCCCCTCGCTATAGACGCCGTCCCCTTGCTGCCCGAAAACCGTCCGCCACTCGGCTCATCACCGGCCATAGCTTTGGTGACCCCCGAGCCCCCTCTGCCGCCCCTTTGGATGCGCGCGTGCGCGGGCTACCCTCCGGTGCCCTCCGTGCACTAAATGGCCGCAGGAAGAGCAAGTCCGGTAAGTCGCCGCCGTGCCCTTTGGTCGCCGCTGGCTGGCCTCCGGCAGGGTGACGTGGCAGGGCCATCAGGGGCTAATCCCCTGCTAACCAGCCCCGCCAGCCGCTGACACTAGGCCCCAGCTACGGGTCAAACCCCGGTCAGTGCGGGGATTAGCCCTATGTCACTGACATGCGGGCCCAACACATCAGGTTTGACCTGGCCTGGTCAGCCGACCTATTGACGTCCAGTGACGTCAGGCTGACGCTCTAATTCAATTTCTAGTTTTAAAATAATTCCAAGAAATGTTTAAAACTTCAAAAATTCATATAAATTAATCTGTAAATCAGATGAAAATAATTTATATATGAAAATTTATTAGAAAAATCCAATGAATCCAGTGGTGCTATTATCATGCATGTTAGAGCAACCTATGTATATGAACATTGACATTTACTAATAGGTTAACTTATGAGATATGAAATGAAGAACGACTTTGAACCTATATTCAAACTCACTTCAAATTAACTTGGACAATAGTTGAATTAGCTCATCCATACATGCTTCCATGTCATGATCATGCATCATATTGTTGCACTTGTGTGTATTGATTGCTATTTATCTGCATTGCGTTAGGCCCTGCTTCTAAGGATACCTTCGAGTATTCCAACGAAGGAGAAAACCTCCCCGCTTCCCAGCAAGGCAAGCAACCCTTTTGATCATTTCGTAAACATCCCACTCTCTTGCTCCTGCTCTTGTTTATTGCATTAGGACAAACGTTCACTTGTTTGTCATACACGATAGATGGACCTATTCTTTTGCATGACCTGTCATTGTCACAGTAAATAGCTAAACCTTGCAACCTAGCATAACTGCTAGAGGCTTGTGCCATGATGTGCTTAGCTTACTTTGCCTGCTATGCTTGTTATGCTTAGAGTTGTGTCAGGTCTGATTCATCTGGGTGATGAACTAGAGTGAAACAATGTTGTTTTGATGTGATGAGCTTATGATGAACCCGATTTGGTAAAGGTAGCGATGAGAGGTTATGTAGGAGTACATAGCGGGTTGTCTCATTGGGACCGTTCTTAGGAACTGAGTTCCGTGTTTGTGATCCAAGATTAGTTACTACCACACATTGGGTTCCGGTAACTCAACCCCTCTCGACTTATCAGTCGCTTAGTCCTTGGTCCAGGAGTTGCAAGTAGTTTTTGGTGTTTGTAGTTTGCTGGAGGCCGTGCGTAGTGCTGACCCTAGGGGTGGGTTACGACGCGGTAGGAAGTGGCACAGTGTACCAAGAGTCACCCGAATGGTGGGCTTGGGAACCCTGCACACTTCATTTGGGGCCGTAGCGGAAACTTCGTCTGGACTTCCGTGCGGGTTCAGTCTCAAATAGGTGATAACCTGGACTAGAGGTCTTATGAGATTGACAGTCGTGGCTGACTCCCTCGCTGGGCTTTCGCTTGAAGGTTGCCGATGTGCATGGTTTTATGAGCACACAACGATAAGTGGCGAGAGTGTGTGTGAAGAAGTACACCCCTGTAGGATATAAAACTATTTGAATAGCCGCGTCCTCGGATATGGACTACTTGGAGAACTTATGCTGTTCATAGATAATCAAATGGATACTCATAAAAATATCAAGGCAAGTGTGAGTACCATGGATGGCACTCTCCCGGGAGAGGGAAGTGAATCCATGGTGGTGTATTGTTATGGAGTTAGTGGACTTGTGTGCGATATATAAAATGTAAACAAAGAGTTAAAATTGTGTAGTGTAGGTTAGCCATGAGTCAAAGCTGGCACTGCTGCATAAACTCCACCACTCCCCTTGTTGATACATGAGCTTGAATAGTCTAGGTCTGCTTTAAAGACTTGCTGGCACGTTTGTACTCATGTTTGCTTAATAAATGTTGCAAATGATGCTCAGGACCCATCAGGTGGGTTCTATCTAGATGTCGACAATGCCAAATAGCTAGTGTCCCAGCTACGACCTTATGCCCTGTGGCGGGCTATAGATAGTCAGGCCATATGCCTTTTTACCCTTTCATCTGTTTGTACTCAGACAACTTTATGCTTCCGCTTTGTTTGTATGAACTTGTGTGTATGACTTGAGTGTCGGGTCATGTGGCCCTATCTGTAAGAACATATTATGCAAGGCTCTTTTGAGCCTCTTAAATATAATTTGTGTTGTTGTATGGTTATGTTGTGATGCCATAGTTGTATCTATTCATATCGAGCATGTCATGCGTACGTGTGACGTGTAACGATATGTATGGGATTCGGCACCTAGTCGTGTGCCTTTAGTAGTACTCTTTATGGGAAGCTGTATGTTTGTGCTTCCACCGAGCCCTGGTAGCTTGCTACTGCTCCGGACACATTGATTGAACGGCATGTATCCTTCTTTGCTGCTATGTCCGTCCCTTCGGGGAAATGTCTCGTAGTGTAATGGAGTCCTTGTAGCCTGCTATGACTCGTCTACACATGCTTGAGGCCGACACCTGCATTGCTAGGTTACGTATGCCTGTTTCCGTACGGATGTGCCACTTGGGTTCTATGACTAGTCATGTCGGCCCGGGTTCTCTATCGTTTGATTGCCGGCAACATGTTCACATACGTGAGCCAAAAGACGCGAATGGTCCTGGCTAAGGTAAGGCTGCAGCCGTGGAGCTTACCGTGCGTGAGGCCGCAAAGTGATGTGATATGTTACATTCTATATTCATATGACTTAGGATCGGGGTCCCGACAGTGTTGGTATCAGAGCTTGACTGACGATAGGACTACCAAGCCAAACCGGTCGAAGTTGAGTCTAGAAACACTATAGAAAAGTAGGGGAATTGATTGTGGAAGGGAACATAAGGCTCTTTTTACTCCTCTTCCCAAGTTATTCTATTTTGAGTCATTCTCATATTTTCTACGGGGATAAGAACTAGGCTTCTCATCTATTGCTTAGGATGACGAGTTACTAACCATGGACTATTAGCTAGCTTGTTTACAAGTGAATGTCGATACTCAAGTATTGTTGGTGTGACAAACAGATGGAGAAGAGATTTGAGTCTAGAAAGTCGAGTGGTTATGCTTTTCCAATCTTTTGCAGTTGTCTCAAAATCCTTTTTGAGCAATTAGAGCCGTTATGCTGTCCAATTTCTGCTAGAGTCTCTAATGTCTTTGCATCATTCTGTGTTTCAGATGCCCCCTCGTCCTTCCCGTCAGGTGGTCCGTCTGACCAGGTGCATCGATGTACCGGGTCACATGTCCATGTTGGTTAGAGTTATGATGGAGGCTGGTTACCGCTGGTACCTAGAGTACACAGTGGAGGAATAGTATCGAGATTTCAACCAGAGCCAGTATCTGTGTACTATTAAGATATATCCTTCATATCCTGGAGCTGAAGATCCGCTTCACTGGACTTATGGATTAGGTGTCACCATAGACATGGCAGTTCAGGAGGCTGCCTACACCATGCTGACTATCATGAGGTTTCACCATGGTCTGCTTTAGAACACAGAGTTCTGTTATGTTTCCGCTTCTATGGGAGGAGAGGATAGCTATCTTAGCGTAGCCTACTATGATCATTCTCATGAGGACCCTAGGCTGCAGGTGACCGCTCAGATGTTGGAGAACAGGGATCGTGATGCACGTGCCCTTCGCATGGAGCTTTATGCTACCCGTGCATGTCTTTGGACAGCCCTGACGCAGTTGGTACCTGTCGTGCAGACAGGCTATGGAGATTTGGAGATGCTAACCCCATCGCGGACTCATCTGCCAGCACGCGTAGACTGGCCTGATGTTGGAGGCATCACCCCTCTTCGAGGACCGCTGTTGCCGCCAACAAGGGGGCCAAGGCCACATCCGTGTCCTTACGGTTTCCAGGGATCATAGGCTAGAGTGTTTCTAGATCCTCAGGTTCAGCTCCCGGGTCATGGGGGTAACCTATATGAGGCATTCTACGGTGATGCTTGAGTACGTGGATGTTAGTACTAGTATGGTAGTAGTCGTATCGCCACAGTTCTGCGTGTCTTGTGGGATATGACTGAGGTTGAGAGTTGAGTTCCGGAGGTGTAGATAGATAATGTATAGGAAGCTTGTAATGCCTCCGATGAGTTGTGTCATCTCTCTATAGTTTGTATCTCAGCTTGGGCTTGTACTGAACTATGTCATGGTGTGTATGAATCATGGTGTTTATAGGTCAGTTGTTATTACCATGTTGTTTGGGTGTTTACCCTGCATGCCATGTTGTCCAGTACATTCCTGATCTCATGTCTTAGAGTTGATGTCCTCTATGTCTAAGTTGTGGGTTTGTTTTCCTAGGATGGTGGCAACTAGGAATAACCCCATGCTTGCCCCTGAGCAAGGCGAAGGAAGCCAGCCAAGGCAAGAGAACTTGCCACACGCGCCCTCTTTGGCAAAAGTAATGCTTGAAGCCGAATGGAACAAGAGGGAGACCAATAGGCTGTTGGAACGAATAGAGCAGAACACAGTGCTTGCTCCCCACAATGATCACAATGATGGCGTGTCTCTTGGTGATTTTATCAAGCTGTGCCCACCTAAGTATCATCATTCGGTCGACCCACACGATGTGGATGACTGGCTGACCAGCATGTCTCGCAAGATCCGAGCTGCCAACGTATCCGAGGCCAATAAGGTGACCTTTGCTACTTACTTTCTGGAAGGACCCGCCAATCTATGGTGGGAAATTATGAAGCCATGCGTCCCGCAGGCCCTGCACAAATTTGGGCGGAATTTAGCGCGACATTCCATACCCATCACATCCCGGAAGGGCTGATGGATCGCAAGAGAGAGGAGTTCTGTGCTTTCACTCAGGGCAGACTGTCAGTGGATGTCTATAGCCGTGAGTTCGGCAATCTTGCTCGTTATGCTCCGGAGGAAGTTTCAACTGATGCCAAAAAGCAGGCTAGGTTCCGCAAGGGACTTAGTCCCGAGCTCCGTAGAGATCTGCGCTTGCATGAGTGCACAACCTTCCAGGCTCTCGTCAACAAGGCTATCAATGCTAAGACTGGGCAGACTGACTACGAGGCAACCAGGAAGCACAACCGTGACTTCAGCCCTGCATCTGGCTCGGGCTCCAACAAACGCCGGGTGTGGGTGCCCAACGCAGCTCTGCCGCCAAGGTACACCGTGAGGCCATCCTTCCAGGCGCCTCGCCCAGCTCAGCCCAACCCTCCAACCAGGCCATTTGGAGGTCCTCCTGCCAATGTTGCTCCCCGTGCCACCGTGGTATGCTACAAATGTGGGGAACCAGGACACTACTCCCGTGAGTGTCCTTAGAACAATGCTAAGCTGGCTGGACATGGGAAGCCGGGAAAAGCTTTCTATGTGAAGCCAACTCCTGCTCGTGGACGAGTGAATTATGTTTCTGCTGAGGAAGCTCTTGAGGATCGTGATGTTATCCTAGGTATGCTCCTTCTCAATAGTCATCTAGCATCTGTTCTATTTGATACTGGGGCATCTCATTTTTTCATCTCAGAAAGTTATGCACAGTTGCATAACATGTCTTTTTGTGATATGCCTACTCCTTTAGTAGTTCAGACTCCTGGTTTAAAATGGCAAACTTCTAGGGTGAGCCATGACAATGAGATTCTTGTGGATAGGCTAGTATTCCTAGCATCTATGATAGCCCTCAAGTCTTCGGACATCAATATCATCTTAGGCATGGACTGGATAAAAGCCCACTATGCTAAGATTGATACTCATACTAGGAATGTTCAACTTACACATGAATCGGGTGAGATAGTTAATGCCTCCACTCGAGCAGCCAAGCGCCAACTCTATTCCCTCAATGCTAGCCCTCTTCCAGAATTAGAAGATATTCCGGTAGTTCGTGACTTTCCGGATGTCTTTCCAGAAGAACTGCCAGGAATTCCACCTGTCAGAGATGTAAGTTTGTGATAGAGCTCATCCCAGGGACTGTCCCAATAGCCAGAAGACCCTATAAGATGGCACCCTTAGAGCTAGCCGAACTTAAAATTCAACTAGATGAGGCTTTGAATAAAGGTTTCATCCGTCCTAGTTCTTCCCCTTGGGCTTGTCCCATCCTCTTCGTCAAGAAGAAGGATGGATCAGATCGGATGGTTGTGGATTATCGGCCAGTGAATCTGATCACCATAAAGAACAAGTATCCGCTCCCCAGGATCAATGATTTATATGACCAACTCACTGGATCCTCTGTCTTTTCTAAAATGGATTATAGGTTGGGATACCATCAAATCAGAATTAGAAACGGGGACATTCCAAAAACGGTTTTTGTTACTCGTTATGGCCAATAAGAGTACACCGTCATGTCCTTCGGTTTAACCAATGCCGCAACCACCTTCTCTTGCTTGATGAATTCGATCTTCATGGAGTATTTGGATAAATTTGTCATGGTTTACCTCGACGATATACTCATCTACTCGAAGAACAAACATGAATATTTCGAGCATCTAAGGCTGGCGTTGATGAAATTTTGAGAGCATCGTCTGTATGCCAAATTCTCCAAGTGTGAATTTTGGTTGCCAGAAGTGACCTATGTGGGCCACGTGATCTCTGGTAAAGGTATTGCTGTCAATCCCGAGAGAGTTTAGGCCATCCTTGATTGGACTCACCCTGAATCGATTAAGCAAGTTCAGAGTTTCCTTGGCTTAGCAAGCTATTGTCGCCGCTTTGTCGAGAATTTATCCAAGGTTGCAAAACCTCTGACTGAACTCCTCAAGAAAGATAAAAAGTTCGAGTGGACTCCACAATGCGAGCATAGTTTTCAGGAGTTGAAAAGACGACTGACCTCTGCTCCCGTTCTGGTGCCACCAGATTTCTCTAAGGACTTTGTTATCTATTGCGACGCCTCGCGACAAGGATTAGGTTGCATTCTCATGCAAGATCGTCATGTGATTGCATACACATCTCGACAGTTGCGTACACATGAGGATAATTATCCAACACATGATCTTGAGCTTGCAGCTATGGTCCATGCACTGAAAACCTGGCGACATTACCTTCTGGGTAGTCGTTGCGAAATTTACACTGATCACCAAAGTCTGAAATATATTTTCACCCAACCGGATTTGAATCTCAGGCAAAGACGGTGGGTTGAGTTGATTACGGATTATGACTTAGGGATAACTTACACCCCGGGGAAAGCCAATGTCATGGCTGATGCACTAAGTCGTAAGTCTTATTGTAACAATCTGATGTTGCAACAAGGTCAACCACTTCTCTATGAGGAATTTTGGAAGTTAAACCATCACATTGTTCCTCAAGGATTCCTTTCCAACCTGGTGGCGAAACCTACTCTTACGGATCACATTATAGAAGCCCAGAAGCATGATGCCGGGATATCTCAGATCAAGAAAAACATTAAGAAGGGTAATGTTAGTTGCTTCTCGGAAGATGATCGGGGTGTTGTCTTCTTTGAGAACCGCTTGGTGATCCCGAAGAAGCAACATCTGTGATAGTTGATCCTTAAGGAGGCTCATGATTCATCCGGGTAGTACCAAGCTATATCAGGACCTACGCCAGAGGTTCTGGTGGACTAGGATGAAGAGAGAAATTGCTCAGTTCATTTCTAACTGCGACGTTTCTCGTCGCGTAAAGGTAGAACATCAAAGGCCTGCTGGCACCCTTCAACCTTTAGCTATTCCTGAATGGAAATGGGATAAGGTTGGTATGGATTTTATTACCGGATTTCCCAGGACTAAGAGAGGGAATAATGCTATCTTTGTGGTCATCGACCGCCTTTCCAAAGTGGCTCATTTTCTTCCTGTTTGGGAGAGTATAACTGCTAGCCAGCTAGCGGAGTTATATGTTTCTCGAATAGTTTCTCTTCATGGTGTTCCATTGGAGATTAACTCAGATCGCAGAAGTATCTTTACTTCCTGATTTTGGGAAAGTTTTCAAACCGCTATGGGGACTCATCTATCCTTTAGCACTACTTTCCACCCGCAATCAAGTGGTCAAGTTGAGCGACTCAATCAAATCCTCGAAGACATGCTCCGAGCTGGTGTTATATCCTTCGGTATGAATTGGGAGAAATGTCTTCCATTTGCCGAATTTGCTTATAACAATAGTTATCAATCAAGCTTGGGAAAAGCCCCTTTTGAAGTTCTCTATGGACGAAGGTGTCGAACACCTATTAACTGGTCAGAAACCGAAGAGAGGCAACTCTTTGGCCAGGATATGATCCAGGATGCAGAGGTGCAAGTTTGCATTATTTGTGAAAAGTAGAAAACAGACCAATCTCGTCAAAAGAGCTAATATGATCGCCATCATAAGGCTATGACCTATGAAGTTGACGAGAAGGCTTACCTTTGGGTTACACCTCTAAAGGGTACCCATCGATTCGGTATCAAGGGCAAGTTGGCTCCTTGTTACATTGGACCTTTTCACATTCTTGCTAAACGAGGAAAAGTTGCCTACCAATTGGAACTTCCGCCGCATCTTTCCAAGGTTCATGATGTCTTCCACGTCTCGCAACTCAGGCATTGCTTCTCGGACCCTGTCCGTGAAGTGGACCACGAAGCGCTTGATCTCCAAGATAACCTTACATATCGAGAATACCCTATTCGTATTCTTGATCAAGCTGAGTGTACCACTCGGCGTCAGAACATCAAGTTTCTCAAGGTTCAGTGGTCACACCAATCTGAAAAGGAGGCCACATGGGAAAGAGAAGATCGTCTTCGACTAGAGTACCCCGCGCTCTTCCCGACGACTTCAAAATCTCGGGACGAGATTCTTTTGAGTGGGGGTGAGCTATCACATCCCTAGCTAGATGCCATAGGACAGCATGTGAGTGCATCATATTTCATTTTTTGTATCAACATGAAGTGAGGATTAAAAGAAACCCCAAACGCTCATTTGAATCAAACCAATTCAAAGCATGTGAAAAACCAACTAATTCAAAATGGTCATCTAAAATGTCCCCTATGTCTAATAAATATGGACATGAATATATCAGGGGCCATCTTAAATATTTGAACATTTATAGAAATTTAAAATAAATAACAAAGCTGCTAAAAATGCCAAATAAAGCATTATCATTATTTTAGATTTCAAAATATCCTGAAACTCTTTACAGAAGTTTGAAATGTTAAAACTTAATTATATAAAATATTTGGAATATTTCATAATAGCATTTCTACCTGAAAAAGAAATAAAACAAATGTCAGAATTAGAAAACAGAGAGAAAAAAGGAAGAAGCCCAGGGGGAGCCGGCCCAACTGACCCGTGCCAGTCATCGCTGTCCTCTTGCCAGGAGGACAGGGGCACGCGCTCGCCGCGCGCGGGCACGTGCCTGGCCAGCTCCTCCCTGCCTGTCTGCTGCCTGGAGGGCTCCGAGAGCTCCAGCACGAGGCCTCTTGCTGTGGCCCTCTTCTCCTCCCCTCTCTCCCCTGTGTGCTCTCTCTCTCGCGCTCTCTCTTCCCCTCTGCTCGCCATGGCCGACGGCGCCGAAGCCTCACCGTCGTAGTTCCAGCCACCCCCGTGCCCCTCGAGACCGCCAAAAGCTCCGCCATGACCCCCTCGTCATCCCCGTGGACCTAGTAGCCGCCGAGAGCCCCTCTATGCCAAGGCTGCCGTCATCTTCAAGCTCCGGCTCCGGCGCTCCTCTCTGGCGATTCACGACCGTCTGCGAGTCCCCGAGCTCGCCGTCTTCCTCAACCACCTCGCGGTGAGCCCCTGTGTCCATCCCCCCTATCCTCACGGCCTGCCCCTCACTGTAGACGCCGTCCCCTTGCTGCCCGAAACCCCCCGCCGCTTGGCTCATCGCCGACCATAGTTCTGGTGACCTCCGAGCCCCCTCTGCTGCCCCTTTGGATGCGCGCGTGCGCGGGCTACCCTCCGGTGCCCTCTGCGCACTAAATGTCCGCCGGAAGAGCAAGTACGATGAGTCGCCGCTGTGCCCTTTGGTCGCCGCCGGCTGGCCTCCGGCGGGGTGACATGGCAGGGCCATGAGGGGCTAATCCCCTGCTAACCAGCCCCCGCCGCTAACACTCGGCCCCAACTGCGGGTCAAACCCCGGTCAGCGCGGGGATTAGCCCTGTGTCACTGACGTGCGGGCCCTGCACATCAGGTTTGACCTGGCTTGGTCAGCCGACCTGCTGATGTCACAGTGATGTCAGGCTGACACTCTAATTCAATTTCTAGTTTTAAATAATTCCAGGAAATGTTTAAAACTTCAAAAATTCATATAAATTAATCTGTAAATCAGATGAAAATAATTTATATATGAAAATTTATCAGAAAAATCCAATGAATCCAATGGTGCTATTGTCATGCATGTTAGAGCAACCTATGTAGATGAACATTGACATTTACTAATAGGTTAACTTATGAGATATGAAATGAAGAACGACTTTGAACCTATATTCAAACTCACTTCAAATTAACTTGGACAATAGTTGCATTAGCTCATCCATACATCCTGCAATGTCATGATCATGCATCATACTGTTGCACTTGCGTGTATTGATAAATATTTATCTGCATTGCGGTAGGCCATGCTTTTGAGGATACCTCCGAGTATTCCAACGAAGGAGAAAACCTCCCTGCTTCCCAGCAAGGCAAGCAAACCTTTTGATCATTTCGATAACATCCCACTCTCTCGCTCCTGCTCTTGTTTATTGCATTAGGACAAACGTTCACTTGTGTGTCATACACGATAGATGGACCTATTCTTTTGCATGACCTGTCATTGTCATAGTAAATAGCTAAACCTTGCAACCTAGCATAACTGGTAGATGCTTGTGCCATGATGTGCTTAGCTTACTTTGCCTGCTATGCTTGTTATGCTTGGAGTTGGGTCAGGTCTGATTCATCTGGGTGATGAACTGGAGTGAAACAATGTTGTTCTGATGTGATGAGCTTATGATGAACCCGATTTGGTAAAGGTAGCGATGAGAGGCTATGTAGGAGTACATAGCGGGTTGTCTTATTGGGACCGTTCTTAGGAACTGAGTTCCGTGTTTGTGATCCAAGATTAGTTACTACTACACATTGGGTTCCGGTAACTCGACTCCTCTCGACTTATCAGTCGCTTAGTCCTTGGTCCAGGAGTTGCAACTAGTTTCTGGTGTTTGTAGTTCGCTAGAGGCCGTGCATAGCGCTGGCCCTAGGGGTGGGTTATGACGCGGTAGGCAGTGGCACGGTGTACCAAGTGTCACCCGGGTGGTGGGCTTGGGAACCCTACGCACATCGTTTGGGGCCGTAGTGGAAACTTCGACCGGACTTCCGTGCGGGTTCAGTCTCAAATAGGCGATAGGCTGGACTAGAGGTCTTATGTGATTGACGGTCGTGTCCGACTCCCTCGCTAGGCTTCCTCTTGAAGGTTGCCGAGGTGCATGGTTTTATGAGCACACAACAATAAGTGGCGAGAGCATGCGTGAAGAAGTACACCCCTGCAGGGTATAAAACTATTCGAATGGCCGCGTCCTCGGATAAGGACTACTTGGAGAACTTATGCTGTTCATAGATAATCAAATGGATACTCATAAAAATATCAAGACAAGTGTGAGTACCGTGTATGGCACTCTCCCGGGAGAGGGAAGTGAATCCATGGTGGTGTATTGTTATGAAGTTAGTGGACTCGTGTGCGATATCCAAAATCTAAACAAAGAGTTGAAATTGTGTAGTGTAGGTTAGCCATGAGTCAAAGGTGGCATCGCAGCATAAACTCCACCAATCCCCTTGTTGATGCATGAGCATGAATGGTCTAGGTCTACTTTGAAGACTTGCTGAGTATGTTTGTACTCGTCTTTGCTTAATAAATGTTACAGATGAGACTCAGGACCCATCAGGTGGGTTCGATATAGATGTCGACGATGCCGAATAGCTGGTGTCCCAGCTACGACCTTATGCCCTGTGGCGGGCTATAGATAGTCAGGCCATGTGCTTTTTTACCCTTTCATCTTTCTGTACTCAGACAACTTTATGCTTTCGCTTGGTTTGTATGAACTTGTGTGTTTGACTTGAGTGTCGGGTCATGTGGCCCTATCTCTAAGAACATATTATGCAAGGCTCTTCTAAGCTTCTTAAATAAAAGTTGTGTTGTTGTATGGTTATGTTGTGATGCCATAGTTGTATATATGCATATCGGGCATGTCGTGCGTACGTATGACGTGCAACGGTATGTATGGTATCCGGCACCTAGTCGTGTGCCTTTAGTAGTACTCTTTACAGGAAACTGTCTCTTTGTGCTTCCACCGAGCCCTGGTAGCTTGCTACTGCTCCGGACACATTGATTGACCGACATGTATCCTTCTTTGCTGTTGTGTCTGTCCCTTCGGGGAAATGTCTCACATTGTAATGGAGTCCTTGTAGCCTGCTATGACTTGTCTACACACTCTTGAGGCCAACACCTGCATTGCTGGGTTACGTATGCCTGTTTCCGTATGGATGTGCCACTTGGGTTCTATGACTAGTCATGTCGGCCTGGGTTCTCTGTCGTTTGATAGCCGGTGACATGTTCACATACGTGAGCCAAAAGACGAAAACGGTCCTGGCTAAGGTAAGGCTGCAGCCGTGGAGCTTATCGTGCGTGAGGCTGCAAAGTGATGTGAGATGTTACAATCTGGATTCATATGACTTAGGATCGGGGTCCCGTCATCGATATAACTACTAGAAGCAATGTCACTGGATTTTTCATTCTTATTGCTACTAGTTGAAGAACCTTTCTTGCCTTTGTTACTAGTTTGCTTAGCCTTAACTTGTGGAATGAATGTAGACAAGAGAAGTCATTTGTCTAGATAAGAGGAAGTCTTGTTTCGAAGATTGTCATTAATAGCTTTAAGGAATTCATGATCTTGCTCCAAATTGAGCTTCTCGAAGCAGAGCTTCTCATGAGTCCTTACAAGTTCTCTTTGATCGTCTAGAGTAGACTCGTGGGCTAACTTAAGAATGTTTAGTTCTTTAGTTAGTCGCTCTATTTCCAACTTATCATCATCACACAACTTATCTTGGCTAGAGTGATTACTAACAAGTTCATTTTGACTACTATCACTAGATTTGTCAAATAGCAAGTCATCATCTCCTAGTAGGTCATCCTCATCACTATTAAAGTCAAGGTATTCGGGGTGTGATACCTTGGGGATTTTAGCCATGAAGAAACTTCCACTCCCTTCATTTGGTGAATCAAATATGTCATAGGAGTTGGAGGAAACAAGTGCAAGTCCGGCAACACCTTCATCTTGACTATAGTCGGAGTCAGAGTGATAGCTTCTCTCGGAGTGGTTATCGGATTCAGAGCCGGAAACCTGTTGACCAACGTGAGCTTGATGTCTCCTTATTGAGTAGCTCTTGGTGTACCTGTCCTTCTCCGAGTCTATACTTCTCCTTGAGGGTCTTCGTAATAACGACCATCTCTACTCCTTCTTTATCTTTGAGGTGACTCATCTCTTGAGCTCTTTCTTCTAGGTGACTCTTTCCTTATTTTTGTGTGTGTGTGTGGGGGGGGGGTGCACTCATTGGAGTAGTGTTCGGGCCTTCCACAATTGTAACAATCACGGTCACAACTAGATGAACACTTCTCTTCATATCTTGAGTTGGAGTTCCTCTCTTTGCCTCTACTCTTGTAGAACTTGTTGAATTTCTTGACCATGAGGCTTATCTCTTCATTGGTAACAAGGTTGTCGCTTGAAGTAGCGGGAGCATCACTTGAGGCTTTGTAAGAACCGCTTGACTTATTGTGAAGTTCTTCCTTGTCCTTAAGTGACATCTCATGAGCAACAATCCTTCCAATCACTTCCATAGGCTTGAGATCTTTGTAGTTTGGCATCATTTGGGTTAATGTGCACATGGTTTCATACTTTCCATACAAAGCTCTAAGTATCTTCTTGATGATGAATTTGTCGCTCATTTTTTCGCTTCCCAAGCCGACAATCTCATTTGTGATGAGAGCAAGCCTAGAGTACAATTCGGCAACTCCTTCACCATCCTTCATCTTGAACTTGTCAAGTTGACTTTGAAGCACATCCAACTTAGACTCTCTGACAGAATCGGTACCTTCGTGCATATCAATCAAAGTGTCCCAAATTTCCTTGGCATTCTCAAGACGGTTAATCTTGTTGAATTATTCAGGGCATAGGCAGTTGAATGGAATGTCACCAGCTTGAGCATTGTATTACAACATCTGCAATTCTTCCGCGGTCACTTCACGATCTAGTTCCTTTCCATCACCAAATAAATCACCTTGCAAGCCAACACGGACAACAGCAGAAACAGCTGGGTTATGACCAAGAGTATGCATTTTCATCTTATGCTTCCAACTAGCAAAAATTGTACCATCAAAGTATGGACCTCTACAGTGATAATTTCCCTCACTAGATGCCATACTCTCCTAGGTTGTGAAACCAATACAATGGATACCAAATCTCTAATACCACTTATAGGATCGAAAGTATGTCTAGAGGGGGGTGATTAGACTACTTGACCAAATAATTTTTTTACTTTTTCCCAATTTTAGTCGTGGGAAGATTTTAGCAATGATAGCAAGTCAAGCACACCCTACACATGCATGTCTAAGAGTATAGCAGTAGAAAGTAAAGACAAGCACATGTAGTAGAGGGTAGGGTTAGAGAGATCGAACACAATTGGAGACACGTAGATTTTTACCGTGGTTCCGATAGGTTGTGCTATCGTACGTCCATGTGTATGGAGACTTCAACCCACGAATGACAACGGTCGCGAGAGTCCACGGAGGGCTCCACCCACGAAGAGTTCCACGAAGAAGCAACCTTTTCTATACCATGATGGCCTACGTCCACAGAGAACTAGCCTTACTCGGGGTAGATCTTCACGAAGTAGGCGATCTCCTTGCCTTTACAAACTCCTTGGTTCAACTCCACAACACGAAGTAGGAGGCTCCCAAGCGACACCTGATACGTCCATTTTGCATCATGCTTTTATATTGATATTTATTGTATTATGGGCTGTTATTACACGTTATGGTACAATAATTATGCCTTTTCTCTCTTATTTTACAAGGTTTACATGAAGAGGGAGAATACCGGCAGTTGGAATTCTAGACCGGGAAAGGAGCAAATCTAAGATACCTATTCTGCAAAATTCCAAAATTACTGAAAATTTACAGAGAATTGTTTTGGAATATATTAAAAATACGACAAAACAGATACCACAGGGGCCAGCAGGAGGTGACAAGCCTGCTAGGCGCGGCCACCCCCTGGGCACGCCTAGCAGGCTTGTGGCCCACCTGGAAGGCCCCCGACGCCCATCCTTTGTTATATGGAGGGGTTTGAACTGGAAAAATCAATAAGAAGAGAGATTTCGGGTTGAAGCGCCACCGTCTCGAGACAAAATTTGGACATAACCAATCTAGAGCTCCGGCAGGGCTGTTGTGTGTGGGAAACTTCCCTCCCGGAGGGGGAAATCGAAGCCATCATCATCACCAACGATCCTCTCATCAAGAGGGGGTCAATCTCCATCAACATCTTCACCATCACCGTATCTTCTACAAACCCTCATTCATATCTTGTATCTGATGTTTGTCTCAAACCTCAGATTGGTACGTGTGGGTTGCTAGTAGTGTTGATTACTCCTTGTAGTTGATGCTAGTTGGTTTACTTGGTGGAAGATCATATGTTCAGATCCTTTATGATAATTAATACTCCCCTGATTATGAACATGAACATGTTTTGCGAGTATTTACATTTGTTCCTGAGGACATGGGATAAGTCTTGTTATAAGTAATCATGTGAATTTGGTATTCGTTCGATATTTTGATGAGATGTATGTTGTCTCTCCTCTAGTGGTCTTATGTGAACATCGAGTACATAACACTTCACCATTATTTGGGCCTAGGGTAAGGCATTGGGAAGTAATAAGTAGATGGTGGGTTGCTAGAGTGACAGAAGCTTAAACCCTAGTTTATGCATTGCTTCGTAAGGGGCTGATTTGGATCCACATGTTTCATGCTATGGTTAGATTTATCTTAATTCTTCTTTTGTAGTTGCAGATGCTTGTGAGAGGGGTTAATCATAAGTGGGAGGTTTGTCCAAGTAAGGGCAGCACCCAAGCACCGGTCCACCCACATATCAAATTATCAAAGTAACGAACGCGAATCAAATGAGCATGATGAAAACTAGCTTGATAGAAATTCCCATGTGTCCTCGGGAGCGCTTTGCTTTATATAAGAGTTTGTCCAGGCCTGTCCTTTACTACAAAAAGGATTGGGCT
Source organism: Hordeum marinum (assembly GCA_022496015.1). Taxonomy (NCBI): domain Eukaryota; kingdom Viridiplantae; phylum Streptophyta; class Magnoliopsida; order Poales; family Poaceae; genus Hordeum; species Hordeum marinum. Next base: position 298,271,780 of record CM039675.1, on the reverse strand, counting down.
ACCTTTCTGCACCTCTGCTACACTTGTTACTTGTTACTCGTTACGAATTATCTTATCACAAAACTATATGTTACCGATAATTTCAGTGTTTGCAGAGAATACCTTACTGGAAACCGCTTGTCATTTCCTTCTGCTCCTCGTCGGGTTCGACACTCTTACTTATCAAAAGGACTATGATAGATCCCCTATACTTGTGGGTCATCAAGACACTTTTCTGGCGCTGTTGCCGAGGAGTGAAGCGCCTTTGGTAAGTGGAATCTGGTAAGGAAAAAATTATATAGTGTGCTGAAATTTACTGTCACTTGTCACTATGGAAAGTAGTCCTTTGAGGGGCTTGTTCGGGTTATCTTCACCTCGACCGGAAACACAAAGAGTTGTCCCTCAACCTATTGAACCTATTGAACCTACTGAAAATATTTATTATGAAATTCCTTCGGGTATGAAAGAGAAACTGCTGGCTAATCCTTATGTAGGAGATGTAACACTACATCCTAATTTGCATCTAATCTATGTGGATGAAGTTTGTGGATTATTTAAGCTTGCAGGTCTGCGCGAGGATCACGTCAAGAAGAAGGTCTTTCCTTTACCTTTGAAGGAGAAGGCCTTGACATGGTATAGGCTATGTCATGATATTGGATCATGGAGCTATAACCGATTGAAAATGGAATTTCATCAGAAGTTCTACCCTATGCATCTAGTTCATCGTGATCGGAAATATATTTATAATTTTTTGCCTCGTGAAGGAGAAAGTATCTCTCAAGCTTGGGGGAGGCTTAATTCAATGTTATATTCATGCCCCAATCATGAGCTCTCGAGAAAATATTATTCAGAATTTTTATGCTCAACTTTCTCGTAATGATCAATCCATGCTCGATACTTCTTGTGATGGTTCCTATATGAAGAAAGATATTGACTTCAAATGGGATTTATTGGAAAGAATTAAATGCAACTCTGAAGATTGGGAACTCGACGAAGGTAATGAATCAGGTATGAACCTTAAGTTTGATTGTGTTATATCCTTCGTAGACACCAATACTTTCTGCGGATTTAGCATTAAATATGGACTTGACTCTGAGATAGTAGCTTCTTTTTGTGAATATTTTACTGCTCATGTTGATCTCCCTAAGGAGAAGTGGTTTAAATATCATCCTCCCATTGAAGTGAAAGTAGTTGAACCAATTATACTTGAAGAGAAAACTATTACTTATAATGTTGATCTGTTATTCCCGCTACTTACATTGAAAGACCACCTTTCCCTCTTAGAATAAAGGAACATGCTAAAGCTTTAACTATGGTTCGTAAGAGCTATGCTAGAACACCTACACCCCCTGAACAAATTAAAGTTGAACCTAGTATTGATATGGTTAAGGATATCTTGGTTGATAATATTGATGGGCATGTCATTCAATTTTGTGATGAAGCCGCTAGAATTGCTAAACCTCATGATAAAGATAAACACAGACCCATTGTTGGCATGCCTATTGTTTCTGTTAAAATAGGAGATCATTTTTATCATGGCTTATGTGATATCGGTGCTAGTGTGAGTGCAATTCCCTTTTCCTTATATAAATAGATTATGAATGATATTGCACCAGCTGAGTTAGAGGAAATTGATGTTACAATTAAGCTTGCTAATAGAGACACTATATCACCAGTTGGGATTATTAGAGATGTTGATGTCTTGTGTGGGAAAATAAAATGTCCTACTAATTTTCTTGTTCTTGGCTCCCCACAAGATGATTTTTTCCCGTTATATTTGGTAGACCCTTCTTGAATACCGTTAATGCGAGGATAGATTGTGAGAAGGAAATGCTTACCATAAGTTTTGGGGATACATCTCATGAGTTTAATTTCTCCAAATTTTGTAGACAACCCCATGATAAAGAATTGCCTAATAAGGATGAAATTATTGGTCTTGCTTCTTTTACCGTGCCTCCTACTGATCCTTTAGAACAATATTTTCTAGACCATGAAAATGACATGCATATGAATGAAAGGAATGAAATACATAAGATATTCTTTGATCAACATCCTATTCTGAAGCAAAAATTGCATGTTGAAATACTTGGGGATCCTCCTCCACCCAAGGGTGTTTCCTTGTTTGAGCTTAAACAATTACCGGATACTCTGAAATATGCTTATCTAGATGAAAAGAAGATATATCCTGTTATTATTTGTGCTAACCTTTCAGAGCATGAAGAACAAAGATTATTGAAAACTCTAAGGAAGCACCGTGCTGCTATTGGATATACTCTTGATGATCTTACGGGCATTAGTCCCACTCTATGTCAGCATAAAATTAAAATGGAGCCAGATGCTAAACCAGTTGTTAATCACCAATGACGGTTGAATCCTAAAATGAAGGAAGTGGTAAGAAATGAAATATTAAGCTTTTGGAGAAATGTATCATTTACCATATTGCTAATAGTAGATGGGGTAGTCCCGTTTATTGTGTCCCTAAGAAAGAAGGTATTGCCGTAGTTCCTAATGATAAAAATGAATTGATCCCACAGAGAATTGTTACAAGATATGGAATGGTAATTAATTTTAGGAAATTGAATAATGCTACTAGAAAATATCACTACCCTCTACCTTTTATTGATCAAATGCTAGAAAGACTGTCCAAACACACACATTTCTGCTTTCTAGCTGGTTATTCTGGTTTCTCTCAAATACCTGTGTCAAAAGAGGACCAAGAGGATACCACCTTTACTTGCCCTTTTGGTACCTTTGCTTATAGACGTATGACTTTTGGTTTATGCAATGCACCTGCTACCTTTCAAAGATGCATGACTGCTATATTCTCTGATTTTTTTGAAAGTATTGTTGAGGTTTTCATGGATGATTTTTCCGTTTATGGAACTTCTTTTGATGATTGTTTGAGAAACCTTGATCGAGTTTTGCAGATATGTGAATAAACTAATCTTGTCTTGAATTGGGAGAAGTGCCACTTTATGGTGAATGAAGGTATTGTCTTGGGACATAAAATTTCCGAAAGAGGTATTGAAGTTGACAAGGCTAAAGTTGATGCTATAGAAAAAATGTCGTGTCCTACGAATATCAAAGGTATAAGAAGTTTCCTTGGTCATGCTAGTTTCTATAGGAGATTTATTGAAGAATTCTCTAAGATTTCTAGGCCGCTCACTAATCTCTTGCAAAAATATGTTCCATTCGTTTTTTATGATGATTGTGTAGAAGCTTTTGAAATTCTTAAGAATGCCTTGATTTCTGTACCTGTTGTTCAACCACCTAATTGGAACCTACCCTTCGAAATTATGTGTGATGCTAGTGATTATGCCGTTGGTGCTATCCTAGGAAAAAGAGTTCATAAGAAATTAAATGTTATTCATTATGCTAGCAAAACTCTAGACGGTGCTCAAAGAAACTATGCTACTACTGAAAAAGAATTTTTAGGAGTTGTGTTCGCTTGTGATAAGTTTAGACCCTCTATTGTTGATTCTAAAGTAACTGTTCACACTGATCATGCTGCTATTAAATATCTTATGGAAAAGAAAGATGCTAAACCTAGACTTATTAGGTGGGTTCTTCTGCTACAAGAATTTGATTTGCATATTGTTGATAGAAAGGGCGCTGATAACCCCATAGTAGATAACTTGTCTAGGTTAGAGAATGTCCTTGATGACCCACTACCTATTGATGATAGCTTTCCGGATGAACAATTGGCTGTCATAAATGCTTCTCGTAATGCTTCTTGGTATGCTGATTATGCTAATTACATTGTCGCTAAATTTATACCGCCTAGTTTCACATACCAACAAAAGAAAAAGTTTTTCTATGATTTAAGACATTACTTCTGGGATGACCCACACCTTTATAAACAAGGAGTAGATCGTGTTATTAGAAGGTGTGTACCTGAGAATGAACATGAATAGATCCTACAAAAGTGTCATTCCGAGGCCTACGGAGGACACCACGCTGGAGATAGAACTACACACAAGGTATTACAATCTGGTTTTTATTGGCCTACTCTCCTCAAGGATGCTCGTAAGTTTGTCTTGTCATGTGATGAATGTCAAAGAATTGACAATATTAGTAGACATTAGGAAATGCCTATGAATTACTCTCTTGTTATTGAACCATTTGATGTTTGGGTTTTTGATTATATGGGACCTTTTCCAACGTCCAACGGGTATACTCATATTTTAGTTGTTGTTGATTACGTTACTAAGTGGGTAGAAGCTATTCCAACTAGTGGTGCTGATCATAACACCTCTATTAAGATGCTTAAAGAAGTTATTTTCCCTAGATTTGGAGTCCCCAGATATTTAATGACTAATGGTAGTTCACATTTTATTCATGATGCTTTCCGTAAATTGCTTCCTAAGTATGATGTTAACCATAGAATTGCATCTCCTTATCATCCTCAGTCTAGTGGTCAAGTAGAATTAAGCAGTAGAGAAATTAAATTGATCTTGCAAAAGATGGTTAATAGATCCAGGATGAATTGGTCTAAGAAACTTGACGATGCATTATGGGCTTATAGAACCGCCTACAAGAACCCTATGTGTATGTCTCCGTATAAAATGGTTTATGGTAAAGCATGTCACTTACCTCTAGAGCTAGAGCACAAAGCTTATTGGGCAATCAAAGAGTTCAACTATGATTTCAAACTTGCTGGTGAGAAGAGGTTATTTGATATTAGCTCACTTGATGAATGGAGAACCTAGGCCTATGAGAATGCCAAGTTGTTTAAATAAAAAGGCATGATAAAATGATACAAAAGCGTGAATTCAATTTAGGTGATCAGGTCTTGCTATACAATTCTTGGTTAAGATTTTTTGAAGGAAAACTTCTCTCTAAATGGGAAGGGCCTTACATTGTTTAGTAAGTATTTCGTTCCGGTACCATCAAGATCAACGATGCCGAAGGCACAAATCCGAAGGTGGTAAATGGGCAAAGAATCAAATTTTATATCTCAGGTACTCCCATTAATGTTGAAACCAATGTTATCAATACCATAACTCCGGAAGAGGATATCAGGGATACCTACCGGAACGTTTCAGACTCTAAAAAGAAATAGGTACGTGGTACGGTAAGTAAACCGACTCCAAAACTTTCCCAATAGAAATTTTACTCAGTTTTGGAATATTTAAAAAATTAGGAAAATAAAAAGTAGTCCAAAGGATGCACGGGGAGGCGACAAGCCTGCTAGGCGCGGCCACCCCCCTAGTCGCGCCTAGGGGGCTTGTCACCATCCTATGCGCCCTCCGGACTCCGTTTTATTGTGGTACACCCCTTCGGGTCGGCAAAAATTCTTTATATAATCTCCCGAAGGTTTGCACTTTCTTATCACGACACTACCTCCTGTTTTCATTTTGAGCTATTTGTGCAGTAGATTTAGAGCAAGATGTCGTCCCAAAAGTCTGATGGGGAGAGCTACATATCGCATTATCTTGCCAATCCCAAGCTCTATGGGGACCTATATCCTTATGGATTATTCTCAGAGGAGGAACAAGAAGGCAAGTACAGAGAAGAAAGCTCAGATGAAGAGGAGACTCCTATGCCTCAACTGGGAGACATGCACGTGGAGTTCGGGAAATCAAGCCTCCCAAACGCAAGAAGAAAACCCAAAGTTCTATTTATTCCTTCTCGTTTTCCACAGGAGAGTAAAGAAGAATTATGTCAAAGGATATTGAAGATTGAGCAGGAAGTAGATGACCTGAGGGAACAAAATTCCATGCTTAAGAGGAAATTGGACAAGCTTTCAACCTCATCATGCACTCCACCACCATCACCTCCGAAGAAGGACACCTGAGCACATGGGTATGGTCACTCCCCTTGGCTTGTGCCAATCTTGGGGGAGGTGCCCCGGTATCATATCACCAGCACACCTCTTTCCTTTTTCGTTTTTCTTGTTTTTCTTAGTTAGGTCAATTTTGATTTTGTTTTAATCTAGTAGAATAAAAGTTTAGTATGATCTACCTTTTAGTTTTTGCTTTCGTTCTCCTTATGTAAGCAAGTCCGAGATTTATATAATAAAAAGTAGTTTTGATGAGAGGGCTTAGCTAGATTACTATGCTCTTGAGAGTAATAAATAAAGAATAATAGAATAAAAGCAAATAGTTTACATAATGATCTTATGGGGAGTGATGACTTCACATATAAAAAGTATGTCGATTTAAATTTGTTGGGTGTTAACAAACATTGTAATTGGTCATTGGTGCAATTGAAAAGGAAATGATAAATAAAGAGAGATTCACATATAAATATATTATCTTGGATATCTTTTATGTTTGTGACTACTCATTTAAATATTACGTGCCAAGAAGTTGATGTTGGACAAGGAATACAACATAATGGTTTATGTTTGCTTGCCTCCGGATTGAAGAAATATGGTTTTAGATCCTCCAACATGTAGTGCTTGCTTCCACCTCATATTAGCCAAAACTTCCGCACCAAGTAGAGATACTACTTGTGCATCCAACACCTCAACCCAGTTTTTCCATGAGAGTCGACCATACCTACCTATGGATTGAATAAGATCCTTCAAGTAAGTTGTCATCAGTGCAAAAAAGCAATAAAAATTGCTCCTAAATATGTGTGTTCTTTTATTGTAAGGGAAATAAGCATTGTATGAACTTCTGATAGTAAAGAAATAAAAGGGACAGGGCGCACAATAAAGGTTGCTATCACAAAGGGCAATACAACGCAGCGTTCCTCTGCTCTAAGAGTTTGTGCATCCCAAAACAAAAAGCGCATGACAACCTTTGCTTCCCTCTGCGAAGGGCCTATCTGATACCTCTATTTTTTAAGTACTTACCTTTATGCAAGAGTCATGGTGATCCTCACCACTTCCTATATTTCATCTCTCTTGGCAAGAATTATGTGTTGGGGAATGATCTAGATGCATATACTCACTTGGATGTGTGTGATAATGAGTTATTATTATTGACATCACCCCTGAGGTGAATATTTGGGAGGCAAAACTATAAGCCCATATCTTTCTCTGTGTCCGATTGAAGCTTTGATCTCATGGGTACCACGTGAGTGTTAGAAATTGTGAAAGACTAAAATATGATTGAGTATGCGGGTTTGCTTTACAAGCTCTTATATTGACTCTTTCCAATGTTATGATAAATTGCCAATTGCTTCAATGACTCAGATCATAGTTTGTTGGTTGTCAATAGAGTTCTTGGTTCATACTTTATCTTGTGAATGAATTATTACTCTAGCATAAGAAATCTTATACAATAAGTATTGCTATTCTAAGGATGTTCATGATGCCCTCATGTCCGTATTGTATTTTTATCGACACCTCTATCTGTAAACATGTGGACATATTTATTGATCTCGGCTTCCGCTTGAGGGCAAGCAAGGTCTAAGCTTGGGGTAGTTGATACGTCCATTTTGCATCATGCTTTTATATTGATATTTATTGCATTATGGGCTGTTATTACACATTATGGTACAATACTTATGCCTTTTCTCTCTCATTTTACAAGGTTTACATGAAGAGGGAGAATGCCGGCAACTGGAATTCTCGACTGGGAAAGGAGCAAATCTGAGATACCTATTCTGCACAACTCCAAAAGTCCTGAAAATTTATGGAGAATTATTTTGGAATATATAAAAAATACTAGGCGAAACAGATACCAGAGGGGGCCACCAGGAGGTGACAAGCCTGTCAGGCGCGGCCACCCCCTGGCCGCGCCTAGCAGGCTTGTGGCCCACCTGGCAGGTCCTTGCTACCTCTTGAGCATGCGTTGGTTTTCCCGTGAAGAGGAAAGGGTGATGCAGCAAAGTAGATAAGTATTTCCCTCAGTTGTTGAGAACCAAGGTATCAATCCAGTAGGAGGAACAAGCAAGTTACCAATGGTTTACCTACGCAAACAATCAAACTCTTGCACCCAACGCTATAAAGGGGTTCACGGTTATTTGCAAGGATTAGATCTGAAAAAGATAGATGTAAACGAGTGCGGAAAGTAAAAGATAAATAAATTGCATCAAGGTATAGATCTGAAAATATATGATGGGAAATAGACCCGAGGGCCATAGGTTTCACTAGAGGCTTCTCTCTTGAAGGCAAATATCATGGTGTGTAAACAAATTACTGTCAAGCAATTGATAGAAAGCGAATAATCATGTAGTTATCCAAGGCAATGATCATGCATATAGGCATCACGTCCATGACAAGTAGACCGAAACGATTCTACATCTACTACTATTACTCCACACATCAACCGACTCTTGTCTACATCTAGAGTATTAAGTTCATGAAGAACAGAGTAATGCATTAAGAAAGATGAAATGATGTAGAGGGATAAACTCAAGCAATATTATGAAAAACCCATCCTTTTACCCTTTATGGCAACAATACAATACATGCCTCGCTACCCCTACTATGTCACTAGGTGAGGACACCGCAAGATTGAACCCAAACCAAGCACTTCTCCCATTGCAAGAATTACCAATCTAGTTGGCCAAACCAAACCAATAACTCGAAGAGACTTGCAAGGATATGAAATCATGCATATAAGAAATCAGAGGAGATTCAAATAAGGTTCATGGATAATGTGAACATAAACTCACAATACATCGGATCTTGACAAACACACCACGAAAGAGGATTACATCGGATAGATCTCCATGAAAATCGTGTAGAACATGGTATTGAAGATCAAGGAGGGAGAAGAAGCCATCTAGCTACTAGACATGGACCCATAGGTCTATGGTGGACTACTCTCGCATCATCGGAGGGGCAAGGGAGTTGATGTAGATGCCCTCCATGATCGAAACCCCCTCCAATAGATTACCGAAAAGGCTCCAAGATTGGATCTCTCGGGAACGGAGGCTTTCGGCGGTAGAAAAGTATTTGCGTGGCCCTTTTTGATGATGGGGGAATATTTGGGTATTTATAGGCCAAGAATTAGGGTTAGGAGACCTTCCAGGAGGCGACAAGCCTACTAAGCGTGGCCAGGGGGCCCGCGCCTAGCAGGCTTGTGGCGCCCTGGCTCCTCCTGTGACATGCACTCCAAGCATGGATGACTTGTTTCCTTCCAAAAAAATTCCTTCCGCGGGTTTTATTCCGTTTGGACTCCGTTTAATATTCCATATCTGCAAAACTCAAAAACAAGGAAAAAACAGAAACTAGCACTTGGCTCTAGATTAATAGGTTAGGCCCAAAAATAATATAAAATAGCATATTAATGCATATAAAGCATCCAAAACAGATAATATAATAGCATGCCATCATCAAAAATTATAGATACGTTGGAGACGTATCAGCATCCCCAAGATTAATTCCTGCTCGTCCTCGAGTAGGTAAATGATAAAAACAGATTTTTTGATGTGGAGTGCTACCTACCATATTTATCCAAGTAATATTGTTTATTGTGTCATGAATACTCAGATCCATAAGACTCAAAACAAAACCGTAATATTTATATAGAAACAATAACATTTCAAGCATACTAGCAAAGCAATTGTATCTCTTCAAAATATAATGGCAAAAGAAAGTTATCCCTACAATATCATATGGTCTCGCTATGCTCCATCTTCCCCACACAAATTATTTATATCATGCACAACCTCGATGAAAAGTCTAGCAATTGTTTTCACACCTTTATTTTCTCAAACTTTTTCAACTCTCACGCAATACATGAGCGCGAGCCATGGATATCGAACTATGTAACATCCCAAACTTTGGAATGTTATAATAATATTTAGAATGATTGTTTGTTTGCTTGAGTGATTGAAAGTGAGTGAAATTTGAAACTTTTTGAAAAGTTTGATGAGAGGGAATGAAATGACCTTCCCAAAACTTTCAATCTGCATTTTGATCACCAGGAATTCAAATTCATTTATCACAAAACCCTAGAGTGAAGATGACATGACTTCTTCCATTTAAAGAAATGAAAAGGGATTTGAAAATGATTTGAATTTCCATTTTGAAAATATTTCAAATTCAAAAAAATTTAAGCAACTCAATGATTTTAATGAGAGAAGATAAAATGACTTCTTCAAATTATATGAAATATGAGTTGGAAGTTTAAAATAAATCTTTGAATAGTGAATGTGAAAATCTATGGATTTTCTTTTGGAATCATTTCATATTTGGTTCCTATTCCAATTTTCAAAGTATTCAAACCCCTAACAAAAATTTGAGAGGAGTAACATGACACTCCACACCAGGGACTTCTTGGTGATTTATTTGAATAATAAAAACCAGGGGTTATTCCGAAAAATATTTGCAAAGGGATTTAAAAGCAAAAGGGCAATTTCTGAAAATAATATTTTTTCCAAAATATTCAAATGCCAGAATAAAAATGTCCATTGAATGGAATTTATTATTCTGTTAATTTTGATATACAGTTTGACTATATTTGGAATTTATTAGAATGCATTGAACAAGTTTTATGGCTCTAATAAAATCATAAATAGAAAACGGTAACGATTTATAATAAAACCGGCCGGCCCAACGGAATTAAATGCCGAGACCGTTACCGGTCGGTCGCCCGCTGACTACGCACGCCCTCTCTCTCTCGCTGACACCCTGGCCCCATGCGCCCGACCGAAACCGTCGCCGATCATCCTCCTCCTCCCACGCTCCCGACGACCTCCGGTGAACTCTCTCCCAGATCTCGCCCCCCTTCCATTCCCCGATCCTCTGAGCACGCCTATAAAAGCTGGCACCTCTCCCGCATCCATTCCCCCTTGTTTCCCCTCCCTCCGTGCCCTCTGCCTAGCCTAATCGCTCGCCGGAGCCGAGAGCCGTCGCCGCACCATTGTCGTCTTGCTGCTCCACTCCGATTTCCCCGAGCGCCACCGAGCCCTCCATCCACCTCCTCTCGCCTGTGCGCACCTTCCCACCCCTCTGCTTCGCCAGAGACCCACCAGAACAGCGCAACCATCAACCTCGTCGGAGCTCCACATCCACCGAATCGCCTCCGAGCTCGTGGTCGTCAACACCGTCGCCCCCTCACCCCTCCGACGCCACCATCGCCTTCGCCGAGCTCCCCTGCGTCGACTAGTGCCGGAGACATCGCCGGAGACCCTCGAAAGCCATCTCCCCGACGACCTCGCCGTCCCTGCCTCGCCGGAGTCTCCATCGCCGGCGACATAAGCACGGTGAGCCTCTTCACCACCCCCCTCAACCGTCGGATCCAGATGAACGGCTACGATTAGAAATTTTATTTCGCGAAGCGTTTTCCCCTTAGGCTCGGTCGACCGCCGGTAGCGCCGCTCGCACAACCCCCCGTAGCCAATAGCAGAGCGCCACGTCACCCCCTGACCGTTAGTTAGGATTTTTCCAATTTCTGTTTTGTTTTAAAAACAGAGTTAATCCCGAATTTGTTTTTATCATATCTTTTAGGTTTTTAAGTATTTTAACTTGATTCTTTTTGCATTAGGTCACAATTTTCATCTAGTTTCTGTAGATGCCAAGTTTGACCATGTTTGAATAATTAAATTTGAATTTAAACAGATTTGATTTAAATTTTTTTTTCTGAATAACTTAAGTTTTATAATGGATTTTTGATTGATTCTTTTTCCTACTTGTCACTAGTGACCATAGCTATCATTTGGTAGAGTGTGAGAATTTTTAGAATAAATTGATTAGGGTTTTAACAAAAAAAAGAATCTGATTAGTTCCTATTAGTTTAATTAGTTTGAATTACTTTATTTTATTTAGAAAATCTGAATATGATTTATATTAAGTTTCAGATTTCATTTAGTTTTGTTGTTCCAAACTTTAGTAATTTACTTGCTTTTAACAAAAGTTAATTTGTTTAGTTTATAAATTTTGTTGTAGGGATCTTTACCCTCTTTCAAATAGGTATAGTTGTTTTAAAAGCAAATTTGTTAGTAACAATTCTTTTAACTAAAGTTTTATATAATTAGATTCTGTTTTCAAATAAAATTTGTAGTAATCTTTTCTGTTAAGAAATGTTTGCCAATAAAAATGGTTTAGTTTTACTCTATTATAGGAAACTATATTCTCTATCATTAGGTAATGTTTTATAAAACAATTTAGTTTTAGTAGAAACTCATTTCACAAAAGTTTTAGATGATCTAATTCTGTTTTGTAACAAAGATATTTTATTAATTATTTTCTGTTAACTTAGTTGTTTCATAATTTGTTTTCTCTTAGTTTATGGTTGTGCTTGTAGTTAAGTTCATTAGGCAAACACTTATGTTGTTTAGAATGTTGTTTTCATAGTTTTACTCGTTCTTTAAAAGTAAATCTTTTTGCTAGTAAAATATTTACTAAAATACTTTGGTTGTATTTTACTTTGTTATTGTTTTGTTACTATTTGAAAATAATTGTTTATAGGTGAAAACTACCTTAGTTACTTTTATGAAAATTTTCTTGACTTTAACTTTTGACCTAAGTATTTCCTTCATCATCACCTTAGTTGTGTTGATGTAGTTTTGTTACCTTGAGTTTTTGTCTTAAGTATTTTCTTCATCAACCTTGTTGTTTTGTTTCTTGTGTTACCTTGTGATTGTTAGAATCGATTGCTAGTATGATTGCTTATATGTATGTAATGTCTGTTTGTATAGATTTTTTTTTATCGAAGAGTGACAAATAATCTATCAAGTTATTTCTGAGAGCGATCTTTCTCTTCATCAACAGTACAGGCAAGTTCACCTTGACCATCTATATAATACCTATGTTTTTATTGCATGTAGTGACATCATTCAACACATCCCTCCCGTAGTGTTATTGAAATTCTTGTAGTTGAGTAGAATGCATGAGGTAGGAACCCACCACTTGTTACTAAAGCCCCGGGAACGCTAGTTAGTGCAATGCTATGCTAAAGTAGACGGGGTCTAGTATGAGTGATCGTGAGTGGTGTGAAGAAGGACTCCACGTCAAAACTACGACTTCATGAAGACATCTTCAAGTCCTGCATCTTCAAGTCCTCAAGACTTCAAGACTCGAGAAGACAAGTTTTCAATACACACTACCGGGTGAAGGATGGTTGATTGGGCATCCCTGGAGAAACCAGTGGATGGCCGAGATGCATGGAGAAGCGCCATGACATCTTGCGGAAAGCTTCATCCAGACTCAAAGAGAAGGATGAATACTTCATGCCCGGAAGCTTACCTGTGTAGCCACAAGTCATTATGGGCTCTGGCTTGGTTGATCTTTGTTGTGACTCTGCTGGGCAGTGCTACGAGATGTAGTCGACGTTAGGATTGGATGGGCACTGTCGGACAGTCAGGGAAACACTCTGAAAGACCATGTTTCTTTCATCCTGTTCTCAAACACCAGGTAGTGCGAGGACTTACTAGGAGGGAAAGAATCTTGTGGGTAAAGTACACAACACTCTGCAGAGTTAAACCTAATCGATTAGCCGTGTCCCCGGTTACGGACAATTTGAGCTTCTAGACTTGGATCTATCTCTGAACTCTCAACACTGGACTGATAACTAATTGTGGGAAACTTAATGATACTTATGGGCATTGAGACATTGGTTGGCGGAACCATGTCATGATAGGTAACTCTATAGTGATATTCCTGTTATTCCTTTGTTGTAGGGAAAATAAATTCAGCTTTTACGCAAAAACTTAGACACAGAGCCACAAAGCCTTTGCATATAGAATAGTCTTTATTCTTCTGTTCTACTATGGTGATCTTGCCAGTACATTCAATGTACTGACCTACACGGCTGCAACGTCTTATGTTGTAGATACTCTTCTACGCTGGGTAAGAGTACGATTCAGGGTTACGGTCCGCACTCAACTTGCCGTTGGTGTTATTGGGACTCCACTCCCGTTGACTGTATCCATTGCTATTTTTAGGTATATATCAGTTTTACGCTATTTACATGTGATTGCACTTTGATATATACATTGATGTACTGTGTGTGCCAGCATACTGATCCAGGGATGGCACAGTAAACACAGAGGCTTGACTCGTTCTGAGTCGGGTCGCTACAAACTATAGGTGGAATAGAATATGGCGGAGGTTGTCAAGGAAAGGGAGAAGATAGTCTCACATCAACTAGGCGTATCAACGGGCTATGGAGATGCCCATCAATAGATATCAATGTGATTTAGTAGGGATTGCCATGCAATGGATGCACTAGAGCTATAAGTGTATGAAATCTCAAAAGGAAACCAAGTGGACATGCATCATGAAGAAAAATTCCACTAGCTATATGAAAGTGACAAAATAGGAGACTATCATGAAGATCATGGTTCTACTTTGAAGCACAAGTGTAGAAAAAGGTAGTAGCAATTTCCCTTCTCTCTTTTCTCTCATTTTTTATGTGGGCAGCTAAGGCCTCTTTTATTTTTCATAAAGTCCATAATCTCATCCCCACTTGTGAGGGAATCATAGCTTCCATCATCCTTTCCTTACATGAGACATGCTATAATAATGATAATCATCACACTTTTATTTACTTACAACTCAAAAGAAAATTACAACTCGATACCTATGATAAAATATGACTCTATATGTAATATGGAAGTGATGGTGCAAGTCATAAAAGGAAACGGTGGAAGTTGCATGACAATATATCTCGGAATGGCTATGGAAATGCCATAATAGGTAGGTATGGTGGCTGTTTTGAGGAAAGATATATGGTGGCTGTTTTGAGGAAGGTATATGGTGGCTGTTTTGAGGAAGGTATATGGTGGCTGTTTTGAGGAAGGTGTTTGTTGCACTGGCGAAAGTTGCACGGTACTAGAAAGGCTAGCAAAAGTGGAAGGGTGAGAGTGCATATAATCAATGGACTCAACATTTGTCATTGAAACAAAGCATTAAGCACATGCTCCTAGGGGGAAGGTTGGTAGGAGTTAACCATCGCGCGCCCCCGACCCTCACACAAAGGTCGACAATCTATAAACAAGTCATGCTCTGACTTCCTTACATAACGGTTCACCACACGTGCATGCTACGGGAATCACAAACCTTTACACAAGTATTGTTACCAAATCACAATTTGCTTCCTAACATGTCTCTTAACATTACAATCTTTATATCTCAAAACTTTATGCAAGGAATCAAACTTCTCATAAATACTCAATGCACTTAATATGGAAGTTTTTATTATATCCCTTTTGGATGCCTATCATATTAGGACTAAATTCATAACCTAGACCAATTACCATGTTGTTTTAGAAACTCCCAAAATAATATAAGTGAGGTACATGAGCTCAAGTATTTCTATAAAAACACAAACACCACCATGCTCTAAAAGATATAAGTGAAGCACATAGATCAAAATTGCCAAACTCAAAAGATATAAGTGGAGCACATAGAGTATTCTAATAAATTCACGATTCAGCGTGTCTCTCTGAAAAGATGTGTGCAGCAAGGATGATTGTGGCAAACTAACAAGCAAAGACTCATATCATACAAGACGCTCCAAGAAAAACACATATCCCGTGGTGAATAAAAATATAGCCTCAAGTAAATTTACCAATGGATTAAAGACAAAAGAGGGGATGCCTTCCGGGGCATCCCCAAGCTTAGGCTCTTTGGTATCCTTGAGTATGACTTGGGGTGCCTTGGGCATCCCCAAGTTAGGCTCTTGCCACTCCTTATTCCATAGTCCATCAAATCTTTACCCAAAACTTGAAAACTTAACAACACAAAACTTAACAGAAAACTCGTTAGATCTATTAGTATAAGAAAATAAATCACCACTTTAGGTACTGTTGTGAGCTCATTCTTTATTTATATTGGTGTTATACCTACTGTAATCTAACTTCTCCATGGCTCATACCACATGATACAACCCATAGATTCATCAAAATAGGCAAACAACTCAAAGAAAACAGAATCTATCAAAAACAGAACAGTCTATAGCAATCTAGAAACTTTGTATATGTTGGTGCACTAGAGTTTTGGGCCTCCTAGAGCCCCTTTACTCGTGCATGGTTAGTGGTAGCCACCTTGGCGACGAGGCCCAGCAGGTACTTGCCAAGTACAAGCGCAGAAGAATTGAGACCCCCGACAAGACCTTGCTGGGATGACCATCGGACCCTCAGGCAAAGACAGAGCCCGAGCAAGGCGAAGCCCCAGGCAAGGCCCTGCCAGTGCACAAGCGAGGTGTCGATCCTCCTGGATGAGTGTCGCAGCATCAGCGTTGGAGTAGGCTAAGCAGTGCCGATGGGACGAGCTCCTGTCCCGTCCCGCGGGTGGACAGAGGTGCCTGATGGTTCCTTAAACGCGCTTGTCCTACTCCGTCAGTGTTAGGTATGATAGCACTGTAGCTCTATACACCTCGTGTACGTACTGTACACCACTGTTGGGATCCCCTTCAATATAAAAGGCCCAGGGCGATATGGTAGGGGGCTTTTGGACCTTGGAATCTTTAGACTATCTAGCTCACAGGCGTGGCAGCTGCTCATAGCGCCCGTGTAGCGAGAACCCTAAGAACACTCTCAATACAGCCAAGCAAGAGTAGGGTTTTACTCATCCCTACGGCCAGAATTTGGGTAAAATCCCGCACGCGCTGTTCATCAGACCCGCTCTTTATGTGAGCCTTCACCCCTGCCGAACCGAAAGGGGTCTCTCCGATCCCATAGGTGCTCGTTCCCGATGACATCTTTGGCGTGCCAGGTAGGGGGGACAGGGCGTGTGAACCCGTTCTAGTGATCGGAGCGCCAGTTTCTTCATACTCATCATCACCATGGCCCCTAAGAAGAAGGGCCTGACGGTGGTTGGCCCATCCACATCCGCTGTCCCTGTATTTGCGCATACGGGCGACGACGTAGATGCGGGTAGAGAAGGAGGAGGCGGAGGTTTGGAACTCCCACGATGTTCCAGTGATCAAGTCCAAGCAAGCGGTGATACTCGCCGCGGAGGCGCCCATGGTGGTGGCGGGAACCCCCATGCCCCTGGGTCTCAGGATGGAGCGGTACCACCTGCGGGTGGTACTACGAACCCTGGGGGCGGAAGGGTATCTTCCAGGGCACCCACGCCAGCGCCTACGCCACGACCTTCCCAGGACGCGCGCGAAGAGCCGCATCCCGACGCCCGCAGTTCTCATGCCCCCATGGAAAAGCTCCTGCGATCACTCCCAAGGTGCACGGGACGAGCATGCTTGCCAGCATGCTAGTGAGAGTGGCGTGCCATCACGGGACCACGGCGGTGCTCCTTCTAACATGGTTAGAGGTCCGAGCACCTCACGTTCCTTGCACCATTCATTGCCGGCCACGTCGGAGGAGGCGATGGCGCGGGCGCAACTACTCCTAAATTTCCCTCTTGCTACGAAGAAGCTCGACCAATGAAGAGCTACCATTCAGAGCCTCCTCAGCCTCGCAAATAAGTTTTGGTCCACTGAGCCGGCTCACGCCAGTGGTGAGAGGGCTGGAGGCGGTGTGACTTCGGTGCACTCTCCTCCACAGCAGCAACACCGGTCACCGACTCGACGGACCGACGTAAATGATCGTTACTCGACGACGTCATCTGACCCACGGATGCGCCACGATCAGTATCAAGTTCTTCAGGAACGTGGCAAGGAAGACGCTCGAACTGCAATCGAGAGGCGGTGGGAAGCTCGCCTCCAGTCTGATAGGTGCGCGGGGCCCGCTATAGACAAGTCTGCGTCAGGGTATCCTATCAGCCTACCTTACGAGGTGGGTTGTCCAGCATTTACCCATGAGCTGCGGCAAGTCCAGTGGCCCAATTCCCGCATGTTCAAGCCAGAAGTCTCGGAGAAGTATGACGACAAGACTCATCCGTCAGAGTTCCCGAGCATCTACACCATTGCGGTGCAGGCTGCCGGGGGTCGCGACGACAAGATACTCGCCAACTACTTCTCGTTGGTGCTTAAGCCCAGCGTCAGGTCATGGTTGATGCACTTGCCAGGAGGATCCACCGCCTCCTGGGCAGACCTGTGCCACGAGTTTGTTGGCGCCTTCACAGCAGGTCATCGAGCTCCTATCCAGGAAAGTGATTTGAACATCATCCCTCATAAGGAGGGCGAAACTATGCGCAAGTACATCCAAAGGTTCAGCCGCGTGCACCACAACATACCAGATGTTCATCCTGCCGCTGTTATCAGCGCGTTCCATCAAAATGTGCACAACCACAGGATGCGAGAAGAGCCAGCGATGAACAGGGTCAGGGATGTTGCCAAGCTGAGAATCCGCCTAGACGCGTGTGCTCGGGCGGACAAATGTGCTCGGGCAGAAGAAGGGAGGAGACTCCCCGGCGAAGACGCTGGTGCAAGGGTCGACTTTGAAGATTAAGACACCGCCATCTCGACAAAGAAGAGCCTGCGACAGAACAAGAAGCGCAAGGGCAAGACCGTACTTGCCATCGAGGGGTCCGACAACCTCGACACCACCAAGAAGGGCAAGGTTGATGACCTCGGCAACGATGTTGTTGGGTGTGCCTCCTGCCATGCTATGGCAGCTGCTGACAAGCCAGAAGTCTCCGACAAGCAGTATTGCAAGATCCATCGAACCAAAGGCCATGACTTCCAAGATTACTGGCAAGTTGAACAGCTTGCCGAGAAGAAAAAAGCAGAATACGAGAGGCAAGACAAGGAGAAAGGACAAGATGGTGCTGAGGGGTCCGGCAAGAAGCGCGTTGGCCGAGGAGGTCGCCGCGGCAAGCCCAAGCAACAGAAAGACCGGCCCGCCCGTGGCCGCGACAAGCAAGAGTGGTATGATGATGATGCCAAAGAGGACGACGAGTCCAGCGAGCATGAGTTCCAGAAGGCTACAGAGATGATGTGCATAGAGGGAGGTGCCTCATCGCATTCCTCCCACCGCCAACTTAAACAGTGGGCGCGCGAGGTTAATGCCGTGGAGCCCTCTATCGGTGCCCAGAGACCTCTAAAGTGGTCACAAACTCCTATCATCTTCGATGTCGAGGATCACCCTGATCGCATAACTACGGCCGAGTGCCTGCCGTTGTTGGTTTCACCAACAATTCGCAACCTCAATGTTACAAAGATGCTAGTCGATAGTGGGGCCAGCCTGAACCTGATCTCGCCTGATGTCATCCAGAGGCTGCAAATTCCTGATGAGGATCTCGAGCCGACAGGCACTTTCCAAGGGGACAATTCAGGAAGGACTCAGCCGAAGGGCAAGGTTACGCTGCCGGTGACGTTTGGTAGTGATATCAAATTCAGAACAGAGAAGATCGTTTTTGACGTCCCCAAGATCTCGTTGCCGTACAACGGCATCCATGGTCGTCTAGCACTAGCCAAGTTCATGGCGGCCACCCACTTTGCTGACAATGTGCTAAAGATGCCCGGGCCTATGAGCATCATCACCATCAACTCTGACAAGAAAAGCACACTTATCCGCGCCGACCAGCTCTATCGGGGTGCGGTTGCAGCACCTGCTACCAAGGCACTTGCTCCTGCCGCTGAAGCTCCCAGGGGGAAGAGAACCGGCAAGGCCTCTGGCATGCATTCCAGCAAGCGCACCTCCTCAGAGTGTTGCGCTCCTGTTGACAATGTGCCAGAGAGCTCCACCGACAAGAGCAAAAAGTCCAAGGCTGCTCCGCCAGAGACCAAGAAGGTGTCCGCCAAGGAGGATGGCATGGGGGGAACTTTCACCATAAGTTCCACCCTTGAAAACAAATAGGAAAGCGCGCTCATCGCCTTCCTGTGGGCGAATGTCGATGTGTTTGTATGGCAACAATCTGATATCCCTGGTGTTCCCAGGGAGGTGATTGACCACCACCTTGCCGTCTGCCCACACGCGCGGCCCGTCAAGCAGAAGGTCCGAAGGCAAGCTTTGGAGCGGCAACAGTTTATTGCTGAAGAGATCAAGAAACTAGAAGCGGTTGGCTTGATCAAAGGAGTACTCCATCCAACATGGTTGGCCAATCCAGTCGTAGTGCGCAAGGCAATGGAAAATGGAGGCTGTGCATTGACTTCATAGACATCAACAAAACCTACCCCACAGATCCTTTTCCCTTGCCGCGCATCGACCAGACTGTGGACTCCACGGCCGGTTGCTACTTGTTGTCTTTCCTCGACGCCTATTCCGGTTATCATCAGATTTTCATGGCCAAGGAAGATGAGGACAAGACCGCATTTATGACCCCATGTGGTACGTATTGCTTTTTGCGTATGCCTTTCGGGTTGAAAAGTGTTGGTTCTACATTTTCAAGAGTGGTCCAGATTGGTTTTGATCTCCAGCTACATAGAAATATGGAGGCTTATATGGATGACATAGTGGTCAGGACCAAGGACAAGGCTACACTCATATCAGACCTAGAATAAACATTTGCCAATCTGCGCAAGATCAACCGGAAGCTCAACCCTGAGAAGTGTGTGTTCAGCGTCCCATCCAGCATGCTTCTCGGGTTCTTTGTATCTCAACAAGGAATTGAGGAAAATACCAACAAGATCAAAGCGATTGAGCAAATTGAAGCACCAAGACGAGTCAAAGATGTGCGCCGTCTTGCCGGCTGTGTTGCTGCTCTGAGTAGGTTCATCTCAAAATCTGCTGAGTGCGCCCTGCCTTTCTTCAAAATCTTGAAGCGGACAGGTCCAATGAAATGGTCTCCGGAAGCGGAGGCAGCGCTGCAGGATTTGAAGAAGTACCTCTCCTCTCCGCTAGTCTTAGTCACTCCAAAACCACAAGAGCCATTGCCGCTATATCTGGTGAGTGCTGTAGTAGTGGCTGAAAGAGAAGTCGATGAAGAGGCAACGACAATGGCAGGGCCGCCAAGCGACAAGCCAGGACATTCCCCGACAGGGTCTGGTGCCGGCAAGGGAGGATCTGTGCAGTTGAATGAGGCAATCCAGAAGAAGAAATTGGTACAGTGCCCAGTCTATTTTGTCAACTCCCTGTTGCAGGGGCTAGGTCGAGATATTCAGGCATGCAAACGTTGCTCTTCGGCCTTCTTATGGCCTCGAGGAAGTTGCGCCACTACTTCCAAGCACATGAGATCACCATTGTCACTCGCTTTCCGCTACAGCGGATCTTGCGAAACCCAGAAGCTACCATCAGGATTGTAGAGTGGGCTTTGGAATTGTCAAGCTTTGGTCTCAAGTTTGAAAGCACGTCGACCATTCAGAGCAGGGCCTTGGCAGAATTCATTGCAGAGTGGACCCCAATGCACGATGAAGAAGTTCCAGAATCAACTCTCCCCCGTAAGGAAAACGATCAAGAATGGATCTTGTATTTTGATGGAGCTTTCTCGCTGCAAGCTGCCGGTGCCGGAGTGCTACTTGTCACACCCACCGGAGAGCACCTCAAGTATGTGATTCAGATGCACTTTCCTGGGGAGAGATCAATGAGCAACACTGCCGAGTACGAAGGGCTCCTTGCCGGTCTCAGGATCGCGGCAGACCTTGGGATCAAGAAACTTATTGTCAGGGGTGATTCTCAGCTTGTCGTTAGGAAAGTGAACAAAGATTACTAGAGTCCATTGATGGAAGCTTATGTTTAAGAAGTGAGGAAGATGGAAGAACATTTTGATGGCCTGCAAATGGAGCACGTTTCATGTGTAGAGAACGGCATTGCCGATGGCCTGTCAATGTGTGCTGCCCTTAACTTGCATGTGGAACCAGGAACTTTCGTGCTCCAGCTGACTCAACCCTCTGTGACGCCATCAATTGGACAAGAGAAAAGAAGGAAGTTGAGTTTCGACAAGTATTGCCCGGCAGAGCTCCCAGAAGCCGCCGGTGAGGAGGTTACCGGGGACAACGCTAGGCTTGCCGGTGAGCGTCGTGCTCCGGCAGAGCCTCATGCTCTTGCTGTGGAAGCGAACGCTCCCGCCAGGCTTGCTGGGGTGCAGTTGGCTCCGGTGGGCCCTTAGGCCCTTGCCGTTGAGACAAACACCCCCGTACCAGAGGATATGCCTTTAGTCTTTGTTGTCGAGCCTCAGGCTCTAGCATGAGCACAACACATCATCCAATTCCTTCAAACAGGAGAACTCCCCGAGGAAAAAGAGGAAGCAGAGAAAGTAGCCCGCTAGTCTCATATGTACCAGTTTGTAGACAACGTCCTGTATAGAAAGAGACCGAATGGCATGAAACTCAAGTGCATTTCTCGGGAGGATGGACTGGAGCTGTTGGCGGAGATACATGGAGGCATATGTGGCTCCCACATAGGGTCAAGAGCTCTTGCCGGAAAGGCATTCCGACAAGGTTTCTTTTGTCCCACTACCCTCCAGGATGCAACTGCGTTAGTAACGAAGTGTGGAGCATGCTAGTTTCATTCGAAGAAACTACATCAACCAGCTCAAGCCCTTCAAATAATCCCTCTCTCCTGGCCATTTTTGGTCTAGGGGCTCGACATCTTGGGCCCCTTTCCCCGCGCTTCCGGGGGCTTTGAGTACTTATACGTGACAATCGACAAGTTCACAAAGTGGTTGGAAGTGGAAGCCATGAGAAAGGTGACAGCACAGTCAGCCGTCAAAGTTCTTCAAAGGGCTAGTCTGCCGCTTTGGTGTTCCCAACAGGATCATCATGGACAATGGCACACAGTTCATGAGCCGCACCTTCATGCAGTATGTCCAAGATCTTGGCAGCATAGTCTATTTTGCTTCCATTGCCCACCTGAGGAGCAACGCCCAAGTGGAAAGGGCTAATGCTAAAGTGCTGTGAGGCCTCAAGACAAGAACTTTCGACAAGCTGCGCAAGTGCGGAAGGCACTAGATTGATGAGTTGCCTGTGGTTCTTTGGTCAATCAGGACGACACCAAATCGAGCTAACGACTAGACACCCTTCTCCCTAGTGTATGGGGCGGAGGCAGTTCTCCCCACGGAACTCGTATATGGGTCACCTCGAGTGCTCGCTTATGATGAGCTCGAGTAAGAGAAGTTGCAGCAAGATGACACGACGCTCCTTGAGGAAGACCGTCTTTAGGCTACTGTGAGAGCTGCACGCTACCAACAAGCTTTGCGCCGCTACCACGGCCGCAAGGTTAATGCCAGAAGTATTCAGGAAGGTGACCTTGTTCTTTGGCGAGTTCAGTCCGCCAAGAATTCCAACAAGTTGATGCCGAAGTGGGAAGGCCCTTATTGTTGGGGAACGTAGCATGGGAAACAAAAAATTTCCTACGCACACGCAAGATCTATCCATGGTGATGAGCATCTACAAGAGGGAGAGTGGATCTACGTACCCTTGTAGATCACTAAGCGGGAAGCGTTAAGAAACACAGTTGGTGTAGTCGAACGTCTTTGCGATCCAAATCGCCGAGCGTCCCGCGATCCAATCACGATCCGTCCCGATCAAGCACCGAATGGACGGCACCTCCGTGTTCAACACACGTACATCTTGATGATGATCTCCACCTTCTTGATCCAGCAAGAGGGAGCGGATAGGTAGATGAGTTCTCCAACAACGTGACGGCGCCGCGGCGATGGTGGTGGAGCAATTCCGGCAGGGCTTTGCCTAAGCACTGTAGAAAACCAATCTATAGGAGAAACTATGCACTACTGGAATGGGTAGCACGTGGCTGAAAATCAAGTGCCAAAAACCCTAAACCCTCTAGTATATATAAGAGGAAGATAGGAGGAGTCTTGGCCCGAGGGCCAAGCCATCTAGGCTTCGGCCGAACCAAGGAGGAGAGGAGGAATCCTCCTCCAATCCTAGTAGGACTAGGACTCCTCCTTATTTTGGTCTTTTTGCCTTTTTCCACCTTTTTCTCTTTGGGTTTTCTTTCCAGCCGCATGGGCCTTATGTGGGACTTCCACCAGCCCACTGAGGGCTGGTATTCACTCTCCCACAGCCCATGTAGCCTCTTGGGTCGAAATACCCCTCCCGAAGGTCTCCCGGTACACTACCGACACTCCCGGTACACTAACGATGAGCCCGAAACTTTTCCGGCGACCAAAATAGGACTTCCTATATATCAATCTTTACCTCCTGACCATTGTGGAGCTCCTCGTGACGTCCATGATCTCATCCGGGACTTCGAACAACCTTCGGTCACCACCATGCATAACTCTATACTACCGAAACGTCACCAAACCTTAAGTGTGCAGACCCTGCGGGTTCGAGAACTATGTAGACATGACCGAGACACCTCTACGGTCAATAACCAATAGCAGTACCTAGATGACCATATTGGTTCCTAGATATTCTACGAAGATCTTTATCGGTCGAACCTCTATGTCAAGGATTCAGTTAATCCCGTGATGTTCCCTTTGTTCTTTGGTATGTTACTTGCCCGAGATTCGATCGTCGGTATCTCCATACCTAGTTCAACCTCGTTACCGGCAAGGCCCTTTACTCGTCCCATAATACAAGACCCCATGACTAACACTTAGTCACATTGCTTGCAAGGCTTATTGTGACATTGTATTATCGAGTGTGCCCTGAGATACCTCTCCGTCACACGGAGTAACAAATCCTAGTCTTGATCCATGCCAACTCAATAGACACCCTCGAAGATACCTGTAGAGCACCTTTATAGTCACCCAGTTATGTTGCGACGTTTGATACACACAAGGCACTCTTCCGGTGTCCATGAGTTACATGATCTCATGGTCATAGGAACATATACTTGACATGCAGAAAACATTAGCAATAAACTGACACGATCATATGCTATGTTTGTAGTTTGGGTCTTGTCCATCACATCATTCTCCTAATGATGTGATACCGTTATCAAATGACATCACATGTCAATGGCTAGGAAACATTGACCATCTTTGATCAACGAGCTAGTTCACTAGAGGCATACTAGGGACAAAGTGTTTTCTATTTATCCACACATGCAATTTCATTTCCAATCAACACAATTATAGCATGGACAATAAACGATTATCATGAACAAGGAAATATAATATTAAACACTTTATTTATTGCCTCTAGGGCATATTTCCAACATTTATCGGGTAGTATGAGTCACCAGGCCTGGCGCAGTCCGCCTGGAGACCGAAGATGGCATCCCAGTGAGCAACT
This sequence comes from Hordeum marinum, assembly GCA_022496015.1. NCBI lineage: Eukaryota > Viridiplantae > Streptophyta > Magnoliopsida > Poales > Poaceae > Hordeum > Hordeum marinum. The sequence continues at coordinate 298,246,974 of CM039675.1, read as the reverse complement.
CCTGAAATATTGAACATCTTCACAAGTTCTACCCATAAGGCATGGCTGCCGGGTCTCACGGCAACCACCTTTTGTACAAGTCTTGCCACTGAAGCATGTAATCCTTGGTACAAAGCCAGGCTCAGACCCTGTGCGTAGTGGAATAAAGATAAGTGTTCTACAATCTTAATCAATTCTCATGTTTACTTACACACATGTTTGTCTGAGGTATTTTATTGCACTTAATCCCGACAAAGGCTAACAGACCGCCAAGGTTCCATTTCCATATTTTATCTTCTTTCTTTTTCTCAAAGGACAAAAGGTCACCTCGCGTGCAACTTTGTTGGGGGGGGGATGGTGGTATGGATACCTATGAGCGACGTCCCAAAAAAAACTTGCCGAAAAGAGCACGGCAACAAAAAGATAAGTTGCAAAACCCCAAGTGAATTCTTGTCGTGGAGTTATTTTGCTTGAGCGATTTTGACTTTATATACGGAAAACCTGCATGCACGGGAACCTTGTCGCAATTGGATGCGCTCTCACTGTGTTCGGGACTGCTCAACGGCTTAAGTGGTCGTGCCCGCGCTCCTTGTTTCGTTTCGAGTCCGCTCAACGACTCGAGTGACAGTGCTCGCGCCCTTATTCTGTTTCAAGCACGACCAACACCTTGAACGGTTGTACCAAGGGCGCCAAGGTATCTTGCCGACAGTGGCACCGCTAGCAGGTTGCTAAGGACCCATTCCTTAAAGCGCTCGTGGTAGGGCCACACGCGTTGGCAAGATTCTTCCAAGAAGGCGTAGGGGAAGTTCCATGCATAGAAATAGTCTAACAAGGAAGATAATACACAGTCATTCAAAATAGGGTGAAATTTACATGAGATATCGCTTTCTGCTAAGTACATCTTTATTTCACTTTCTCCCCTAGGGGAGATTACAAGAAGAAATAGATGGAAAGGGGAGGTGGGCTACAAGAACAAAAAGATGGCGAGAGGCCGACGGCAGAAGCCCGACCTGACCCCTCTAGACCAACACTGCGCGGAGGAGCAGGGCTGCCAGATGGGCAGACAAGAACCTGGCCCCTCCTAGACCAGCATTGTGCGGAGGAGAGGGCTAGCGCGGGCGAAAGGGGGGATGGACCCCAGAAGCCAAAGTCCACGGGCCTGCCGGAAGATCCAACTGGAAGATGAGGCAGCGCCCAGGACTAAGGCCCCCGGCAAGGTCATCCTGCCGGGAGGGGGAGAGGCGTGAGGCTGGCGGTGATGGTGTAGCCGGCAGTTAGTCCGACCTCGAGTTGTCGGGCTCCGACTTGACCGCCTGAAGACCGGGCTCATCTTCGCTGTCTTTGCCACTGTCCTCCTACTCACTCTCGCCCGAGGACAGGCTTTCGGCGCTGCTCAAGCTCTCTTCGGAGCAACTGAGATGGACGCTGGAGCACCCATAAATCTTGATGGAGAGCGTATTGGCCTCTGTCATTTTAAAGTGATGGACATGCCCTACCTGGAGGTTGTGGGCGCAAGCAAAGGTCTTCCAGCCGCACTTGAGAAACATGACGCGATTCGCCGGGTACTCGACGTTTACCCGTGTCGTGCCGTTACAACAACCACCCACCCGTAACCATAGGATGGGCGTCTCGTCGGCCTCCATTGCCCTGACGAAGAGGCGAGGGAGGCGTAGATGACTTCGGAGGGGACCGACCAGCTTGAGGACAAAATCCAGCGCCATCCCCTCGGCGTGGGTCTCCTCAAGGGAGAGGCCTGGCATCAGAGGAGGGGGTGGAGCAGTGCTCTGCCTCCCCCGACCTCGGCCTCCGCGGCGGCCGCGACCCCTCTCGCCTCTTCCACCATGCGAGCTCGAACCACCCTCCGCCTTCGCGGCTAAAGTGGCGGTATGATCCCGAGGAGAGCTCCTCCTTGGAGCAAAGGATGGTGGCTGCCCTCGCCCCCTGTTCATGGCTAAGGGCGAGAGCTACCGCAAGGTTGGGAAGACATGGAAGAGCGAATATGGAGGTTTGCACTCGGAAGATGGAAGAAGGATGGATGGGCATCGCCCTCGCTATCCCCCAATTTATAGGAGGGAGCACGGGGGCTGGCTCCCCCCCGCTCCAAGGGTCGCCGCCCACCTCCTCCAATAGCGGCGCCCTCGATCACGGGGCGAACAACAACCGCCTGTCACGCCCAAGATGCGCGCCTATCCATATTAAGACACGAGGGCCTCGACAGGGATAGAGGCGCATCTTGCCATTCACAAGTACAATATCATTACATGCATTTAGGAAGAGAAGAGTATATGAGTTGGCTTACACTCGCCACATGCTAAATTACAATTCCACACAATTTATTCAAACATCAATACAAAGGCAGGGTCCGGTTACGAACAAAATGAAACGATAAGATGATGCAATGACACTGGCTTGCTAGCCCAAAGATCTCGACCATGACCACTCTACTCGTCTGGATAAGTGACGTACATCCTGCCATAATCTTCGTCATACTCCCACTGGAGCTGTGTCACATCATCTGGCATGATCTCATTTGTACCTGCACCTGGATTGTTGTAGTAATCTGTGAGCCACGGGGACTCAGCAATCTCACGCCCGGGTACCGAGACTATTCAAGCTTATAGGTTGGAATGGGGTATGTGTTGAGTTTGCAGGAGCACTAAGCATTTATGGTGGCTAATCTTACGAAGCATGAAAGTAAATATGTGGTCTACGATAAACGATCGAGAACTAGAATGACCTCTAAGAGATCCTAAACAACTACTTACGTCAATCATAACCCCACCGTGTTCTCTCCCGGTTCATGTTCACGAGCAGAGATGATCACGGTTACTCACACAATTGGTGCATTTTATTAGAGTTTACTTCAAGTTAACTATAACCGGGTGATAAACAAATATCCAAGCTGCCACATAACTGCGGGCATGGTTTTCAAAAGTTTTAACCCTGCAGGGGTGCTCCAACTAGTCCATCATAAATTAACCACACTCCGCGGGAATAACCTCGACCATGGATCTCGTGATCATCCTAGGCAACTCCAAAGGAATTCCAACACCTCGAGATAGCCCAAAGAAAATCAGAGTTCCACATGCAAGCCACTCGAGAAAGGTAAAACAAGTCTAGCAAGAGCACCCGACAGGCCAGATCCCAATAGGAGCCGCGCGTATCTCTGTCTCAGGGCACTACCAGATGGGACTAGCTACAGGGAAAACCAATCCTCAAGTTCCCTCGAGGCGGCTCCACAGGCAGGCCGTTTTGGACCAACACTCATGAGGAGCCTAACAGGAGGGGGCCCACCTGGCATACTCACCGCCCCCCTAGTGTATGACAAGTGGGGCCTGGGCCCACTTGTCACACACACAACTATACACACCACACACACTGCTGTACACACACACATACACTGCTGGATCAACCAGCCACACCAGATCCACACCACTCACACCACACGCAAGCACAGACACTCTCAGCGCACAGCCACACGGGATCTGGCTATGGCCGCACCAGATCCACACATAGGCAACACTGCACACGGGATCCGGCACACGGCACACTGGATCCGCACACGCCACACCACAACAACCAATTAGGAAAAGAGAAAAAGGGGGGAGCCGGGATTTGATCCCGCGACCTCGTGGTCGATCCCCAAGTCGATCACCACCATGCTACTCATGCTCTACTTCTCAAAAGGGGATCCGACATAATAAATAGTAACAAAGCCATCTAATCCCGATGAAACTAAACTTAAGCGACCACCAGCGACAGCGGCACGACGGCGGCGATTCCGGTGACTACGGGCCACTCCACGATGGAAAATTGATTCGGGGGCTGTGGCACCTATGGGGTGTCCATTCCCCCGTTCGTCTCGCGATGAGGGGGACGGAGGCGGGCCCTCAAGGCCATGCCTTTTGTGGCTGGCAGCGACGCGAAGACTACGCCGACGAACACTATGATGTGCTATGAGGGGAGGGAAGCAGAGAGGAGGGGGAGGAGGAGCTGCAGGTGCTCACAGGGGGGGGGGGGCGACGAGGCTGCCCTAGAGCAGGAGGAAGCAAAGGAAGAAGACGGCACGGCTCCAGCAACGCGGGGAAGACGAAGAACAAGGCGACGGCGTAGGGCTTCTCTCCTCGCCCTAGCGTCGGGAACGGCGCGCGGACATCACCCTCGAGCACTAGGCCATCACCGACGAGGACGAGGGGGCCACCGGAGGCAACGACGACGACCGAAGGCCGGCGGGACTCTGCTCTCAGAAGCTCACCCCTCCGAAACCTTACCTGACAGAAACGAAGGAGAAGGGGAAGAAGAGGGAGAAGGGGAGTGGCGGCGGCGAGGACGGAGAGAAGAACCCTAGGGATCCGCGCGCTTAAAAAGGGGGACGAAATGGCGCCGGCCTTAGTGTCCGTGAGCCTCTCACGGCGACACGATGCGCTCTCTCTCACTGACGAGAGCACTCTGAACTGACGGAGGATGACGGGAGCAGGTCTCCGCTTGCTGCGGGCTAGGTCGGAGGAAAAGGGGAAAAGGCCCACCTGTCCAAGCTCTCTCTCTTTGGAAATAAAACCACAACTACCTATTTATTTAAATGACAGAAAACAAGATAAACCCCAGAGTAAAGAAAAGGGTTTTTGATCAAACAAAAATACTTTTGCATAAAAGGAAATGTGCCCTATTTAATAAAATTAGCAAGTGGATTTTTAAAGCAAGTAATTTTAATACTTTTATAAAACAACAGCCCCTGCTTTTAAACAAACCCCATGAACACAAAGCTCCAACACAAAGAGAGCAACTCATATGTTCACAAAATAATATTCCCTACATCTTGAACATTTTAATAGATTTATAGAGCAAGTTAATTCTATTGAAGAAAAACAAAGAATAAAAGGCTTAGGTTAAGATTTGAAAATAAGGGGAAGGAGAGGAGTTAAAGCCCACACATGCACATTATGACAAATCACACAATAACTTCTCACACCTCACAAAAAGATCACATGGGAGCACACCACAAGATATTATGCATGACATGATGATGAGATGACATGATGCATGATGCATGAGACAATGACATGGCAAAGGAGCAAACTCATATCATACAACACATGACAAATGGGTCCACATAGGTTACATGGCCATAAAAGGCAGGGGCAGCACTTTGGCTGTCACACCACCCCATTGCCCCAATCCATGGCGCTGTAGTTACTGCTTTTCCCAAGGACTTTAAATCACGGGAGCCCATTGCTAGCTCCCTACTATGCATGCGGCGCGCGTGGCGGAAATGACCCTACACAGTAATTAAAAAAATTGGCGGCTGCGCCGCGCACGTATCCCATGACCCGCATTCAATGGGCGTCATGAGGAAGCACATCAAATCACAATGATCACAACCGCAAGGCCCTGCCACGCGTGCCCGTACACTATTTGGGCCTAGCCCAACAGTGCCTTGCGACGTGTGTGGCCCAAGACCAGGAGCTCCTGTCGGTGCACTAGAGATTTGGACCTCCTAGTGCCCCTTTACTCTTGCACTGACAATGGTAGCCACCCTAGTGACGAGGCCTAGTAGGGACTTGCCAAGTACCAGCACAGAAGAATGGAGGCCCCCAGCAAGACCTTGCCGGGATGACCATCGGACCCTCAGGCAAAGACAGATCCCCGGCAAGGCCCAGCCAGCGCACAAGCTAGGTGTCGATCCGCCTGGACGCATGTCATGGCGTCGATGTTGGAGGAGGCTAAGTGGTGCCGATGGGACGGGCTCCTGTCCCATCCCATAGGCGGACAAAGATGCCTGATGGTGCATTAAATGCACCTGTCCTACTCTGTTAGTGTTAGGTATGATAGCACTGTAGCTCTGTACACCCCGTGTACACACTATATGCCACTGTTGGGATCCCCTTGTGTATAAAAGTAGGCGTAGGGCAGTACGATAGGGGGCTTTTCGACCTTCGAATCTTTAGACTCTCTAGCTCACATGCGTGGCAGCTTCTCATAGTGCCCATGTAGCAAGAAACCTAAGAACACTCTCAATACAGCCAAGCACGAGTAGGCTTTTACGCATACTTGCGGCATGAACCTGGGTAAAATCCCCCCCGTGCTGTTCATTAGACACGCTCTTTGTGCGTGCCTTCACCCCCGCCGAACCGAAAGGGGTCTCTCCGATCCCATAGGGCTTGTTCTCGATGATAGTATACTTATGTAACTCAAAAAATTCTGAAACACTAAGACGACGTAGGAAATCTATATATTAATCTTGTGTAAAAAGTTCAGATCAATTTGACGCTATCAAAAAATTAGAAAATTCCTGGACTGAGCGCAAAAGTTTTTGTTTTTCAGCAAGATCAAATCAACAACTACCATAGATCACCCAAAGGTTTTAGTTGGCTCAAACACTAATAAAAACACCAAAACACAATTACTGCAAAAGTAATAATGTGGGAAACACTTAAATATAGAAGAAAAAATAGAACAGAAAAATAAAATTGGATTGCCTCTCAACAAGCGCTATTGTTTAACGCCCCTAGCTAGGAAAAACACAATAGATCTAGGTATTGTCATCTTTGGTATGCAACTCCTCAATTGCATACTTATAAGCCCTAACAGGCCCGTTGTTCTTATCAATGATAATACTCCTAGGTAAAAAAATCAAGAGATTCAATGGTGGCAATTGGTTCCTTAATAATATTGAGAAAGTTGGGGTGAATACTTATCATCTTAAGATATTCATCTTTACTAGAAGATTCACCACTATTTTTAGGAACATAAACAAACTTGGCAACCTTAGGAGGTGAAGGAGTTGGAGTGGTTTGTACTAAAGCAAAAGAGGATCCCAAGTTGGTAATATTGTCCTCAAGCTTGCCAATTCTAGAGGAATCTTGTTCCAATTTTTCATTAACTATGGGTTCCTTTTCCTTAAGATTTTTTAAGGTAACTCCTACTTTAGATCCATATTGAGTAATCTCATTATGAATCTTTTTATCCAAGTTTTCAATAAGCTCAACCATAGCAACCCTTTTTTCAATAATATCAAGCCTTCGCATCACATGTTCCAGAGTTCAAATTGTTCCATTAACCATGATTGGGGGTGAACCTAACAAATTTATCATAGCACTATAAGAGTCAAAGGTATGACTTCCCAAAAAATTCCCTCCCATGATGGTATCTAGAACATATCTATTCCAAGGAGTGATACCCACGTAAAAATTGCGAAGGAGAGCGGTAGTAGATTGCTTACAAATAGATCTATTTTGAGAATTACACATTCTATACCAAGCATCTTTTAAGTTTTCTCTTTCCCTTTTCTTAAAATGAAGAACCTCATACTCGGGAGTATTAGTTATGGTAGTGAGGCTAGCCATGAGTTCAAGCAAACTAAAGGAAAATGAGAGAAGGGCGAATAAAAAGGCAAATCTTTTTGGTATTTTCTGAAAATCGTTTTAGAAGTGGGGGAGAGGAAAACGAGAGGCAAATGGAAAATAAAGTAAATGCGAGAGATGAATTTGTGATGCATACTTGGTAGGCTTGGTGTGTATCCTCCCAGCAATGGCGCCAGAAATCCTTCTTGCTACCTCTTGAGCATGCGTTGGTTTTCCCTTGAAGAGGAAAGGGTGATGCATCGAAGTAGATAAGTATTTCCCTCAGTTGTTGAGAACCAAGGTATAAATCCAGTAGGAGGAACAAGCAAGTCACCAATGGTTGTACCTAGACAAACAATCAAACTCTTGCACCCAACGCTATAAAGGGGTTGTCAATCCCTTCACAGTTATTTGCAAGGATTAGATCTGAAAGAGATAGATGTAAACGAGTGCGGAAAGTAAAAGATACTTAAATTGCAGCAAGGTATAATCTGAAAATATATGATGGAAAATAGACCCCGGGGCCATAGGTTTCACTAGAGGCTTCTCTCTTGAAGGCAAATATCATGGTGGGTAAAATTTTTACTGTCAAGCAATTGCTAGAAAAGTGAATAATCATGTAGTTATCCAAGGCAATGATCATGCATATAGGCATCACATCCGTGAAAAGTAGACCGAAACGATTCTGCATCTATTACTATTACTCCACACATCAACCGAATCCTACCTGCATCTAGAGTATTAAGTTCATGAAGAGCATAGTAACACATTAAGAAAGATGGCATGATGTAGAGGGATAAACTCAAGCAATATGATGAAAATCCCATCTTGTTAACCTTGATGGCAACAATACAATACGTGCCTCGCTACCCCTACTATGTCACTGGGTGAGCACACCGAAAGATTGAACCCAAAACCAAGCACTTCTCCCATTGCAAGAATTACCAATCTAGTTGGCCAAACCAAACCAATAACTAGAAGAGACTTGCAAGGATATGAAATCATGCATATAAGAAATCAGAGCAGATTCAAATAAGATTCATGGATAGTGTGAACATAAACTCACAATTCATCGGATCTAGACAAACACACCACAAAAGAGGATTACATCAGATAGATCTCCATGAAGATCATGAAGAACATGGTATTGAAGATCAAAGAGAGAGAATAAGCCATATAGCTACTAGCTATGGACCCGTAGGTCTCCGGTGGACTACTCACGCATCATCGGAGGGGTCATGGAGTTAATGTAGATGCCCTCCGTGATCGAAACCTCCTCCGACAGATTACCGGAAAAGGCTCCAAGTGTGGATCTCTTGGGAACAGAGGCTTCCAGCGGCGGAAAAGTATTTGCGTTGCCCTTTCTGATGTTGGGGGAATATTTGGGTATTTATAGGCAAAGAATTAGGGTTAGCAGACCTGCAAGGAGGTGATAAGCCTGCTAGGCACGACCAGGGGGGCCACGCCTAGCAGGCTTGTGGCGCCCTGGCTCCTCCCCTGACGTGCACTCCAAGATTGGATGACTTGTTTCCTTCTAGAAAAATTCCTTCCGTAGGTGTTATTACGTTTGGGCTCCGTTTAATATTCCATATCTGCAAAACTTAGAAACAAGGAAAAAAATAGAAACTGGCACTTGGCTCTAGATTAATAGGTTAGTCCCAAAAATAATATAAAATAACAAATTAATGCATGCAAAACATCCAAAACAGATAATATAATAGCATGCCATCATAAAAAATTATAGATACATTGGAGACGTATCAGCCCCCGATGCCCATCTTCTGCTATATGGAGGGTTTTGACCTGGAAAAAAATATCAGAAGAGAGCTCTCGGGACGAAGCACCGCCGTCTCGAGGTGGAACTTGGATAGAACCAATCTAGAGCTCCAGAGGGTTGTTCTGTCGGGGGCCAATCTCGATCAACATATTCACCAGCACCATCTCTTCTCCAAACCCTAGTTCATCTCTTGTATCCGATCTTTGTCTCAAACCTTAGATTGGTACCTATGGGTTGCTAGTAGTGTTGATTACTCCTTGTAGTTGATGCTAGTTGGTTTACTTGGTGGAAGATCATATATTCAGATCCTTTATGATAATTAATACTCCTATGATTATGAAAATGACCATGTTTTGCGAGTAGTTACGTTTATTCCTGAGGACATGGGATAATTCTTGTTATAAGTAATCATGTGAATTTGGTATTCGTTCGATATTTTGATGAGATCTATGTTATCTCTACTCTAGTGGTGTTATGTGAACGTCAACTACATAAAACTTCACCATTATTTGGGCCTAGGGGAAGGCATTGGTAATTAATAAGTAGATGATGGGTTGCTAGAGTGATAGAAGCTTAAACCCTAGTTTATGCGTTGCTTCGTAACGAGCTGATTTGGATCCACACGTTCCATGCTATGGTTAGATTTATCTTAATTTTTCTTTCGTAGTTGCGGATGATTGCGAGAGGGGTTAATCATAAGTGGGAGGTTTGTCCAAGTAAGGGCAGCACCCAAGCACTGGTCCACCCCCACATCAAATTATCAAAGTAATGAATGCGAATCAAATGAGCATGATGAAAACTAGCTTGACAGAAATTCCTATGTGTCCTCGGGAGTGATTTGCTTTATATAAGAGTTTGTCCAGGCCCGTATTTTGATACAAAAAGTATTGGGCTACCTTGCTGCACCTTTGCTACACTCGTTACTTGTTACTCGTTATGAATTATCTAATCACAAAACTATTTGTTACCGATAATTTCAGTGCTTGCAGAGAATACCTTACTAGATACCGCTTGTCATTTCCTTCTGCTCCTCGTTAGGTTCGACACTCTTACTTATCTAAAGGACTACGATAGATCCCCTACACTTGTGGGTCATAAACACCTAACCAATATAGGAGGCACCACCCTCGAAAAGGTAATAGATGTGGTAGTGATGATGAACTCCTTGCTCTTGTGCTTCAAGATGATAGACTCCTCAACACTCAATCACTCTTTCACAGATTTGGCTTGGTATAAGAGATTGATTGGCGGAAAAAACTTGGGGAGGCTACAAATTGAGATCCATATGGTTGGAGTGGATGATCATGACCTCAACACAAGGGTAGGTGGTTCTCTCTCAGAAATTTGGATACGGGAACTGTAAGAGCACATTCCTCCATGTGTAGTTTTGGGTAATTGATGACAATCCCTATGGACTAATGGTTGCCTTGAGTTATATTCTAAGGATTTGTCCATAGTTACTTCTTGAAGTCCATCTATTGGTTTCAAGGAGTTTATATAGTGACCAAGATGGTATTCAAGGTGTTATCCAAAGATTGGTCATGTAAGAGTTGAGCTTACTCCAAGCAAGTCTTGAAGAAGAAGACTATGTGAGCATTCATCTTTACCTTCAGGACATTATCTTTATGAAGACAAAAGATAAGATACAAGGTTGATCAAGACTAAGTGAAATAGTGAACCAAGTTGATCAACACACAAAGTGTACAAGATGTACCGAAAAGGATCAAGTGATCCTATGGTATGGTAAGCATCGTCCATTACGCTTTGTGTACTAACCAATGGTCTACGTGAGAGTTCTTTGTGGACACTCAGCTCACTTACAAGGAAGGTGTTGACACCATGTGCGTATGGGAGCCCTACTAGGATGATCGATGAACCATTGTCTACTACATCAATCCAATGCTATCTCGGTAACAAGTATCTACTTCATGCATACATTTCTTGCATTCAACCTTTTATAGGTTGCATCATGGCATGAACTTCTTGAGTCCTTCTTGTGGTACTTGTTACCTTTCTCAAAGCGTCTCAACGATGATGTCATATTGCTAGTTGTGATGTCTTTGATGTTCGTGTAGTGGGAGTTCATTTATGTACAATAAGAAAATATTAGGCTATGTGCTATGCTTTCTAGCAAAGATCTTATTGATATATTTATGACTTCCTTTTGGATATCTTGTTCGTTCCTTCTTGTAACTATTTCATATGTACATCATTCTTTGTGGATATATCATCATAATTGTCCTCTACCTAGAATCTTATACACATGAGAGAAGTTAAATCTCTAGTTGATGTGCTCTTTTCTTTCATGTCCATCGTTGCATTCTCATTTTATTTCCATAGTTGTTTCGTGAAAGAATTTGTGTTGAGTGTGGATCTTATATCCTAGCATCTTGATGCACTCTTTGGTGGTGAAGATTATTTTCCTCATGCTTGTCTTCACGAGGGTTTTGCCATTTCGATTGGTATCCCTCCTGTTGAGAAGGCTATCATTTTCCTATCTTCACTAGGGTTTGTCACAACCTTTGGTTTTTAATTTTCCTATTAGTAAGCTTGTGAACCCTTTTGCTAGTGGTTTGTGTGTGGGAAGGATATGTTTTGCACTTTGTGTGTCATTTCATCAAGACTATGTTGATGCTTTATGCTCATCCTTATACTAGTCTTCTCAAGTGCTTTTCCATGACTCACACACATCATTTTGGTTGAGCCTATTATTAAGATTGCCTCTTTTACATGTTTCTCAACCATATGTTTAGTGCAAGTACTATGCTCATTGTCTTATCTACTTGCTTGCACTTGTGGTGTGTTTATATTGAGTTTGGGGGAGTCATGATCCTATTTTGTGCACTTGTATTCAAATACAAAAATTCTTATTTGTGCACAAATCATGGGGAGCTCCTCTAGTTTCTTTATAAACACTCTTTTGCCCATATCATAATATCTTTTATTCATGTGGCTCATTGGTCCATGTGATTGATTGTTCCAATTAGTATCTTTTGATTGCTTGCTTCACTCCGGTGTATGTCTTGTGCCATACGATCCTTTTTGCAATCTTTGGGTTCTCAATATAGTTTGTCTTCCTCCAATTACTTATCATTCGATACGTGTATTTCTTTGCACACCTATTTTGAGATATACAAACTTTTTGGAGGAACACATATTATATTGGCTTTCTAACGTCCATTTTGGCAATCGATGCCATGTGGTTGAAGTTTAGATAGTTTAGTTTGGAATGCTTTGAGAGTTTTGCTTTTATTGCTTAAACATTTGCGTCTCACATCCATGCATTGCTTTGCATTTGTGTGTGCTTGGTTGTGCTTATTTCCTTATATAAACTCTCTTGAAAGTGGTTGTCATCAATTACCAAAATGGGGGAGATTGTAAGAGCAGATTTCTCCATGTGTGGTTTTGGGTAATTGATGACAATCCCTATGGACTAATGGTTGCCTTGAGTTATATTCTAAGGATTTGTTCGTAGGTACTTCTTGAAGTCCATCTATTGGTTTCAAGGAGTTTATATAGTGACCAAGGTGGTATTTAAGGTGTTATCCAAAGATTGGTCATGTAAGAGTTGAGCTTAATACAAGCATGTCTTGAAAAAGAATATTGTGTGAGCATTCATTTTTACCTTCAATACATCATCTTTATGAAGAGAAAACATAAGATACAAGGTTGATCAAGACTAATTCAAAGAGTGAACCAAGTTGATCAACAAACAAAGCGTACAAGATGTATCGAGAAGGATCAAGTGATCCTATGGTATGGTAAGCATTGTCCATTACGCTTTGTGTAGTAACCCATGGTCTACATGAGAGTTCTTTGTGGGTTTAGGTATATTTGCATGGGCTTTCCTGAAGAGGCAGATCCCATACATCCCATGGAAGATGACATCAAGTGGAGATCGTCATCAAGGTTGCGATGTGCAATCTCAAGTGAAGGATCATGGAGAGATCATGCTTGAGGCTCGCCATTCATTATGGTGACAATGGACTTGTGAAGATGTGCCGAAGAGTGGCTCACCCATAGTGGAGTATGGGGGAGCAATCATCTAGTCTCCATCAAGCCAACACAATAAAGAAATCTGGTCCATCTTGAGGAAGTCAATATCGTCATCATCTAGCTCAAGTGGACTATGCGCAAGGATAAGGTTTGACCTTGATAGGGTTTTCTATTTTACCGGTGTCGTGTTGGTAGTTGAGAGACCGGGTTATAGGATTGATTGTCGTACTATCAAGGCGGCTCTCAAGTGAGTAGCTTGATCGTATCGTTCGTTGAGAGCTCAAACCATTGTATTCTTGGCATCATCATCTTTCTTGGTTCTTGGTTGTCTTTTCTCGATGTGTGTTCTTGAGATTGTGGTTATCTTTGTGACAAGATCTAGTACATCAAAAATGGATTTCATATGCTTTGTCTATTGCGTTTTCGGTGTTGGAGGTTTTACCGGTCTTATTCAAGGAAGGGCTCTCACCATTTTCTTATGGGACTTTCCTCATTTTATTCTTATTTATATTTAAATCAAGATTGTGTTAGCCCATGTCGTTAGCTTTCCAATAAACTTTGTTTCATTGAATTCGGAGTCCGTTCCCAAAAGTTGTGGCAGTTTTGTTGTTCTTAAAAGGCTGCAGCGGTACTACCGCGACTAGAGCGGATGTAATTTTTTACTACCGCTCTGGAGCGGTACTACCGCGGCTCCAAGAACGGTACTATCAGTCTGGACCAAAATCTCATGTTTTGTCCATCGGTGGTAGGCACAAATGTGGTTTTTTAGTACCGCTCGCTAGCAGTAGTACCGCTAACCTTTGCGGTAGTACCATGAGGACGAGCGGTAGTACCGCTCCGGTGGTTCTACTAGCCTTTTGCCTCCTCGCTCATATGGCTACTACCGCCCTAGCGGTAGTACTTCTCCTTGGACGGTAGTACCGCTCTGTGCGGGCTGTGAGCATAACGGTTGGATTTTTCCCCACCTATAAAAGGGGGTCTTCTTCCCCATTAAACCTTATCCTTTGAGCTCGTGTTTGCCCCCCATTGTTGACCTTCTTTGAGCTTTCTATCCCTCAATACCTCCAATGATTCTTGCTCCTTTTTGAGGGAAAAGAGAGAGGAGATCTAGATCCACATTTCCACCAGTCACTTTGTCCTCTATGTGAGGGGAACCCCTTGGATCTAGATCTTGGAGTTCTTTGTGTTCTTCTTTGTTCTTCCTCTCACTTTCCTCCATAGCATTAGTTGTTGTTGTGGGATTTGGGAGAGAAGGACTTGGGCACTCCGTGTGCCCTTGCCATTGCATTTGGTGCATAGGTTTGAGTTCTCCACGGTGATACGTGGAAGTGAAGTTTGAGAAGCTTATTACTCTTGGGTGTTTGAGCACCCTAGAGCTTGTTCCTCTTGGGTGCCTTGGCGCCCTAGATGAATTGTGTTGTCTCGAAGCTCAATCATTGTGGTCCGAAGCTCCGGGCAAGCGTCGGGGTCTCCAATTAGTTTGTGGAGATTTCCCCGAGCATTTGAGGTCGCCTCTGAGCCACAGTCCATTGTGGTGAAGCTTCGTGGTATTGTTGGGAGCCTCCAATTAAGTTGTGGAGATTGGCCCAACCTAGTTTGTACGGGTTCGGTGACTGCCCTCCATGGTCCCTTAGTGGAATCACGACATCTTGCATTGTGCGAGGGCGTGAGGGGATTAGGATGGCCTTAGTGGCATCTTGGGGAGCTTTGTGCCTACACACCGCTCTGAACAGAGATTAGCATCCGCAAGGGTGTGAAATTCGGGATACATCATCGTCTCCATGTGCCTCGGTTATATCTTACCCGAGCCCCTTTACTTATGCACTTTAATTTTTGATAGACATATTGTTTCTTGTTATATATCTTGCTATCACTTAGTTGTATATCTTGCTTAGCATAAGTTGTTGGTGCACATATGTGAGCCTAGTTGTTCTAGGTTTTGTGCTTGACTAATTAAACGATAGTTTTATTCCGCATTTGTTCAAGCCTAAACCATAATTATTTTGAAAGTGCCTATTCACCCCCCTCTAGGCGACATCCACGTCCTTTCAATTGGTATGATAGCTAGGTCTCTCATTATTAGGTTTAGCAACCTAGAGAGTAAGGATGTCGACTAGGGGATTAGGATTCTCTGACACTCTTAGTTTCAATGGCACAATTTTTGATGTTTGGGTAATTCACATGCTTTTTCTCTTTAGGGTCATGGACCCAAATTTAAAGAGAATTGTAGATGTGGGTTTTTCTCCTCCAAAGGATTCTCAACACACATCTTTAGAGGATGAGAAAATCTCTTATCTCAATGCTCAAGCTTCTAATGTGATTTTTGATGCCTTGAGCAATCTAGTTATATTTCAACTCATGCCATTCCGGGATGCTCATGAGTTATGGACAAAACATCAGGATAAATATGCTGTGTCCAAGATTTGTAGGGATGATTGTTCTCCCTCCACCTTCGGTCGTGTTGTATTCTCAACTTCATCTACTTCACCTACATTTGGATTGCCACAAGGTAATTATATGGTGAGTAGTGATGATCATTGTAATGATGATAGTGGGCTTATTGTTGATAATTCTTCTTCACTATCTTATTGCAATGCTTCATCTTTGGAATTTAACACCTCGAGCACTTTAAATGTTTCACATGCTTGTGTTTATAGTCCTTGCATATCATGTACAAATTGCTTGACTAAATCTCATGATGATATGCTTGCTATATCTTTTTGCCATGATAAAAATGTTTCTATTTCCTCGAGTTGTTGTACTAACAATGTAGAGGAAACCCAACACTCCATGGAACAAGATGTGGTCTTGAATGGTGCTTCAAGGGATCCTACATAATCATCTATTGTGTCTCACTTTTGCCTTATGGCTAAGGTTTCAAAGGTATCTCCTACTTTGAATCCCAATATATCTCATGATGATGATGTTGATGAAAATGAGGATAATCATGAAGAGTGTGATAATGTTGCTTCCTTAAAAATTAAGGGGGAAATGATTTTTAAAGCTCTTCATAATAATAAACTTGCTCGTTCCAACTTCATGGAAATCATGTCTATTGCCATTGAGGGCAAGAAATATATTGAGGAGTTGGAATCTCATCTCGAGGAGCATGAGGCCAGCATTGAGAAAATGGAAGGTCATGAGCGTGATTATGCTAATGAGATCGCGGAGCTATCTCAAGCTCTTGAAAATGAACAAACCACCAAGGAATCGCTTGAGGGGACCTTTGCTCTAGAATTATCTAGATTAAAGGAATCCCATGAAAGAGCTCTGAAGGTGGCTAATGATTTTAGAAATAAAAATAATAAGCTTGAAGTTGCACATGCTAAACTCCTTGAGGACTTTGAGCACCTCGAAAATGGCTCAAGGGTCATTAAGAGTTCGCTCATTGAACTCACTGAGTCTCATGCTCAACTTGAAGCTTCATATGCTAAACAGCTTGCCATGTTGGCTTCTACTTGTGTTGTTAATAATTATGCTTGTGCTCTAACTTCTATTTCTTGTGAAGCATCCATATTAAAGGAGAATATTGAGCTAAGGGCTCAACTTGAGTTGCTATCTAGCAATTATGGGAAATTGGAAGAAAGTAATGAAAAGCTTTCTAGCTCTCATGTCAATCTTCTAGTATCACATAATGTGCTAAAGATAGCTCATGAGGCTATTACTACTAAGGTAACATCTAGTGAGCCTCATGTGGACATTAGCACTACATCCAGTAGAAATTCTTTATTGCCATGTGCTAGTCCTCGTAGTTCATCTACTCATAATGTTGGTATATCTTGTGATTAATTACTATCCTTGCCTTGTTGCTCTAACGATGAAGCGTATACTTCCTCTAGCACTTCTGTTGATTCTAACCATGTAGAGGAAATCAATGAGCTCAAGGCCCAAGTTACTTCTTTGAAGAAAGAATTTGAAAAGATTCATCAAGGGAAGTCCACACTCAACAATATCTTGAGTGTGCAAAAATTCCCAAATGACAAAGGTGGACTTGGATTCAACTCCAACAAGAAGAAGATGTCCACGAAGTACAAGAAGAAAGGCCAAGAACAAGTCAAGAATTCGGTCAAGATTATTTTCTTCAAGTGCAAAATAGAAGGGCACCATGTAAGATCTTGCCCATTGAAGAAGAAGCCTCAAAGTATCAAGCAACAAGGGAAGCGGCCACAAGTTCAATCACATGCTCAACCACAAGTTGAAGAAAGGCATCTTCCCAAGAAGACCCAAGTCATCACTCCTCAAGTTGAGAAATCAATTCAGAAGAAAGTAACGGGTAGATGTTTCTACTTATGTCGTGAGAAGGGTCACTTTGCTTATTCTTGCACGAAAGGTAACTTATCCAACCCAATCATCATTGATGATATCTATTCTCTTGGGAAGGATAAGCTTGGCAATGTGTTTGCCAAATGTGTTGGTACTCAAAGTGGTGTCAAGAAAATAACCATTTGGGAAGCCAAGCCTATTGTGACTAACCTCTTAGGACCCAACTTGGTTGGGTACCAACAAGCTCAAACTTGATCAATAGGTGTTGATGGAGGGCATTGGTGACTTGGCTAAATCATGAATAATTAAGGGATCTTCATCATTCATATTATCTCAAGCCAAGTCATTTGGATTATCAAGTTTCTATCTTATATCCAATGCACCTGCTTATGGTAACTTGTACTTAAATTGTTTACATTGATAGTTACTTGCCCCTTTGCATGTTGTGGTTTTGTACCTTGCATGTGTTTGTATATGTTGTGATTCCTATTTCCTTATCTTGAGAAATCAAGTATGTATGATGGGTTTCACATCGTGTATGTGTGAGTCTTGTGTAGAGCCTTTTTGCATTATGTTTGTATCTTAGTTGGCTCTTTGTGAGAGATTAATGGATTATCCCATTTTGGGGGAGTTATGTGCTTTATGCACTTCACGACCCTAAAAATGTGTGTTCATGAGGAATACCACTTAGTATTGATATTACAAGATTATCTAACTTCTATTTGGTATGTCTTCTCATGAGAAATTCAAATTCTAAATGGTCCATTAATCATCTCTTGTTGGATTGCATTTGCCACTTGTTAATAACGTTGGGTTACCACATTATGGGGGAGTAATATACTATGTGCATATTACAAGCCTAGAGAACGTGTACATTCGAGATATTGCCACTTAGAGTTGATATTATCATTTATCTTGTTCCTAAGTGGCATGTTAGCTCTACAAGTGTCATTTGCTTATGATTTACTTGTGAAGATGATGTTGGATATCTTTGCAATCTACCAATAGGAAATATTTTGAATTACTTGTCCTTTGACAATTGGTATCCTTTTATGTGGTAGAAATTGTTAATCATCTTTGCATTGTATTTTGTTTATAGTTTGTCTTCCTTGTCTCTTGTGGATCTTTCTGAGCGTGTCTAGTGTTTCTATAGATATAGGTAAAGTGATGATCCAATCGTGTGCATTTTGTATTCAAATGCAAATTCTATATAATGCACATCTCTTGGGGGAGCTATCATATTTTCTATAGAACACTCTCTTTATGTGTTCATCATAAAATCTTTTGATCTTCATCAAGTGTGTGTTGGTGGCAGGCAAGCCTTATCTCTATGGTGCTTTTTGCCATCATGAAAATTTGTGGAGGGTTTGGTTTGTTTGGAACCTATATCTCTTTTGGCAACTTGATACCTCTTGTTTTCCTTCAATTGGTATCTTGTTTCCTTCTATTTGCCATGTGTCGATGGATATCTCATTCCTTGATGTATCTTTTAGTTGGTATTCGTGAAGTGATATTTTTTCGTTTGCTATCTTATTTTCACTTGATACCCTATCTTTCGGTATCTTATCAACTGTGTGTTGATTTGATTCTTGGAAGCCTTGAGCATGCATATTTTCTACATGTACTTTCATTGACGTGTTCTTTTTTCTTGACCCAATATATAGGGGAGACTCCACTATGACATAACTTGGCTAAAGTGTGCATGAAATTCAATTTCATATCTATAAGCACATATTTATGTGGAGTTTGTCCTATGTGTTGTTGGTACTCTAACTCTTTGGTACAAATAAGTTTGGGTACCACTTTGTTTGTGGTGTTGTTTTAAGAACAATTGGAGATACATTGGACACTCAGCTCACTTACAAGGAAGGTGTTGACACCATGTGCGTATGGGAGCCCTACTAGGATGATCGATGAACCATTGTCTACTACATCAATCCAATGCTATCTCGATAACAAGTATCTACTTCATGCATACATTTCTTGCATTCAACCTTTTATAGGTTGCATCATGGCATGAACTTCTTGAGTCCTTCTTGTGGTACTTGTTTCCTTTCTCAAAGCGTCTCAACGATGATGTCATATTGCTAGTTGTGATGTCTTTGATGTTCGTGTAGTGGGAGTTCATTTATGTACAATAAGAAAATATTAGGCTATGTGCTATGCTTTCAAGCAAAGATCTTATTGATATATTTATGACTTCCTTTTGGATATCTTGTTCGTTCCTTCTTGTAACTATTTCATATGTACATCATTCTTTGTGGATATATCATCATAATTGTCCTCTACCTAGAATCTTATACACATGAGAGAAGTTACATCTCTCGTTGACGTGCTCTTTTCTTTCATGTCCATCGTTGCATTCTCATTTTATTTCCATGGTTGTTTCGTGATAGAATTTGTCTTGAGTGCGGATCTTATATCCTAGCATCTTGATGCACTCTTTGGTGGTGAAGATTATTTTCCTCATGCTTGTCTTCACGAGGGTTTTGCCATTTCGATTGGTATCCCTCCTGTTGACAAGGCTATCATTTTCCTATCTTCACTAGGGTTTGTCACAACCTTTGGTTTTTAATTTTCCTATTAGTAAGCTTGTGAACCCTTTTGCTAGTGGTTTGTGTGTGGGAAGGATATGGTTTGCACTTTGTGTGTCATTTCATCAAGACTATGTTGATGCTTTATGCTCATCCTTATACTAGTCTTCTCAAGTGCTTTTCCATGACTCACACACATCATTTTGGTTGAGCCTATTCTTAAGATTGCCTCTTTTACATGTTTCTCAACCATATGTTTAGTGCAAGTACTATGCTCATTGTCTTATCTACTTGCTTGCACTTGTGGTGTGTTTATATTGAGTTTGGGGGAGTCATGATCCTATTTTGTGCACTTGTATTCAAATACAAAAATTCTTATTTGTGCACAAATCATGGGGAGCTCCTCTAGTTTCTTTATAAACACTCTTTTTCCCATATCATAATATCTTTTATTCATGTGGCTCATTGGTCCATGTGATTGATTGTCCCAATTAGTATCTTTTGATTGCTTGCTTCACTCCGGTGTATATCTTGTGCCATACGATCCTTTTTGTAATCTTTGGGTTCTAAATATAGTTTGTCTTCCTCCAACTACTTATCATTCGATACGTGTATTTCTTTGCACACCTATTTTGAGATATACAAACTTTTTGGAGGAACACATATTATATTGGCTTTCTAACGTCCATTTTGGCAATCAATGCCATGTGGGAGAAGTTTAGATAGTTTAGTTTGGAATGCTTTGAGAGTTTTGCTTTTATTGCTTAAACATTTGCATCTCACATCCATGCATTGCTTTGCATTTGTGTGTGCTTGGTTGTGCTTATTTCCTTATATAAACTCTCTTCAAAGTGGTTGTCATCAATTACCAAAATGGGGGAGATTATAAGAGCAGATTTCTCCATGTGTGGTTTTGGGTAATTGATGACAATACCTACGGACTAATGGTTTCCTTCAGTTATATTCTAAGGATTTGTCCGTAGGTACTTCTTGAAGTCCATCTATTGGTTTCAAGGAGTTTATATAGTGACCAAGGTGGTATTTAAGGTGTTATCCAAAGATTGGTCATGTAAGAGTTGAGCTTACTACAAGCATGTCTTGAAGAAGAATACTGTGTGAGCATTCATGTTTACCTTCAAGACATCATCTTTATGAAGAGAAAAGATAAAATACAAGGTTGATCAAGACTAAGTCAAAGATTGAACCAAGTTGATCAACAAACAAAGGGTACAAGATGTATCGAGAAGGATCAAGTGATCCTATGCTATGGTAAGCATTGTCCATTATGCTTTGTGTAATAACCCATGGTCTACATGAGAGTTCTTTGTGGGTTTAGATATATTTCCATGGGCTTGCATCAAGAGGCAGATCCCATACATCCCATGGAAGATGACATCAAGTGGAGATTGTCATCATGGTTGCGATGTGCAATCTCAAGTGAAGCATCACAGAGAGATCATGATTGAGGATCGTCGTTCATTGTGATGACAATGGACTTGTGAAGATGTGCCGAATAGTGGCTCACCCATAGTGGAGTATGGGGGAGCAATCATCTAGTCTTCATCAAGCCAACGCAATCAAGAAAGCTGGTCCATCTTGAGGAAGTCAAGATCGTCATCATCTAGCTCAAGTGGACTATGCGCAAGGCTAAGGTTTGACCTTGATTGGGTTTTCTATTTTACCGGTCTCGTGGTGGTAGTTGAGAGACTGGGTTATAGGATCGATTGTCGTACTATCAAGGGGGGCTCTCGTGAGTAGCTTGATCATATAGTTTGTTGAGAGCTCAAACCATTGCATTCTTGGCATCATGATCTTTCTTGGTTCTTGGTTAGCTTTTCTCTTTGTGGGTTATTGAGCTTGTGTTTATCTTCGTGACAAGATCTAATACATCGAAAACAGATTTCATATGCTTCGTCTATTGCGTTTTCAGTGTTGGAGGTTTATTGGTCTTATTCGAGGAAGGGTTCTCACCATTTTCTTATGGGACTTTTATAATTTGCTTCTTATTTATATTTCAGTCAAGATTATGTTAGCCCATGTCTTTAGCTTTCCAACAAACTTTTTTCGTTGAATTTGGAGTCTGTTTGCAAAAGTTGTGGCAGTTTTGGTGTTCTTGAAAGGCTGTAGCGGTACTACCGCGGCTAGAGCGGATGTAATTTTTTACTACCGATACTGAGCGGTACAACCGCGGCTCCAAGAGCGGTACTACCGCTCCGGACCAAAATCTCATGTTTCGTCCACCGGTGGTAAGCACGATTGTATTTTTTTAGTACCGGTCGCAAGCAGTAGTACCGCTACCCTTTACGGTAGTACCGCTATCCCTAGCGGTAGTGTCGTGAGGATGAGCGGTAGTACCGTTCCGGTGGTTCTACTGGCCTTTTGCCTCCTCGCTGTTGTTTTTCATATGGCTACTACCTCCCTAGCGGTAGTACCGCCTTTTGCGGGTTGTGAGCATAACGGTTGGATTTTTCCCCACCTATAAAAGGGAGTCTTCTTCCCCATTGAACCTTATCCTTTGAGCTTGTGTTTGCCCCCCATTGTTGACCTTATTTGAGCTTGCTATCTCTCAATCCCTCCAATGATTCTTGCTCCTTTTTGAGGGAAAATAGAGAGGAGATCTAGATCCATGTTTCCACCAATCACTTTCTCCTCTATGTGAGGGGAACCCCTTGGATCTAGATATTGGAGTTCTTCGTGTTTTTCTTTGTTCTTCCTCTCACTTTCCTCCATAGCATTAGTTGTTGTGGTGGGATTTGGGAGAGAAGGACTTGGGCACTCCGTGTGCCCTTGCCATTGCATTTGGCTCATAGGTTTGAGTTCTCCACAGTGATACGTGGAAGTGAAGTTTGAGAAGCTTATTACTCTTGGGTGTTTGTGCACCCTAGAGCTTGTTCCTCTTGGGAGCCTTGGCACCCTAGACAACTTGTGTTGTCTCGGATCTCAATCATTGTGGTGCAAAGCTCCGGGCAAGTGTCGAGGTCTCCAATTAGGTTGTGGAGATTGCCCCAAGCATTTGAGGTCACCTCGAAGCCACAGTCCATTGTGGTGAAGCTTCGTGGTGTCATTGGGAGCCTCCAATTAAGTTGTGGAGATTTCCCCAACCTAGTTTGTACGGGTTCAGTGACCACTCTCAAGGGTCCCTTAGTGGAATCACGACATCTTGCAATGTGCGAGGGCGTGAGGACATTACGGTGGCCTTAGTGGCATCTTGGGGAGCATTGTGCCTACACACTGCTCCTAGCAGAGATTAGCATCTGCAAGGGTATGAACTTCGGGATACATCATCGTCTCTCCGTGCCTCGGTTATCTCTTACCCGAGCCTGTATACTTATGCACTTTACTTTGTGATAGCCATATTGTTTCTTGTTATATATATTGCTATAACTTAGTTGTATATCTTGCTTAGCATAAGTTGTTGGTGCACATAGGTGAGACTAGTTGTGTTAGGTTTTGTGCTGGACTAATTAAACAATAGTTTTATTCTGCATTTGTTCAAGCCTAAACCGTAATTATTTTGAAGCGCCTATTCACCCCCCCTCTAGGCGACATCCACTTCCTTTCGGGAACACTACTACAGAATGGTCCAAACATGACACATCAATCAGAGAACCTTCGACAAAACTGTGTGCGATCCATCAATCACAAACGGTATAGTTCAAGCTCCACCTCCAATGACGAAAACCGTGTGCGATGAAGGAACAAGCAAATACAGTTCAAAAACAAGTTGCGTGTGTGATGCGTTGCATACAGTTTGTTCTTATGAACTGTTGTGATTATGGAAGATAACAAAAATGGTTAACAAACTATATACGTGTGCATAGTGTGGCATACAATTCACTCGAACAAACAGTTTGCGCTGATCCATCAGAACCCAAACGAGTTAGCCTAAGAAGCATCTGTGATACCCGACAAACAGTTCATTCATCAGAATTGTGTGTGAAGACCAATAATAACCCAAACGGTTCATCCTCACAACCGTTTCTCTTGTGGGTACTCGGCAAACAGTTCATTCATCAGACATGTGTGGGAAGAACAATAATAACCCAAACGATTCATCCTGACAACCTGTGTGTGTTGTAGGCACACGATTGCTATGAATAATTGCATCAGATGTGAGTTGCTCTATTTGCACAACATCTATATGCTTTGTCTATAGAACACCAACATTATTGTTGCATAACTAACTTGAACATACAATTCCATAAGTGACTACACAACACATGTACATTCCTCAATATAAATTTACAAGATGTAGACAATCGCCAAATCATATTGTTCTTCTAAAGACGATTGCCGACACTGCTCTGCTTGTGGCTATCCCTCGCCTCTGCAGGAAGGTGGCACTTCCTCATGTTAATGACCCCCACGTACATCTCGTAGCTAGTGTATGCTCCCTTGGCCGCGTACTTGATGTGTTCTTCATCTAGTTCATCCACCCAGGCCGCGTGCCAGGCAGTCTTGTCCTTGTGGCACTCAACCTTCATGTCTCTATAGTAGGGGTCGATGATGGCCGCGGCGAGATTAACCAGGGTGTCCTTCTGCTTCTTCTTCTTGCCGCCCCAAAACCTGTACTAACCTTGGATGTTGGCAAGCTTCCGAGAGGACAAGCTCGAAGTCTTGAGCACCTTTAGATCGTTGGTGGTGTCCACCGCTGCGAACTTGTATTCGGGGATGTTGACAAACCTGGCGAAACGCTTGCAAGGCCTTGTGGCTAGGCAATAGTGGTAGACGACCACGTGATGGCGCATGCACAACTGGGCGACGACAACCTTTTGATCATGCTCGGCACGACAGCCGGTATACTCGAGGTCGAAGCCGACCACATTGTACTTATCATCCTGAGAAAGCAGCTGCTCCAACGTGTTGATGGACTTCACCACCATGACCGGGTCATTGGTGTACACCACCGAGAGCTCCGTCTTCCTGTTGTGTGTGTCCACTTTAACAATAGTGGCGAACTGCTGCTCGGCGCCAGTAGCCGCCATTGGATACGCACGGGAAGGTTGAAGCGATTATATTATTTGTCGTCGTTGGTGTGCTTCTTGGGTTGTGTGGCGCGATCGGAAGGTGTAAGAGACGAAGGTAAATGGATGCATCAACCGCATGGCACTTTTTGCAGCGCTTAACTACATGGTGGATCCGGGAGTGGCGCAACCGCTTGCATATGGCTCCCTGAACATGCCTGATCGTTCGTGCGTGGACGCCAGTAGAGTGGCCGGGCGCGCACATACACGAGCACAGTGCGCCGAGGCCGCATCAACCACCTCATGTGTACATTCATTCACAACGGTGCATAGAGAACGACTGCTTGCTTTGTAATAAGATGCAAATGGTTTTTTATTGTTAACCGTCTACGTACTTGTCATTTCTCCCACCTTCGTCCGGTCTTGTCACCCCGTTTCCGCATGAGGATTCCAGTGCATGCTTCGGGAGCACGCAAGTTTCCCGCCCGGCGTGCCGAAATGCCCCAAACACCCAATGCTTCGGGAGCACACAATGTTTCTTTTGGGCTTCCTGTTCCCGCGAAACCACACATGAACACGCGCAAGCTTCCCATTCCCACGCATGAACATGCGCAAGCTTCCAGTTTTGGTGCATGAACGCGCGCAAGCTTCCTGCCTGGCTCGCATTGGCCGCCTGCTTTATAAACCCTCACGGCCGGCCTCTCCATATAACATTCATGCCCTCCCTGCCCGTAGATTCCCAAGTTTGTTTCTCCCCTAATCACCAATGGCACCTGTCCATCGTCGTCGCTTCGCCACCCCGCCAGAGGGAAGCTCTACCTAGGAGGCTGCACCACGTCGGTGATGCAGTACTCGGAAGTGTGTAGTGCGTGTGGCATCCTTCTTGGCTGTGCGCACGACACCCACCACATGCTCCTCCACATTTCCCGAAGGCAACTGCTGCCGGCGACCGCCGTCGCTCCCACCCCATCGTTGGCCTCCGTTTTCACCACCCCACCAGCTACTTCTTTGCCGCCACCACACTAGCGTTCGCCTTGGCAGCCACCCCATGGTCAGTCACCGGGGCCATCACCCGCTTTGTCACCGTGACCCGAATGCGGGAGGAGGAGGCTGCCGCCGAAGCACAACCACTCTGCTTTTGCGTAAGTGGACTAGCGCACTACATCAACTTCTTACATGAGGAAAAGGAGCACCAAGTCGATTACGTGAAGAGGCTCACGACCGCCATGGCATGCCACAGCTATGGCGCGGAATGAGGAGATCTATGCCGAGTCCCACCGCTTCGAGGAGGCACGTCAGGAGCGGCAGAGGGTAGCAACGATAGCTGACGAATTCGACTCCTCCAGCTTATCGGTAGACCTCTCCTCCTGTGCCTCTTACTGAATGCGCTCGGCAGAGGAGACAGCTGATGGCAGTAGCACGAAGCCCCTTCGGAGTAGTATTTAGGGGCTATTTTGTTCAGTTCATCTAACTGTAGATATGGTTGAACTGTACCACGTACTTTAAATTACCTAGTATATATAGTTGAACTAGCTATTTTAGTACGTGGTTGGCCACAAATGGGGAAAAGTTTGTTCGATTCTGCTATCTACGAATGAAATCTATGTTTACTGAATTTCAGTTCCAAAATTGCATCGTAATAGTGATTTTGTTCCTACAAAATTGGACAAATCTTAGTGTTTCCAATTTGGCAAATGAAAATTTACCCCATATGAAAGATTCGAATCTTACCTGACTCCTATTGCCAATGCATCGATCGGTGCTTACATGGGGTGCTTAGTGTATTAAATGCCTTAGCAACTCAAGTCAACAATGCATTGTTGCTAAGGTCCTTTCATTTAATGATTTAGCAGTGAAACTCTTGCATGGATTGATGAGTTTCTTTCATTTAAGTGTTTTGCCAAGGTTCACGCGCCTGGCATTGTTTCTTCCTGTGGTCACCAAACTCATATTTCTCCTTAATTACCTCCCCATATCAGATTTTTTTGCATACATGGCAACCTCAGCAGTTAGCAACATCAGAAGTTGTAGCATCAGGAAGGGCACACGAGTCATCGTTCACAACAATTTGCGATGATGCAATGAAAAATTCCTTCGCGCCAGATTTCCACTTGGATTAGTAGGGAAGGAACAATTGCCCTCAGTTTGCATACGGGTATTCAGTTTAAAACGTCTTTGATGAATCGCAAAGGACACACCACCCCGATGAGCATACACAGGACACTGCTCGCACGACACTCGTGTACTCAAACACCCGTCCGGATGCTACCTACTTGCCAATACAGATAGCGACACATGGCCCGCACGTAAGGTCTGTAGAACGTCCACAAATTATAAATAATATGCCCGTTTGCGATGGTAACGTGACAGATTTTTGTTCCAAAGTGCCTTTGTTGGCTATTAATGATGCTTGCTCTTTCTCTCAAAGTGGACACAAATAATAGCACAACATATTTATGATTTATATGATGAGCCCTACCCAACATAGACCTTGTGACGGTATTTTTGAATTTTGTTTATTAAATGCACATAAAACTTAGTTAATCTATAAAAAAGCCATACAAACCGTTAATAATTTAATATGTTTGCAGTACACACCTATTGCTTTATGTTGTTTCTAGGAAAAAAATCAAGGAGAGAAGAGGCATCGAATGCCACTTCCCACGACATATGTGTGCCTTCACATGACACCATTCCAAGTTTCATGAATTTCTAATAGATTTTTGAATTTATGAGAATTTGGAAACCAAGTTTCTCGATATTTGTGGCTGAGACAACATACTTAGATGTTTGATATTCGTTCTCATTTCTTGCATGTGACCTAACACATACATGCAAGGACGCATATACGATTTTTCAACCCATTTGCCGCCCTGGACCTTGTGATTGTAGATCAAATTTGAATTACGCACATTAAATAATGCACTGAAAACTAAATTAATGGATTTAAAAGTCAGATGGTCCCTTATTTAATCTTACTTCTGCACTTCACATGTACATATGTCTATGTTGTTTATATAAAGAAAATCAAGCAGCGAAGAGGCATCCGATGTATTTTTGCCCGCATATGTGGCATGCATATGTAATGTTCCCTACCGAAACCACAAAGGTTCTTGTGAGGAGTGATACGTCTCCAATGTATCTATAATTTTTGATGATGGCATGCTATTATATTATCTATTTTGGATGTTTTATATGCATTAATAGGCTATTTTATATAATTTTTGGGACTAACCTATTAATCTAGAGCCAAGTGCTTGTTTCTGTTTTTTCCTTGTTTTTGAGTTTTGCAGATATGGAATATTAAACGGAGTCCAAATGGAATAAAACCTTTGGAACGAATTTCTCTTGAAGGAAATAAGTCATCCAAGCTTGGAGTGCACGTCAAGGGAGGTACGAGGGTGCCACAAATCTACTAGGCGCGCCCCCTGCACCTAGCAGGCTTGTCGCATCCTGGCAGGTCTCCTAACCCTAACTCTTGGCCTATAAATACCCAAATATCCCCCAACATCAAAAAGAGCCACACAAATACTTTTCTGCTGCTGGAAGCCTCCATTCCCGAGAGATCCAATCTTGGAGCCTTTTTCGATAACCTCCCGAAGGGGGTTTCGATCATGGAGGGCATCTACATCAACTCCATTACCCCTTCCATGATCCATGAGTAGTCTACCACAGACCTACGGGTCCATATCTAGTATCTATATGGCTTCTTCTCTCTCTTTGATCTTCAATACCATGTTCTTCATGATCTTCATGGAGATCTATCCGATGTAATCCTCTTTTGTGGTGTGTTTGTCAAGATCCGATGAATTGTGAGTTTATGTTCAGATTATCCATGAATCTTATTTGAATCTCCTCTGTTTTCTTATATGCATGATTTCATATGCTTGCAAGTCTCTTCAAGTTATTGGTTTAGTTTGGCCAACTAGATTGGTAATTCTTGCAATGGGAGAAGTGCTTGGTTTTGGGTTCAATCTTGCGATGTCCTCACCCAGTGACATAGTAGGGGTAGCGAGGCACATATTGTATTGTTTCCATCAAGGGTAACAAGATGGGGTTTTAAACATATTGCTTTAGTTTATCCCTCTACATCATGTCATCTTTCTTAATGCGTTACTTTGTTCTTCATGAACTTAATACTCTAGATGCAGGCAGGAGTCGGTCGATGTGTGGAGTAATAGTAGTAGATGCAGAATCGTTTCAGTATACTTGTCACAGACGTGATGCCTATATGCATGATCATTGCCTTGGATAACTACATGATTATTCACTTTTCTATCAATTGCTTGACAGTAATTTTTTTACCCACCATGATATTTGCCTTCAAGAGAGAAGCCTCTAGTGAAACCTATGGCCCCCGGGTCTATTTTCCATCATACATTTTCAGATCTATACCTTGCTGCAATTTACTTATCTTTTACTTTCCGCACTCGTTTACATCTATCTCTTTCAGATGTAATCCTTACAAATAACCGCGAAGGGATTGACAACCCCTTTATAGCGTTGGGTGCAAGAGTTTGATTGTTTGTGTAGGTGCATCCATTGGTGACTTTCTTGTTCCTCCTACTGGATTGATACCTTGGTTCTCAACAAATGAGGGAAATACTTATCTACTTCGTTGCATCAGCCTTTCCTCTTCAAGGGAAAACCAATGCATGCTCAAGAGGTAGCAAGAAGGATTCCTGGTGCCATTACCGGGGAGGATACACATCAAGCCTACCAAGTACCCATCACAAACCCGTTTCTTGCATTTACATTATTTGCCATTTGCCTCTCGTTTTCATCTCCCCCACTTGTAAAACGATTTTTAGAAAATACCAAAAAGATTTGCATTTTTATTCGCCCTTCTTATTTTCGCCTTTTCGTTGCTATGTTTGCTTGTGTTGCCATGTGCCTTGTATTTTCTTGAATCTTTGCTTGCTAAACCTCTATTCATATGGAACCTCATCCACTTGCTAATATTTTCAAAAGATCAAATTATGATGAACTAATTGCTAGTGAGTTGAGTGCACTTGATTATCTCTATGATGTTTTGTTTGAAAATCATGAATCTGGAGATTTTGATGAAGTGTTAAAAGAAGAAATTTATAAGGAGATTAATGATAGTTCCTTGAATGAAAAGCATGATTTCCATGTTGTTAGTATGAATTGTCTGAATATCCATGATGCTAATGATATGCAAAACCACAAGCTTGGGGATGCTATGCTTGATGAAGATGATATTTTTTGTTCCTCAAGTTCTAGTGATGACACATATGCTATAATTGATGATGAAAAGAATCCTTTATGTGATAGTTATATTGTGAGATTCCTTCAGGATGCTACTGAAAATTATTATGAGGGCGGAACATATGCTTGTAGGAATTGCAATAATATCAAGTTTCCTCTCTATGTGTTCAAAGTTTTGAAGTTATGCTTGTTTTGCCTTCCTATGCTAAGTGATTCTTGTTACCATAAATTGTTTGCTCACAAAATCCCTATGCATAGGAAGTGTGTTAGAATTAAAAGTTCTTTTCATGAGATTCATGATGAGTTCTTGCATATTTCAATTACTACTTTTTATGTGAGCATCATTGAAATCATTATGCCTAGCTAGGGGCGTTAAACAATAGCGCTTGTTGGGAGGCAACCCAATTTTATTTTTGTGTTCTGTTTTTGCTGCTGTATTTGAGTGTTTCCCACATTATTAATTCTGTAGTAATTGTGTTTTGGTGTTTTTATTAGTGTTTGAGCCAAGTAAAACCTTTGGGTGATCTAAGGTAGGTGTTTATTTGATCTTGCTGAAAAACATAAACTTTTGCGCTCAGTCCAGGGATTTTCTAAAATTTTCAGACATCGAATTGATCTGAAATTTTTACACAAGATATATATATAAATTTACCAGATTTTCCTAATTTTTCAGAATTTTTTGAGGTACATAAGTATACAAAGTTTCCAGATTTCTACAGACTATTATATCTTTGACAGATTCTGTTTTCTTTGAGTTGTTTGCCCATTTTGATGAATCTATATGTTGTATCATGTGGTATGAGCCATAGAGAAGTTATATTAAAGTAGGTATATATAACACCAATATAAATAAAGAATGAGTTCACAACAGTACCTAAAGTGGTGATTTATTGTCTTATACTAACGGATCTCACGAGTTTTCTGTTAAGTTTTGTGTTGTGAAGTTTTCAAGATTTGGGTAAAGATTTGATGGACTATGGAATAAGGAGTGGAAAGAGCCTAAGATTGGGGATGACCAAGGCACCGCAAGTCATATTCATGGATGCCAAATACTCTAAACTTGGGGATGCCCCAGAAGGCATCCCCTCTTTCATCTTCAAGCCATCGGTAAATTTACTTGAGGCTATATTTTTATTCACCACATGATATGTGCTTTGCTTGGAGCGTATTGTATGATATGAGTCTTTGCTTGTTAGTTTGCCACAATAATCCTTGTTGTGCACATATTTTGAGAGAGACACACTGAATCGTGATTTTTTAGAATACTCTATGTGCTGTACTTATATTTTTGAGTTGGGCAATTTTGCTCTATGTGCTTCACTTATATATTTTAGAGCACGGTGGTGTTTGTGCTTTTATAGTAATACTTGAACTATTGTACCACACTTATATTATTTTGGGATTTTCTAGAACAGCATGGTAATTGGTCTAGATTGATAATTTAGTCCTAATATGATAGGCATCCAAAAGGGATATAATAAAAACTTCCATATTAAGTGCATTGAGTATTTATGAGAAGTTTGATTCCTTGCATAAAATTTTGAGATATAGAGATGGTAATGTTAAGAGATGTGTTAGGAAGTAAATTATGATTTGGTAAAATACTTGTGTAAAGGTTTGTGATTCCCGTAGCATGCACGTGTGGTGAACCGTTATGTAAGGAAGTCGGAGCATGACTTGTTTATAGATTGTCGACCTTTGTGTGAGGGTCGAGGGCACGCGATGGTTAACTCCTACCAACCTCCCCCCTAGGAGCATGCATTTAATGCTTTTCTTAAATGAATAATATACTTTTCAATAAGTATTTGATTTCGTTATTACCAATGTTGAGTCCATGGATTATACGCACTCTCACCCTTCCACTTTTTCTAGCATTTCTAGTACAACGCAACTTTCGCCGGTGCAACAAACACCTTCCTCAAAATAGCCACCATATACCTTCCTCAAAACAGACACCATATACATTCCTCAAAATAGACACCATATATATTTCCTCAAAACAGGCACCATACCTACCTATTACGACATTTCCATAGCCATTCCGAGATATATTTCCATGCAATTCCCACCGTTTCCTTTTATGACATGCACCATCACTTCCATATTGCATATAATCATGTTTTGTCATAGATATCGAGTTGTAATTTACTTTTGAGTTGTAAGTACATAAAAGTGTGATGATACTCATTATTAGAGCATGTCCCACGTGAGTAAAGTATGGTGGAAGCTATGATTCCTTCACAAGTGGGGATGAGATTCCGGAATTTATGAAAAATAAAAGAGGCCAGCGAAGCCCAAATAAAAAATGAATAAAAGAGGCCTTAGATTCCCACACAAAAAGAAAAAAATGATAGAAAAGAGAGAAGGGACATTGCTACTACCTTTTACCACACTTGTGCTTCAAAGTAGCACCATGATCTTCATGATAGAGAGTCTCCTATTTTGTCACTTTCATATAGCTAGTGGATTTTTTCTTCATGATGCACATCCACTTAGTTTCCTTTTGAGCTTTCATACACTTATATCTCTAGTGCATCCGTTGCATGGAAATCCCTACTCACTCACATTGATATCTATTGATGGGCATCTCCATAGCCCATTGATACGCCTAGTTGATGTGAGACTATCTTCTCCCTTTCCTTGACAACCTCCAGTATATTCTATTCCACCTATAGTGCTATATCCATGGCTTGCGCTCATGTACTATGTGAGAGTTGAAAAAGTTTTAGAAAATAAAGGTCTGAAAACAATTGCTTGACTTTTAATCGGGGTTGTGCATGATATAAATACTTTGTGTGGGGAAGATGGAGCATAGCCTGACCATATGATATTGTAGGGATAACTTTGTTTTGCAATTACATTTTGAAGAGATGCAATTGCTTTGCTTGTATGCTTGAAATGTTATTGTTTCTATATCAATATTAAGCTTTTGTTTTGAGTCTTACAGATCTGAATATTGATGCCACAATAAACAATATTACTTGGATAAATATGTTAGGTAGAACTCCACATCAAAAATCCTGTTTTTATCATTTACCTACTCGAGGACGAGGAGGAATTAAGCTTGGGGATGCTGATACATCTCCAACATATCTATAATTTTTTATGATGGCATGCTATTATATTATCTGTTTTGGATGTTTTATATGCATTAATATGCTATTTTATATTATTTTTGGGACTAACCTATTAATTTAGAGCCAAGTGCCAGTTTCTATTTTCCTTGTTTTTGAGTTTTGCAGATATGGAATATTAAATAGGGTCCAAACAGAATAAAACCTTTGGAAGGAATTTTCTCGAAGGAAAAAAGTCATCTATCGGGGATATGCAAAATAGGTAGGCCCATGAAGGGTCAAAATATCATAGAAGCATGGGTCCACACATAAGGTGGGTCTAGACAAATACATGCATACTATTTACTCGACGGACAACGTCCCATACACTCGGATCACAGTCGACCACTTGGACATATGACCCACTCGGATATGCAAAGACCAACAGTCAACAAGGCAACCGGAGGTTTCATTGTGGGCTGACATTCTGGCATAAATGCTCTCATTGTAACATAAGAGGTGAGGGGGTGGTGCACTCTATATAAGCCACCCCCACCACATAGCTCAGGGCTGGCTCTTTGCTTCTCCCTTGCCTCTCTCTCTCAAATACACCATGTAACTCCGTGTTCATGACAAATAAGCAAAGCCTCTCCGGAGCACGAGACGTAGGGTTGTTATTTCCACCGTGAGAAGCCCGAACTCACTAAAATCACCGTGTCACCCATTTGCATCTCGATAGATCATGCTCCGTTATCCTACCCCTCTTTAATGTCGGAATCGTTCCCACGACACCATCCAAGCTTGGAGTGCACGTCAGGGGAGGTGCCAGGGCGCCACAAGCCTACTAGGCGCGACCCCCCTGGCTGCGCCTAGCAGGCTTGTCGCCTCCTGGAAGGTCTCCTAACCATAAATCTTGGCCTACAAATACCCAAATATTCCCCCAACATCAAAAAGAGCCACGCAAATACTTTTCCATCGCCGGAAGCCTCCATTCCCGAGAGATCCAATCTTGGATCCTTTTTTGGTAATTTGCCGGAGGGGGTTTCGATCATGGAGGGCATCTACATCAACTCCATTGCCCCTCTGATGATGCGTGAGTAGTCCACCACAGACCTACGGGTCCATAGCTAGTAGCTAGATGGCTTCGTCTCTCTCTTTGATCTTCAATACCATGTTCTCCATGATGTTCATGGAGATCTATCTGATGTAATCCTCTTTTGTGGTTTGTTTGTCAAGATCCGATGAATTGTGAGTTTATGTTCAGATTATCCATGAATCTTATTTGAATCTCCTGTGATTTCTTATATGCATGATTTCATGTCCTTGCAAGTCTCTTCGAGTTATTGGTTTGGTTTGGCCAACCAGATTGGTAATTCCTGCAATGGGAGAAGTGCTTGGTTTTGGGTTCAATCTTGTGGTGTTCTCACCCAGTGACATAGCATCATATTTCTTGAGTTTATCCCTCTACATAATGTCATATTTCTTAATGCGTTACTCTGTTCTTAATGAACTTAATACTCTAGATACACGCAGGAGTCGGTCGATGTGTAGAGTAATGTAGTAGATGCAGAATCGTTTCGGTCTACTTGTCACGGACGTGATTCCTATATGCATGATCTTTGACTTGGATAACTACATGATTATTCGCTTTTCTATCAATTGCTTGACAGTAATTTCTTTACCCACCATGATATTTTCCTTCAAGAGAGAAGCCTCTAGTGAAACCTATGGCCCCCGGGTCTATTTTCCATCATATATTTTCAGATCTATACCTTGCTGCAATTGACTTATCTTTTTTACTTTCTGCACTCGTTTACATCTATCTCTTTCAGATCTAATCCTTGCAAATAATCGTGAAGGGATTGATAACTCCTTTATAGCGTTGGGTGCAAGAGTTTGATTGTTTCTATAGGTGCATCGATTGGTGACTTCTTGTTCCTCCTACTGGATTGATTCCTTGGTTCTCAACAACTAAGGGAAATACTTATCTCCTTCACTGCATCACCCTTTCCTCTTGAAGGGAAAACCAAGACATGCTCAAGAGGTAGCAAGGAACCCCGATTTGTAAGGGGATTGTGCAAGAACATGTCCAATTTGGATAGTTTTTTTACCACTGAATGTGTGTGACCTTGTCATGACACCATGCAAACTTTCATGAATTTCTGAGGAGTTTTGTATTTATGGGAATTTGAAAACCAAGCATCTCAATGGTTGCGGCTGAGCAAATAGTCAATGAGACGTTAGAAATTCATTCCCATTTCTTGCGTGGGACCTAATTAAACATGTATCCATGGAAAGGCATATTTTTTCCAACCTATTTTCATGTGTTGGACCTTGTGATTGTAGTTCAAATTTGAATTATGCACACTAAATGACTAGAAAACTCAATTAATGTGTTAAACAGGTCTCACGAACCCTGGAAAAAAATCCAGAGTTTAGCAAGACTATCAGAAAGTTGCTCTATGGGTGACTCCAGAAATAAATGCAGGCCACAAGAGACAATGATGTTGTTTCACATAAAATGTGAACTTTACCTACCGGAACACACGACTTTCCTATGAGAACCTTCGATTTGTAAGAGGCTTTGTGCCAAAACTTGTCCAAAATTGGGCAATTTTTTTACCACAACACACACAACATGACAATTGATGGCACCATGCCCAAATTTCATTAATTTCTGTTGAGGTTTTCATTTACATGAATTTAAAAATTAAGTTTCCAAATGTTTGCGGTCGAGCCTTGTTGGGGATATAACCCCGTGATATGACCCGGCTGGAAGGTTCCGGTTGATAAGCATTGGTTATGAGCCGGCCCACGAAGACATGTATCAGCTGGAGGCCCAAGAACTTTGGCGGCTCTTGACGTGGGCCGGACGACAGAGACCCGGATGCACAAGACCATCCAAAGGATAACTCGGTTGGTAAGATAGAGACGGATTCGGAGATGTAAGGCGTGATCCAGTTGTACAATTGTAAGACCCGATGACTCTGACCTCTTATATAAAGGCAGAGCCAGGGCGGCTTAGAGGGGGGGTTCGAAAACTAGGTCAAGCGTTTAGCCCATTGTAATCGATACAACAAGCAATAACAACACAGGCAGGACATAGGCTTTTACCTCGGCTTGAGGGGCCGAACCTGGGTAAACTCGTGTCCTTTGTCTCAATCAACCCCTTTGAGTCCACTACCATGGCGATGGCTCCGAACTCAATTATGGTAACCCGGA
The DNA here is from genome assembly GCA_022496015.1 of Hordeum marinum. Taxonomy (NCBI): domain Eukaryota; kingdom Viridiplantae; phylum Streptophyta; class Magnoliopsida; order Poales; family Poaceae; genus Hordeum; species Hordeum marinum. Next base: position 298,210,617 of record CM039675.1, on the reverse strand, counting down.
CATCTGCCGTGACAAAACCACGACAGTTGGTGCCCACCGTGGGGCACGCGTTCGGTGGTGTTGAGTTCTCAAAGGGATCCCTTCCAGAGCTCGAAGGATACGTAGTTGGGAGGATGAGCAAGAGTCGCCGCGGCCGGTTCTACATCGACGACGCCGGCTGGGGGCTTGATGCTGCTTCCGTGGAGTATGGTTTCAGGGTTCCGTTCGACGGGATCCAGGTGTTCATCGAAAAGATCGACGGATCTACACTCGGGCCGAACGTCTGCACCAACATCGTCGAGCCGGCTCGGCGTCTCCAGCCCGCACGTAAGGTAGGCCCTGCCCACGTTAACCCAGTTCAGGAGCATGTCTTCGTGGGCTTCACTCAAGGGATGGATCTGGAAGCATCCGGATCTCAAGGGACTCTCGTGCACTCCGATGATGAGTCGTCAAGTGGGGAAACTGAATCTGTGTACCAGTTCAGCAATGGTGGCCTTGGGGGCTACGGTGACACTCGCCCCGAGTTAGAGCACGGTGAATCAGATGAGCCGGAGCAGCCGTCTCACGTGGCGGTATTCATGGCAGGTCCAGGGGCGGCCGGGTCGGAAGCTAACCCTCCCCAGCCGCCGGCTCAGGGCCTTGTGGAGTTGATGGATGAGCTTGAGGCTTTGTTAGCTACAGAGGTCACACCAGATAATCAGGTGGCTCGTAACGCAGAGATCGCAAGGATCAAGGGACGGATGGCCGAGGAGCGTCACAGGCTAACTGATTTAAACTCCCAGATGGAGGCAGAGGCAGCACGGCTCAAGGCCGACGCTTTCCGTTTGGGGCTGGAACAGTTTTCAACGGCGGCTGTGCACCGCAGGAGGCATCAATCTCGTCTGCTGGAGCACTATGAGGCGAGGAATCTCTTCAACACCCCCGGCTCCGGGAGAGCGGCGGCTGCCCCTGGAGAAGGGCGAGCAGCGGCTCACATGGCCCCACCCGGAGGGTTTACGACACCGGCGGGTCATTATTCTAACCCGGCCGAGAACATGGTAGCAACAGCCATCCAGCATGGAACGATCCCTATCCCAGATGAGGCACCCTTTGCGGAGGAGGTGAGGAATGCTATCGGATTTTTACAGACGGTCGTGGCTCAACAAGAGAAATATACTCACAGCCGGAGACGGATCCACTCCACCCCTCTCCATAGTCAAAGTTTCAGCCGGCGCTATGAGTTGCCGGCGGTTTCAAGCAGTGGCCCGCATCATGGGCAAAGGGGACGCGCGGCGCTAGACGCACAGGCCCTGGTGGACCGGGCAGAAAACAGGCGAGAACAAGAGGCAGCAATAGTTCCCCCGGGTCTTGGGCCCTCAGTGTTGACAGAGGCCGGAGCGGTTGGTAGCGCCAGAGCCGCGGGAGTTCCATGCTTAACTCCGGCTCTACGGAGCGAGAGGTTGCCTAAGGATCTCAAGGGGCCTCGGAAGGTTCCAAATTACACGGCGGATCTCCCTCCCAAGGCTTGGGTCGAGAGATATGACCTAGCTATGGAGATGCTGGACGTTAGTGAGGTTGTTTTTGCAAAATATTTTATCATGATGCTTGAGGGTCTGGCTCGCACATGGTTAAAGGGCTTACCACCCAACACTATAAGCTCTTGGGCCGAATTGAGGGCAAAGTTCATCAAAAATTTCCAAGGGACTTGCAAGCAGCCTATGACCATTGTGGATTTGGATCAGCGCGTTCAGCAGGAGAATGAGTCGGCTCATCATTGGGTTCGGCGGGTGTCGACCGTCATTCACTCGTCAGAACAGATCACGACTGCTCAGGCGGTGCTCATTCTGGAGAAGAATTGTCATTTCGTTCCGCTAAAGCAGAAGCTTGGCCGGCTTAAACGTACATGTCAAGACATGGGAGAGCTCATGACGGCTCTAACGAAGTACGCCGACTCAGACAACACCAAAGATCCGGGTTCGGATGAGGAGAAGTCGAATCAGGGAAAGAAGAACAACCAAGGCAAGAGTTTTGGGAACAATGGGAATCAAAGCAGACAAAGGAACGCTGGCGGCGGGTCACAGCTGGTGGAAAATGCTAACACAGGGCCGAATGTTCCTAAGGGGAACGGGCGTTACAAGCCGTACCAGCAGGATAACAGGCCCCCTTTCAATTTGGAAGCGGTGCTTAGGAAACCCTGCCCAGAGCACAACACACCTGATAAACCAGCAACGCATGCGTGGGGCGATTGTTTTATCATGCATAGATTTAAGAATCAACACTTTCAACCACCTCATAATCAGGGCGGTGGGCCGACTGGCGGATCAGGGCCTGGCGGTTCAGGCAACGGCGGGTCAGGTGCCGGCTTTGGTGCTGGTGGCTCAGGAGCAGGTCATCCGGGTCAACACCAACACAATAATCAGCAGCATCAACAACATCATGGCAACAACAATCATAATAACCACCACCAGCAGCAGCATCAGCAGCAGCAGCGCAATCAATCTGGATTCCAGAGTAACCCGAAGCAGCTCAGTTCGGGGCAGTATCATGTGTTTACGACTGGTAACAGCAAGCGAGATGAGAAGCTACGGAGGCAAGCGGTTAATATGATTGCGCCGGCTCTCCCACAATATCTGCTGTGGTCAGAGTATGACATAACATGGAGCAGGCAAGATCACCTGCCACGGGTGGATGACCCGGGCCGGCTTGCTGTGGTGGTGGCTCCTCAGATACATGGATATGGAGTAAACAAATTGCTCATGGACGGAGGTAGCAGTATCAACATCTTGTATTATGACACCTTCCGGCGGATGAAGTTGCAAGACAGTAGGAAAAATCTCTTTGGAGGTGGCTCTCGGCGATGAGTATAATTAAAGGGTGGAGACCTTATGGTTCGAGGTGGTCAAGATCAAGAGCCCTTATAATGCGTTGTTCGGGCGGCCAGCTTATGCCAAGTTCATGGCTAGGCCTTGTTATGTTTATTTGCAGCTTAAGATGCCCGGCCTAAATGGCACGATTACGGTTCATGGCAATCGAAAAACGGCTCTTGAGTGCGAGGAAGGTGATGCGGCTTATGCTGAGGCTAGCTGTGCAAAAACTTAAGCTTGGGGATATGAGGAGAACAAGGAGTGACAAGAACTTAAGCTTGGCGATTCCCAATGCACCCTAAGGTAATATCGAAGGAATATTAAAGCGCTTAAGCTTGGGGATGCCTCGGAAGGCATCCCCTCTTTCGTCTTCAACACTATCAATATATCTCACTTGGAGCTATATTTTTGTTCGTCGCATAATATGAGTTTTGCTTGGAGCGTCATTTTATTTTATTTTTTTATTTTATTTTTTGCTATCTGTTAGGTGTTATTTATAATCTTGTTTTTCAATAAAAATTTCCAAGGATTGCTTTTATGATGCTTGAGTTGCATGTTTCATGTGTGCTGTGTAAAAACAGAAACTTCTGTTGTAGTGTTTGAATTTTCATATTTTACTGGAACGTGGAAAGTTTCGGAATTTTTTACACAGTATTTTCATGTAAATTCCTTAGAAGGTAATAAATTTTCATATTTGTTTGAGTCATAGAGGTACACTGTTATAATAAATGGCTACAGACTGTTCTGTTTGGACAGATTGCTGTCATAGTTTTGTTATCTACTTATCCTATAGTTTCCACAACCTATATTGGTAGATGTAAATTGTCGAAATGATAGTATACTGTATCTAATACTTGAAAATTATTGTGCAACTTGTCTTGGCAGTACATGAAGTGTTTTTTATTCTTATGTGTACTAACCTATCTCACGAGTTCTTTTTGAGTTTTGTGTGGATGAAGTTTTTGAGAATAGGTGAAAAAACCATGATATGAGAGGATTGTACAAGATACAAAATCTCAAGCTTGGGGATGCCCAAGGCACCCCAAGTAAATATTTCAAGAAGTCTCAAGCATCTAAGCTTGGGGACGCTACACATCCCACCTCTCTTCATCAACAATTATCGGTTAGCCTATGTTGAGCCTAATTTAATATTCGTTCACATGATGTATGCTATTCTTGGAGTACCATTTTTATTTTGTTTGATGTTTCAATAAAATCTCTGGATCTGAAATTTTGAATAAGAGAGAGTCCTCACATGGCTATTTAACTAATTAACTACGCATTGATCTTCACTTATATCTTTTTGGAGTAGTTTGTCATTCACTCTTGTGCTTCACTTATATCCTATGAGTAAATGATTGAATGAATTGAATATCATAAATCTGAAATTAAAAATGCTTCATATACTTATCCCATGGGGAGTAATGACTTCACACATACTAAGTATAGGTGGTGAAATTTATTGAAAGTTAGCAAACACCGCATTGGTCACTTGAACAATTCATGAAAGAATATTGAAGGAAGAGAGATTTCACATATAGATATACTATCCTCGACATCTTCTATGATTGTGAATACCCATTACTTATTTTCAAACTTGAGCAAATTAGTTGAAGTTGGACATGGAAGATAGCATAATGAGTTATGCTTGGGTATATTTGTATAGAAGTTATATTGTTTTGGATCCTCCAACATGTGGTGCTTGCTTCCACCTCATACTAGCCAAAACTTCCGCACCAAGTAGAAATATTACTTGTGCATCCAAACAACCTTAAACCAGTTTTGCCATTAGAGTCCACTATACCTACCTATGGCTTGAATAAGATCCTTCAAGTAAGTTGTCATCGTTGCAAAAATCAATAAAAATTGCTACTAAATATGTAAGATCTTTTATTGTAAGGGAAAATAAGCGTTGTACAAATTTGTGATGACAAAGAAATAAAAGCAACGGACTGCATAATAAAGGTTGCTATCACAAAGGGCAATACAACGTGACGTTCCTTTGCATTAAGAGTTTGCACATCCAAAAACAAAAAGTGCATGACAACTTCTGCTTCCCTCTGCGAAGGGCCCATCTTTTATTTTGTAGTACTTACCTTGATAGAGTCATGGTGATCTTCACCACTTCCTATATTTTTCCTTCTTCTCTTGGCAAGCATCATGTGGTGGGGAAAGATCCAAGCATATATAGCCATCCAAATATATTTGGTCATGAATTATTATTGTTGACAATTATCTATATGATAAATAAGTTGGGAGGAAAAACTCTAAGCCCCTATCTTTCTCTCTGTTCGTTTCATGCCATTTGCTCTAAAAATATGCTTTGAGTGTTAGCAATCATGGAAGACTATATGATAGTTGAGTATGTGGAATTTACCAAATCAAAGCACTTACATAGACCCTTCCTGAAAATAAGATGAATTGCAATTGTTTGGTGATTGAAAGCATAGTTTGCTAGTTTTCAAGAAACATTATGGTCTATACTTTAACATGTGAAAAGCTTGTTACTTCATCATGAGAGGTTTTATGAGATGAGCTACTGTTTATGGTTTATATTGACCCTAGAAAAAGTGATTGGAATTATCTTTGATCAAACTTGTGCACTTGCTAGCATTCACACTTCATAAATTATTTCTTTTATCATTTACCTACTCGAGGACGAGCATGAATTAAGCTTGGGGATGCTAGAAAAGAGCTTGATGTCTACTACACAACCTTCTTCTTGTCGACTCATGTTCGGCCTCCAAGCACAGAGTTTTGTAGGACAGTGGCAAGTTTCCCTCAAGTGGATGAACTAAGGTTTATAAATCCGTGAGAGGTGTAGGATTAAGATGGTCTCTTTCAAACAACCCTGCAACCAAAAGAGTCTCTTGGGTCCTCAACACACCCAATACAATGGTAAATCGTATAGGTGCACTAGTTCGGCGAAGAGATGGTGATACAAGTGCAATATGGATGGTGGATATAGGTTTTTGTAATCTGAAATATAAAAACAGCAAGGTAAAAAAATAGTAAACAGCGAGAAAAACATTGTATAAATGCTTGGAAACAAGGCCTAGGGTCCATACTTTCACCAGTGCAACTTCTCTCAACAATATTGGCATAGTTGAATCATATGTAAATACCTCACGTGTGACAAAGAGTTCACTCCAAAGTCACAAATAGTGGAGAACTAACGAAGAAATTATTGTAGGGTATGAAACCACCTCAAAGTTATTTTTTCCGATCAATCTTATGAGCTACCCCTATAAGTGTCACAAACAGTCCTAGAGTTCGTACTAAAATAACACCTTAAGATACACATCCAACAAAACCCTAATGTCACCTAGGTACTCCAATGTCACCACAAGTACCCATGGGCTTGATTATATGATATGCATCACATAATTTGAGATTCATCATGTTCAATCCAACGCAAAGAACTTCGAAGAGTGCCCCGAAGATTCCACCGGAAAGTCAAGACAAAAACGTGTGCCAACACCCATGCATAGATTCCTAAGGTCACGGAACCCGCAAGTTGATCACCAAAACATACATCAAGTGAATCAATAGAACATCCCATTATCACCACGGATATCCCGTCGCAAGACATACATCAAGTGTTCTTAAATCCTTAAAGACTCAATTCCGATAAGAAAACTTCAAAGGGAAATCTCAATTCATCACAACAAGATAGAGAAGGGAAAACTCCATATGATTCATCTATATCAATAAAGCTCGCGATACATCAAGATTGTGTCATCTCAAGAACACGAGAGAGGGTGATCAAAGACATAGCTACTGGTACATACCCTCAGCCCGAGGGTGAACTACTCCCTCCTCATCATGGAGACCGCCAGGATGATGAAGATGGCCTCCGGTGATGGTTTCCCCCTACGGCAGGGTGCCAGAACGGGCTCCTGATTGGTTTCTCCTGGCTCCGGAGGCTTGCGACAGCAGAACTCCTGATCTAGCTTTCTTTTTGGGGGTTTCAGTATTTATAGGAATTTTTTCCATCCGTCCCACGTCCAAAAGGTTCCCAAGGAAGTCACAAGCCAGGGGGCCACCCTAGGGGGGGCCTATGGATTGTGGCTTCCTCGTCCTTCCTCTACGGTGACTCTTCACTCCGGTATTTTTTATATTTTCCAAAAATATTCTCCGTAAATTTTCAGCTCATTCCGAGAACTTTTATTTCCACACAAGAACAACACCACGGTAGTTCTGCTAAAAACAGCGTCAGTCCGGGTTAGTTCTCATAAAATTATACAAAAATCTTATAGAATTATTGTAAACATGGCATGAGTACTTCATAAATTATAGATACGTTGGAGACGTATCAGCCAGCAAGCCGGCTTATGATGCCAGCGCGGTCCTTCGCACCAACGTCAGAGTAAGTGCGATTGTAAGTGCATTTCCAATTGAATTCGTGTCTTTCTTGATTGTACTCCCACTGGGTGTTTTTCTTTTGTAGAATACTTGTACGTTCTCCACTCGAATAGATCAGATCTTCCCCTCAAAAAAAGATCAGGTCTTGGTCGAGTAGATTTTGGTCTAGTGGGGGCATGCTGAGTGCATCCACTAGGTGTAGTCCCCAAGACTGCTATCAAATGGTGATGACATCAGCAGGGGTCTTAGAGTTGTTTTTCTAACCGCTCGACAGATCGAGTGATAGAAGGTCAAGTGGGGGGCACGCTAAGGGCACCCATTGGGTGTAGTCCCCAAGACCATCGTCGAGTGCTTGCACTGGCGAGGGACTTAATAGAGACGATATTCACATGCTATGCACATTTTTTATTTTTATTTTCCTGCCACTCGACAGATTGAGTGTTAGAAAATCCAGTGGGGGCACGCTGAGTGCACCCACTGTGTGTAGTCCCCGAGACCGCCGTCGAGTGCTTGCATCGGCGGTGGTCTGATAGAGACCATTTCATGCTCGGACAGGGTAAACCTTGTTGAGTGATTTTGAACCAATAGGGGCACGCTGAGTTCACCCACTGGGTGTAGTCCCCGAGATCGCCGTTGAGTGCTTGCATCGGCGGGGGTCTGATAGAGACCATTTCATGCTCGGACATGATAGACCTTGTCAAGTGATTTTGAACCAATAGGGGCACGCTGAGTTCACCCACTGGGTGTAGTCCTCGAGACCGCCATCGAGTACTTGCATCGGCGGGAGTCTGATAGAGACCATTTCATGCTCGAACTGGGCAAACCTCGTCGAGTGATTTCAGAACCAGTGGGGGCACGCTGAGTGCACCCATTGGGTGTAGTCCCCAAGACTACTATTGATCGTTGACAATGAGCAGTAGTATTAAGAACTTGAACTTAGGGTTCTTTGTCGCACGCGGAGTATGCTTGCCATTCGACGTGTCGAGTGAACTCTTTGCTTTAGCTCTACCACACCGAAGCTACCTTGCAGGTTTCATGGATATCATCGCCATCAACCATGATATGACGCAGGTTTCATGGACATAATTTCATCAACCATGATATGACACTATTTCAGGAGTGTGGGGTGGGGCGGTGGGCCGCCATCCAGTCGTTGTTCTTGACCATTTCCACTCAGGAGCGGAGAAATTTTCATGTCGACTAAACAGTTTTTTTGTTGATTTCAGAGAGCTTGCGAACTTGGCACCAATTACAAGGACTTGGAGAGGGAAAAGAACCAGCTGCAATTGGATCTAGAGGTCTCCAAGAACAACCTGGAACGCGTGCAGACTGAGTTGAAGACCCTGGGAGGTAATCTTTGTCGGCCCAACACACTCTTACTTTCACCTTCCATCCTTTGAACCGAGTGCCTCACTCGAACAGACGTGCGTGATGAAAATTGTCGACTCCAAGCGCGACTCAACAATGCTATTTGTTTAGATACCATGAAGAAAGCACTGGAGTACAAGGACAAGGCACTTGCTGATGCTCAGAAGGTGGCGAGGGAGAAAACTGAAGCTGCCGAGATGAAGCTTGCCGCAGCTAAGAAGATAGAGGAGGAAAACTCCAAAGCTGAAACTGGAACAGAGTGAGATGATCAAGAAGACCGAACAGCTGACCAGGAGGAGCAATGGTCTGGAGAAGCACTTTGGAGATTTCACGAAGAAGATGTTCATCATGCTCGATGGTAACTTCCCTTGTCGAGTGAAATTCCTTAATTCCCATAGGCTAGAAATGTAACCATCTTTCCACTCCTCCATCCATATAGAATTTTGCCAGGACTTCGAAAAAGAGACCAAAGACATTGAGCCCAATCTGGATCCCACTAAGTCACCCCTTGGAGATGTTGTGGCCATGAAATGTTTTCCCTCAACGTACGTCTCCAGGTGTTCAGGCTTACGTCATCCGACCGAAGGCTGCGTTGGAGAAAATCGACAAGGAACTGTGGCCTGAAGACATCCTCCAGACTGACCTTCCATCCATGATGACTCGGCGCAGTGAGATCCCCAGTCGAGTGCAAGTTGGAAGAAATCAGCTGCCCGCTGTAGAGCCGATATGGTGCTCTCTCTCATCAGATTCCATTGCATGGAGGTGAGAGAGGACAAGTTGAAGGACCTGCGGGTTATTAACACGAAGAAACTTCAGTTCGAAGACTTCATGGAGACCTTCATCGATGCAACCGCTCGGATCATAGACGGGATCGATTTGGACACCTTCCTCGAGCTAGCAAGTCCGTCTGGTGCTTAAAACGCTTTATTCGCAATGAAACCTTTATTCGCCTCGGAATGCCGAGTGGAATTATAATGGCCATAAAACTTTGTTCAGGCCTTAAGCCTCATTACCCTTGCTTGCGCAAAACCTTTATGTGTGCTGAAACCTTTGGATTTGTCTGCGTTTCGCTTTCAATCGTCTGTTTGACTGAATTTGTTTTTCTGAACCCCCGAATAAGAAGTATATTCATCACTCACGTTGAGTTTTTAACTTAGGCGAAAGCTGGTTCGTGGCTAAGCCCCCCGAGTGTGGGGATTGCTCGACACTCGAAGAAGGTTGGAACTTGGACAAACTGGTTCGTAGCTAAGTTTCCGAGTGAATTTGTTGCTATACACTCGAAAGGATTTTTTAACTTCGGCAAAAGCGTGTTCGCAGCTAATTCCTCGAGCATGAGGATCGCTCGACACTCGGAGAAGTTTGAAATTAGATGAAGACTGGTTCATGGCTAAGTTTCCGAGTGAATATGTTGTTATACACTTGGAAGGATTTTTTAACTTAGGCGAAAGCGTGTTCGCAGCTAAGCCCCCGAGCGTGAGGATCGCTCGACACTTGGAGAAGTTTGAACTTAGACGAAGACTGGTTCGTAGCTAAGCCTCCGAGTGAATGGACTGCTTTCCACTCGGAAGGGTTTTTAACTTAGGATAAAGCGTGTTCGAAGCTAAGCCCCCGAGTGTGAGGATCGCTCGATACTCGGAGAAGTTTGATCTTAGACAAAGACTGGTTCGTAGCTAAGTCTCCTAGTGAATGGACTGCTATCCATCGGTAGGGTTTTTAACTTAGGCGTAAGCGTGTTCGCAGCTAAGCCCCCCGAGTGCGAGGACTGCTCGACTCTCAGAGTATTCCCAAATGTGAAATTGCGTGATCGGAATGGACGAAAGACTGCAGAAGTCATACTTGCATAAACGACATTGTCTGAAATACTTTTATTACATGAACACAACTCTGTTTTTAGGTATAGAAACACCGGAGCAGATCTGCATTCTAGGCTTGTGGCTCATCGATCTTCTTCTTGAGGTTTTAGAGGTGATAAGCTCCGTGGTTCAACACCTTAGTGACGATGAAAGGTCCTACCCATGCCAGAGCGAGCTTGTGAGGTCGCTGTTGATCCACTCAGAGCACCAAATCACCTTCATGAAATGACCGAATCTTAACGTGCTTTGCATGGAAATGTCGCAAATCTTGCTGGTATGTTGTCGTCCGTATCAAAGCCATCTCCCGTTCCTCATCTAGGAGATCTATGCCATCATGTCTTGATTGCTGCGCTTCAGCTTCAGAATAAAGATCCACTCGTGGGTAATTATGAAACAGGTCACTCGGCAGGACAACTTTGACTCCATAGACCAGGAAAAAAGGAGTTCGTCCAGTCAACTGATTAGGAGTTCTTCTCAAGCCCCATAAAATAGATGGCAACGCGGAAACCCAGGCTCCAGCCGCATGTTCCAAATCTCGCATGAGACGAGGCTTTAGACCTTGTAGGATGAGGCCATTGGCTCGCTCAACTTGGCCATTGGTTTGGAGGTGTGCAACGGATGCATAATCCACCCGAGTGCCTTGGGAGAAGCAGAAGTGTCTGAACTCTTCCGAGTCAAAGTTTGAGCCATTATCTGTGATAATACTATGGGGAACTCCATACCGGTACATTATCTCTCTCCTGAATTTGATCGCAGTGCGAGAGTTCAGTTTCTTTATAGGCTTGGCCTCAATCCACTTTGTAAACTTGTCGACTGCAACAAGCAAATGTGTAAATCCACTATGTCCCGTCTGAAAGGGACCATCCATATCCAAACCCCAGACAACAAACGGCCAAATGAGTGGAATGGTCTATAGGGCAGACACCTGTTTGTAAGATAAGTTTGCATAGAACTGTCACCCTTCGCAGTGATCAACAATGTCCTTGGCCATCTCATTGGCATGCAGCCAGAAGAAACCAGCTCGATACGCTTTAGCGACAATTGTCCGAGAGGACGCATGATGTCTGCAAGTTCCCGAGTGAATCTCTTCCAGGATCATTCAACCTTCTTCAGGGGAGATGCATCGTTGTGTCACACCACTTACGCTTTCTCTGTACAGTTGATCATCCATCACAGTAAAAGCTTTGGACCTGCGCACAATCTGTCGGGCTTCGACTTCATCCTTAGGGAGTTCTCGCCTCAGAATATATGCAATATAGGGCACTGTCCAGTCGGGAATGATGACCAGAACCTCCATGACTAGATCAATAACCGTAGGGAGATCAACCTAGTCGTATCAGAGGCGCTTATAGCTTGTGGGGGATCTTCGGTGAAGGGATCTTCCTGCATCGAAGGAGTGTGAAGATGCTCTAAAATAACATTGTTGGGGACAGGTCTTCGAGTGGATCCAATCTTTGCCAGCTCATCAACTGCTTGATTCTTCACTTGGGGAACATGATGGAGTTCCAAACCTTCAAATCTCTTCTCAAGTTTTCTGATAGCATTACAATATCTAGTCATAGTGGGGTTCCAAACATCCCACTCTTTCATCACTCGATTGACCACCAAATCCGAGTTGTCGTAAACCATCAAGCGCTTGACACCGAGAGAGATGGCCATGCGCAACCCATACGAGAGTGCTTCGTATCCTGCTTTGTTGGAGGAATCAAAGTGAATCTGCAGGATATAACTAAGTTTGTCGCCTTTTGGGGATACCAAAACCACGCCAGCATTGGACCGATTCAGCATTTTTGATCCATCAAAGAACATGGTCTACTGCACCAAGTGAATCAGGATTGGCTGCTGCTGTTCAACCCACTCGGCCAAGAAATCAGCCAGTGCTTGAGACTTGATCACCTTTTTAGCTTCGAACTTGATGTCAAAGTATAGGAGCTCAATCGCCCATTTAGCCACTCGACCAGTCGCATCTCGATTTTTGAGGATCTTAGACAATGGAGCATCACTGATGACTATAATTGAGTGATCTTGAAATTAGTGTGCCACCTTCTTCGCTGACAGATAGATACCATAGACAAGCTTCTGGTAATGCGGGTACCTTTGCTTCAAAGAAGTCAACACTTCAGAAATGTAGTAGACTAGACTTTGGAACTGTACCGGTGACCTGATTAGTGGTCGCGATGTACAGGAGCAACATGTCTTTGCTGTGTGGAGTAGCAAGCATCTGCAGGGTGGAAAGTAGGGCTGTGTCAGACCTCTTCATCAGTCGGTACAAAGGTAATGCCTTCTCATCGAGACGAGAAATGAATCGGCTCAATGTTGCCAAGCAACCTGTGAGCTTCTGAATGTCGTGCACTCGCACGGGGATTTTCATTCGGGTAATGGCACTGATTTTCTCAGGATTGACATTGATTCCTCGTTCGGAAACAAGAAAACCAAGTAACTTGCCGCCAGGAACACTGAAAGTGCACTTAGCCGGATTCAGCTTGATATCATACCTCCTCAGATTGGTGAATGTCTCAGTCAAGTCAGCCAGCAGGTCGGAACCTTTGCGGGACTTGACGAGAATATCGTCCATGTAATGTTCAACATTCCGAACGATCTGATCGAGTAAACACTTCTGAATCATGCGCATGAAAGTAGCGCTGGCATTCTTCAGACCAAAAGGCATGATGATATAGCAGAAACACCCAAATGGGGTGATGAAGGCTGTTTTTGTTTCATTCGGACCAAACAGATGGATCTGATGGTAACCGGAGTATGCATCTAGAAACGATAAACGCTCGCACCCCACAGTCGAGTCAACAATTTGATCGATGCGAGGGAGCGGGAAATGATCTTTTGGGTAGACCTGATTGATATGCTTGAAGTCAATACACATGCGAAGTGACTTGTCTTTCTTTGGGACAATAATGACATTCAAGAGCCACTCGGAGTGGTAAGTCTCTCGAATGAACTTAGTTGCCAAGAGACTAGCCACCTATTCACCGATTGCTTTTTTCTTCTCCGCTGCCGACCGACGCAAATGTTCCTTCACCGGCTTGGCCTTTGGATCAACTCTTAGTCGGTGCTCAGCCAGCTCCCTGGGAACCCCCATCATGTCAGCTGGCTTCCATGCGAAGATGTCCCAGTTCTCATGGAGGAACTGGATGAGCTCGACTGAATGTGCACTTTTTTCATGTGAAGATGTCCTCGACTGTATGTCCTTTTTACCGTCGAGTGTCGAAGATATGTTGGTTGGGGCAGCGGTAGGATCTGTCCTAGCCCTTTGCCGATTTCTAGTGACTGTGATCACAACCTTCGGCCCAGGCATCTTCAGTTTAAGATCCACATAACATGGACGGGCCATGAAACGGGCATAAGCCGGTAGACCAAGGATTGCGTGGCACGTGCTCTGGAAATCCACGACTTCAAACGTCAATTTCTCTTTGTGAAAATTCTTATCTATCCTGAACACCACATCCAATGCAATCTGGCCGAGTGATTTGGCCTTCTTCCCTAGGATTACTCCATGGAACTGTATGTTGCTCTCACTGACTCGAGACATCAGAATGCCCATCCCCTTAAGGGTATCTGCATATAGAATGTTCAGCCCACTCTCGCTGTCCATGAGGACCTTACAGAGTCGAGTGCCTCCCACAATGGGATCTACCACCAAAGCCTGCCAACCAGGCATGAGGACATGAGTAGGTGATCTGATTGATCAAATGTGATGGCAATCTGAGACCACTTGTGGTACGTGGGGGTTGTAGGCACAGCCATGTTGACTTCTTTCAATCGACTCTTGCTCTCAGCATCAGCAAAAATCATCAGAGTGGCATTGACATCGGGAAAAGTTTCTTTGTCTTCATCATCCCCTTTTTAGGGGTTTTCTCACTCGACTGACCCTCCTTGAACTGCTGGATTAGTAGATGGCATTGTCGAGTGGTATGTGTCAGTAATATCAAATTACCATCCTCGTTCCTCATGTGGATTGCACATGGCAAGTCAAGAACATCTGTTCCCGACTGATTTTTTCCTTTCTTGGGGGCGAACTGTCCCTTGGACTTCCCCTTTTTTTTACTTGTGCCGCCAGGGCGGCTGCCTCTGCCTGAACAGGTCCATCAGCCTTCCACTTCTGCTTCCGAATGGAATTATCGCCGGCATCGTTGTCGACGGCTTTTCCTTTGCTGCTGCGGAGGCGGTCTTGTTCTTCGCCATTGGCGTACCGAGTGGCGATTTCCATCATCTTACTCAGCGAAATATCACCTTTTCACCCAAACTTCAGGTAAAGCTTTCTGTACTTCACTCCGGCCTTGAAAGCACAAACAACCTGATGCCTAGAAACATTCTCCATTGTATGATGCAAAGTGGACCTGGGCTGAATGTAATCCCTCAATGACTTGTTGGGCTTCTGAACACAATGTTGCAAATCAGTCAAACCGGTAGGACGCTTGCAAGTGCCCTCGAACATTCTGATGAACACTTGGGAAAGATCCTCCCAGCAGTTGATGCTAGAAGGAGCCAAACGATTCAGCCATGCACGGGCCGAACCATCCAACATCAAGGACAAATGCTTCATTGCAATGTTTTTGTTGCCACCACCAATCTGAACAGCCACTCGATAATCATTCAACCATGTCTCCGGCTTTGACTCGCTTCAAAACTCGCCTTTCCCAGCCGCCAACCTAAAGTTGGGGGGAATCTTTGCAGAACGAATGGCTCTGCTAAAGCACTCGAGACCAGAAATAACAGCACTGCTGCCACTCGGGTAATCTCTGTCGAAACCATCTCTGTGGGCTCTGCCTTTGTCGTTTGCCTCTAAGTGAGGACATCTTGCATCAAACCCTGGGTTCCGCTCCTCACCAAACGGGCGCCTATCATCCTAGTGTCGGGCATGTATGGACCACTCCGCGGAGGAGTGGGCACTCGACGGTGGTCATCATGGTGAAACTGATCTCGTCCCTGATCCCTATACTGATCCTCACGGAATCCTCCACCCCTGCGATGCAGAGGTGAACCAGGACTATGTGCCGACTGAACAATCCTTGCTCTTGGGGAATTACTGTGTATTCTATTGCGTGATTGTGAAACAACTGAGGTTTGGTGTTGTGCTGCATCAAGCAATGCTTTCATCTGCAGGAAACCTCTACCAGCCTCTGAACGTGATGACTGAATTGAATCTACTATCCTAGCTGCCGCTGCAACATTTAAAACTGGAGTACGGTATACCTCAACGTTGTTATATGAACCACTCGGGAAAAACTATCGCCGACGTTGACTGGGAGGTGGTTGACGCTGACGAGCGTGCTCGTCGAGTTCCCTCTAAATCTCTTCCAGCCGAATGCGCGTGGCCTCCAATGTCTGAGCCTTAGCAGTCGCACCGATGATGGGCGTATGGAGGACCACCTCATCTCGGTGCGGCTGCTCATTCAATGCACCACCAGCCTCTCGCCTACCATGACCAAACCCAGGCGGTGGGCTCTGATGTGAAATAGACATAAGAACCTCCGCTGCAGGGACGCAACTCTCACACTCGGAAGGAATGTCAGACTGATCCGACTCTGAGTCAAACACGCCATGAAGTGACTCAGCAGGCTCGATTGCCGCATGTGTCACCCAATGCTGGATCCGTGAGCGACCGGATCGCTTGCGAGTGCGAACATCTGGGAGGGCCATAGAGTACGAAGTCAACGGCTGTCGCAGAAGAACACCACAGGAGCTGGCGCAGAAGTGCACCTCCCTGCGGATCAGGAGCGCCTCAATGCCGAGAGGCGCCTCCTGGAGTCATGCCAAATCGTCGGCGATGAAGGTGAGCGCTCCAGGATGGATCTCGTAGCCCAAGAACAGACCACCGCCGGAAGACATGACGATGGGGGGAAATGCAACCTCGTCGGAAGTCACTTAGACACCCGCCGCATGGTGGGCACCAACTGTCATGGGTACGAGTCTGACAGTAGAAGATAGGGGTATGAAAGGAGAGGAAAGAGTCCTTGCTACGACGAGGATGTACACACGGATGTATGAGTTTAGGCCCCTCTCGTGGAGGTAACAGCCCTACGTCTCAGTGCTCGGGAGCTCTTGTTGTGTGGAAAGTATATGTTATAGAAGGTGCCAACCCTTGTGACACAGGGGAGGGGCGTCTTATATAGAGTATGCTGCCCCTCATAAGTTCCAGGCATCCAAGGGTCCTATCATGGGTATAAAGACGAGCGTTACTGATAACGTACATCATAACTGCTACTAATGTCGACTGGCCTAACGCCTACCTGTTGGCCTCCCTGGGGTGGCTTCTGGTCTTTTGGCGTAGACTGGAAGCAAGGTCTTTCAAGTGACAGGTAACTGTCGAGTGGAGGGAAAAGATACCGAGTGTGTAAAATGTCGAGTGACTTGAGCACCATGGTGGATCCAGTCGGAATCTCTCTTCGAATCTTTAAGTCCTCCAATATAGTGTCCTTAGGTAGGGTATGTAGGTCAGGCCTAGGACCCTACCATAGGTAAATATCCTCGTCAATATCCTCGTTCCATCTTCCAATTGAAAATGAAATTGAGGTTCATCACACACACTCTTTTGGAATGAATCGTGTGCAATGTACTACCCAATCTTACGTCTGAAGCCTGGAGACAAACATTTGCACATCCAAGTTCATCACACATGGGGTATATCACAAGCTTCGTTTGTGATGTGTTGATATCAAGAACGATTCTGAAAAATTGCACGTTCAAGTTCGTCACACACGGTGTATAAACCAGGCTTCGTTTGTAATGTTTTGATATCGCACATGGTTTCGAATAAGGGACTTTGTCCGATGGTGCTTTCCGCGCCAGTTCTTCGCTAAACCGAATGAAATTTTTGGGGTGCCATGGAAATATCTACCTCCCTCGCCCCCAGAATCAATCAAAAGCCACATTTCCCCCTTTTGCTCTACCTTTCCTATTTCAAACCTTCATTGTTGGCTTGCAGCGCCGCCTCCTCACCATCGACGCTCCTTCCTGTTGCTCGGCCTCGTCCATCTTGTCAGGTAATCCACACCTCCCCAATGCCCCCTCACCCCTTCCTCCTCCATCCCACATGGCCCGACCGCCGGCGCGACACCTTCCACCCAAATCACCACCCCATCCTCCAAATAATCGCCGCCAAAAGCCATGGTGCACGCAGTATAGCCGGGATCTCAAAAAGCATTTGGCTGCGGAGAAGCAAATCGTGGCTGCACATGCAGGTGAGGCAGTTATGGCTTCCATGCGTGCCGACCCCCAGATCTTGGAGGAGCACCTCACCGTCAAGGCCACCATCGACGCCTCACACGCTGACGCCGCCACGCGGTTGGCTGCTATAAACGACAAGTCGTGGTCTTTTCTCGAGGGCACCACTGATGCGTTCGACGAATACTTTGTTGTGTTTTCTTAGCATGCGTGTGCTTACCTCAACTCCGGAGCTGGCATGTTGGTGCTGGGGCAGGATCAGGTTGACGGAGGCGTCGCTCTCTTCCAAGTTGACGGAGCCCATCATCATCGATATCTCCAACGGTAAGGAATAACTTGTTTTATGTTCACCTAGCTATGTCGGTTAAGCATGTTTCGTTTAGCTATTCCTTGTGCCGCTACTGCCTTTCATTTGGAAATTCTAGCGAAATGTCCAATGTAATGCTACTACAACCTGACCTTCTAGTATGTTCTATTGTGCAATGTAGTGCTTAGTTAATTGTTTCTTTCATTTGTTGTGGTGATCATTTAACTATTTAATTCAATTCTTAAATGTGATGTACGATTGTTGATGGTACAATTTTGTATTGTTATGCATGTGACGAATAAATCGAATTTAGACGTACTAAATACATGTGAAACATAGAATTGCTACATTTCCTAGTTCTTAGCACGCTTGGTTTAGATAACCGGATTTTCAATGTGGCTCGAACTAATCTGTTGGATCCGCAATGTGTTTATTTTCCATTAACATATTTCAATGATAGTATGCCAAATATCATTTGTAACCTGATCAATATTTGTCTTAAATATGTTGCAAGGGGAAACAATGGGGGACATTGAAGTTTACCATCGAGGTTTGCGCATCCATGGTCATTTGGCTAATAGCACATTATTGTGCAATTGCAGAAACCATTGTAATATGAATGTTTTTATTAATATTTTGTTCTTGCACATGTAGGTCCTGTTGTAAGAGGTTTAGACCCACTATTCGACCCTTTTTGCATGTGGGGAGATGAGGTGTCCTTCAATATCAGTCAAATCAAGAAACTTAGAAAGATCGTTGAGATAAACAAACTAGCTACGAAAAACAACAAGATGTTTGTCTGCACAATGAAAAAGACACCAGTCAACTATATGATGGTACAATCTCTTTCACCTTGTCCTTTTCCCTTTGCACCATTTCAAAGTTTAGAAAAGATATTTATGCGTATGTTTGTTTTCAGTCCTTCTCAAGGCAGTTCATCGATGATTATGTCTCAAACCACCTGTATGATCAAGAGGCGGTGAAGGTATTCATACAACACCCACGGTATAATCTTGAAGTCTTCCTTAAGAGGACGAAGGATGGGCAGGCAACCATCCACAGGCACTAGCCTAAAGTCGCCAGGACCTTCAACATCATTGAAGGCTCAATATTTGCCTTCCAATTTAACAATTTTCTAGATGAGATTCATCAGTCTATTTACCGTCTATGATGATACTTTTTTTGAACCACTTATGATGATACTTAATTTCCAAAGGTTTTAGATGTTGCATTTGAAACTTTGTGTTGTTGTGCAAGTGGGTACCTAGGCAGTATATGCCAATATGAGGTTGTACCCTGATGTATTTCAATTATGAAATCCTGGTTGCCGTACTACGAATAAGAAATATATTTTGTGGTTGATATGAAATGTTAATTTTGATTACTAAATGGATTATGAATAATTGATCAATCAGGCTGATTATTGGGGTTCCCATTGCAGACGGTTTCTAAGACAATACCGTGGGCGATGACATGAACAAACCCACACGGTTTCTAGAAAGTTGGTGTGTTGGATCATTGAGCAATCACACACGAATTATGGTCAACAACTGTGTGGATTAGGACACCCAATCAGAAATGTTTTCACATTGCTAGTGTGTGTGATGGGCAGCCCAATGCCAAACAGTTTCTTCTAGACACCATGAGTGATGTTCTGAGTAAAACACATGACAGAATTATAACTATCATGTGTGATGAACACACCTATCACAAATGATGTTATGCAGAAAATTGTGTGTGATCTGCAATATGAATGGAAACGTACCCTTTAGATTCCCCGTGTGGGATGCTAAGTCATCTCACACATCTTCCCCAATATGCCTGTTTGTGACGGTGCTTCCAATCGCAACCGATATATTTTTGCCCATCGTGTGCGACAAGGTGCAACATCACCGACGGGTTTTGCCTGTCGTGTGGGATAGGCCCCCCTGTCGCCCACATATGCAAGGCAACAGTTTAAGACTATGTCACGGAAAGGGGTTAAAAACCGTTTGTATAGCACGCGGCTGCACTAGTGGAAGTGTGGGTCTATTCTGAGTGCTTCTCTTGCGAGTGGGATGTGGTGGAGGGTTATATATAGGCATCTCCAAAAATCCAACCGTTACGCCATTATGGACCAACTTGGTGAAGCCGAAGTAAAACTCGGTTGTACCGATTTGTTCAAAATGTGGCAACTTTAGGAATCTAGGTGAGACCGATATTTGATTCTCGGTAGTACCGACATGAGTGACCGAGGGTAGTTTCCAAACTCGGTGACACCGATTCGTAAAACTCGGAAATTCTGATTTTATGAAATGGGAAACCAGAATGTTGGTCACCGAAACTCGTTTGCACCAATATAGAACTTGGTGTTACCAAGAAGTTGGGGTTTGGCTGGGTTCTGTTCGAAATGAAAATCGGTTGGGCCAAGTGGAAATAGTTGGTGGCACCGATTTTGTACGATAGGGTTTAGATAGA
Organism: Hordeum marinum; assembly: GCA_022496015.1. Classification (NCBI taxonomy): domain Eukaryota; kingdom Viridiplantae; phylum Streptophyta; class Magnoliopsida; order Poales; family Poaceae; genus Hordeum; species Hordeum marinum. The sequence continues at coordinate 298,190,266 of CM039675.1, read as the reverse complement.
GTATTTGTGGGAGAGCTTGTGGGTGTTTTTGGTGGCTAGCACTTGTGCACGTGGAGCATTTTGTTCAGCAACAATACCTCACCCCCTTTTAATAGTATTGGCTTTCCTATGGACTCAAAGTGACTTCTCACAAAGTAAAATGTAGAGTCTCCTTGCTTGTAGCTTTGCCAATCCTATTCCTTGCATCTTGGTGTCTCCCCACAATCCTTTAGCCATCCCATCATTGAACGTTTCCTGAAATATACTTAGTGGAAACATTAGTCCAATGTGATATATGTTGTTATTAATTACCAAAACCACCAAGGGAGCAAATGTGCTTTCAGAAGAAGCAAGGAGCGACAAGACCCAAAGCTTGCTGATGCCCAAGGCACCCATGGTAATATTCAAGGAAGATCCAAGTGTCTAAGCTTGGGGATATCCCGGATGGCATCCCCTCTTTCGTCTCCAATCTATTGGTATGTCACTTGGAGCTATATTTTTATTCATCACATGATATGAGTTTTGCTTGGAGCGTCATGTATCATAGTTTGTTTTCGTTTTAGTTCACCACAATCATTGTTTGCAGGGCACGCCTTTTGAGAGAGACACATTTTCATCATAATTTGTTAAAAGGGATTTCTATTTCCATACCCCCTCAGTGCTTAGTTTTCCCCTGTTTCGCCCATGCTCTTTGGCAGTCCTCACTTTTCTCCTTCATTGCGCGTCCCACCCTCACAAAAGCCCAAATGGGGGTTTGTCATTGGGTTAAAGCCTTTGACTGTTACTTGGCATGGTTACTGACACGTGGGATACCCCTTGCAGGGGTTGCATGCTCATAGATGTCGGGTGCATATACTGACTTGTGGGACACGTGTGTCAGCGGGGCACGCTCATAGACAGTGGGCAGTCTCTGCTACCTCTTGAGCTTGCGTTGGTTTTCCCTTGAAGAGGAAAGGGTGATGCAGCAAAGTAGATAAGTATTTACCTCAGTTGATGAGAACCAAGGTATCAATCCAATAAGAGGAACAAGCAAGTCACCAATGGATGCACCTACACAAACAATCAAACTCTTGTGCCCAACGCCATAAAGGGGTTGTCAATCCCTTCACGGTTATTTGCAAGGATTAGGTCTGATAGAGATTGATGTAAACAACAACAAAAATTAAAATATAAATAAATTGAAGCAAAGTATTTTTGGTATTCTTGGTGTATAGATCTGAAAATATATTATGGACAGTAGACCCGGGGGCCGTAGGTTTCACTACAGGCTTCTCTCTTGAAAGAAAATATCATGGTGCGTAAATAAATTACTGTAAAGCAATTGATAGAAAAGCAAATAATCATGTAGTTATCCAAGGCAATGATCTTGCATATAGGCATCACGTCCGTGTCAAGTAGACCGAAACGATTCTGGATCTACTACTATTACTCCACACATCGACCGACTCCTGCCTGCATCTAGAGTATTAAGTTGATGAAGAACAGAGTAACGCATTAAGTAAGATGACATGATGTAGAGGTATAAACTCAAGCTATATGATGAAAACACCATCTTATTACCCTTTATGGCAACAATACAGTACGTGCCTCGCTACCCCTACTATGTCACTGGGTGAGGACACCGCAAGATTGAACCCAAAACCAAGCACTTCTCCCATTGCAAGAATCAAAAATCTAGTTGGCCAAACCAAACAAATAACTCGAAGAGACTTACAAGGATATGAAATCATGAATATAATAATTTAGAGAAGATTCAAATAAGATTCATGGATAATCTAAACTTAAACCCACAATTCATCAGATCTTGAAAAACACACCACAAAAGAGTATTACATCGGATAGATCTCCATGAAGATCATGAAGAACATGGTATTGAAGATCAAAAAGAGAGAAGAAGCCATCTATCTACTAGATATGGACCCGTAGGTCTGTAGTGGACTACTCGTGCATCATCGGAGGGGCAATGGAGTTGATGGCGATGCCCTTCATGATCGAAACCCCATCCGTGTGATTACCGGAAAAGGCTGCAAGATTGGATCTCTCGGGAACGGAGGCTTCTGGTAGCATAAAAGTGTTTTCGTGGCTCCCTTTGGTGTTGGGGAAATATTTGGGTATTTATAGGTCGAAGAATTGGGTTAGGAGACCTGCCAAGAGATGACAAGCCTGCCAGGCACGACCAGGGGGTGGTTGCGCCTACCAGGCTTGTGATCTCTTGGTAGATCCCCTGGCATGCACTCTAAGCCTAGTGGATTTGTTTCCTTCTAGAAAAAATCATTCAGAAGATTTTATTCCGTTTGGACTCCGTTTAATATTCCATGTCTACAAAACTCAAAAACAAGGAAAAAACAGAAACTTGCACTAGGATCTCGATTAATAGGTTAGTCCAAAAATAATATAAAATAGCATATTAATGCATATAAAACATCCAAAACATATAATATAATAGCATTCCATCATAAAAAAATTAGATACTTTGGAGACGTATCAGGGATGCCTTCGGAGGCATCCCCAAGCTTAGGCTATTTGGCATCCTTGAATATGGCTTGGGGTGCCTTGAGCATCCCCAAGCTTAGGATCTTGCCACTCCTTATTCCATAGTCCATCAAATATTTACCCAAAATTTGAAAACTGCACAACACAAAACAGAACAGAAAACTCGTGAGATCCGTTAGTATAAGAAAAATAAATCACTACTTTAGGTACTATTGTGAACTCATTCTTTATTTATATTGGTGTAATATCTACTATATTCTAACTTCCCCATGGTTTATACCCCCCGATACAACCCATAGATACATCAAAATAGGTAAACAACACAAAGAAAATAGAATCTGTCAAAAACAGAACATTCTATAGCAATCTAAAAACTTCGTATACTTATGTAACTCCATAAATTATGAAAAACTAGGAAATCCTGGGAAATTTGTATATTAATCTTTTGTAAAAATTTCAAACTCATCAGATGCTCTGACAAATGTATAAAATTCTTGAACTGGGCGCAAAAGTTTCTGTTTTTCAACAAGATCAAATCAACAACCACCATAGACCATCCCAAAGGTCTTACTTGGCTAAAACACTAATTAAAACACCAAAAAACAATTAATACAGAAGTAATAATGTGTGAAACACTCAAAAATAGAAGCAAGAAACAGAACATACAAATAAAATTGGGTTGCCTCCCAAGAAGCGCTATTGTTTAACGCCCCTAACTAGGCATAACGATTTCAATGATGCTCACATAATAAGTAGTAATTGAGATATGCAAAAGAGCATCAAGAATGGCATGAAAAACACATTTGAGTCTAACCCATTTCCTATGTATAGGGATTTTGTGAGCAAACAATTTATGGGAGCAAGAATCAACTAGCATAGGAAGGCAAAACGAGCATAAATTCAAAACCTTGAACACATAGAGAGGAAACTTGACATTATTACAATTCCTATGTATGCAGATGAGATATTTTCTAAGAACTATACTATATGTGTATTCGATGATGCATTATTAATTGACTATCAGTTAATTTGCTTCTTGAATGCATGCTAATTTAAATACTAATTTGTTTTACCTATATTATTATGGACTAGTTATTGAGCTATGGACAATACCGGTAGAGCTCATGAAGAGGACATCTTCGACATGATACGCTCCTCCGAAAACCCAGCGGACCTTCGAGGTGAATCACATGATCATGATGATGGCTCACAATATCTGAACGATCACGGTGATGGGTGTGAGACCGAGGAAGAACAACTTGTGTTCCAAAATCCGGAACAACCAACAATGTTCGGCGAGGTATACACATCCATTAGCCTTTGGTGATCATTACATGTGTACTAATTGATTTGTATATATATATATTAACAAATCTTTCTTATTTTAATTATCAGCCCTCCGGATCGAGCCAATCTAGTAGAAATGGATGAGGCGCTGCCAAAATATTGTACGGCAACGTAAAGCTCAATCTTGATGCTTTCAAACATAATGGCGAACCGACTCACCCTGAAGCCAATGCCAAGACATTTGTGCGTCAATGCGGAGTGGTTGTTAGGGACGGAGTCCCGATCACAGTGCATGAATGGATTCAGCCAAAGGAACCAAAACCAGGAGTGAATTATGTCGATACAATAATTAAAGATGCCCTTTGGCGAGAGCTCATGGAGCATTTCACCCTACCAGATTCTCTCTCAGAGCGTCAAAGGAACAAAGTCAAGGAGTTTGCTCTCCATAAGATGGCCGGCGCGTTCCAAACTTGGAAGAAAAGATTATGGACCGAGTACAACGCTAGAGGCAAGAAGGCGCCCGAATTCAAAGGAATATACAAGAAGGTAAGGGATCACTAGGACGCATTTATCGAGTACAAGACATTGATAACTGCTATGGAGAAGTCAGCAAAGAATAAGATAAATGCTGAGAAAAAAAGTATCACCATAAACTAGGGACAGGTGGATACAAGTCAACCATTCCAAAGTGGGATGCATCAGAGAATAAGATGCTTGCTGAATGGATCACTCCAGTAACCTTCAACTGGCCCAAGAGGTGCAGGAATTGGTTTTTTGCGCATGGGGGAAAGTTGGACCTAGCCACAGGGAAGATTATTGCACTGGCCAGTCTGAAGCATGCATCAGATGAGTTGATTCAAGCAATAAAAGATGCCCAAGAAGGACGGTTTCTCCCCGATAGAGAGAACGACGAGCTTACACGCGCCCGCGGGAATGCCGAACATGGAGGGCGAACACGAGGCATGGGCGTTGTTCCCTGGTACGAGGGGTTTGCGGGATGGCAGGACAGTTATAAAAGCCATTCGAGAAAAAATAAGGTGGAAGCAGACCGACTTTTGAAGTTGGAACAGAAGTACGAGTAGCAGCAGCTGCAGATACAGGTACTGACCCAGCAAAGGGAAACTCCGCAGCAGGAGGCAGGGGAAGAACCCGTCCCATCTAGAATGCAGAAAAACAGTGTGGGTTCCACGGGGGCACCGCTGGGTCACACCCCCATGGATGATATCACCGAGAAGACATCTTGTGAGCTAATCCATAAAATGAAGAACATACCCGTGCGGGTCGCGACGGGCTATGCTTTACCAAATAGACCTGATGTTCTCTGGCATTGCAATCCGGTTCCAGCTGGGTATGCTCATGTCGCGGTGGATGCAATAGTGCCGGGATATGATGAACTATTGCAGGTGGAAGAAAAAAGAAGGTGGAAGCAGACCGACTTTTGAAGTTGGAACAGAAGTACGAGCAGCAGTAGCTGCAGATACAGGTACAGACCCAGCAAAGGGAAACTCCACAGCAGGAGGCAGGGGAAGAACCCGTCCCATCTAGAATGCAGAAAATCAGTGTGGGTTCCATGGGGCACCGCTCGGTCACACCCCCATGGATGATATCACCAAGAAGACATCTTGTGAGCTAATCCAGAAAATGAAGAACATACCCGTGCGGGTCGCGACGGGCTATGCTTTGCCAAATACACCTGATGTTCTCTGGCATTGCAATCCGGTTCCAGCTGGGTATGCTCGTGTCGCGGTGGACGCAATAGAGCTGGGATATGATGAACTATTGCTTGACATCCCTGGAGGTGAGGGGGAGTCCGCATTGGCAGAAGCCGGCCGTGGTCTCATTCTATGGAGTAAGGACTGCATCGTCTTTCCACACTCGACGCTAAGGCCACTGGCTCCTCCGAGTATCGATGTCCAGCGCGAGGGATCCAAGCCAGAGGCATCACAGTGCCAGCAGTCCTCCCCACCTCGCCAGCAGTCCTCCCCACCTCGGCAGCAGTCACCTCGGCAGTAGTCACCTCGCCAGCAGTCCTCCCCACCTCAAGCTCCCCCCTAGTCGTCCCCACCTCAAGAGGCGTCCCACCTCGCCAGCAGTCCTCCCCACCTCGCCATGAGCAGTCCTCCCAACCTCGAGACGGAGCAGGATGCGAGTCCATATCATCATCGATATCGATCTCCGCCGCGTGAGCCGACTCCACCCCGGCAACGGTCCCGCTAGCAGGGGTCCCCAAAGAGGAAGGCCACCAACAGTCCTCTTCGGAAGAAAGCAAAGAAGAAACCCGAGCCTCCAGCCAAAAGGAAGCTGCCTTATGACATGACACCGGAGGAAAATAAAATTGAATGCGATCTCCAAGTGAAAGCCTTTTTTGTGAAGAAGACCGTGCCGCCAAAGGAGGTAATACCCAAGGAAGTCCAAGAGCACTTTATGGAACACTTTATTGATCGACCCCCGGCATATATCGAGCGTATGCTGACAGACTATGAGTGACAGATTCAGAAGGCAAGTGAGCAGAGAAGTCGGCCCAGCCCAAGGAAGAAGTCGGGAAGTACGGCATCAACTAGCGGGAAAACAGTTACCCAGCTCGGAGAACCATCCAAGCAATCGATCTCTCCGCTCAAGGTGAGTACCAATCCAAGCAAGCAACCGATCCAACCAGTCGACGTGCAAGGCAACCGAATCGACCTCGAAGTACTAAAGGCTGCAGGTCTCACTCTTGACCAAATCCTTGGCACCAAGGAAATCCGCGAGTACGATGCAACTGAGTACGCAATGCAATATGCCGTCGGAAAACCACTTGTCACACCCGAACAGTACAAGGAACTACCAACTGCGATGCGACGGTTGCATGATTGGTACATGCATGAAGCAAAGCGAGGGCAGACGGTGGTCATGGTCAAAGTAAGGAAAGAGCATTACATCAATGCATGTGACATATGTCTTGAATTCTCAGAACTTTTCCAGTTATACCACATGGACTCTATCGACAAAACTCTCATCAATTGCTATTGTCTGTAAGTGATTTATATCTTTAGTAATTTAAGTCTCTAGCTAAGATATCATTCATTGGCTTATCCTCACTATATATGTTCTGTTCTACGCTATTATGCAGATAGAACATGTGGGAATTGAAACAAGAGGGAATCGATGACATTGGGTTCATCGACCCAAGTACCGTTAATGTTCATGTGGTAAAACATTATGCCAAGGACAAAAAAGATCTCTTGGAAAATTTTCTAGAGGCAATAATGAATACCAACAAATCTACTATAATATTTCCTTACAACATGGGGTGAGTGTTTACTCTCTTGTATACTACAAATTCTATTTTTGCTTACTAGCTCGCTGTCAAGTGTAGTTGATGAGTTATATGCGCATGCCTGCTTAATTATATAAACTTCTGCGCAGAGACCATTATATCCTCCTATATATTGTCCTCACAAATGGACTTGTTCAAGTGTACGACTCACTAGATACACCAGAACAATCATACGTGGACTTGTATTTTATGATAGAACGGTAATTTCAATCTTTATCGACCTCGCTTTCTTTCATTATTTCCTGATATCAAAAGTAATTATAATAACTCTTTTGTTCTTTTTCTTTGCCGGGTAGTGTTTGGAAAAAGATGATAGAAAAAAAACCATCACAGTCGTCAATTGAAACCGAAGCTGAAGTGGAAAAAGATGCAGGTAATTAAGTAGTACTACTAGGTCCGCGCATCTCATTAATTCTATTTTCAATACCATTATCATGCTCGATTATTAATTATCTTATTCAATTCTATTCTTTTGCAAAGTGCGCGAACCAGCCACAGGGGACAAATTTATGTGGATATTTCCTTTGCGAGAACATTCGCATCCAGACCGAAAGTCATATACGTCGCAGAGCAGCACGTGAAAGACAACTCCAGGTTTGGGAGATGATGTCGAAGCTCTCACCTGAGAAACGCTTTGTAGCACTTCAAGAGGAATTTGCGGCATTTCTTCTTCAACATGTCATTCATGTAAACGGAGAGCAGTATTCCTTACCGCCGCCTCAATAATGCTAGCAAATCAGTAGTAGAACTGAGATTTCATTCGGAGCACTAGCTAGCTAGTCCCGACAAGGTTTTGGGACTTAAGTTAATTATAAGTCCCGAATTTATATGGATGTGTAATTCCATTTGTATATATATATATATACTGTGTATGAGATATTGTATCTTATATTACATATATATGTGCATGAACTTGTGTACTGTTTACAGTATGTAGCACCGTAAAATAAATTTGAAATTAATGGAAAACAATAAAAATAGAGAGGAAAATTAAAACATAATTAAAAGCTAAAACAAAAAAAACAGAAGAGCTTCGACAACCGGTACTAAAGGTCTTCCACCACCAGTCCACGCAGGCAGCCACGTGGAGGGCCTTTAGTACCGGTCCGTGCTCCAACCGGTACTAAAGGTCTGGACCTTTAGTCCCGACCCGTTAGTACCGGTTGGGGAACCGGTACTAAAGGTCCATCCGGCCCGGGACTATAGGCCTGTTCTGCACTAGTGTACAAGCATATGTTCCTCCATCATAATAAATTTAAGTAGCATCATGAAGGAATTCAACAATGTAACTATCACATAAATCATTCTTTTCATGATCAATTGTAGCATACGTGTCATCACCAAAACTTGGGGAACAAAAAATTATCATCTTCATCAAGCATAGAGTCCCCAAGCTTATGGTTATGCATATCATAAGCATCATGGATATTCAGAGAATTAATACTAACAACATGGCAAGCATGCTTTTCATTCAAGGAACTATCCTGAATCACCTTATAAATTTCTTCTTTCAGCACTTCATCAAATTTTTCAGATTCATGATTTTCAAACAAAACTTCATAGAGATAATCAAGTGCACTCAACTCACTAACAATTGGTACATCATGACTTGGTATTTTGAAAATATTAGCAACTGGATAAGGATCCATATCAATAAATTTTTAGCAAGCGAAGATGCAAGCAAATAGAAGGCACATGGCAACACAAGAAAGCATAGCAAACAAGAGATGAACGGAAGAAGGGAGAAAAAGGCAAATCTTTTTGGTATTTTCTGAAAATCATTTTAGAAGTGGGGGAGAGGAAAATGAGAGGCAAATGGAAAATAATGTAAGTGCAAGAGATGAGTTTGTGATGGGTACTTGGTAGGCTTGATGTGTATCCTCCCCCGAAACGGCGCCAGAAATCCTTCTTTCTACCTCTTGAGCTTGCGTTGGTTTTCCCTTGAAGAGGAAAGGGTGGTGTAGCGAAGTAGATAAGTATTTCCCTCAGTTGATGAGAACCAAGGTATCAATCCAGTAGGTGGAACAAGCAAGTCACCAATGGATGCACCTACACAAATAATCAAACTCTCGCACCCAACGCTATAAAGGAGTTGTCAATCCCTTCACGGTTATTTGCAAGGATTTGATCTGATAGAGATATATGTAAAAGATTGCGGAAAGTAAAAGGTAAAAAACATTATAGCAAGGTATTTTTGGTATATTTGGTTTATAGATCTGAAAAATATAAGATGGAAAGTAGACCAGGGGCAATAGGTTTCACTAGAGGCTTCTCTCTTGAAGGAAAATATCATGGTGGGTGAACAAATTACTGTCGAGAGATTGATAAAAAAGCGAATAATTATGACGATATCCAAGGTAATATTATGCTTATAGGCATCACGTCCGTGTCAAGTAGACCGAAATGGTTCTGCATCTACTACTATTACTCCACACATCGACCGACTCCTTCCTGCATCTAGAGTATTAAGTTCATGAAGAACAGAGTAACGCATTAAGTAGGATGACATGATGTAGAGGGATAAACTCAAGAATTATGATGAAAACCCCACCTTGTTACCCTTGATGGCAACAATACAATACGTGCCTCACTACCCCTACTTTTTCACTTGGTGAGGACACCGCAAGATTGAACCCAAAACTAAGCACTTCTTCCATTGCAAGAATTGCCAATCTAGTTGGCCAAACCCAATCAATAACTTGAAGAGACTTACAAAGATATGAAATCATGCATATAAGAATTCAGATAAGAACCAAATAATATTCATAGATAAGCTGATCATAAACTAACAATTCATGGGATCTTAACAAACACACCGTAAAAGAGTATTACATCGGATATATCTCCATGAAGATCACGAAGAACATGGTATTGAAGCACAAAGAGAGAGAAGAAGCCATCTAGGTACCAGCTATGGACCCGTAGGTCTATGGTGGACTACTCACGCATCATCGGAGGAGTAATGAAGTTGATGTAGATGCCCTTCATGATCGAACCCCCTCCGACAGATTACTAGAAAAGGCTCCAAGATTGGGTTTCTTTTGAACAGAGGCTTCTGGCGGATGAAAAGTATTCGCGTGGATCCTTTTGGTATTGGGAGAATATCTTGGTATTTATAGGACGAAGATTAGGGTTAGGAGTCTTGCCAGGGAGTCACAAGCCAGCCAGGGGGGTGGCCGCGCCGCCCTGGCTTGTGACCTCCTGGATTTCAAGGCATATGCACATGGAAATGGCCACATACATTGCATAATCCATGATTATTTCCAAATTTGGCACAGCTATTGGTGCTACTATTGTGGACAATGTATTCATGGAATTTGTAATTATTTGGTAATAAGAAGCAATTTTTTCATTTTCCAAGTCCTAGAAATGGCCTTTTGTGAAGGAAGTGCCTCAAATAGTTTTGTAATTTGTTCTGTTTCATTTTCACCAAAAGTAGGTCAGATTGGATGGCAACTGACCAAGTTTCAGTAATACCGGGATTTAGAGGATACTTTGGGCTATCTCAAGGTTGAGGTTTTCCATCGGGATTCTAGGGATATTGTGTCCTATTCCGTGGTTGAGGTTTTTTGACACAGCGTGGGGCTAGCTAGTTTGTGATGGATGAGTTGGAGCACACTTGGAGGGTTAAATTTTTTGAGAAGCCGTGCCCATAGTTATGTGGCTACTTGGAATTTTTTTTAACATCCAGACATAGAAAACTTAAAGTAAACTCAAATAAAATACACCAACTGTGCGTAACCGTGACTGTCTCTACTCGTGAGTTCTGAACCGAGAGAGAACACGACGGGGTTATGTTTGACTCGTAAGTAGGTGTTTAGGATCACTTAGTGATCATAACCAGTTCATGTCCGATTATGCGTAGCTCACCCTTGTTTTTCTTGTACTTATAAGTTAGCCACTAAAATAAATGTTTAGTGCTTGCTACAGCCTCACCACTTAACCATATCTCTCACATTAAGCTTTGTTAGTCTTGATACTGTTGGAAATGAGATTGCTGAGTCCCCGTGGCTCACACATTACTATAACAACAGTTGCAGGTACAGGTAATGCGATGCTTTGACATGAGAGCAATGCTTGTTTGATTTGGACTTCTTATTCTTATTCTTCTTAATCACTCATAAGATGGGTTCCAGGCCAGCAGCCTAGGATAGAAAGGATGAATGTTGTTTTTATCGTTTGATTTCATCCATATTCACACCCTTCTCTTATGTATGATGATTGAATATGATGTTGAATTGATGTGATCATGATTTAGCTTGTGGCGAGTGTAAGCCAATTCCATATATTGATCTCCTCTTTACATGTGCTTGTAGTGATACCATTCTTACGAAATGAAGAGATGCGCTTCTATCCCTGTCGTGGCCCTCGATCCAAAATAAGGATAGGATTGCATCTTGGGCATTACAAGTTGGTAGCAGAGCAGTACCGACCTAGGATCCCCTTTGATTGGTCGAACTTGGCCAAGTCGGGTCTAGTGAAAAACTATTTTGAGTCTAGTTATATGTCAAAGAGTAGGATTCTTTTTACTCCTCTTCTATGCTCTGGTGAGGAATCTTGACGTAGGAATTTTAATTCTAACCCTCTTATCATTGAAAAAAAATTAGGATCACGCGGGTATTTTGGAACCTCTATGATGTTGATGTGATGTTGTACTTGGTGCCTCATGTTCCAAGGAGTAGAGCTCCAGGGGGTTCTTGAGACATTGTTATCGTTCAGTTTCGTTAGTATCTCAGGACGAGGATGCTCGAAACGCTTCAATACTTTGCTTGGTTGCAAATAGTGCCATGACTTTTCCCTAGTACTGGTGGAGATAGCTCGGATGATCTACCAGATCTAGTATCATTGTTTTTCGAAGGTTTGAGGTAGACGAGCTTGCTGAGTCGAATCTAGTGAAAAGCCTCTAACCCATCCACATCCTAGCAAACTATTGTTTGACTATGTTACCACTTTCTCAACCCTTCTTATAGAGTTGTTAGTTGTAGGTGCAGGTTGTTTCCATTTGACAACATGGATATCTTGAGATATCACAATATTATTGCTATTTAACATAATGCACCTATATACTTGGTAAAAGGTGGAAGGCTTGGACTTTTGCTCGGTGTTTTATTCCACCTTTGCCAACCTAGTTACTTGTGTACCGGTGTTATGCTCCATATTAAGCACTCCTAACAGGCTTGGGGTTGTTATGGGGACCCCCTTGATTTTAGTTTTAGGATAAAACTCTTCCGGCAAGGCCCAACATTGGTACTATTTGCTTAATAATAACTAAAATTTGCATAGGGCATGATCACCCCGTGGATAATTAATCAACAACCCGGGCCAATGCTCCTCATGAGTGTTGGTCCAATACGGGCTGCCTATGGGGCCACCTCGAGGAAACTTAGGGACTGGTTTTCCCTGTAGCTAGCCTCATCCGATAATGTCCTGAGAACGACATACGCGGCTCCTATCGGGTTCGTCGACATGTCGAGCGGCCTTACTAGATTTTTTTTAACTTTCTCGAACATCTTGTCCATCGATGTTCCGAGGATACTTTGGGCTATCTCGAGGTTGAGGTTTTCCATCGGGATTCTGAGGATACTGCAGGATACTCTATGGTTGAGGTTTTCCGATGCAGCGTGTGGCTAGTTTGTGATGGATGAGTTGGAGCACCCCTTCGGGGTTAAATCTTTTCGAGAAGCCGATCCCGTGGTTATATTGCAACTTAGAATTTTTTTAACATTCTCTCATTGAAAACTTAACGTAAACTCAAATAATATACACCAACTATGTGCGTAACCTTGACTGTCTCTACTCGTGAGTTCTGAACCGAGAGAGAACATGATGGGGTTATGTTTGACTCGTAAGTGGGTGTTCAGGATCGCTTAGTGATCATCACTTGTTCACGTCCGATTATGCATAGATCACCTTCTTATTCTTGTACCTGTAATTTAGCCACTCAAATAAATGCTTAGTGCTTACTGTAGCCTCACCACTTAACCATACCTTACCCATTAAGCTTTACTTGTCTTGATACCCTTGGAAATGAGATTGCTGAGTCCCGGTGGCTCACCGACTACAACAAAAATTGCAGGTACAGCTAATGTGATCCTTTTACGTGAGATCGATGCTTGTTTGATTTGGAGTTCTTGTTCATCATTAATTGGATGGGTTCTAGGCCGATAGCCAAGGATAGCAAGGATGGGTTACGTCTTTATCGTTTGATTTCATCCGTAGTCGGACCCTGCTCTTATGTATGATGATTGAATATGCGCTTCTATCCCTATGAAGGCCCTCAACCCAGAATAAGGATAGGATCCTATCCTGGGCGTTACAAGTTGGTATCAAAGCAGTACCGACCTCAGAGCCCCCTTGATTGATCGAACTTGGCTGAGTTGATTCTAGTGAAAAACTATTTTGCGTCTAGTTATATATTAGAGAGTAGGATTCTTTTTAATCCTCTTCTATGCTTTGGTGAGGAATCCTAACATAGGAATTTTAATTCTACCCCTCTTCTCACTCATTTTTTTAGGATCATGCGGGCATTTTAAAACCTCTATGATGTCGATGTGACAAAACTCCATACTTGGTGCCTCCCGTTCCAAGGACTAGAGCTCTACGGGGTTCTCGACACATCTTTATCGTTCATTTTCCATAGTATCTCAGGACGAGGATGCTCGAAATGTTTCAATTCTTTGCTTGGTGGCAAATAGTGTCGTGACTTTTCCCCAGTACTGGTGGAGATAGCTAGGACGATCTACTAGGTCTAGTATCGTTATTTTTCGAAGGTCTGAGGTAGACAAGCTTGCGGAAATTCTCGGATAAGTGTTGAGGGTTGCGGGTGCGATTTTGCAGCTGATTACATTCAGTAGGTTCCAGACCCGTGATATGTCTCCAACGTATCTATAATTTTTTATGATGGCATGCTATTATATTATCTGTTTTGGATGTTTTATATGCATTAATATGCCATTTTATATTATTTTTGGGACTAACCTATTAATCTAGAGCCTAGTGCCGGTTTCTATTTTTCCTTGTTTTTGAGTTTTGCATATATGGAATATTAAATGGAGTCCAAACGAAATAAAACCTTCAAAAGGAATTTTACTGGAAGCAAACAAATCAACCAGGCTTGGAGTGCACGGTAGGGCCCCTGCTAGGGAGCCGCAAGCCTTCTAGGCATGGGCCCCCTGGCTGCGCCTAGTAGGCTTGTCATCTCCCGGCAGGTCTCCTAACCCTAATCTTTGGCCTATAAATTCCCAAATATTCCCCCAACATAAAAAAGAGCCACATAAATACTTTTCCGCTGCCAGAATCCTCCGTTCCTGAGAGATCCAATCTTGGTGCCTTTTCCGGTAATTTGTCGGAGGGTTTTTTGATCATAGAGGGCATCTACATCAACTCCGTTACCCCTCCGATGATGCGTGAGTAGTCCACCACAGACCAATGGGTCCATAGATAGTATCTAGATGGCTTCTTCTCTCTTTTTGATCTTCAATACCATGTTCTTCATGATCTTCATGGAGATCTATCCGATGTAACCCTCTTTTGTGGTGTGTTTGTCAAGATCCTATGAATTGTGAGTTTATGTTCAGATTATCCATGAATCTTATTTGAATCTCCTCTGAATTCTTATTTGCATGATTTAATATCCTTGTAACCCTTTGAATTATTGGTTTGGTTTGGCCAACTAGATTGGTAATTCTTGCAATGGGAGAAGTGCTTGGTTTTGGGTTCAATCTTGTGGTATCCGCACCTAGTGACATAGTAGGGGTAGCGACCAACTATTGTATTGTTGCCATCAAGGGTAAAAAGATGGCGTTTTCATCATATTGCTTGAGTTTATACCTCCACATCTTGTCATCTTTCTTAATGTGTTACGCTGTTCTTCATGAACTTAATACTCTAGATGCAGGCAGGAGTCGGTCGATGTGTGGAGTAATAGTAGTAGATGCAGAATCGTTTCGGTCTACTTGATACAGACGTGATGCCTATATGTATGATCATTGCCTTGGATAACTATATGATTAGTTGCTTTTCTATCAATTGTTTGACAGTAATTTGTTTACCCAGCATGATATTTTCCTTCGAGAGAGAAGCCTCTAGTGAAACCTATGCCCCCCGGGTCTACTTTCCATAATACACTTTCAGATCCATAAACCAAAAATACCAAAAATACCTTGCATCTATTTGTTTACCTTTTACTTTTTGTTCTCGTTTACATCTCTCTCTATCGGATCTAATCCTTGCAAAAAATCGTGAAGAGATTGACAACCCCTTTATAGCATTGGGTGCAAGAGTTTGATTGTTTGTGTAGGTGCATCCATTGGTGACTTGCTTGTTCCTCCTACTGGATTGATACCTTGGTTCTTAACAACTGAGGGAAATACTTATCTACTTTGCTGCATCACCCTTTCCTCTTCAAGGGAAAACCAATGGAAGCTCAAGAGGTAACAAGAAGGATTTCTGGCGCCGTTGCCGGGGAGGATACATAGCAAGTCAAGACAAGATCTCTCCCATCAACTTGCCAATTTGTAGCGCCATTGCCAGGGAGGATAGACATCAAGCCTACCAAGTACCCATCACAGACTCATCTCTTGCATTTACTTCATTTGCCATTTGCCTCTCATTTTCCTCTCCCCCACTTCTAAAACGATTTTCAAAAAATACCAAAAAGATTTGCCTTTTTGTTTGCCCTTCTCTCGTTTGCCTTTCGTTTGCTTGTGTGCTTGATTGCTTTGTTGCCACCATGTCGGAATCTAGAGAGAATTTCAATGAAAAGTATAACAATAATCTTGAGGGGAATTTTGATGACCTTGTTAATAAGAACCCTCAATAAGAACTACTATCATTCATACAAAAAACTTCTACATAGGTAGTGGTAATATCATTAGAAAAGGTGTTATTCAAGATTTTTTTAATTTTGCGGGAATACTTCCTACCTTAGGAGGTTCCATTCTCAATAAAACTAATAGTCTTGCGGATGCTATAACTTTGTTAATAATTGAACTTGAGAGGCAATTCGTTCATATGCACCCTTGCATACAAAGGATTTTTCTTGAGTTCTCTAATATTCAGCATTCTTCTGTTAAGCGTGCCGCCATTATTTCCTAGCCCACAAGTTTAGATTTATCATGAAAGAGGCTAGTGAATTTTTTTCTCATTATAAAATTAATGGTGGATGTGCCCCCATTGAGGAGATCCTTTTTAATCAAGAAGAGATAATGAGATTGCAATCTCTAGATTATATTGCTTATAATGAAAGTTTGAGAAAATGGGTCCCTACCGATGTTTTGGTTGATAAGATTTCTGAACTCAATGATAATTATGCTATACAAAATAACGGATTAGAGTTCATTCTTAGAAAAAGGATTATGACCTTTACCCAAAGAAAAGCTTATAATGATGAATTGATTATACACTATAAGGGACCAAAGGAGGAACCAATTCCTCCCGCACTTGGTCTTAAGGATCAATATCCTATTAAATTCAGCCCCTTTGATTATTTTTGCTTCGCACAAAGGAAACTTGCTGCTGAAAGAAGGGAGTATGAGATGAGCATGGATGATCTCCCTTACTATTATGACAATACCTAGATCTATTGTGTTTTGCCTAGCTAGGTGCGTTAAACAATAGTGCTTGTTGGGAGGCGACCCAATTTGTTTTGCGTTCTGTTTTTTGCTTCTGTTTTTGAGTGTTTCCCACATTATTACTTCTGTAGTAATTTTTTTTGGTGTTTTAATTAGTGTTTGAGCCAAGTAAAACCTTTGGGGTGATCTATGGTAGTTGTTGATTTGATCTTGCTGAAAAACAGAAACTTTTGCACTCAGTCCAGGAATTTTCTAAATTATTCAGAGGGTTGGATGAGTCCAAACTTTGTAAACACGATTGATATGAAATTTTCCCATGTTGTCCTAATTTTTCAGAAGTTTTTGTGTTACAGAATTATATGAAGTTTTCAGATTGCTACAGACTGTTCTGTTTTTGACAGGTTCTGTTTTCTTTGAGTTGTTTGCCCATTTTGATGAATCTATGGGTCATATCATGGGGTATGAACCATGGAGTAGTTAGAATATAGTAGGTATAACACCCATATAAATAAAGAATGAGTTCAAAACAGTACCTAAAGTGGTGATTCATTTTCTTATACTAATGGATCTCACGAGTTTTTTGTTAAGTTTTGTGTTGTGAAGTTTCAAGTTTTGGGTAAGGATTTGATGGATTATGGAATAAGGAGTGGCAAAAGAGTAAGCTTGGGGATGCCCAAGGCACCCCAAGTCATATTCAAGGATGCCAAAGAGCCTAAGCTTGGGGATGCCCCGGAAGGCATCCCCTCTTTTGTCTTCAATCCATCGGTAAATTTACTTGAGGCTATATTTTTATTCAGCACATGATATGTGTTTTGCTTGGAGCGTCTTGTATGATATGAGTCTTTGCTTGTTAGCTTTCCACAATCATCCTTTATGCATACATTTTTTGAGAAGGACACGCTGAATTAAGAATTTTTTAGAATGCTCTATGTGCTTCACTTATATCTTTTGAGTTAGGCAATTTTTCTCTATGTGCTTCACTTATATATTTTAGAGCACGGTGGTGTTTGCATTTTATAGAAATAATTGAACTCTCGTACCTCACTTATATTACTTTGATAGTCTCTAAACAACATGGTAATTGGTCTAGGTTATGAATTTAGTCCTAATATGATAGGCATCCAAGAGGGATATAATAAAAACTTCCATATTAAGTGTAGTGATTATTTATGAGAAGTTTGATTCCTTGCATAAAGTTTTGAGATATAAATATGGTAATGTTAAGAGCCATGTTAGGAAGTAATTGTGATTTGGTAAAAATACTTGTGTCAAGGTTTGTGATTCCCGTAGCATGCGTGTATGGTGAACCGTTATGTAAGGAAGTCGGAGCATGACTTGTTTATAGATTGTCGACCTTTGTGTGAGGGTTGGGAGCGCGCAATGGTTAACTCTGATCAACTTCTCCCCTAGGAGCATGCGTTTAATACTTTGCTTCAATGACTAATAGACTTTTGAAATAAGTATGTGAGTTCTTTATGACTAATGTTGATTCCATGGATTATACACTCTCACCCTTCCACCTTTGCTAGCCTCTCTAGTATTGCACAACTTTTGCCGGTACAACAAACACCTTCCTCAAAACAGCCACCATATACATTCCTCAAAACAGGCGGCATATATCTTTCCTCAAAACAGCCACCATACCTACCTATTATATTATTTCCATAGCCATTCTGAGATATATTGCCATGCAACTTCCACAGTTTCCATTTATGACATTTGCCATCACTTCCATATTGCATATAGAGTCATATTTTGTCATAGGTATCGAGTTGTAATTTTCTTCTAAGTTGTAGGTAAATAAAAGTGCGATGATTATCATTTCTAGAGCATGTACCATGTGAGGAAAGGATGATGGAAGTTATGATTCCCTCACAAGTGGGGATGAGATTCTGGACTTTATGAAAAAAAGAGGCAAACGAAGCCCAAATAAAAAAATAAAAGAGGCCTTAGATGCCCACCAATAAAAAATGAGAGAAAAGAGAGAAGGGACATTCCTACTACCTTTTTCCACATGTTGCTAAAAAAACTACCTTTTTCCACACTTGTGCTTCCAAGTAGCACCATGATCTTCTTGGTAGAGAGTCTCCTATTTTGTCACTTTCATATAACCAGTGGAATTTTTCCTTCATGATGCACGCCCACTTAGTTCCTTTTTGAGCTTTCATATACTTACAGCTCTAGTGCATCCATTGCAGGGCAATCCCTACTGACTCACATTGATATCTATTAATGGGCATTTCCATAGCCCATTGATAAGCCTAGTTTATGTGAGACTATCTTCTCCCTTTCCTTGACAACCACCACCATATTCTATTCCACCTATAGTGCTATATCCATGGCTCATGCTCATGTATTGCTTGAGAAATGAAAATGTTTGAGAACATAAAGGTGTGAAAACAATTGCTTGAATTTTCATCGGGGTTGTTCATGATATAAATACTTTGTGTGGGGAAGATGGAGCATAGCCAAACCATATGATATTGTAGGGATAACTTTCTTTTGGCATTATATTTTGAAGAGTTACAATTTCTTTGCTAGTATGCTTGAAACGTTATTTGTTTTTATATCAATATTAAGCTTTTGTTTTGAGTTTTACAGATCTGAATATTCATGCCACAATAGAGAATATTACATGGATAAATATGTTAGGTAGCACTCCACATCAAAAATTCTGTTTTTATCATTTACCTACTCAAGGACTAGCAAGAATTAAGCTTGGGGATGCTGATACATCTCCAACGTAAATATAATTTTGATGATCGCGTGCTATTATATTATCTGTTTTGGATGTTTTATATGCATTAATATGCTATTTTATATTATTTTTGGGACTAACCTATTAATTTGGAGCCTAGTGCTAGTTTATGTGTTTTTCCTTGTTTATGAGTTTTGCAGATATGGAATATTAAACGGAGTCCAAATGGAATATTCCACCACAAACCTACAGGTCCATAGCTAGTAGCTAGATGGCTTCTTCTCTCTCTTTGATCTCCAATACCATGTTCTCCATGATCTTCATGGAGATCTATCCGATGTAACCCTCTTTTGTGGTGTGTTTGTCAAGATCCGATGAATTGCGAGTTTATTTTCAGATTATCCATGAAACTTATTTGAATCTCCTCTGAATTCTTATTTGCATGATTTCATATCCTTGTAAGTATCTTCAAATTATTGGTTTGGTTTGTCAACTAGATTGGCAATTCTTGCACTGGGAGAAGTGCTTGGTTTTGGGTTCAATCTTGCGGTGTCCTCAGACAGTGACATAGTAGGGGTAGCGAGGCACGTATTGTATTGTTGCCATCAAGGGTAACAAGATGGGGTTTTCATCATATTGCTTGAGTTTATCCCTCTACATCATGTCATCTTTCTTAATGTGTTACTCTATTCTTCATGAACTTTCTACTCTAGATGCAGGGAGGAGTCGGTCGATGTGTGGAGTAATAGTAGTAGATGAAGAATCGTTTTAGTCTACTTGATACGAACGTGATGCCTATATGCATGATCATTGCCTTGGATAACTCCAAGATTATCCAATTTTCTATCAATTGCTTGACAGTAATTTGTTTACCCACCATGATATTTTCCTTCGAGAGAGAAGCCTCTAGTGAAACCTATGGCCCCGGGGTCTACTTTAAATAATATACTTTCAGATCTATAAACCCAAAATACCAAAAATACCTTGCTGTAATTTATTTACCTTTTACTTTCTGTTCTCGTTTACATCTATCTCTATCGAATCTAATCCTTACAAATAATCATGAAGGGATTGACAACCCCTTTATAGCGTTGGGTGCAAGAGTTTGATTGTTTGTGTATGTGCATCCATTGGTGACTTGCTTGTTCCTCCTACTGGATTGATACCTTGGTTCTGAACAACTGAGGGAAATACTTATCTACTTTTTTGCATCACCCTTCCCTCTTCAAGGGAAAAGCAACGCAAGCTCAAGTGGTAGCAACCCGCAACCTGATAGCATAACCAAGAAAGATTTCGGGAGTTCTTAGGTGGGAATTCAAGTAGTTACCTACGATTATCCTTCCAAAAAATTCATGACATATTATGTATTTATGTTCAGCAAATTTTCAAGCTTCGTCCTATGTTTTGTTGGAATATGGTAATTCGAGTTGCTTCGATGTCAAGTGGTGATTTCATATATTTCCTAAGCGGTGTTCTCATATTTCTATGGGAATGCTAATCTTTTGATCAATTCAAATTTTCGTGTCTCGTATTTCCATCCGGAGCGCTTCTCTTCAAGATAATTTAGTCCTCTCCAATAATTGCAAGATCTATCATCATGTTTCTTTCCGGAGTCCTTTTCATCTATCTAAGTTGTTTTTGTTTTTCCCACCCGCCCACCCTTTTTCTTCTGGAGCCAGACATCTCGAGTCAAGTGTCCTTTATTCAAGTGAAGTCTCTGTATTGTTTTCTTCAATGTTTCAATCTAGTTTTTTCCATATCAAGATCCTCAAAAGCTTGATGTTCATCGTTCTTCGTTCTTGTTTTCTTTTCCAGTGTATTCAATTCAAGATTTCAAGATTCATCACATTCTTTTCATTCGGTAAATGGTTTTCATGTGGAAATTCTTATCCAAACCTCTCTTGTTTTTTCATCTCACAGTATTGTATCCGGAGTGCTGAAGATATCTTAGAAGACTCGTGTTTTCATTCAAAATCCCGTCAAATTATTTTGAGGTTTTCAACCTCATCAAGTTTTCATTTGTACTGGTGCAATCTCTTCCTAGGAAATCATTTCAAAGGTGTTTCCTTTCAGTGGGCCCATAACCCGCATGTTTTTCCTAGGATCTTATGTAGCTATTCTAATGTTTTTTGGAGATCTCATTTTTTTTTCAAATATGACATAAGAATGATTTCCATCAGTCATAATTCCTTCTCCAAGACTGCTTCGAGTTATTTTCATCATCGGCTCAACCGTTATTTATTCATTGTTCCATAGTTCTCAGCAATTCATGGTGGTGTTTCTCGTCATCATTCTCATCTTAGAAGATTGAAGGAGAGTTTCTCTTAAATCCTTGACCGTACTTTTTGAGATTCATGGTTCACCTTGTTGCTATCCTCTCAAATTGTTTTTGATCATGAGAAATTCCTTCCATATCTATCTGGAGCATTGCAGAGTTGTTTTCATTTATCAATCCTCCGAAGGCCATCATTTTAGAAGAATTCTTCTTTCTTATCTTTTAGCTTTCATTCTCAATTCTTCTCAATTGTTGTCTCTTTGTCCGTATCCCAATTATTACGGTGCCTTGTTGAAGGTTTCTGCTAGACAGATCATAATCTCTTTGTTCTCATGTATATCTATTCATTCTTAGTATACTAATTCGTTTGTGAATTCTTACCGGTGTTCTCGTTCAAGAATTCTTCAACTTCATGTGATCTCTCTCCGATCTCTCAAGAAGAATAAGTAGTATGCCAAAACCATTGCTTGTCATCAATTTAACTTGATTAGGGACAAACATAACATAATTTCTTATTCTTGTTTCATCAAGGTGATTTCAATCCTTCTTTCGGAGTTGTTCATGATAGGAATTCTCAAGTCTAAGTTGTTCATCTTTTCTTTGTCGGAGTTTCAAATTTCTCAAGTATCTCTTGGTGAAGCTTCATCTAAATCATTGGAAGGCTTCAATCTTGTTCTTTTCAACCTTCATTTCCTTCTGATCATTCTTTTGTATACGAAGGTTCTTCTTGGTGCTTTGTTAAGGATTTAATTAATTCTCGAAGTATTGTTCGAGATTCTTGTTGGAGGAGCTCAAATATATTTTGTCTTTCATTTCAAGTGCAATTCTTTCTCCATTGTCTTTTGAGATGGTGTTATGGCATTCTTGATCCATGAGGAGTATCGAGGAGAATTTGTCAAGAATGAAATATTTAAACCCATTTCTCTTCCTCAGAGCTATCTTGGATTGGATTTCACCTAAAGCTTTTCCTAAGGATTGTTGATATTACGGTGATTATCGTTGATCCAAGTTCCCAATGCATCCTCGTGGTTGAAGAAGGTTTGCATATCTTGTTGCTCCCAAGAGATCTTTGTTTTTGTTAGTGGCGGGTTGTCACCTCATAATTTTGTGATGTTTTCATAAGCCCACAACAAGCTTGTTCTTTCTGTTGTTGATTTTACAACAACCCCGTTCAATCCTTCTTTCTAAGGATGTTTTTTTCCAAATCCAATGGTGGTAGAATATGTCATTTTGTTCTTCATTCTTTTCTTTCCAGTGATCTAACTTCTATTCTTTTGTTCCGGATGCATTGCGATGTTGCTCTCTTCAAATCATCATCTCGTTTTTGAAGGTCATGTTCTTCCCTTGCTTATTCATTAACCGGAGAATGCGAGCAGCTGGAATTCTGGACTGGAAAAGGAGCAAATATGAGAGACCTATTCCGCAGAACTCCAAAAGTCCTGAAAAGCCACGGAGAATTATTTCGGAATGTATATAAAATATTGGGCAAAAGAAATACCAGAGGGGAACCACCAGGAGGTCACAAGCCTAGGGGCGCGGCCTACCCACTGCATGCCCCTATGGCTTGTGGGCCCCCTGGCAGCCCTACAGTGCCCATATTCTGCTATATGGAGGGTTTTGACCTGGAAAAATCATAAGAGAGCTTTTGGGATGAAGCGCCGCCATCTCGAGGAGGAACTTGGGAAGAACCAATCTAGGGCTTCGGCGGAGCTGTTCTGCCGAGGAAACTTCCCTCCCAGAGGGGGAAATTGAAGCCTTCGTCATCACCAACGATCCTCTCATCGAGAGGGGTCAATCTCCATCAACATCTTCACCAACACCATCTCCTCTCCAAACCCTAGTTCATCTCTTGTATCCGATCTTTGTCTCAAAACCTCAGATTGGTACGTGTGGGTTGCTAGTAGTGTTGATTACTCCTTGTAGTTGATGCTAGTTGGTTTACTTGGTGGAAGATCATATGTTCCGATCCTTAATGATAATTAATACTCCTCTAATTATGAACATGAATATGCTTTTTGAGTAGTTATGTTTGTTCCTAGGGACATGTCATAAGTCTTGTTATAAGTAACCATGTGAATTTCGTATTCGTTCGATATTTTGATAAGATGTATGTTGTCTCTTCTCTAGTGGTGTTATGTGAACATCGACTACATGACACTTCACCATTATTTGGGCCTAGGGGAAGGCATTGGGAAGTAATAAGTAGATGATGGGTTGCTAGAGTGACAGAAGCTTAAACCCTAGTTTATGTGTTGCTTCGTAAGGGGCTCATTTGGATCCATATGTTTCATGCTATGGTTAGATTTATCTTAATTTTTCTTTCGTAGTTGTGGATGCTTGTGAGAGAGGTCAATCATAAGTGGGAGGATTTTCCAAGTAAGGGCAACACCCAAGCACCGTTCCACCCACATATAAAATTATCAAAGTAACGAACATGAATCATATGAGCATGATGAAAACTAGCTTGACGGAAATTCCCATGTGTCCTCGGGAGCGCTTTGCTTTATATAGGAGTTTTTCCAGGCTTGTCATTTGCTACAAAAAGGATTGGGACACCTTGGTGCACCTTTGCTACATTTATTACTTGCTACCTGTTACGAATTATCTTATCACAAAACTATCTATTAACGATAATTTCAGTGCTTGCACAGAATACCTTACTGAAAACCGCTTGTCATTTCCTTCTTCTCCTCGTTGGCTTTGACGCTATTACGTATCGAAAGGACTATGGTAGATGCCCTATACTTGTGGGTCATCAAGACTCTTTTCTGGCACTGTTGTCAGGGAGTGAAGCACCTTTGGTGAGTGGAATTTGGTAAGGAAAAATTTATATAGTGTGCTGAAGTTTACTGTCACTTGTTACTATGAAAAATAATCCTTTGAGGGGCTTGTTCGAGGTATCTTCACCTCGAACGGAAGCACAAAGAGTTGCTCCTCAACCTATTGAACCCACTGAAAATATTTATTATGAAATTCCTTTGGGTATGATAAAGAAACTGCTAGGTAATCCTTATGTAGTAGATGGAACACTACATCCTGATTTGCATCTAATCTATGTGGATGAAGTTTGTGGACTATTTAAGCTTACAAGTTTCCTGAGGATGATGTCAAGAAGAATGTCTTTCCTTTATCTTTGAAGGAGAAGGCATTGACATGGTATAGGCTATGTAATGATATTGGATCATGGAACTACAATCGATTGAAAGTGGAATTTCATGAGAAGTTTTATCCTGTGCATCTGGTTCATCGTGATCAGAATTATATTTATAATTTTTGGCCTCATGAAGGAGAAAGTATTGCCCAAGCTTGGGGGAGGCTAAAGTCAATGTTATATTCATGCCCCAATCATGACCTCTCAAGAGAAATTATTGTTCAGAATTTTTATGCTCGACTTTCTCGTAACGATCAATCCATGCTCGCTACTTCTTGTATTGGTTCCTTTATGAAGAAAGATATTGAATTCAAATGGTATTTATTGGAAATAATTAAACGCAACTCTAAAGATTGGGAACTCGACAAAGGTAAGGAGTCAGGTATAAACCTTAAGTTTGATTGTGTTAAATTCTTTATAGACACCGATGCTTTTCGTGAATTTAGCACTAAATATGGACTTGACTATGAGATAGTAGCTTCTTTCCGTGAATCGTTTGCTACTCATGTTGATCTCCCTAAGGAGAATTGGTTTAAATATCATCCTCCCATTAAAGTGAAAGTAGTTGAACCTATTAAAGTTGAAGAAGAAACTATTACTTATAATATTGATCATGTTATTCCTGCTGCTTATATTAAGAAACCACATTTCCCTGTTAGAATAAAGGAACATGCTAAAGCTTCAAATGTGGTTCGTAAGAGATATATTAGAACACCTACACCCCCTCAACAAATTAAAGCTGAACCTATTATTGCTATGGTTAAAGATATCTTGGTTGATGATATTGATGGGCATGTTATTCATTTATGTGATGAAGCTGCTAGAATTGCTAGACCTGATACTAAAGATAAACATAGACCTAGAGTTGGCATGCCTATTGTTTCTGTTAAAATAGGAGATCATTGTTATCATGTCCTATGTGATGTGGGTGCTAGTGTGAGTGCAGTTCCCTTTACCTTATATCAAGAATTAATGAATGATACTGCACCAGCTGAATTAGAAGAAATATATGCTACCATTAATCTTTCTAAGAGAGATACTATAGCACCATTTGGGATTGCTAGACATGTTGAAGTCTTGTGTGGGAAAATAAAATATCCTACTGATTTTCTTGTTCTTGGTTCCCCACAAGATGATTTTTGTCCCATTATATTTGGTAGGCCTATCTTGAATACTGTTATTGCTAAGATAGATTGTGGGAAAGAAACTGTTAGTGTGAGTTTTTGTGATGTGTCCCATGAGTTTAATTTCTCTAAATTTCATAGATAACCCCATGATAAAGAATTTCCTAGTAAGGATGAAATTATTGGACTTCTTCTATTGTTGTGGCTCCTACTGATCCCTTAGAACAATATTTGCTAGACCAAGAAAACGATATGAATATGAATGAAATAGATTAGATTTTCTTTGATCATCATCCTATTTTGAAACACAACTTGCCTGTTGAAATACTTGGGGATCTGATGACCCACAACTATAGGGGATCTATCATAGTCCTTTCGATAAGTAAGAGTGTCGATCCCAACGAGGAGGAGAAGGAAATGACAAGCGGTTTTCAGTAAGGTATTCTTTGCAAGCACTGAAATTATTGGTAATAGATAGTTTCGTGATAAGGTAATTTGTAACGGGTAACAAGTAACAAGTGTAGCAAAGGTGCAGCAAGGTAGATCAATCCTTTTTCTAGCAAAGGATAGGCCTGGACAAAATTTTATATAAAGTTAAGCGCTCCCAAGGACATATGGGAATTTCTGTCAGGCTAATTTTTATCATGCTCATTTGATTCGCGTTCATTACTTTGATAATTTGATATGTGGTTGGACTGGTGCTTGGGTGCTGCCCTTACTTGGACAAACCTCCGACTTATGATTAACCTCTCTCGCAAGCATCCACAACTACAAACATAAGAATTAACATAAATCTAACCATAGCATGAAACGTATGGATCCAAATCATCCCCTTACGAAGCAATGCATAAACTAGGGTTTAAGCTTCTGTCACTCTAGCAACCCATCATCTACTTATTACTTCCTAATTCTTTCCCCTAGGCCCAAATAACGGTGAAGTGTTATGTAGTCGACGTTAACATAACACCACTAGAGGAGAGACAACATACATCTCATCAAAACTATCGAATGAATACCAAATTCACTTGATTACTTATAACAAGACTTATCCCATGTCCTCAGGAACAAACGTAACTACTCACAAAACATGTACAAGTTCATAATCAGAGGAGTATTAATTATCATAAAGGATCTGAACATATGATCTTCCACCAAGTAAACCAACTAGCATCAACTACAAGGAGTGATCAACACTACTAGCAACAAATAGGTACCAATCTGAGGTTTGAGACAAAGATCGGATACAAGAGATGAACTAGGGTTTGGAGAGGAGATGTTGCTGGTGAAGTTGTTGATGGATATTGACTCCTTCTCGATGAGAGGATCGTTTGTGTCGTGGGAACAAGCACCTATGGGATCGGAGGGACCCCTTTCGGTTCAGCGGGGGTGAAGGCTCGCACAAAGAGCAGGTCTGATGAACAGTAGCGGGGATTTTACCCAGGTTCGGGCCACAAATATGCGTAAAACCCTACTTCTGCTTGGTTGTATTGTGAGTGTTCTTAGGGTTCTATCTATAGGAACACTATACACTAGAAGGTCCCCAAACTAAAAGTACCAATGTGTGAAGATCCAAAAAAGTCCTCTACCGTATCACCCTGGGCCTCCTTTTATACTCTGAAGTGGATCCCAACTGTGGCATACAATGCGTACACGGGGTGTACAGAGCTACAGTGCTATCATACCTAACACTAACGGAGTAGGACACGCGCATTTAATGCACCATCAGGCATCTCCATCCGTCTATGGGACGGGACAGGAGCCCGTCCCATCGGCACCGCTTAGCCTCCTCCAGCACCAATGCCGCAACACGTGCCCAGGCGATTTGAGACCTGGCATATGCGCTGGCGGGGCATTGCCTTGCCAGGGCTTTGCCTATCCTGGTCTTGCCGAGGCTCTGTCTTTGCCTGAGGGTTTGATGGTCATCCCGACAAGGTCTTGCCGGGGGTCTCGATCTTCTGTGCTGGTACTTGGCAAGTCCCGACTGGGTCTCATTGCCAGGGTGGCTAACACTGCTCGTCCACGAGTAAAGGGGCACTAGGAATCCCAAAACTCTAGTGCACCGATAGGAGCCCCCAGGCCTGGGCCACACACGGCACGAGGCGTTGTTGGGCTAGGCCCAAGCAATGCACGGGCATGCATGGCAGGAGCTTGCGGTTGTGATCATTGCGCTTACTGTGCTTCCCCACGATGCCCATTGAATGCGGGACGTGGGATACGTGCGCGGCACAACCGTCAAATTTTTAATTACCACATCAGGTCATTTCCGCCACGCACACCGCATGCATAGAGGGGAGCCAGTAGCGGGCGCCCGTGACTTAAAGTCCCTGGGAAAAGCAGTAACTGCAGTGCCATGGATTGGGGCAACGGGGCGGTTGCTGTTGACCCCGTGATCGAGGGCACCGTTATTGGAGGAGGTGGCGGCGTCCCCTGGAGCAGGGGAGAGCCATCCCCCCGCTTCCCCCCTATAAATTGGGGGATAGCGAGGGAAATGCTCATCCATCCTTCCTCCCTTCTCCGAGTGAGAACCTCCATAGCTTGCCCTTCCACGTGCTCCCGACCTTAGAGTGGCACTCACCCTCAGCCATGAACAGGGGATGAGGGCGGCCATCGTCCTTAGCTCCAAGGAGGGTCTCTCGTCGGGATCATGCCACCGCTTTAGCCACGGAGGCGGAGGGCGGCCCGAGCATGCGCGATGGAAGAGGCGCGATGGGCCATGGCCGTCGTGGAGGACGAGGTCGAGGGAGGCGGAGCGTTGCTCCACCTCCTCCTCCGATGTTGGGCCTCTCCCTTGAGGAGACCCATGCCAAAGTGACGGCACTGGAGTTCTTCCTCAAGCTGGCCGGTCCCGTCCAGAGCCATCTGCGCCTCCCTCGCCCTGTCGCCAAGGCGATGGAGGCCGACGAGCCGCCTGTCCTTTGGTTATGGGCGCATGGTTGTTGTAATGGTGCGATGCAGGTGGACGTCGCGTACTCAGCGAGTCACATCATGTTCCTTAGGTGCGAATGGAAGACCTTCGCCCACGCCCACAACCTCTAGGAAGGACACGTCATTCGTTTTAAAATGACGGAGGCCAATCTGCTCTCCGTCAAGATTTATGGGCGCTCAGGCGTCTGTCTCAGCTAATGTGAAGAGAGCTTGAACGGCGCCGAAAGCTCCTCCTCGAGCGAGAGTGATGAGGAGGACAGTGGTGAAGACAGTGACGACGAGTCCGGCCTTCGGACAGTCAAGTTGGAGCCTAACGACTCGATCTTGGACTGACCGCCGGCCGCACCATCACCGCCAGCCTCACGCCTCTCCCCCTCCCGGCAGGACGACTTGCCGGGGGCCGTTGTCCCGGGTGCTGCCTCATCTTCCACCTGGGTCTTCCGGCAGGCCCATGGACTTCGGCTTCTGGGGTCCATCCCCCTTTCTCCAGTGCTGGCCCTCTCCTTCGCGCAATTGTAGGATAAAAATTAGGTCTAGAGGGGGGGTGATTAGAGTACTTGACTTTTTCCCAATTTTAATTCTTGGCAAGTTTTAGCATTCATAGCATATCAAGGAACACCCTACACATGCATATCTAAGAGTGTAGGAGCGGAAAGTAAAGACAATGCACATGTAAGTAAAGAGAGGGTTAGGAAAGCAAACACAAGTGATGACACATTGATTTTTCCTGTGGTTCCGATAGGTGGTGCTATCGTACATCCACGTTCATGGAGTCTTCAACCCACGGAGGGTAACGGTCGCGAGAGTCCACGGAGGGCTCTACCCACTAAGGGTTCCACAAAGAAGCAACCTTGACTATTCCATGCGGCTTCCCTCCATGAAGGACTAGCCTCACTATGGGTAGATCTTCATGAAGTAGGCGATCTCCTTGCCCTTACAAACTTCTTGGTTCACTCCACAACACGAAGTAGGAGGCTCCCAAGTGACACCTAACCAATCTAGGAGGCACCACCCTCCAAAAGGTAATAGGCTCGGTAATGATGATGAACTCCTTGCTCTTGTGCTTCAAGATGATAGACTCCTCAACACACAATCACTCTCTCACAGATTTGACTTGGTAGAAGAGATGGGATTGGTGGAAAGCAACTTGGGGAGGCTAGAAATAAAGATCCATGTGGTTGGAGTGGAAGATCTTGACCTCAACACAATGGTAGGGGGTTCTCTCTCAGAAAACTGAGTAGGATAGGTATGGAATAGTTCTGAGTGCTTCTCTTTCGAGTAGGTAGTGGTGGAGGGGTATATATAGGCATCCCAAAAAATCCAACCGTTACACACAAACTGAACAACTCGGTGACACCGATGTGTAAATCTCGGTGGTACTGAAGTGAACAAAAGTGGCAACTTTTGAATCTCGGAGGGACCGATATATGAATCTCGGTTGTACCGACAAGATGACCAACGTTCAGAATTGCCAAACTCGGTGACGCCAATTCACCATTTTCGGACAGACCGAAAATGTGAACTTGCGTAACAGAAACTTGGCAACCCAACTCGGTGGCACCGAAAGCAGTGTCGGCTGCACCGAAGTGTTAGGGTTTGGCTGAGTATTTCTAGGGTTTGGAATCGGTGGCACCAGGATAGGAATGTTGGTTGCACCGATTTTTCATATTTTGCTTTGGACAGACTTTGGTGGGAGAGTTTGTGGATGCTTTCGTGACTATCACTTGTGCACGTTTGAGCATATTGTTCATCATCAGAACTTTACTCCCTTTTAATAGTATTGGCTTTCCTATGGACTCGAAGTGATTTCTCACAAATGTAAAATGTAGAGTCCTCTTGCTTGAAGCTTTACAATCTCCACAATCTCCACAATCTGCACAATCTATTTCCTTGCAACTTGGGGTAATTCCACAATCTCCACAATCTTTTGGCCATCCCTATCATTGAACTTTTCCTGAAATATACTTGGTGGACAAATTAGTTCAATGACTTATATTTTGTTATTAATTACCAAAACCACCAAGGGAGCAAATATGCTTTCAGCAATGCTGGTCCAGGAGGGGCCAGGTTCTTGCCTTCCCATCTGGACGCTTTGCCCCTCTGCACAGTGTTGGTCCAGAGGGGTCAGGCTAGGCTTCTGCCGGGAGCCTCTCGCCATCTTTTTCTTCTTATAACCTGCCACCCCTTTCCATCTTTTTCTTCTTGTAATCTCCCCTATGGGAGAAAGTGTAATGGAGGTGTAATTAAGAAAAAGCAATATCTTATGTAAATTTCACCCTATTTTGAATAATTGTATGTTATCCTCCTCGTTATACTGACTCTTTGTATGGAACTTTCCCTACACCATTTTCGGAAGAATCTTGCTAGCATGAGTAGCCCTACCGCGAGTGCTTTGAGGAACGGGTCCTTAGAAGCCTACTGGCGATGCCACCACCGACAAGATACCTTGATGTTCTTGGCATGGCCGTTCAGAATGTTGGTCATGCTCGAAACAAAGTAAGGGCACGACCGTTGTTACTTGAGTCATTGAGCGGACTCGAAACGAAACAAGAAGCACAAGAGTGGCCACTTAAGCTGCTAAGCAGTCCCAAAACATAGTGAGGGCACAGCCGATCACGACAAGGTTCTTGTGCATGTAGGTTTTTCATACAGAGGTCGAAATTGTCCAAGGAAAATAATCCGACAGTAAAAATTCTCTTGGGGTTTTGCAACTTATCTTTTCGTTGTTGTACTCCTCCCGACAAGATTTTTTTCGGACGTCGCTCATAGGTATCCATACCACCATTCCCCTCAGCAAAGCTGCATGCGAGGTAACCTTCTGTCCTTTGAGAAAAAGAAAGAAGAGAAAATATGGATATGGAACCTTGGTGGTCTGTTAGCTCTTGCCAGGATTAAGTGTAATGCAATATCTCAGACAAACATGCACATAAGTAAACATGAGAATCAATCAAGATTTGCAGAACACTTATCTTTATTCAACTATGCATAGGGTCTGAGCCTGGCTTTGTACCAAGGATTACATGCTTCAGCAGCAAGACTTGTACAAAAGGTGGTTGCCGGGACAGCCCGGCAACCGCGCCTCACGGGTAGAACTTGCGAAGATGTTCGATATTCCAGGAGTTGCTCACTGGGATGCCATCTTCGGTCTCCAAGCGGACTGCGCCAGGCCTGGTGACTCGTACTACCTAATAAGAGCCTTCCCACTTTGGTGTCAACTTGTTAAAATTCTTGGCAGACTAAACTCGCCGAAGAACAAAGTCACCTTCCTCAAGACTTCTGGCATTAACTTTGCAGCTATGGTAGCGGCGCAAAGCTTGCTGGTAGCGTGCATCTCTCACAGCAACCTAAAGATGGTCTCCTCAAGGAGCGTCGCATCATCTTGCCGCAACTTCTTTGCTCGAGCTCATCATATGCGAGCACACGAGGCGACCCGTGTATGAGTTTTGTGGGTAGAACTGCCTCCACCCCATAGACCTGGGAGAAGGGTGTCTGGCTGGTAGCTCGATTTGGTGTCGTTTTGATTGACCAACGAACCACCGGCAACTCATCAATCCAATGCCTTCCGCACTTGTGCAGCTTGTCTAAAGTTCTCGGCTTGAGGCCTCGCAGCACTTCAGCATTAGCCATTTCCGCTTGACCGTTGCTCCTTGGGTGGGTAATGGAAGCAAAACAGATTTTGCTGCCAAGGTCTTGGACATACTACATGAAGGTGCAGCTTGTGAACTGTGTGCCATTGTTAGTGATATCCTGTTGGGAATACCAAAACGGCAAACTTGTCCTTTGAAGAACTTGACGACTGACTTTGCTATCACCTTTCTCATTGCTTCCACTTCCGGCCACTTTGTGACTTCTCAATAGCAACGTACAAGTACTCAAAGCCCCGACAGTGGGGGGAAAGGGGCCCAAGATGTCGAGCCCCCAGACCGAAAATGGCTAGGAGAGAGGGATTGTTTGAAGGGCTTGAGATGGTTGAGTTAATTTCTTCGAATGAAACTGACATGCTTCACACTTGGTTACTAATGTAGTTGCATCCTGGAAGGCAGTGGGCCAAAACAAACCTTGCGGGAATGCCTTTCCGGCAATTGCTCCTGATCCTATATGGGAGCCACATATGCCTCCATGTATCTGCGCCAACAGCTCTATTCCATCCTCCCAAGAAATGCACTTGAGTTTCATGTCATTCGGTCTCTTTTTGTAGAGGACTTTGTCTACGAACTGGTACATATGAGACTGGTGGGCTATTTTCTCTGCTGCCTCTTGTTCCTCAGGGAGTTCTCCTGTTTAAAGGAAATGGACGATGTGTTGTGCCCATGCAGGAGCCTAGGGCTCGACAACAAGGATTAATGGCATATCCTCCGCCGGGGAAACATTTGTGTTAACGGCAAGGGCATGGGGGCCTGCCGGAGCCTGCTGCCTCCCAGCAAGCCTGGCGGGAGTGGGAGCTTCTACGGCAAGAGCCTAAGGCCCCACCGAAGCACGGTGCTCACCAGCAAGCCTAACGTTGTCTCCGGCAACTTCCTCTCCGGCGGCTCCTGGGAGCTCTACCGAGAAATACTTGCTGGAACTCAACTTCCTTCTTTTCTCTTGTGTAGTCGATGGTGTCATGGAGGGTTGAGTCAATCGGAGCATGAAAGGTCCTGGTTCCACAGGCAACTTAAGGGTGGCACACTTTGATAGGACATCGGCAACGCTGTTCTCTGCACGTGGAACATGTTCCATTTGTAATCCGTCGAAACATTCTTCCAACTTCCTCACTTCATCTACATAAGCTTCCATCAATGGACTCTGGTAATCTTTGTTCACTTGCCTTATGACAAGCTAAGATTCACCCTTGACAATAAGTTTCTTGATCCCAAGGTCTGCCGCGATCCTGAGGCCGCCAAGCAGTCCATCGTACTCGGCAGTGTTGTTCATTGATCTCTTCGGGGGAAAGTGCATCTGAATCACATACTTTAGGTTCTCTTCGGTGGGTGCGACAAGCAGCGCTCTAGCACTGGCGCCTTGCAGCGAGAAAGCTCCATCAAAATACATGACCCACTCTTGATCAGTTTCCTTGCCGGGGAGAGTTGACTCTGGAACTTGTTCATCGGGCATTGGGGTCCATTCTGCAATGAATTCTACCAAGGCTCTGCTCTGAATGGTCGAAGTGCTTTCAAACTTGAGACCAAAGCTTGACAGTTCCAAAGCCCACTCTACAATCCTGCTGGTAGCTTCTGGGTTTCGCAAGATTCGCTACAGCGGGAAGCGAGTGACTACAGTGATCTCATGTGCTTGGAAGTAGTGGCGCAACTTCCTCGAGGCCATAAGAAGGCCAAAAAGCAACTTTTGCACGCCAGAATATCTTGATCTACCCCCTGCCACAGGGAGCTAACAAAATAGACTAGGTGCTGCACCACTTTCTTCCTCTGGATTGCCTCGTTCAACTGCGCAGATCCTTCCTTGCCGGCACCAGGCCCTGTCGGGGAATGCCTTGTCTCGTCGCTTGGCGGCCCTGCCGTTATCGTTGCTTCCTCATCAACTTCTCTTTCAGCCACTAGCACATCACTCACCACTTAATTTGTTGCCGCCAAATATAGCACCAACGCCTCTTGTGGGTTTGGCGCGACTAGGACTGGCGGAGAGGAGAGGTACTTCTTCAAATCCTGAAGCGCTGCCTCCGCTTCCGGAGTCCATTTCATTGGACGTGCCTTCTTCAAGATTTTGAAAAAGGGCAGGGCGCGCTCAGCAGATTTTGAGATGAACCTACTCAAGGCAGCAACACAGCCGGTGAGGTGGCGCACATCTTTGACACGTCTTGGTGCTACGATTTGCTCAATCGCTTTGATCTTATTGGGATTTGCTTCAATTCCTCGTTGAGATACAAAGACCCCGAGAAGCTTGCCGGATGTTACGCCGAACACACACTTCTCAGGGGTGAGCTTCATGTTGATCTTGCGTAGATTAGCATATGTCTCTTCTAGGTCTGATATGAGCGTAGCCTTGTCCTTGGTCTTGACCACTATGTCATCCATATAAGCGTCCATATTCCCATGTAGCTGGGGCTCAAAACCAATCTGGACTACTCTAGCAAATGTAGAACCATCACTTTTCAACCCGAAAGGCATACGCAAAAAGCAATACGTGTCGCATGGGGTGATATATGCGGTCTTCTCCTCGTCTTCCTTGGCCATGAAAATCTCATGATAGCCAGAATAGGCGTCAAGGAAAGACAACAAGTCGCAACCGGCGGTGTAGTCCACAATCTGGTCGATGCGCGACAAGGGAAAAGGATCTTTGGGGGAGGCTTTGTTGATGTCTGTGAAGTTAATACACAACCTCCGTTTTCCATTCGCTGCACTATGACTGGATTGGCCAACCATGTTGGATGAAGTACTCCCCTGATCAAGCCAGCCACTTCTAATTTCTTGATCTCTTCGGCAATAAACTTTTGCTGCTCCAAATCTTGCTTCCGGACCTTCTACTTTACGGGTCGTGTGTGTGGGCAGACAGCAAGGTGGTGCTCAATCACCTCCTTGGGAACAATAGGGATATCAGATGGTTGCCATGCAAACACATAGATGTTCGCCCGCAGGAAGGCGACGAGTGCGCTTTCCTATTTGTCACCAAGGGTGGAACTTATGGTGAAAGTTCCCCCTGTGCCATCCTCCTTGGCAGGCACCTTCTTAGTCTCTGGCGGAGCAACCTTGGACTTCTTGCTCATGCCGGTGGAGCTCTTTGGCACATCGTCAATGGGAGCGCAGCACTCCGAGGAGGTGCGATTGCCAGAATGTGCGCCAGAGGCCTTGCCGGTCTTCTCCCCCCCGGGGGCTTCAGCGGCAGGAGCAAGTGCCTTGGTGGCAGGTGCTGCAACTACCCCCCGGTAGTGTTGGTTAGCGTAGATGAGTGTGCTTTTCTTGTCGGAGTTGATCGTGATGATGCTCATCGGCCCATGCATCTTCAACACATTGTAAGCGAAATGGGTGTCCGCCATGAACTTGGTCAGTGCTGGGCGACCAAGGATGCCGTTGTATGGCAACGAGATCTTGGCGACGTCAAAGATCATATTGTCCGTTCGGAAATTGATATCATAGCCAAATCTCACTGGCAGCATAATCTCACCCTTCGGCTGAGTTCTCCCTGAATTGACCCCCCTGGAAAGCACCAGTCGGTTCGAGATCTTTATCAGGAATTTGCAGCCTCTGGATGACATCAGGCGAGATCAAGTTCAAGCTGGCCACACTGTCGACTTGCATCTTCGTCACCTTGAGGTTGCAAATTGTTGGCGGAACCAACAATGGCAGATACCCGATCGTAGTTACGCGATCAGGGTGATCCTTGGCGTCGAGGATGATAGGAGTGTTGGACCACTTCAGAGGTCTCTAGGCACCGATAGAGGGCTCCACCGCATTAACCTCGCGCGCCCACTGTTTAAGTTGGTGGTGAGAAGAATGCGACGATGCACCTCCCTCTATGCACATCATCTCTGTAGCCTTCTGGAACTCATGCTCGCTGGACCCGTCATCCTCTTCGATGTCATCATCGTCACCCTCTTGCTTGTCGCGGCCACGGGTGGGCTGGTCTTTTTGTTGCATGGGCTTGCCGCGGCGGCCACCTCGTCCCATGCGCTTCTTGCTGGACCGCTCAGCACCATTCTATCCTTTCTCCTTGTCTCGCCTCTCATATTCAGCCTTTTTCTTCTCGGCAAGCTGCTCTACTTGCCGGCAGTCTTGGAGATCATTGCCTTTGGTGCGATGGATCTTGTAGTACTGCTTGCCGGAGCGTTCTGGCTTGTCGACAGCCGCCATGGCATGGCAGGAGGTGCACCCAGCAACATTGTTGCCAGGGTCTTCAACCTTGGCCTTCTTGGTGGTGGAGGGGTTGCCGGATCCCTCGATGGCAAGTACGGTCTTGCCCTTGCGTTTCTTGTTTCGCCACCGGCCCTTCTTCGTCGGGGTAGAGGTGCTTCATCTTCAGAGTCAACCCTACACCAGCGTCTTCACCGGGGAGTCTCCTCCCTTCTTCAGCCCGAGCACATTTGTCTGCCAGAGCATAAAGCTCAGCAACATCCCTGACTCTGTTCATCGCCAGCTCTTCCCGCATCCTGCGGTTGCTCACGGCTGATAACAACGGCAGGATGAACATCTGGTATGTTGTGGTGCACGTGGCTGAACCTTTGGATGTACTTCTGCAAAGTTTCGCCCTCCTTCTAAGGGATGATATGCAAGTCACTTTCCTGGCCAGGAGCTTGATGACCTCCTATGAAGGCGCCAACAAACTCGTGGCACAGGTCTGCCCAGGAGGCAATGGAATTCTTTGGTAGGTGCATCAACCATGACCTGACGATGGGCTTGAGCACCAACGGGAAGTAGTTGGCAAGTATTTTGTCGCCGTGAGCACCGGCAGCATGCACCGCAATGGTGTAGATGCTTAGGAACTCCGATGGATAAGTCTTGTCGTGATACTTCTCCGGAACCTCTGGCTTGAATGTGCAGGAATTGGGCCACTGGACTTGCCGTAGCTCACGGGTAAACGTTGGACAATCCACCTTGTAAGGTAGGTTGACAGGATACCCTGGCGCAGACTTGTCTACACTGGGCCCCGCGCGCCTATCAGACTGAAGGCGCGCTTCCTGCTGCCGCTCGATTGCAGTTCGAGCGTCTTCCTTGCCCCGTTCCCAAAGAACTTGGCGCTGGTCACGGCTTGCCCGTGGGTCAGATGATGCCGTCGAGTAACCATCGTAAGTGTCGGTCCGCCAAGTCGGTGACCGACGTTGTTGCTGTGGAGGAGAGTGCACCGAGGTCACACCGCCTCCGGCCTTCTCACCACTAGCGTGAGCCGGCTTGGTCGAGTGAAACTTATCCGTGAGGCTGAGGAGGCTTTGAATGGTGGCTCTCCATTCGTCGAGCTTCTCCGCAGCAGGAGGGAAGTTTAGGAGTAGCTGTGCTCGCGCCATCGTTTCTTCTGACGTGATCGACAGCAAATGGCGCGAGGAACGCGAGGTGCTATGACTTATAACTGTGTTAGAAGGAGCATTGCTGCGGTCCCACGACAACACACCACTCCCACTAGCATGCTGGCGAGCGTGCTGGTCCTACGCACCTCTGGAGTGATGTGCAGGAGATTTTCCATGGGGACGTTGAGAACTGCGGACGCTGTGGCGCGGCTTCTCGCGCGCGTCGTGGGAAGGTCACGGTGTAGGCGCCGGAGTGGGTGCCCTGGAAGATACCCTTCCGCCCCCAGAGTTCGCCGTACCTCCCACAGGCGGTACCGTTCCGTCCTGGAGATTCAGGGGCTTGGGGGTTCCTGCGGCCGCCATGGGCGTCTCCATGGCGAGTGTCGCCGCTCGCTTGGCCTTGTTCACCAGAGCGTCGTGGATGTTCTGAACCTCCTGCTCCTCCTCCTCCACCCGCGTCTACGCCATCGCCTGTCTGCGCAGATACATGGACAGTGGATGCGGATGGGCCAACCGCCGTCAGCCCTTCTTCCTGGGGGCCATGGCGATGATGAATATGAAGAAACTAGTGCGCTGATCACCAGAATGGTTTCGCACGACCTACTCCCCCTACCTGTTGCGCCAAAGATGTCGTGGGAACGAGAAACTTTGGGATCGGAGGGACCCCTTTCGTTTCGGCGGGGGTGAAGGCTCACGCAAACAGCAGGTCTGATGAATAGCACGTGGGGATTTTACCCAAGTTCGGGCCACAAAGATGCGTAAAACCCTACTCCTCCTTGGTTGTATTGAGAGTGTTCTTAGGGTTCTAGCTATAGGAGAACTGTCAACTAGAAGGTCCCTAGACTAAAAGTACCAATGTCTGAAGATCCAAAAAAGTCCTCTACTGTATCGCCATGGGCCTCCTTTGATACTCTGAAGGGGATCCCAATAGTGGCGTACAGTGCGTACACAGGGTGTACAGAGCTATAGTGCTATCATACCTTACACTAGTGGAGTAGGACAAGCGCATTTAATGCACCGTCAGGCATCTCTGTCCGTCTATGAGACGGGACAGGAGCCCGTCCCATCGGTACCGCTTAGCCTCCTCTAGCGCCACCGCTGCGACACGTGCCCAGGCGAGGTGACACCTAGCCTGTGCGCTAGCGTGGCCATGCCAGGGCTTTGCCTTGCCGGGGCTTCGCCTTGCCGGGTCTTGCCGGGGCTTTATCTTTGCCTGAGGGTTTGATGGTCATCCTGGCAAGGTCTTGCCGGGGATCTCGATCTTCTGTGCTGGTACTTGGTAAGTCCCTGCTGGGCCTTGTTGCTAGGGTGGCTACCACTACCCGTGCATGAGTAAAGGGGCACTAGGAAGCCCAAAACTCTTGTGCACCGACATTTGGTTATGAGGATGACTTCGATTTCCCCCTCCGGGAGGGAAGTTTCCCCAGAAGAACAGCTCCGCTAGAGCTCTAGATGGGTTCTACCCAAGTTCCGCCTCAAGACATAGGTGCTTCGTCCCGAAAGCTCTCTCCTAATTTTTTCTAGGTCAAAAACCTTCATATAGCAGAAGGTGGGCACCGGAGGCCTGCCAGGGGGCCCACAAGCCACCAAGGTGCTGCCAGGGGGTAGGCCATGTCTGGCAGGCTTGTGATCTCCTGGTGGGTCCCCTCTGGTATTTGTTTTGCCCAATAATTTTTATATATTCCAAAATAATTCTCATATTTCCTCCTTTTCCAGTCCAGAATTCCAGCTGCCAGCATTCTCCCTCTTCATGTAAACCTTGTAAAATAAGAGATAAAAGGCATAATTATTGTACCATAGTGTGTAATAATAGCCCATAATGCAATAAATATCAATATAAAAGCATGATGCAAAATGGATGTATCAACTCCCCCAAGCTTAGAGATCGCTTGTCCTCAAGCGAAAGCCGAAATCGCTAAATATGTCCACAAGTTTAGAGATAGAGGTGTCGATAAAATAAAATACAGACATGAGGGCATCATGATCATCTTTAGAACAGAAATATTTATTGATATATAATTTCTTATACTAGAGTAACAATTCATTCATAGGATAAAGTATGAACCAAGAGCTCTATTGAGAACCGAAAAACTATGCTCTCAGTCATCGAAGCAATTGCAATTTATCACAACATCCGAAAGAGTCAATATAAGACCTTGTAAAGCGAATCCACATACTCAATCATCTTTTAGCATTTCGTAATTGCTAACACTCACGCGGTACTCATGAGGTCAAAGCTTCAATTGGACACGGAGAAAGATAGGGGATTATAGTTTTGCCTCCCAATAATTTACCTCCAGGGTAATGTCAACAGAAATAACTCATGATCACCCACATCCGAGTGGATATACGTGCCAAGAGAGAAAGGCGAAATATAGG
The DNA here is from genome assembly GCA_022496015.1 of Hordeum marinum. Classification (NCBI taxonomy): domain Eukaryota; kingdom Viridiplantae; phylum Streptophyta; class Magnoliopsida; order Poales; family Poaceae; genus Hordeum; species Hordeum marinum. The sequence continues at coordinate 298,150,135 of CM039675.1, read as the reverse complement.
AAGTGGTGAAGATCACCATGACTCTTGCATAAAGGTAAGTAGTTATGAAGTAAAAGTAACAGATGGGCCCTTCGCAGAGGGAAGTAGTGGTTGTCATGCACTTTTGCTTTTTGGGTGTGCAAACCCTTAATGAAAAGGAACGCCGCGTTGTATTGCCCTTTGTGATAGCAACCTTTATTATGCAGTCCATCGCTTTTATTTCTTTACCATCACAAGTTCGTACAACGCTTATTTTCCCTTACAATAAAAGATCATACATATTTAGGATCAATTCTTATTGCTTTTGCACCAATGACAACTTACTTGAAGGATCTTACTCAATCCATAGGTAGGTATGGTGGACTCTCATGGCAAAAATGGATTGAGGGTGTTTGGATGCACAAGTAGTATCTCTACTTGGTGAGGAAGTTATGGCTAGTATGAGGTGGAAGCAAGCACTACATGTTGGAGGATCAATAACCATATAACTTCTATTCGGAAATAAGCAAACATAACCCATTATGTTGTCTTCCTTGTACAACATCAACTTCCTAGCATATAATAATTTAATGAGTGCTCACAATCATAAAATATGTCCAAGATAATATATTTATATGTGAACCTCTATTTCTTTATTACTTCCTTTTAATTGCACCAATGACCAATCGCTATGTTTGTCAACTCTCAACAAATTTCAATCAACATACTTTTTATATGTGAAGTCATCACTCCCCATAAGATCATCATATATACTCTTTGCTTTTATTCTATTCCTCTTTCTATTTCTTATTTATTTTTCTCAAGATCATAGCGAGCAAGCAAAGTCCTCACATAAAAACTACTTTTTATTATATAACTCTCGGACTCGCTTACATAAGGGCAACATAAAGCAAAACTCAAAGCTAGATCATACTAAAACTTTATTCTACTAGATCAAGATATAACCAAAAGGATCAAACTAGGAAAAACGAGAAAAGTAATGGATGTGATGCCGATACGATACGGGGGAACCTCCCCCAAGCTTGGCACAAGCCAAGGGGAGTCCCAGTACCCATGTACTTAGATATCCTTCTTCGGAGGTGGTGATGTTGGAGTTGTTGATGAGGTTGGAGGCTTGTCCTCCGTCTTCCAAGGCATTGGCTCACCATTGTAAAAAGATGAACGAGTCTCTAGGATCCTCAAATATGCAGCCAAACTCATTCTCTTAAATCTGTATTCATACTCACAGTTTTGGTTTTGCAGGTCATCGATCTGGGCTTGGAGATGCTCGATTTTCTCGTAAAGCTTGAAGATGTTCTCCCCGATGTCCTTTGCGTCTCATGTCTACTACGTAACCTTCTTCTTGTAGATTTGTGTTGGGCCTCCAAGCGCAGAGTTTTGCAGGACAGTAGCAAATTTCTCTCAAGTGGATGACCTAAGGTTTATCAATCCGTGCGAGATGCAGGATGAAGATGGTCTCTCTCAAACAACCCTGCAATCAAATAACAAATAGTCTCTTGTGCCCCCAACACACCCAATACAATGGTAAATTGTATAGGTGCACTAGTTCGGCGAAGAGATGGTGATACAAGTGCAATATGGATGGCCGATATAGGTTTTTACGATCTGAAAATATATAAACAACAAGGTAGCAAGTAACAAAAGTGAGCAAAAACGGTATTGCAATGCTTGAAAACAAGGCCTAGGGTCCATACTTTGACTAGTGCAATTTCTCTCAACAATACTAACAGAGTTGAATCATATGTAAATACCTCTCATGCGATAAAGAGTTCACTCCAAAGTCACAAACAGCGGTGAACAAATGAAGAAATTATTGTAGGGTAAGAAACCTACTCAAAGTTATCTTTTCTGATCAATCTTATGAGCTATCCCTATAAGTGTCACCAACAATCCTAGAGTTCATACTAGAATAACACCTTAAGATACACAACAACCAAAACCCTAATGTCACCTAGATACTCCAATGTCACCACAAGTACCCATGGGCTTGATTATACGATATGCATCACACAATTTCAGATTGATCATGTTTAATCCAACACAAAGAACTTCAAAGAGTGCCCCAAAGTTTCTACCAGAGATTCAAGACGAAAACATGTGCCAACCCCTATGCATAGATTCCCAAGGTCACGGAACCCACAAGTTGATCAACCAAAAATACATCAAGTGGATCAATAGAACATCCCATTTTCACCACGGATATCCCATTGCAAGACATACATCAAGTGTTCTAAAATCCTTAAAGACTCAATCTGATAAGAAAACTTCAAAGGGAAAACTCAATTCATCACAAGAAGATAGAGAGGGGAAATCTCCATATGATTCAGCTACATCAATAAAGCTCGTGGTACATCAAGATCGTGCCATCTCAAGAACACGAGAGAGGGAGAGAGAGATCAAACACATAGCTACTGGTACATACCCTCATCCCGAGGGTGAACTACTCTCTCCTTGTCATGGAGTCCGTCGGGATGATCAAGATGGCCTCCGGTGATGGTTTCCCCATCCGACAGGGTGCCAAAACGGGCTCTCGATTGGTTTTTCGTGGCTCTAGAGGCTTGTGGCGGCGGAACTCCTAATCTAGGTTTCTTTTCGGAGGTTTAGGTATTTATAGGAGTATTTTTCGTTGGTCCCATGTCCAGAAGGTTCCCGAGGAGGTCACAAGCCAGCTAGGTGGCCGCGTCTTGGTGGCTTGTGACTCCCTCAGGGCACTTCTCTGGTATCTTTTCGCTCCAATATTTTTTATATTTTCCAAAAAAATTCTCCATAAATTTTCAGCCCATTTCGAGGACTTTTATTTCTGCACAAAAACGACACCATGGTAGTTCTGCTGAAAACAACGTCAGTCTAGGTTAGCTCTAATAAAAGCATACCAAAATCATATAGAATTATTGTAAACATGGCATGAATACTTCATAAATTATAGATGCGTTGGAGATGTATCAGTATCCCCAATCTTAATTCTTGCTCGTCCTCGAGTAGGTAAATGATAAAAGAAATAATTTATGAACTGTGAATGCTACCTAACATATTTATCAATGCAATCTTCTTATTGTGGCAAGAATGTTCAGATCCACAAGACTCAAAACAAAAGCTTAATGTTGACATAAAAACAATAATATTTAAAGCATACTAACAAAGCAATTGTGTCTCTTCAAAATAACATGGCAAAAGAAAGTTATCCCTAAAAAATCATATGGTCTGGCTATGCTCCATCTTCCCCACACAAAGTATTTATATCATGCACAACCCCGATGACAAGTCAAGCAATTGTTTCACACCTTTTATGTTCTCAAAACTTTTCAACCTCAAGCAATACATGAGCATGTGCTATGGATATAGGACTATAGGTGGAATCGAATATGGTGGAGGTTGTGAATTAAAGGAGAAGATAGTCTCACATCTACTAGGCGTATCAACGGGCTACGGAGATGCCCATTAATATATATCAATGTGAGTGAGTAGGGATTTCCATGCAATGGATGCACTAGAGCTAAAACTGTATGAAAGCTCAAAAAGAAACTAAGTGGGTGTGCATCCAACTCTCTTGCTCACGAAGATCTAGGGCAATTTGAGGAAGCCCATCATTGGAATATACAAGCCAAGTTCTATAATGAAAAATTCCCACTAGTATATGAAATTGACAATATAGGAGACTCTCTATATGAAAAACATGATGCTACTCTGAAGCACAAGTGTGGTAAAGGATATTAGCATTGCCCGTTTTCTCTTTTCTCTCATTTTTTTATTTTTTTGGTGGGCATCTTTGGCCTCTTTTTCTATTTGGGATTCTGTGGCCTCTTTAATTTTTTTGTAAAGTCCGAAGACTCATCCCAACTTGTGAGGGAATCATAGCTTCCATCATCCTTTCCTCACATGGGACAATGCTCTAATAATGAAGATCATCACACTTTTATTTACTTACAACTCAAGAATTACAACTCGATACTTAGAACAAAATATGAGTCTATATGAATGCCTATAGCGGTGGACCGGGATGTGCAATGAGTCAAGAGTGACATGTATACAGAATATGAACGGTGGCTTTGCCACAAATAGGATGTCAACTAGATGATCAAGCAAAGCAATATGGCAATGATGATGCGTGTCATAAACAGAACGGTGGAAGATGCATGGAAATATATCTTGGAATGTCTATGGAAGTGCCATAATTGGTAGGTATGGTGGCTGTTTTGAGGAAGAATATATGGTCGCTTTATTGCACCGGCGAAAGTTGCATGGAACTAGAGAAGCTAGCAAAGGTGGAAGGGTGAGAGTGCATATAATTCATGGACTCACATTAGTGATAAAGAACTCACATACTTATTGCAAAAGTTTATTGGTCATCGAAGCAAAGTATTAGATGCATGCCCCTAGGGGAGATGTTGGTAGGAGTAAACCATTGCGAGCTCTCGACCGTCACACAAAGGTTGACAATCAATAAACAAATCATGCTCTGACTTCCTTACATAACAGTTCACCAGATGTGCATGCTACGGGAATCACAAACCTTTACACAAGTATTTTTACTAATTCAAAATTACTTCCTAACATGACTCTTAATATTACCATCTTTATATCTCAAAACTTTATGCCACGAATCAAACTTCTCATAATACTCCATACACTTTATATGAAAGTTTTTATTATATCCCTCTTGGATGCCTATCATATTAGGACTAAATTCATAACCTAAGAAAATTACCATGCTGTTTAGAGATTCTCAAAATAATATAAGTGAAGCATGCGAGTTCATAAATTTCTATAAAATGAAACCACTGCCGTGCTCAATAAAGATATAAGTGAAGCACTAGAGCAAATTGACAAACTACTCCAAATAGATATAAGTGAAGATGAATGAGAAGGTAAACAATAAAGTAGCTATGTGAGGGATCTCTCTATCAATAAATATTTTAAGATCTGAGTATTTTATTCAATAGCAAGCAAAAGAAAAATAGCACTCCAAGAATAGCACGCATCATGTGAACGAATTGAAATTTAGGCTCAACATAGGCTAACCGATAATTGTTGACGAAGAGAGATGGGATGCGTAGCATCCCCAAGATTAGATTCTTGAGACTTCTTGAAATATTTACTTGGGTGTCTTGGGAATACTCAAGCTTGAGATTTTGCATCTCGTTCAATCCTCTCATACCATGGTTTCACCTATTCTCAAAAACTTCATCCACACAAAACTCGAAAAGAACTCGTGAGATAGGTTAGTACACATAATAATAAATCAACTCTTTATGTATTGCCAACACAGGTTGGACAATAATTTTCAAACATTAGGTACTGTATAATATCATTTACACAATTTATATTGACCAATATAGGCTATGGAAACTATAGGATAAGTAGATTACAAAACTATGACAGCAATCTGTCCAAACAGAACAGTCTGTAGCAATTTATGAAAAAGTGTACTTATGTAACTCAAAAAATTATGAAAATTCATAAAATGCTAAATAATTTATATTAAAATACTGTGTAAAAATTTCAGAAACTTTCCACGTTCGAGTAAAATATGTAAATTCAAACATTACAACAGAAGTTTCTGTTTTTACCCAGCACATATCAAACATGCAATTCAAGCATCCTAAAAGAAATTATTGGAACTTTTTATTCAAAACCAAGATTAGAAATAACACCCAACATTTAAAAACAAAATAAAATTACACTCCAAGTAAAACTCATATTATGTGACGAATAAAAATATAGCTTCAAGTAAGATATACTGATAGTGTTGAAGACGAAAGAGGGGATGCGTTCCGGGGCATCCCCAAGCTTAGGCGCTTGAGTCTTACTTGGATATTACCTTATGGGTTCCTTAGGTAACCCGAATATTAGGTTATGGTCACCCATTATTCTCCTCATATTGATGTCTTACCAAAAACTTGAAAACTTCAATCACACAAAACTTAACGGAACTTGGTGAGAAGGGTTAGTGTAATAAAGATAGATCATTCACTTAGGTACTTTCAAGACATGATTCATAATTATTCCCACATAATACCTAATGTATTACATAATTATCACAATTTATATTACTCAATATAATCTATAGGAACACTTGAAACAAGCAAACTATGCATGCAAAACAGAATCTGTCAAAAACAAAACAATTTGTAAAGATCTGAATGGTCACCAAACTTCCGTGACTCTAAAATTTCTAGAAAATTAGAAAATATCACCGAATTTTCATATAAATGTTTTGTAAAAATTTCAGAATTTTTTGAATCTCCAGTAAAATCAGATAATTCATATACTGGATGCAAAACTTTCTGTTTTTGCACACAATCAAAGAAGCAAGTATCCACACTATTCCAAAGGCTTTACTTGGCACTTTATTGAAATAAAAGACACAAAATATGATTAATACAGTAGATTAATCATGTGAACACATCAAAACATAAAGTAAAAGTCTCCCTACAAGCGCTTTTCTTTAATGCCTTTTAGCTAGGCATGATGATTTCAATGATGCTCGTATATGCATAATAATTGAAACATGCAAAAGAGCATCATGAATCTCATGACAAGCACATTTAAGTATAACCCACTTCCTATTAATAGGGATTTTGCGATCAAACAATTTATGGGAGGAACAATCAACTAGCATTGGAAGGCAAAACACGCACAACTTCAAAACCTTGAACACATAGAGAGGAAACTTGATATTATTGCAATTTCTACAAGCACATGTTCCTCCCTCATAATATTTTTCAGTAGCATAATGAAGGAATTCCACAATATAATCGGCACATAAATCATTCTTTTCATGATCTACAAACATAGAAATTTTACTACTCTCCACACAAGAAAATTTCTTCTCATGACTAAAAGTGGGAGTAAACTCAACAAAATAACTATCATGTGAAGCATAATCCAATTGAAAATGGCTATCATTCTTCTCATGATAGGTATCATGGTTGTCATTGTTCTTTACAGCATACATGTCATTGCAATAATCATAAATAGGAGGCATGCTTACATCATAATAAATTTTCTCATCAAAACTTGGGGGACTAAACATATCATCTCCATCAAACATAGCATCCCCAAGCTTGTGGCTTTGCATATCATTAGCATCATGGATATTCATAGAATTCATAATAATAATATCACTATCATGCTCATCATTCAAAGATTTAGTGCCAAACATTTTAATAACTTCTTCTTCTAACAGTTGAGCACAATTTTCCTTTCCATCATTTTCATGTAAGACATTAAAAAGATGAAGCATATGAGGCAACCTCAATCCATATTTTTTTGTAGTTTCTTTTATAAAACCAAACTAGTGAAAAACAACAAAACTAAAAGATTCAATTGCAATATCTAAAGATATACCTTCAAGCACTCACCTTTCTGGCAACGACGCCAGAAAAGAGTTTGTTGTCTACTACGTAGCCTTCTTCTTGTAGACTCGTGTTGAGCCTCCAAGCGCAGAGTTTTGTAGGACAGTAGGAAATTTCCCTCAAGTGGATGACCTAAGGTTTATCAATCTGTGGGAGGTGTAGGATGAAGATGGTCTCTCTCAACCAACCATGCAATCAAATAACAAAGAGTCTCTTGTGTCCCCAACACACCCAATACAATGGTAAATTGTATGGTGCACTAGTTCAACGAAGAGATGGTGATACAAGTGCAATATGAATGGCAGATATAGGTTTTTGCAATATGAAAATATAAAAGCAGCAGGGTAGCAAGTAACAAAACTGAGCAAAAACGGTATTGCAATGCTTGAAAACAAGGCCTAGGGTCTATAGTTTCACTAGTGCAATTTCTCTCAACAATACTAACATAGTTGAACCATATGTAAGTACCTCTCGTGTGACAAAGAGTTCACTCCAAAGTCAGAAATAGCGGAGAACAAACAAAGAAATTATTGTAGGGCAAGAAAGCACCTCAAAGTTATCTTTTCCGATCAATCTTATGAGCTATCCCTATAAGTGTCACAAACAACCCTAGAGTTCGTACTATAATAACACCTTAAGATACAAATCAACAAAAACCCAAATGTCACCTAGATACTCAAATGTCACCACATGTCCCCATGGGCTTGATTATACGATATGCATCACACAATTTCAGATTCATCATGTTCAATCCAACACAAAGAACTTCAAAGAGTGCCCCAAAGTTTCGACCGGAGATTCAAGATGAAAATATGTGCCAACCCCTATGCATGGATTCCCAAGGTCACGGAACCCACAAGTTGATCACCAAAACATACATCAAGTGGATCAATAGAACATCCCATTGTCACCATGGGGACTTGTGGTGACATTTGAGTATCTAGGTGACATTTGGGTTTTCAGAGGTTTGGGTATTTATAGTAGTATTTGGCATTGGTCCCACGTCCAGAAGGTTCTAGAGGAGGTCACAAGCCAGCTAGGCACGGCCAAGGGGTGACCGTGCCCTGGTGGCTTGTGACTCTTGTCCGATATCTTTTCGCTCTAGTATTTTTTTTATTTTCCAAAAATATTCTCTATAAATTTTCAGCCCATTCCAAGGACTTTTATTTCTGCACAAAAACAACATAATGGGAGTATTGGTGAAAACAACGTCTATCCGGGTTAGTTATAATAAAATCATACCAAAATTATATAGAATTATTGTAAACATGGCATGAATACTTCATAAATTATAGATATGTTGGAGACGTATCAGCGTCTAGTTTGTGCTTATGGGTAAACTCCCCAATCATCATATGATTGGCACTGAGTCCACGTTCCACCATTCCTTGGCACCTGAAGACTGGCTGCTCCATTGCTTCGAGCCTTGTCTCCATGCTTCTGGTCTTCTTTGGCCCCTCAACATCACGGATGTGCAGCACCCTCTCACGCACCTCAACGGTTTTAGGGTGTTGCAGCACCTCCACAAGATAGGGGTTGATGACCTTCTCGAAGAACTTGTCTTTGGAAGCACTTGGGGACGTCATGGCAATCTAAATCTGCCCGGAAAACAACAACAAAAGAGAACAGAGGATTTTTCCATGGTACGATGATCAAAACCATTTGCACATTTTATAATGAAGTTTTACCGACCTAAAGGATTGTACCACAAGAAAATGGAGTCCGGAGGGTGCACGGGGTGGCCACAAGCCATACCGGCACGGCCAGGGGGTAGGACGCGCCCTGCAGTCTTGTCGCATCCTCATGCACTTTTTGGACTACTTTAATTTTTTGTAATTTATTAAATATACTAAAACAGAGAAAAATTGCTATTGGGAAAACTTTGGAGTCGGTTTGCTTACCGTACCACATACCTATTCCTTTTCGAAGTCTGAAACGTTCGGGTAGGTCTCACTAATGTACTCCTCCAGAGTTATGGTAATGATAATATTAGTTTCAACATTTATGGGAGTACCTGAGATATAATGTTTGATTCTTTTCCCATTTACCACCTTCGGATTTGTACCTTCGGCGTTGTTGATCTTGATGGCACTGGAACGATATACTTTCTCGACAATGTAAGCCCTTCCCATTCAGAGAGAAGTTTTCCTGCAAAAAATCTTAAATGAGGGTTGTATAGCAAGACATGGTCACCTACATTGAATTCACGATTTTGTATCCTTTTATCATGGCATCTCTTAACTTTTTCTTTAAACAACTTGGCATTCACTTAGGCCTGGGTTCTCCATTCATCAAGTGAGCTAATATCAAATAACCTCTTCTCACGAGGAAGTTTTAAATCATAGTTGATCACTTTGATTGCCCAATAAGCTTTAGGCTCTAGTTCTAGAGGTAAGTAACCTGCTTTACCATAAACCATTTTATAAGGAGACATACCCATAGGGTTTTTGTAAGCAGTTCTATATGCCCATAATGCATAATCAAGTTTCTTAGACCAATTCTTTCTAGATCTATTAACAATATTTTGGAATATCAATTTAATTTCTCTATTACTTAATTATACTTGACCATTAGACTGAGGATGATATGGAGATGCGATTCTATGATTAACAACATACTTAGCAAGAAATTTACTGAAAGCACCATGAATAAAATGTGAACCACCATCCGTCATTAAATATCCAAGGACTCCAAATCTATGGAAAATAACTTCTTTCAGCATTTTAATAGAAGTGTTATGATCAGCACTACTAGTTGGAATAGCTCATACCCACTTACTAACATAATCAACAACAACTACAATATGAGTATACCCGTTGGACTTTGGAAAATGTCCCATATAATCAAAACTCCAAACATCAAATGGTTCAATAACAAGAGAGTAATTCATAGGCATTTCCTAACATCTACTAATATTGCCAATTCTTTGACATTCATCACGAGACAAGACAAAGTTATGAGCATCCTTGAAAAGAGTAGGCCAATAAAAACCAGATTGTAATATCTTATGTGCAGTTCTATCTCCAGCGTGGTGTCCTCCGTAGGCCTCGGAATGACACTTGTGTAGGATCTGTTCTTGTTCATGCTCAGGTACACAATGTCTAATAACACCATCTACTACTTTATAAAGGTGTGGATCATCCCAAAAGTAATGTATTAAATCATAGAACAACTTTTTCTTTTGTTGGTATGTAAAACTAGGCGGTATAAATTTAGCAAGAATGTAATTAGCATAATCCACATACCATGGAGCATTACTAGAAGCATTTCTGATTGCTAATTGTTCATAAGGAAAGCTATCATCAAAAGTTAGTGGGTCATAAAGAACATGTTCTAACCTAGACAAGTTGTCTGCTACGGGTTCTCAGCACCCTTTCTATCAATAATATGCAAATCAAATTCTGGTAGCAGAAGAACCCATCTAATAAGTCTAGGTTTAGCATCATTATTTTCCATAAGATAGTTAATAGCAGCATGATCCGTGTGAAAGTTACTTTGGAATCAACAATATAAGGTCTTAACTTATCACACGCAAACACAAATGCCAAAAATTCCTTTTGAGTGGTAGCATAGTTTCTTTGAGCGTTGTTTGGAGTTTTACTGGCATAATGCATAACATTTAATTTATTATCAACTCTTTGTCCTAGAATAGCACCAATGGCATAATCACTAGCGTCACACATAATCTCAAAGGGTAGGTTCCAATCTGGTGGTTGAATAACATGTGTCGTGATCAAGGCTTTCTTAAGAATTTCAAATGCTTCTACACAATCATCATCAAAAATGAATGGACTATCTTTTTGCAAAATATTATTGAGAGGCCTAGAAATCTAAGAGAAGTCTTTAATAAACCTCCTATAGAAACTAGAATGACCAAGGAAACTTCTTATACCTCTGATATCCGTAGGACACGACATTTTTTCAATAGCATCAAGTTTAGCTTTATCAACTTCAATACCTCTTTCGGAGATTTTGTGTCCCAAGACAATTCCTTCATTAAGCATAAAGTGGCACTTATCCCAATTCAAGACAAGATTAGTTTCTTTGCATCTCTGCAAAACTCGATCAAGGTTGCTCAAGCAATCGTCAAAAGAAATTCCATAAACGGAAAAATCATCCATGAAAACCTCAACAATATTTTCACAAAAATCAGAGAATATAGCAGTCATACATCCTTGAAAGGTTTCAGGTGCATTGCATAAACCAAAAGACATACGTCTATAAGCAAAGGTACCAAAAGGGCAAGTAAAAGTGGTCTTCTCTTGGTCCTCTTTTGACACAGGTATTTGACAGAAGCAAGAATAACCATCTAGAAAGCAAAAAATGTGTGTGTTTGGATAGTCTTTCTAGCATTTGATCAATAAAAGGTAGAGGGTAACGATCTTTCCTAGTAGCATTAGTTAATTTCCTAAAGTCAATTACCATTCTATATCCTGTAACAATTCTTTGCGGGATCAATTCATTTTTATCATTAGGAACTACGGTAATACCTCCTTTCTTAGGGACACAATGAATGGGACTAACCCATCTACTAGCAGCAATAGGATAAATTCTACCTACCTCCAGAAGCTTTAATATTTCATTTCTTACCACTTCTTTAATTTTAGGATTTAACCATCATTGGTGATCAACAACTAGGTTAGCATCGGTCTCCATATTAATTTTATGCTGACATAGAGTGGGACTAATGCCCTTAAGATCGTCAAGAGTATATCCAATAGGAGCACGGTACTTCCTTAGAGTTTTCAATAATCTCTTTTCTTCATGCTCTGAAAGGTTTGCACTAATAATAACATGATATATCTTCTTTTCATCAATATAAGCATATCTCAAACAAGGGATCACACTTGATCCCGTGTTTGAGATTAAACAATTGCTGACTCTGAAATATGCTTATCGTGATGAAAAGAAGATATATCCTGTTATTATTAGTGCTAACCTTTCAGAGCATGAAGAAAATAGATTATTGAAAACTATGAAGAAGCACCGTGATGCTATTGGATTTACTCTTGATGATCTTAAGGGCATTAGTCCCACTCTATGTCAGCATAAAATTAATATGGAACCTGATGCTAAACCAGTTGTTGGTCACCAACGACGATTAAATCCTAAAATGAAAGAAGTGGTAGGAAATCAAATATTAAAGCTTCCGGAGGCAGGCATCATTGTCTCCCTAAGGAGGGAGGTATTACTGTTGTTCCTAATGATACAAATCAATTGATCCCGCAAAGAATTGTTATGGGATATAGAATGGTAACTGATTTTAGGAAATTAAATAAAGCTACTAGGAAAGATCATTACCCTCTACCTTTTATTGAAAAAATGCTAGAAAGACTATCTAAACACAAACACTTCTGCTTTCTAGATGGTTATTCTAGTTTCTCTCAAATACCTGTGTCAAAAGAGGATCAAGAAAAAAGAACTTTTAGTTGCCCTTTTGGTACCTTTGCTTATAGACGTATGCCTTTTGGTTTATGCAGTGAACCTACTACCTTTCAAAGATGTATGACTACTATATTATTTGACTTTTGTGAAAAGATTGTTGAGCTTTTCATGGATTATTTCTCCATTTATGGAACTTCTTTTGATGATTGCTTGAGCAACCTTGATCGAGTTTTGCAAAGATGTGAAGAAACTAATCTTGCCTTTAATTGGGAGAAGTGCCACTGTATGGTTAATGAGGTCATTGTCTTGGGAAACAAAATCTCCGAAAGAGGTATTGAGGTGGATAAAGCTAAAGTAGATGCTATTGAAAAAATGTCGTGTCCTTCGGATATGAAATGTATAAGAAGTTTCTTGGTCATGTTGGTTTCTATAGGAGATTTATTAAAGACTTCTCTAAAACTTTTGCCCTCTCACTAATCTCTTGCAAAAATATGTTCCTTTTCTTTTTGATGGTGATTGTGTAGAAGCATTTGAAATCCTGAAGAAAGCCTTTATTTCTGCACCTGTTGTTCAACCACCTGATTGGAACCTACCCTTTGAAATTATGTGTGAGACTAGTGAATATGCTGTTGGTGTTGTTCTAGGACAAATAGTTGATAAGAAATTAAATGTTATCCATTATGCTAGTAAAACTCTAGACAGTTCTCAAAGAAACTCTACCACTGAAAAAGATTTTTTAGCAGTTGTGTTTGCTTGTGATAAGTTCAGGCCTTATATTGTTGGTTCCAAAGTAATTATTCACACTGATCATGCTACTATTAAATATCTTATGTAAAAGAAGATGCTAAACCAAGACTTATTCGATGGGTTCTTCTGCTACAAGAATTTTATTTGCATATTATCGATAGAAAGGGTGCTAAGAACCCCGTAGCAGATAACTTGTCTAGGTTAGAGAATGTTCTTGATGACCCACTACATATTGATGATAGCTTTCCTGATGAACAATTAGCTATCATAAATGCTTCACATAATGCTCCCTAGTATGCAGATTATGCTAATTACATTTTTGCTAAATTTATACCGCCTAGTTTCACATACCAACAAAAGAAGAAGTTCTTCTATGATTTAGAAATTACTTTTTGGATGATCCACACCTTTATAAAGAAAGGGTAGATGGTGTTATTAGACATTGTGTACCTGAGCAAGAACAAGAACAGATCCTACACAAGTGTCATTCCGAGGCCTATGGAGGACACCACGCTCAAGATAGGACTGCACATAAGGTATTACAATCTGGTTTTTATTGGCCTACTCTTTTCAAGGATGCTCGTAAGTTTGTCTTGTCTCGTGATGAATGTCAAAGAATTGGCAATATTAGTAGATGTTAGGAAATGCCTATGAATTACTCTCTTGTTATTGAACCATTTGATGTTTGGGGTTTTGATTATATGGGACCTTTTCCAAAGTCCAACGGGTATACTCATATTCTAGTTGCTGTTGATAATTTACTAAGTGGGTATAAGTTATTCCAACTAGTAGTGCTGATCATAACACTTCTATTAAAATGCTGAAAGAAGTTATTTTCCCTAGATTTGGAGTCCCTGGATATTTAATGACAGATGGTGGTTCACATTTTATTCATGGTGCTTTCAGTAAATTGCTTGTTAAGTATGTTGTTAATCATAGAATTGCATCTCCATATCATCCTCAGTCTAATGGTCAAGTATAATTAAGCGATAGAGAAATTAAATTGATCTTCCAAAATATTTTTAATAGATCTAGAAAGAATTGGTCTAAGAAACTTGATTATGCATTATGGGCTTATAGAACTACTTACAAAAACCCTATGGGTATGTCTCCGTATAAAATCGTTTATGGTAAAGCATGTCACTTGCCTCTTTAACTAGAACATAAAAATTTTGGGCAATTAGAGAGATCAACTGTGATTTTAAACTTGATGGTGAGAAGAGGTTATTTGTTATTTGCTCACTTGATGAATGGAGAACCCAGGCCTATGAGAATGCCAAGTTGTTTAAAGAAAAGGTTAAGAGATGGCATGATAAAAGGATACAAAAGCATGAATTCAATGTAGGTGACCATGTCATGCTATAAAATTCTCGTTTAAGATTTTTTGTAGGAATATTTCTCTTTAAATGGGAAGGGCCTTACATTGTCGAGGAAGTATATCGTTCCGGTGCCATCAAGATCAACAACGCCGAAGGCACTAACCCAAAGGTGGTAAACGGGCAAAGAATCAAACATTATATCTCAGGTAGTACAATTAATGTTGAAACCAATATTATCAATACCATAACTCCGGAGGAGTACATTAGGGAAACCCACCAGAAAATTTCAGACTCCGAAAAGGAATAGGTATGTGGTACAGTAAGCAAACCGACTCCAAAACTTTTCCGATAGCAATTTTTCTCCGTTATGGAGTATTTAGTAAATTAGGAAAATTTAAAGTAGCCCGAAAATTGCACGAAGAGGCTACAAGCTAGGGGGCGCATGTCAGTGTCGAATCCGGCATATCTCGTAGTAGGGGTCCTAAGCTAGGCGTCTTGGAGTGATGGTAACATGGACACATGATTATACCCAGGTTCGGTCTATCTCACGGAGATAACACCTTACGTCCTGCTTTTGATTGTGTTGATATGGGGTTAGTACATAGTACAGGTATCTACTACGAGATTGTAGTAATGAGTATGTGATTGAGATTGAGATTGTCTATTGACTAGCCTGGCCTCGGTTTATATAATGCACTGTAGGCCTAGAGTTTAGAGGAGTCCTTGTCTTGTGCACCAAGTCTTGTGGAATCTCCCTTGTATGCATCATGGGCTCTCCGAACTGGCCCATTAGTGAGTGGCCCTGGGTGTCCTCGGCCTGACCCACTGGTCAGGAGATGACGTGCTGAGTACCCCCTAGTCCAGGACACTCTTAGTAGCCCCCTGAACCAGTCTTCAAGTTGGGGACGCTCCTCGATTCTTCTGAACTGTTCTCCATCTTCAGCCGTCGATCTTGAAAACCGGTTAAACAAATCTTCCCATATCCGATCTTGAGGATCGTTGAGGTGTATCTGAAGAGTTCACACGTCAGGCATCTGAGTAGCCCCTCTAAGTAATCGCCCATTATCAATGCCTTGTTATTTTGTATGCCACATCTCGGGGTCGAAGTGTTTCCCGTACGGCGATGTCCTCTTGCGTCCGAGCTCCAACGCCGAACTGCACCTGAGGTGTCTTTTTGCAGCCGAGCTCCAATGTTGATCGCCATCTGAGCGCCAATGACGGGCTGCGTCCGAGCTCCAACGCCGAATTGTGTCTGAGGTATCTTTTTGCAGCCGAGCTCCAACGCCGGTCTGCGTCCGAGCTTCAACGTTGGTCGGCATCCGAGGTGTCATAAATTACCTCGGTCTCTGAAAAATTGAAGGACTTTATTCGAGCTTAACTACCAGAATAATCTTTTATGGAGCCAACCATTCGCACCCGAGCTTTATGTTGGACTGCTTTCGAGGTGTCTTCGATCTTGAGCTTTATGCCGGAATGCTTTCGAGCTCCAACGCCAAACTACATTCGAGATTAATGTAGGAAATGCCCTCTATGGACCCAACCACTTGTGCCCGAGCTTTATGCTGGAGTGCTTCTGAGGTGGTGCACCACCCCGACCGTGGACTGATTTTTTGTGAATATTTTTGATTGGTGCAATTTATTCTCTACCGAGATATAGAGCCAATAGTCCTCAAGGTGTGTGTCAGTCTAAAACCCGAGATGCACCTGAAGGTACACATAAAACCACTGATCCTAGTAGCCCCTGAGACTCAGGCTGATTTGCAAAATCATCCTGAGGATCGATTCCTTGCTCGGCAGCGTGCTTTTGGATTTAAATTGCGGCGTGCGGTAGTTCTCGAGACCCAGGTTGGGTGCGGACGACCAACCCGAGGATCGAATCTCCTCAGAAACTGTATTGCACTTTGAATTTGCTGCATTGAATAGGCAGTGCAGTAGCCCCCGAGCCTTAACTTGGGCACGAGTTGTCAATTACGGATTGATATTTATGTGACACAAACTTTGTTACGTTTGACACAATTTAGTGTAATGATTCTGTGTATTCAAGTACTTTATATCATTGATGCCTGGATCCGCATTGTACAAGACTTTGTTGACCGACCATCGGCTTCCGCATCCTCGGCTAGCAGCCAAAGAGTGTTTGTCCTACTTTATAAAGCCTTTATAAGGGCAAAGATTTACGGCGAACAAGGCAATCCGGCCATACGGTTTTATAAACAAAGGTACGCGGAGAAATATGTTATATTACTATTTAAGTAAGAAACATTTTCTGGGAAAAATAGTTCCTTTATAAGTTCCTTTTCCCAGGCTATCATGTTGACCATGATCGTGAAACCTCGACTCCGATCAATGTGGGAGCAAAATGTTGAGGATTTAGTTCGGGAAAGTTTCTGAACTCTATGGTCCTTAGTGAACCTAAATTTTCACTTCTGTCATTGCGGACCAATTATATTCTTAAGATGGCTAGCTTTCAGCTTCACCCAGTCTGAGGTACTAACACAGATGACCCGAAAGTAACAATCGCAGAGGTGCTCCCTTTACCCCCTAGCCGAACAATCGGAAACGTAGGGGATAAGCACAGGAGCCAGGCAACCCACCTTGTCCAAAATCTTAAGTCAAATTGATGAATATTTATGGATTTATAAGGATGATTAAGGAAGGAAGCACTCGTATATTGAATACAAATGCTTTTATGCTATATGCTATTTTGACTCCTTTGTGATCGTTTATCATTTCAGAGTGGCCCATCGTCGGCTTCTACCCCTTTGTAGATGCTACCCAGGGTGTTTCTGCATTAACAAGACAACCCTTAGCCGACGTGTCAGTGCCTAGAGGCGGTTGTGTTTAGCAGGAATGAGGCAATCAAATATCTAGGCTTTATAACTTTCACTTGGTCATGGGAGCTTAAAGTTTGGGAGGCCAGTTACCAGCCCCCGGTTAGTGTTCAGCATCAGCCGAGGTCAAGTCGTTAACACTTCAGCCAATTTTATGAAAGGCCCATTGTTTAGTAGGGTCATCGGATCGCCAACCAATTTACGCTCATTGTGACAGTCAGTTTTCGGCTTTCTCCACCGAGGTATTTGACCAGTTAAACTGGAAGTACAATCGCAATGGTTCTCCCTTTGCACTCCTAGCTGAACAAAGCGGAACATAGGAGGCAATCACATGAGCCGGGCAACCCAACTATTTACCGAAGACACAATTCAAAACTGGTGCATATAAAGCAATATTAGAGAACGTTTTGCCGAGGACTCCTCGAAGTGCCTTGGCTTTTGGTGGGTTCGGCTCTAGTCGCAGCGCCACCATCGATATTGCCAATGCTTTAAAAGTGTACTACGAGAGTTATGTTCGGAAAAAAACAAAAAAAATATGCAAAAAACTTTTCATTTAGTTAAAAGAATATTGTGCCAATCCAAAACAGGTCTTAAAATTAATATGTGATTCGGTGATGCTTTAACATGATATATCCGATCTCTGGGATCCAAGCGGGCCAGCCTTTGCCTTCAACCTCAATATCCCGAAGGCAAAGGGTTTCTTCGAGACCTGTTTAGCGAGCTAAACTCGAGCGTCTTTAGAAAGAAACCAGGCTATCCGGCTATTGACCACACACTAGCGTTGGAAAAAGGAGTTGTAGAAAAAGACTTTGCAACGACCAAGAAGAAAACACATTTATTTTAAAATGGCTCATACAAATTGAAGAGCCCCTGGTTAAATTGGGTAAAGAATTTTTTAACAAATAAATTTTTTAACAAACATTTTTTTGTTGTTTAACAAAAAATATAATGTTTGGTTCAACCGAACAAAAATATAATTTCAAAGAGAGATGAGCACGAAAACGACTTAGCTTGTTAATGTGCTCGGTGCAGTCCGTGGTTGTGGCGGGATAGAGACATAGTCCTTGGCTTGGCTGAGGTCCCAACCCCCAAGCCTGAGTTAATCGAGCAAAGAGCTCCTGTCGAGAAGTGGCGATGCAGCACGGTTGCTGCGACGAGGCAAAGCCCCCAGTCTAACCGAGGAGACAGAGTAGTTCGGCAGCGACGGCGAAGCCACCGGTTGTCATAGGAAAAGGAAGTGTTTTTTACAAACAAACTTTTTTATTTAACATAAATATAATGCTTGGTCGAACCAAACAAAAATGATAAAATTTGAGCATGAAAGCGACTTAGCTGATTAATGTGCTCGATGTTGATGACGTGGTTCGGGCTTGCGGTGGGTCATGGTCCTAGCCCCCAAGCCGGTATCGAGGCGCCTGGGCGGAAAGCTCGGCTTGATGGAGTGGCGATGCAACACGGTCGATGTGATGACGTGAATCCCCACGTCCAGCCGAGGATACAAAAGTGGTCGGCTGGTGAAGCCGAAGTCCCTAGAGCAGCTTGATGAAGAGATGGAGAAGTCCTCGGTCTAGCCGGGATGTTAGAGCAGATCGATAGAGAGATGCTGGAGCCTCCATGTCAGCCGACATGTTAAAGCAGGTCGGCATGGTGGTTATAAGCTTGAAGAAAAGGCGGCGCGTTGGTGCTAACGCAGGTCAAAATTTGTGACGCGATCGATGCCAGCTTGATGAAGTGACCGCGCGGCGATTCCGGTGTACCAGACCCGTGCAATCCGTGGGGCGACGATGAAGAACTCTTGGTCGGGTTGTCAAACTCTTGGTTGGGTTTCTGAACTCATGGTTGGCTTGTCGAGGTGATGAATCTGAAGAGATTGACCTCGGCTCGACGAAGAGATGATCTAGCACAGGTCGACAACCGTGGAGCAATGTTGTCGGGCCGGTTTGACATCGCCATGACGGTGAAGATTGCCTTAAAAACAATTAAAATTTGTGGGTACGTGTTTGATAACTACACAATACCCTAGAAAAAAATATTCCTTCAAGAAAGATGTCCAATATCCCGTTCATGAAGAAAGATGAATTCGGGTTGGATTCGTTGTCGCGCAGGAAACATATCCGAAAATTGACGCACTCATCGGACCGTTCCTGAAGTTTGAACGGTCGGATCGAGCTGAAATTTATAGGAGTTGTCGATATAGGAATTCCACATAGGATCAACCGTTGGATCTTGCAACGGACGAACAAGCTGGGCGCTGGACTCCTGACCCTAAAGTCGTCTAGATTCACGTCCAGATTTGATAGGGCTCCGGTATATTGTAGATCGTTGGAGATTCCTCCACTAGAACACGACGGAATTTTGCAAGGTTGTTCTAGACTCAATTCGGGACAATTCCACCAAAGCAATCATCAAAAACGATACTCGAGGAGGCAGGGGCAACAAACATGAATCCTCTGTCCAGAAAAATTGTATGATCGCGCGAGGGCAATGTTGATGTTGAACCCCTGAGCACCATGGAGAATTCTTCCATGATCTTGGTTGAGATTGGAGTTGATGTTGATGAAGACACCCGTACGGTCTATATGATCTGACATGGAGCGCAGTCCTCGGCATAGCTGAGGTGACCAGTCAAGCCGCCGATAAAGATGCCGGCGTTGATGATGTAGCTCGGTTTCGACGCGTAGATCGCCGATATGAATTCCCGTCGCACAGCGGAAACTACCCAGCAGGCTCTCAATGAAAGCACCAATGTCGGTGCTGAATCTGGCATACCTCGTAGTAGGGGTCCTAAGCTAGGCGTCTTGGAGCGATGGTAACATGGACACAGGATTTTACCCAGGTTTGGGCTCTCTCAAGCAGATAATACCCTATGTCTTGCTTTTGATTGTATTGATATGGGCATAGTACATAGTACACATATCTACTACGAGATTTTAGTAATGAGTATGAAATTGAGATTGAGATTGTCTATTGACTAGCCTGGCCTCGGTTTATATAATGCATCGTAGGCCTATGGTTTAGAGGAGTCCTTGTCTTGTGCGCCAAGTCTTGTGGAATCTCCCTTGTATGCATCATGGGCTCTACGAACTGACCCATTAGTGAGTCGCCCTGCTGGTCCTCGGCCTGACCCGCTCGTCTGGAGACGACGTGGTGAATACCCCCTAGTCTAGGACACCGTCAGCGCGCCCTACCCCCTTGTGCACGCCCTGTGGCTTGTGGCCACCCCGTGTACCCTCCGGACTCCGTTTTCTTCTGGTACACTCCTTTAGGTCGGTAAAAAATCATTACATAATCTCCTAAAAGTTTTGACCACTGTACCATGGAAAAATCCTCTGTTCTCGTTTGTTGTTGTTTTTCCGGACAGATCTGAAAATATGTCGTCCCAAGAGTCCTATGTATCGGATTATCTTCCCAATCCCAAGCTCTATGGGGACCTAGACCCTTATGGATTATTCTCGAAGGAGGAACAAGAAGGCAAGTATGAGGAAGAAAGCTCGGATGAAGAAGAGATCCCTCTGCCTCAACCAGGAGATATTCACGTGGAGTTTAGGGAATCAAGCCTCCCAACAGAAGGAGAAAACCCAAGGTTCTATTTATCCCTTCTTGTTTTCTGCAGGAGAGCAAGCAAAAATTATGTCAAAGGATATTCAAGCTCGAGCAGGAAGTTGACGATCTGAGGGAACATAATTTTATGCTTAAGAGGAAACTCAACAAGCTTAAAGATCTTCTCCACCGTCACCACCCCAGAAGAAAGACAACTAAACACAGGGGTATGGGCACTCCCCTTGGCTTGTGCCAAGCTTGGGGGAGGTTCCCAGTATCGTATCACCATGACATCTTTTACTTTTTTCGTTTTTCTTAGTTTGATCCTTTTGGTTATATCTTGGTATAGTACAATAATGTTTTTCGTATGATCTAGCTTTGATTTTTGCTTTATGTTCCCCACATGTAAGCGAGTCCGAGAGTTATATAATAAAAAGTAGTTTTGATTTTAGGGCTTTGCTTTCTTCTATGATCTTGATAAAAATAAATAAAATAAGTATAGAATAAAAGCAAAGAGTATATATGATGATCTTACGGAGAGTGATGACTTCACATATAAGAAGTATGTCGATTGAAATTTGTTGTGAGTTGAAAAATATATATTGGTCATTGTTGCAATTGAAAGGAAGTAATAAAGAAAGAGAGTTTCACATATAAATATATTATCTTGGACATCTTTTATGATTGTCAACACTCATTAAAATATTATATGCTAAGAAACTGACGTTGGACAAGGAAGACAACATAATGGGTTATGTTTGCTTATTTCCGAATAGAAGTTATATGGTTATAGATCCTTTTACATGTGACGCTTGCTTCCACCCCATATCAGGCAAAAATTCCGCACCAAGTAGAGATACTACTTGTGCATCCAAACACCCTCAACCCATTTTTTCCATGAGAGTCTACCATACCTACCTATGGATTGAGCAAGATCCTTCAAGTAAGTTGCCATAGGTGCAAAAAGCAATAAAAATTGCTCCTAAATATGTATGATCTTTCATTGTAAGGTAAAAGAAGCATTGTACGAATTTGTGATGGTAAAGAAATAAAAGCGAGGAACTGCATAATAAAGGTTGCTATCACAAAGGGCAATACAACGCGATGTTCCTTTGTATTAAGTGTTTGCACATCCAAAAACAAAAAGCACATGACAACCTCTGCTTCCCTCTATGAAGGGCCTATCTGTTACTTTTACTTTCTAGTACTTACCTTTATGCAAGAGTCATGGTGATCTTCACCACTTCCTATATTTCGCCTTTCTCTCTTGGCAAGCATCATGTGTTGGGAATGATCTAGACACATATATCCACTCGGATGTGGGTGATCATGAGTTATTTCTGTTGACATTACCCTTGAGGTAAATAATTGGGAGGCAAAACTATCAGCCCCTATTTTTCTCTGTGTCCAATTGAAGCTTTGACCTCATGAGTACAGCGTGAGTGTTAGCAATTATGAAAGACTAAAAGATGATTGAGTATGTGGATTTTCATTACAAGCTCTTATGTTGACTCTTTCCGACGTTATGATAAATTGCAATTAATTCAATGACTAGGGGCATAGTTTGTTGGTTTTCATACTTTACCTTGTGAATGAATTATTACTCTAATATAAGAAATTATATATAAATAAGTATTGTTGTTCTAATATGATCATGATGCTCTCATGTCCGTATTTTATTTTATCAACACCTCTATCTCTAAACTTGTGGACATATTTATCGATCTCGGCTTTCGCTTGAGGACAAGCGAGGTCTAAGCTTGGGGGAGTTGATATGTCCATTTTGCATCACGTTTTTGTATTGATATTTATTGCATTATGAGCTGTTATTACACATTATGGTACAATACTTATGCCTTTTCTCTCTTATTTTACAAGGTTTACATGAAGAGGGAGAATGTCGGCAGCTAGAATTCTGGACTAGAAAAGGAGAAAATATGAGAGACCTATTCTGCAGAACTTCAAAAGTCCTGAAAAGTCACGGAGAATTATTTTGGAATATACAAAAAATATTGGGCGAAAGAAATGCCAGATGGGACCCACCAGGAGGTCACAAGCCTAGGGGCGTGCCCTACATCCCAGGGTGTGCCCTACCCCCCAGGGCGCGCCCCTGTGGCTTGTGGGACCCCTGGCAGCCCTCCGGTGCCCATATTCTACTATATGGAGGGTTTTTACCTGGAAAAAATCATAAGAGAGCTTTCGGGATGAAGCGCCGCCATCTCAAGGTGGAACTTGGGCAGAACCAATCTAGGGCTCCAACGGAGCTGTTTTCTCGGGGAAACTTCCCTCCCGGAGGGGGAAATCGAAGCCATCGTCATCACCAATGATACTCTCATCGGGAGGGAGTCTATCTCCATCGACATGTTCACCAGCACCATCTCCTCTCCAAACCCTAGTTCATCTCTTGTATCTGATCTTTGTCTCAAAACCTTAGACTGGTACCCGTGGGTTGCTAGTACTATTGATTACTCCTTGTAGTTGATGCTAGTTGGTTTACTTGATGGAAGATAATATGTTCAGATCCTTAATGATAATTAATTCTCCTATGATTATGAACATGAATATGCTTTGTGAGTAGTTATGTTTGTTCCTATGGACATGGGATAAGTCTTGTTATAAGTAATCATGTGAATTTGGTATTTGTTCGATATTTTGATGAGATGTATGTTGTTTCTCTTCTAGTGGTGCTATGTGAATGTCGACTACATGACACTGGGCCTAGGGGAAGGCATTGGGAAGTAATAAGTAGATGATGGGTTGCTAGGGTGATAGGAGCTTAAACCCTAGTTTATGCGTTGCTTCTTAAGGGGTGATTTGGATCCATATGTTTCATGCTATGGTTAGATTTATCTTAATTCTTCTTGCGTTGTTGCGGATGCTTGCGAGTGAGGTTAATCATAAGTGGGAGGCTTTTCCAAGTAAGGGAAGCACTCAAGCACTAGTCGACCGACATATCAAATTATGAAAGTAACGAACGCGAATCATATGAGCATGATGAAAACTAGATTGACAGAAATTCCCATGTGTCCTCTGGAGCGCTTTGCTTTATATAAGAGTTTGTCCAAGCTTGTCCTTTGCTACAAAAAGGGTTGGGCAACATTGTTGCACCTTTGCTACATTTATTACTTGCTACCCGTTACGAGTTATCTTATCACAAAACTATCTGTTACCGATAATTTCAGTGCCTGCAGAGAATACCTTACTGAAAACCACTTGTCATTTCCTTCTACTCCTTGCTAGGTTCAAGACTCTTACTTATCGAAAGGACTATGATAGATCTCCTATACTTGTGGGTCATCAGCCATCCATGCGTCTGCCACCGCAGTCAAGTTCCTTGCGTCATTATCCATCGCTACCAGGTGCGCATGCTCGAGTGCTCGCCCACTCCCTGCATTGACCACCGTTGGCAACAGCCTGGGCCTCTGCGCCTGATCCACCGCCCCAGCTCCCACAACGCCAGGGCCCACCTGCGAGTGCCTCCACCTGGGCCTCCTAGTCAGCCGCGCCACCAAGCTGGGCCAAGGCTCGCAAGGCGAGCAAGTCAGCCCCTCCCTCTCTGTTATGTGACGCACTATGTGTTGTATTATTAACCGACGCCCATGTCACTATTCGGATCGAGTGCTGAGATTGGGCCCATAGATGTTTTTTTGGTTCTGCAAATTTGTCTAATATTCCTGAATGTTGCATAATTACAGTTTTTTGCCATGATT
The DNA here is from genome assembly GCA_022496015.1 of Hordeum marinum. NCBI lineage: Eukaryota > Viridiplantae > Streptophyta > Magnoliopsida > Poales > Poaceae > Hordeum > Hordeum marinum. The sequence continues at coordinate 298,125,269 of CM039675.1, read as the reverse complement.
TTAAAATGACAATAATTAAATAATTGTGCATCGGATCAAAATGAATTATATATGAAAAAATGCTTAGAATTTCATGTAGTTTCACAATATGCCACTTTCAACCATGTTTAAAATGCTTAAACTTCCTGATTGCAATAATTTGCATAATTGTCATCTTAACTACATAACCGTAGTTCCGATAAAAATGATCTAAATATGTAACTTGCCTAGAAAAATGTGTAGAATAATATGGTGGCATTTATTTTGCTGTTTAGAAACTCTAAAATTGTGTTCTAGGCATAACTGTGGCAAATTCGAAAATTACATATGGGGACTTTTCGGAATTGTTATTCGTTATTCCGGCCTCATTTAAACTTGCATAAATGTGTAGTCTATTTGTGTTTCCACTCTTGCCATGTTTAACAAACATTTACTATTGATGAGTACCTATACAAAAGTGAAATAATAATTTGAATATGGAGTTTCGTCAATATGCAACTCGTTGCATATTGAACTTTACTGAATATGTAGTGTTTGATTGTTGTGCTTGCCATGCCATGCATAATTAAATCAGACATGCATCATATTTGATTGCACATCATGTCATGTATATGTTATGGTGTTTACCCGTGTCATTTGTTTGTTTCCCGATTTGCTTCTCCTTGCTAGTGTTTCGAAAGCGTTCAAAGTGTGATGATCCGTTCGACTATGCCCCGTTCTTCTACTACATGGATTCATTCTTCTTGCAAGTGGAATCTCATGCCAGATGACCATTTCCCTAGATACCACTACTATCATTGCCATGCTAGTTGTCTCGCTTCTATCGGTATGTCTCATTACCTAACACTTGTATGTCAAGCCTCCCGACATTGCCATTAAAAGCCTCTAACCCCTCCACATCCGAGCAAACCATTGTTTGACTATGTTACTACTTGCTCATTCCTTCTTATAGCTTGGTTAGTTGTAGGTTCAGGTTGTTTCCATGTGACAACATGGATATCTTGAGATATCACAATATTATTGCTATTTAATATAATGCACGTATATACTTGGTAAAAGGCGGAAGGCTTGGACTTTTGCTTGATGTTTTGTTCCACCTTTGTCGACCTAGTTACTTGTGTATCGTTGTTATGTTCCATATTAAGCGCTCCTAACATGCTTGGGGTTGTTATGGGGACCCTCTTGATTTTCATTTTAGGATAAAACCCTTCTAGGAAGGCCCAACATTGGTACTATTTGCTTAATTAAAACTAAAATTTGCATAGGGCATGATCACCTCGTGGATAATTAATCAAAAACTTAGTCCAATGGTTCTCATGAGTGTTGGGCCAAAACGGACTGCCTGCGGGGCCGCCTCGAGGAAAGTCGGGGATTGGTTTTCCTCGTAGATAGTCCCATCCGATCGTGTCTTGAGAATGAGATAGGCGACTCCTATTGGGTTCGTTGACACATCGGGCGGCCTTGTTGGATTTGTTTTACCTTTCTCGAATGTCTTGTGCACCGGGATTCGAGGATACTTTGGGCTATCTCGAGGTTGAGGTTTTCCACCGGGATTCTAAGGATACTTCGGGCTATTCACGTGGTTGAGGTTTTCCGACACAGCGTGTGGCTAGTTGGTGATGGATGAGTTGGAGCACCCCTACAGGGTTAAATCTTTTCGAGAAGCCGCGCCCACAGTTATGTGGCAACTTGGAAATTTCCGATCATAGAAAACTTAAAGTAAAGTCAAATAAAATACACTTTCTGATTCAGGGCTCCGCAAGACCCTCAAGGTTTGAACACTGGGGCGTGTGCGATGATCTAGACTAGCTCAAAGTCTCAAGCTTGTCACCCTATGGCCTAGCTCCGACGAGCGAATGCAAGCGAGGGAGAAGGGGTCTCAGAGATTTACCCAGGTTCGGGACACCTTGCGGTGTAAAATCCTACTCCTACTTTGTGGTGGATTGGCCTCACGAGGAGGCTAAGGATGAACTAGTACAGTGGTGGAGTGGCCTCACGAGGGCCTTTGGTGTTGATGAACTAGCTCTACTGGACCTACCTTCTACGATGGGAGTGGGTGGCTATTTATAGGGCCCACAGTCCTCTTCCCTCATGGCACAGGCGGGAAGGGATCCACAACGACCAAATTTGGAAGGGGGCGGGAGGTACATCTTATCCTGACTAAAGGTGGTTTTCACCTATAAAGCTTCGGGGGTGACACGATGGTGGGCTTGGCAATGACATTCGTCTTGCCGAGATCGTGGTCTCGGGAGGCAGCCTGGGGGATGCTACTCTCCGGAGGTCTTGTCGTCGTTCTCCTCGCGAGGAGGGGGGCCCTCGCGAGGGTCTTGGCTGGAAGAACTAGTTGTTGGGCCGTACCGCGCCATTGTGGTGGGCCACGCGCAGGGCCGCGGGCAGGCAAGTCTGGGTACCCCTATTCCCGGAACGCTGACAGTAGCACCCGGGCCTAAGGCATGTTGACCTTGGCTTCGAGACGAAGGTGAGGGGCGAAGGGTGAAGCGCCGCGGGACCCTAATCACCTACGGGCCCAACACGAGGCACTCGGTCGGCGCTTCACCCCTCCTTGCCCGCAAGGTCTCGGGAACCGCCCCGAGTCAGGTCGACTCATAGCCTACGCACCACCTTGGTCATCATTGCTCCTCCTCGATTGTCGTTGCCTCCCTGCCATTCTGCCACCTCGGTCCCGCGCCGTTGTGACTTGCCACGGGAACCGAGGCAACACGAGGCAGAACCGCCCGCTAGTTGAGCACATCATGTGACACCCGAGGGTCTCACATCGCCTCCTCTTCCCATGATGCCTCGGGGACTGCAGTTACTCCTATAAACTTGCCCTGCCTGGGGGGGGGCAGTTCCATCCTTGTTTGACTTCTTGTGTGTCTCTTTCCATTGCTACCCGCCCCTGCCTTCTTGTGCGTCTCTTTCCATTGCCGCCCGCCCCCTTCGTCGGAAAACTGCCTTCTTCCCCATTTCTTCCTTCGATGGCATCCAGGGGGAGTGTTGCCGGCGTCAGAGCACGAGTGGGGTCCTCTATGCTGCCTTTGCTGCCGGGGAGTGGCGGTGGCCAAGCATTAGGCGACCACTAACGAGTAAGTCCATCGACGCATTTTTCTTTCTTGTGCATCTCTTCTGTCCTATAGAGCCTGACCGCTTATCCTCCTCAGGGTGCCCACGCCCAAGAGGCGCATGCTTGACGCGCTCCAAGGTGAAGCAGACACCCTCAGGACCCAACTGATGGACGCTGAGGCTGCGCTTCAGGCCGCACGGCGGGGCAAGGAGGACGCCAAGGCGTAACTAACATCACTCCAGGCCCAGAGCGAGGAGGACATGAACGCCATCTAGGCGGCCAATGATGACATGGCACACGCGAGGATGATGGTGGCGTAACGCGCCAAGCAGTACCTGGACATCGTCCACCGCGCAGACAGTTGGGTCTACTACTTCGTCAGGGAGGCCCTCGTGCTGCCATGTGCGCACGACGATGGGGGGCTACCTCACCTTCTTCTAGAAGATAGTGGAGGTTCTCGAGTCTGGCGTCTTCCAGGTGGATGAGGAAGTCGAGTCCAGCGCATGTGATCTCCTGGACAATGCGCTGACGCGTGTCTTCTCCAACCTGCGCCGTTACGCCCCCGCGTTCGACCCATCTCGAGCGATGGAGCTGGTGCCTAAAACGCTCCGGAGGCCCCTCGGGGACAAGGTGCGGGAGCTTGTGGAGTCCCTGATCGAGCGGTTTTCCCCAGAGGCGCCGTCTGAGGGGGGTGGCAGCTCCAGCGATGTGTCTCCTAGGAGTCGTGACAGCAGCAACGCCTCTTCTGCGTGAGCTTCTTTTCTTCTATCCATGTTGCATCATGAACCATTTGGCCCCTGTGGGGTGTTAAATGTTTGTATGTTACTTACTTTTGTGTAGTAGTAGTTTGTTGCGCCTTAAATATCCTTGTTTCCATCACATGATTCTCTATTTTCTTGATGTGCCGCCTGCGGCGAATGGCTCCCGAGGTTCTTGCTCCCAGTGCGTGGCGGAGGTCTGAGGGCGGCAGCCCCCATGTGCCTCCTCGCGCCCGTGCTCTCCTTGTTGGGCTGCTGCCTTACCCCATGCCCTCCTAAGGGGGATGGCCTCTGGGGATGTCGTGTGGCTTCTCAACGCCTACTACTTACCCAATCCTCCCAAGGTCGGTGCCCTCATGAGGATATCGTTCGTGAAGCCGGGCCCACGCCGGTAGCCAGTCCTTGGGGACGGCGTGACGGGAGCCCGACGCCCCACTTTCTATGGTGCTTCACCTTGCCGTAACACGCGGGCCGGTCCCGCGAGAGCGCGCTATGTTGACTCGAGAGTTGAGGTCGCGAGAGTTCCTGAGGTGCGACACTAGAGTGTGCATCTTTAATGCGAGGGCGGCCCGTGCCCGTGGGGGGCATTGTTCGCGAGGCCAACTCCATGGGGCTTCCAGTGAAGATCCTGTAAGAAAGTCATTCTGTGTCAATGTTATGTGCACGCCTGCCTGCATTTGGTCGTCCCCGCACGCATCTGGGTGTAACGCGAGAAGTTCGGGCCCCTGGTTCCTAGAGGGGCGGTGTACAAGCAATATATGTTGGAAATATGCCCTAGAGGCAATAATAAATGGTTATTATTATATTTCCTTGTTCATGATAATCGTTTATTGTCCATGCTATAATTGTATTGATTGGAAACACATTGCATGTGTGGATACATAGACAACACTATGTCCCTAGTATGCCTCTAGTAGACTAGCTCATTCATCAAAGATGGTCAAGGTTTCCTAGCCATAGACATAAGATGTCATTTGATAATGGGATCACATCATTGGGAGAATGATGTGATGGACAAAACCCAAACTTAAACATAGCATATCATCGGGTCAGTTTATTGCTATAGTTTTCTGCATTTCAAGTATGTGTTCCTATGACCATGAGATCATGAAACTCACTGACACCGGAGGAATACCTTGTGTGTATCAAACATTGCAACATAAGTGGGTGACTATAAAGATGCTCTACAGGTATCTCCGAGGGTGTCTGTTGAGTTGGCATGGATCAAGACTAGGATTTGTTACTCCGTGTGATGGAGAGGTATCTCTCAATAATATAACATCGCAACAAGCCTTGCGAGCAGTGTGACTAAAGTGTTAGCCATGAAATCTTATATTATGGAATAAGATTGAACTAGGTATAGAGATACTGACGACCGAATCTCGGGCAAGTAACATACCGAAGAACAAAGGGAACAACATACGAGATTAACTAAACCCTTGACATAGAGGTTCAACCGATAAATATGTTCGTAGAATATATAGGAACCAATATGGGCATCCAGGTAACGCTATTGCTTATTGACCATAGAGGTGTCCTGGTCATGCCTACATAGTTCTCGAACCCGCAGGGTCTGCACACTTAAGGTTTGGTGACGTTTTGGTAGTATAGAGTTATGTATGGTGGTGACCGAAGGTTTTTCGTAGTCCCTAATGAGATCCCAGATGTCACGAGGAGCTCCAGAATGGTCTGGAGGTAAAGATTGATATATAAGTCTCGTTTTGATCACCGAAGAAGTTTCGGGTACTTCGGTAGTGTACTGGGAGTGCTAGGAGGGTACCGGGGGACCATCGGGAGGGGCCTCAAGCCCCAAAGGGCCTCATGGGCTGTGGGAGGAGACAAACCAGCCCCTGGTGGGATGGCCTAAGCCCCCACTAAGGCCCATGTGACTGGGGAGGGAAAAACCCAAAGGTGGAAAGGGTTTCCAAGTGGAGAGGAGGAATCCTACTCGTAGTAGGATTGGAGTAGGACTCCTCCACCTCCCACTTCGGCCGTACCTCCATCCCCTCCCTCCTATATATAATATAGGATTTGAGGGAAGCCCGAACCCTAATTGCCACATGCTTCCCTCTTGTTCCTCTAGATCGTTTTCTCCTCTAGTCTTGTTTCGAGGTGCTTAGCCGAAGTCTTGCCGGAATAGTTCCACCACCACCACCGACGCACCGTCACGCTACCGGAGAACTCATCTATCTCTCTGCTCCCTATTGTTGGATCAAGAAGGCGGAGATCGTCATCTAGTTGTATGTGTGCTGAACGCAGAGGTGCCGTCCGTTCGGCACTAGATCGGGACGGATCGTGCTTGGATCGCGAGACGCTCGGCAATTTGGATCGTGAAGACGTTCGACTACATCAACCGCTTTTCTTATAGCTTCCCGCTTAGCGATCTACAAGGGTATGTAGATCCACTCTCCCTCTCGTGGATGCTCATCACCATGGATAGATCTTGCGTGTGCATAGGAATGTTTTTGTTTCCCATGGAACGTTCCCCAAAAGTGGTATCAGACTAGGTCTATGTGTAGATGAGATAACAAGTAGAACACAAAAGAGTTTGTGGGCGTTGATGCTCAGATTGCTTCCACCCTTGGTCATGTTTTGATTCAACGGTATTGTGGGATGAAGCGGCCCAGACCAACCTTACTCGTACGCTTACGAGAGACCGGTTCCATCGATAGGCATTTGACTTGGTTGCATAAAGATGGATGGAGGTTGCCTGTCTCTCCTACTCTAGTTGGATGGGCTTTGACAAAGGCGATCCTTGAGAAGGTGGAATAGCAATTTGTGTATCACCGTTGTGGTTTTTGCGTAGGTGAGAATTGTTCTTGCTAGATACCCATAGCAGCCACGTAAAACACGCAACAACAATTAGAGGACGTCTAACTTGTTTTTGCAGGGTATGTTGCGATGTCGTATGTCCAATTACATGATGAGATATATGTGATGTATGAGATGATCATGTTTTGTATAGAATATCATGACTTTCATGTCGATGAGTATGGAAACCGGCAGGAGCCTTTGATTACTTTCGCATTTTTCTTTACTTTATCTCTATGAGTTAGCAATAGTCGTGGAAGCAACAGTCGGCGCGGCAACCCCGATGGTGACACGTTGATGGAGATCGTGGTGTCATGCCAGTGATGATGGAGATCATGCCGGTGCTTTGGAGATGAAGATCAAATGCACAAGTTCATGGCCATATCGTGTCACTTAAGATTTGCATGTGATGTTAATGCTTTTTATGCACCTTGTTTTGCTTAGGGCAAAGGTAGCATTATAAGCTGACCCCTCACTAAAATTTCAAGATAAATTGTGTTCTCCTTGAGTGTACACCGTTGCGAAAGTTCATCATGTCGAGAAACCATGTGATGATCGGGTGTGATAGACTCTACATTCACATACAACAGGTGCAAGCCAGTGTCGCATGTGCAGAACACTCAGGTTAAAGTTGACGAGCCTAGCATATATAGACATGGCCTCGGAACATAAGAGACAGAAAGGTCGAACATGAGTCATATAGTAGATATGATCAACATGATTATGTTCACCATTGAAACCACCTCAACTCACGTGATGATCGGACTTGAGTTGGTGAATTTGGATCATGTAACACTCGGATGACCGGAGGGATGTCAAATTGAGTGGGAGTTTTAATTAATTTGATTAACTAAACTAATTATCTTGAACAATAGTCTTAGTACCTTTGCATATTTAAGTTGTAGATCAATGGCTCACGTAGTAGTTCCCCTTAATTTTAATGCTTTCCTAGAGAAAGCCAAGTTGAAAGATGATGGAAGTAACTTTGTGGACTGGGCCCATAATGTGAGGATTATCCTCATGGCTTCCGAGAATGCTTATGTCCTTGATGCACCGCTTGGTCACCCACCCGCTCCCGTGTCATCCGAAGACGTTAAGAACACTTGGGAGACACGTTTCGGAGATCACTCAATAGTTCAATGTGCAATGTTGTATGACTTAGAACCGGGACTTCAAAGACATTTTGAACGTCATGGAGCATATGAGATGTTCCAGGAGTTGAAGTTTATCTTTGAGAAGAATGCCTGGATCGAGAGGTATGAGACCTCCGATAAGTTCTATGCTTGCAAGATGGAGGAGAACGGGTCTGTCAGTGAACATATACTCAGAATGTGTGGGTATTCGAACCGTCTGGCCGAGTTAGGGATGCCCCTTCTGTCGGAGGTGATCACTGACAGAGTTATTCAATCATTGCCACCTAGATACAAGAGCTTCGTGATGAACTATAACATGCACAGGATGAACAAGTCAGTTGCCGAGCTGTTTGTGATGCTCAAAATGGCTGAATCTAAAATCCAGACAGAGCATCAAGTGTTGTTGGTCAATAAAACCACTTGTTTCAAGAAGATTGGCAAGGGCAAGAAGGGTAACTCCAAGAAGAGTGGCAAAGCAGTTGCCCCTCCCGTGAAGAAACCCAAGACTGGACCCACGCCAGAAACTGAGTGCTTTCATTGCAAGGGAACTAGTCACTGGAAGCGGAACTGCCTCAAGTATCTAGCCAACAAGAAGGCGGGCAACACCAAACAAGGTATATATGATATACATTTTATTGATGTGTACCTTACCAACTCTTGTTGTAGTGCCTGGGTATTTGATGTCGGTTCGGTTGCTCACATTTGTAACTCAAAACAGGAGCTACAGAACAGAAGAAAGCTGTCTAAGGATGAAGTGACGATGCACATGGGAAATGGTTCCAAGGTTGATGTGATCGCCGTCAGCAACCTCGCTCTTCGATTACCATCAGGTGCCTGCCTTAAGCATGAACCTATATAATTGTTATTTGGTGCCTGCCTTAAGCATGAACATTATATATGGATCTTGTTTATTGCGAGACAGATACTTATTTAAATCAGAGAATAATGGTTGTTCTATTTTTATGAGGAATATCTTTAATGGTCATGCACCCAATGTGAGGTGTTTATTCATATTGAATCTCAATAGTGATGATACACATGTTCATAACATTGATGCCAAAAGATGTAGAATTTATAATGGCAGTACCACTTTCTTGTGGCACTGCAGCTTAGGTCATATTGGTGTAAAACGCATGAAGAAGCTCCACGCTAATGGACTTTTGGAGTCACTTGATTTTGAATCACTTGACACATGTGAACCATGCCTCCTGGGCAAGATTACTAAAACCCGTTCTCTGGAACAATGGAACGGGCAAGTGACTTTTTCAAAATTATACATACTGATGTGTGCAGTCCAATGAGCATTGAGAGCGCGGTGGGTATCATTATTTTCTCACCTTCACCGATGACTTAAGTTGATATGGGTATATTTACTTAATGAAGCACAAGTCTAAAACTTTTGAAAAGTTCAGGCAATCTTAGAGTGAAGTTGAGAATCATCATAACAAGAAGATTAAATTCCTACGATCTGATCGAGGAGGAGAGTATATGAGTTATGAGTTTGGCAATCACTTAAGACAGTGTGGAATTGTTTCATAATTGACACCGCCTGGAACACCACATCGTAATGGTGTGTCCGAACGTCATAATCGAACGTTATTAGATATGGTGTGTTCTATGATATCTCTTGTCGATTTGCCACTATCGTTTTCTAGTTATGCATTAGAGACAACTGCATTCACTTTAAATAGGGCATCATTAAAATCCGTTGAGACGACGCCATATGAATTGTGTTTGGCAAGAAGCCAAAGTTGTCGTTTCTTAAAGTTTGGGGATGTGATGCTTATGTCAAAAAGCTTCAGCCTGAAAAGCCGGAACCCAAAGCAGAGAAATGCGTCTTCATAGGATGCCCAAAAGAGATAATTGTGTATACCTTCTATCTCAGATCCGAAGACAAAGTTTTTGTCGCTAAAAACGGAACATTTCTTGAGAAAGAGTTTCTCTCGAAAGAATTGAAGTGGGTGGAAAAAAGAACTTGATGAGGTTATTGAACCTTTACTTCAACAAAGAGTAGCGCAGCACAGAAAGATGTTTCTATGGAGCCTGCATCGGTTGAAGAGGAAGTTAATGATGATGTTCATGAAGCTTCATATCAAGTTACTATCAAACCTTGTAGGTCGACAAGGGCGCGTAATGCTCCTCAGTGGTACTGTAACCCTGTCTTAGAGGTCATGTTGTTAGACAACAATGAAACTAAGAGCTATGGAGAAGAGATGATGGGCCTGGATTCCAAGAAATGGTTAGAGGCCATGAAATCCGAGATGCGATCCATGTATGAAAAGAAAGTATGGACTTTGGAAGTATTACCTTAAGGGCGAAAGGCCATTCAGAACAAATGGATCTTTAAGTGGAAGACGGGCGCGGACGGTGATGTCACCGTATGTAAAGCTTGACTTGTGGCAAAGTGTTTTTCACAAGTTCAAGGAGTTGACTATGATGAGACCTTCTCACCCGTAGCGATGCTTAAGTCCGTCAGAATCATGTTAGCAATAGCTGCATATTTCGACTATGAAATTTGACAGATGGATGTCAAAACAATGTTCCTTAACGCTTTACTTAAGGAAGAGTTGTATATGATACAACCAGAAGGTTTTGTCGATATAGAGAATGCTAACAAAGTTTGCAAACTCCAACGATCCATTTATGGACTGGCGTAGGCATCTCGGAGTTGGAATCTGCACTTTGATGAGGTGATAAAAGTGTTTGGGTTTATACAAGTTTACGAAGAAGCTTGTATTTACAAGAAAGTGAGTGGGAGCTCTATAGCGTTTCTAATACTATATGTGGATGACATATTGCTGATTGGAAATAGTATAGAAATGTTGGCAAGAATGAAGGAATATTTGAACAAGAGTTTTTCAATGAAGGACCTAGGAGAAGTTGCTTTCATATTTGGCATTACGATCTATAGAGATAGATCTCTATGCTCGATAGGACTTTCATGGAGGACATACGTTGACAAAGTTTTGAAGAAGTTCAAAATGGATCCATCCAAGAAGGGGTTCTTACCTGTGTTGCAAGGTGTAAAGTTGAGTAAGACTCAATTCCTAGTGATTGCAGAAGATAGATAAAATATGAGCCTCATCCCCTATGCTTCAGCCATAGGCTCTATCATGCATGCAATGCTGTGAACAAGACCCGATGTCAGGCTTGACATAAGTATGTCCTGAAGGTTTCGAAGTGATCCAGGAATGGAGCACTGGACGACGGTTAAGAATATCCTTAAGTACCTGAAAAGGACTAAGGAAATGTTTCTCGTTTATGGAGCTGATCAAGAGCTCATCGTAAAGGGTTACGTCGATGCAAGCTTTGACACTAATATGGATGACTCTAAGTCGCAAACCGGATACGTATTTATTCTCAATGGGGGAGCAGTAAGCTGGTGCAGTTACAAGCAGAGCGTGGTAGCCGATTCTACATGCGAAGCGGAGTACATCGCAGCCTTGGAGGCAACAAAGGATGGTGTGTGGATGAAGGAGTTCATGACAGATCTTGGAGTAATGCCTAGTGACTGAATCCAATGGATCTGTTCTGTGACAACTGGTGTCGTTTCTCTAGCCAAGGAACGAATGTTTCATAAGAAGACCAGACACATAATGCGACGCTTCAATTCCATCCGTGAATACTTCAATGAAGAGGACATAAATATTTGAAAAGTGCACATAGATCTGAATGTCACAGACCCGTTATCAACCTCTTCCAAGGGCAACACATGATCAACACCAAAATTGTATGGGTGTTAGATTCATTACAATGTAAATCACATAGTGATGTGAGCTAGATTATTCACTCTAGTGCAAGTGGGAGACTGAATATGCCCTAGTGGCAATAATAAATGGTTCTTATTATATTTCCTTGTTCATGATAATCATTTATTGTCCATGATATAATTGTATTCATTGGAAACACATTGCATGTGTGGATACATAGACAACACTGTGTCCCTAGTATGCCTCTAGTAGACTAGCTTGTTGATCAAACATGGTCAAGGTTTCCTAGACATAGACATAAGATGTCATTTGATAACGGGATCACATCATTGGGAGGATGATGTGATGGACAAGACCCAAACTTAAACATAGCATATGATCGTGTCAGTTTATTGCTATAGTTTTCTGCATGTCAAGTATTTGTTCCAATGACCATGAGATCATGCAACTCACTGACACCGGAGGAATAACTTTTGCGTATCAAACATTGCAACGTAACTAGGTGACTATAAAGATGCTCTACAGGTATCTCCAAGGGTGTCTGTTGAGTTGGCATGGATCAAGACGGTGATTTGTTACTCCATGTGACGGAGAGGTATCTTAGGGCCCACTCGGTAATACAACATCACAACAATCCTTTCAAGCAATGTGACTAAAGTGTTAGACATGGTATCTTGTATTACGGAACGAGTAAAGAGACTTGCCAGTAACGAGATTGAACTAGGTATAGAGATACTGATGATCGAATCTCGGGCAAGTAACATACTAAAGAACAAAGGGAACAACATATGGGATTAACTGAATATGGGCATCCAGGTCCCGATAAAGATCTCCGTAGAGTATGTATGAACCAATATGGGCATCCAGGTCCTGCTATTGGTCATTGACCATAGAGATGTCTCGGTCATGTCTACATAGTTCTCGAACCCGTAGGGTCTACACACTTAAGGTTCGGTGATGTTTCAAAAAAGTTTCGGGTACTTCAGTAGTGTACCAGGAGTGCCGGGAGGGTACCGGGGGACCATCGGGAGGGGCCTCACGCCCCAAAGGTCCTCATGGTTTGTGGGAGGAGACAAACCATCCCCTCGTGGGCTAAAGGAAGCCCCCACTAAGGCCCATGCGGTTGGGGAACGAAAAACCAGAGGTGGAAAGGGTTTCCAAGTGGAGAGGAGGAATCCTACTCCTAGTAGGTTTGGAGTAGGACTCCTCCACCTCCTACTTTGGCCATCAAAGGGGTAGCCCTTGGGGAACCGGCCTCCCTTCCCTCCCTCCTATATATATGCTGGAGGATTTGAGGGTCGCCCGAACCCTAATTGCCACGTGTTGCCCTCTTCTTCGTCTAGATCGTTTTCTCCTCTAGTCTAGTTTAGGTGGTGCTTAGGTGAAGCCCTACCAGAATAGTTCCACCATCGTCGCCGCTGCCGTGCCATCATGCTGCCGGAGAACTCATCTAACTCTTCGCTCCCTATTGCTAGATCAAGAAGGCGAAGATCTTCATCGAGCTGTATGTGTGCTAAACACTGAGGTGACGTCCGTTTGGCGCTAGATCGGGACGGATCGTGATTGCATCGCGGGATGCTTGGCAATTTACATCAACCGTGTTTCTTAATGCTTCCCGCTTAGCAATCTACAAGGGTATGTAGATCCACTCTCCCTCTCGTGGATGCTCATCACCATGGATAGATCTTGCGTGTGCATAGGAAAATTTTTGTTTCTCATGCAACGTTCCCCAAAAATTTTCTCACGGTCCTGAGCTCGGTCTCTGATCTTCTGGTGCCATCGTGACAGACCCGGGCACTGATTTTTGCTTCGTCCGGGGGTGTGGCCCCCATGTGCATTTGTCTTCTCCCCAGCTAGGAGCATGGGGTCCTCCACTGAATGTGGGCGGGAGCCCTTCCCTCCGTGGCCACGACGCGGCTCGTCGTGGGCTTCCACTTTTGGGCGTCCGAAGCGTGCAGAACCCCTTAACTCATTATTATTTGAGAGTGTCATGATGGTGATAAGTGGGTGGTCAATCTAGGTGCAAGTCTCAGGAGTTCCCAGCCCAGTCTTCAGATGTTTCTGCATGTTCAGACGTCGGAGCGATCTGTATACGAATGCCTCCATACTCCGTGTGGCCACATAGGTATTGTTGCATGCCCTTACGACCCAAAATGGATGCCGTGTCATGTCCCGCATGTCCGCAAGGGCACGTCTATGGGGGAGCCGCTGTTCACCAGGTACGTGTTTAGCGGCTGTGTGCCCCTACGGTCCAAACATGAGCGCCGTGTCACACCCCGCGTATCCATAGAGGCACGTCTGCATGGGGCGAATTGTTGTCCATACCTTAGGCACGAAGCTCAGGAGCTCGTACTATAGTCTTTAGATGCTCTCACACATTTCAGTGTGGGTGCGTCCCACGTGCGAGTGCCATCGCACACTACCTGTCACGTGAGTGCCATTGCGTGGCCTTACGGGCCAAACATGGGTGCCGTGTCACGCCCTCCGCAAGGGCACGTCTATGCAGGACTAGTCATTCGCATGCTGAGCCATCTTCTGTTCCTATGCCCGTGACGGTTCATTGAGGGGGCCTGGCACTAAGGTAGATAACCAGCACGGGTGGCCAGCCCATTGGCAGAGCTTGGTGCCTAGATTTTTTGACGATTCACTGTGAGGACGAATCCTATGCGGATGTCGTGCCCAGCCCCTATGCAAAACCATTGCGGGACGATCGTGGGGGCATACCAGCCCCCGGTAGCGGTGATGTACCAGAGCTTGAGGCTTAGACAACAATATCATCTTGATTGGGGGTTAGGCGAATCCTTCATGTATTCAAAGGGCACCCGCTCTGGGCGATACAATATACACAAAATTGCTTGTCAGGGGCATCTCTAAGGGTCACCTGGCGGCCGCGTCGCTGCCAAAGTTGATGGCCGGTTGCCGGTGCGTGCCGTGGGGGTCCACTTGTGCATGAGGGGTTCGGATAGCTCCCTCGTGCCTTGAGGGCCCGCGGAGCTCTAGTGCCCCACGGACTCACGAGATCTGCATCCGCTGTTGCCCGTCTCCCTCGGGGGCACCAGACTTGCGTACTCCTAGTGCCTCGCGCCCTGCTCCTTACCCCCCTAGGTTGTGTGTCGCAGCATGCCTCCGGACGTTGCCCAGTCGCCTGCCCCTTGGCACCGACCGGTCGTGAGCTTTCTAGATGACATCCCTCGAGCCCGTCCAGAGGGAGGCACAGGGCGTGCCCTCCTATGCGGAAGAGGGATGCGCCCCAGTTGTGGACAAGGGGCCAGAGACGCCGTCGATGGGGGCTCCAGCCCTCAGGCGACTCTTGGGCAGGAGTAGCCTAATGATGCGGCTAGAGATTGGGCTCACGCTCCGCCTAGGACGATTGCGCGGGACTCCTGGAAGCCCCCAGCCCCGTTGTCCTGCTAGTGGTCACCCTTGCTTGGTGGCGGCGGTAGAGGGGTGGGGGGGGGGAGAGGCCGGCCCTACCCTAAGGGCAGAACTACGAAAGATGCCCGTGCCAAAGTCCGTCACGAGGCTCGCCTCACCCATGGCCTTGAAGAGGCAGGTCCCGATGGCTTTGTCGTGGCTTTCGGTTGTCCTAACGGCCATTGCCTTGGTCGCGACACTCCAGGCGGCAGCCGAAGCGCTCGTCGCGAAGCTCCCTGAGCTCTAGGCAGCTGCTGGTGTTGTGTGTGTTGGTGTAGTGGAAGATGCAGAACAGTCGACTACCCCTGGGGGCTCCTCCGAGCTGCGACCGTGCTTCTCCTCAGGCGTGTCTGCTAGCCTGACGGGGTCCTTACATTTCACCTCCTTGGCCTTGTCCTTGCTATCCTTGGGTCTATCTCCGGGGCAGCGCGGTGGGAGACGTGGCCCGCCTCGTGCCTGGTGCACTCATCCACCATGCTGAGCTTCACAGGGGGCGCACGGGCGCCGTCACGTGGCTATGACATCGTTTGGCGGCTCAACTTGGTGGTGTCATGTGCTGGCGCCGCACGACTGGTCACGTGGGAGCACGTCGCACCTAGGCCCGCGGTCAAGCTGTCGGGACCCCGATCCTAAGCCATAAGAATCCAACAAGTAACACATTACATCACTTTGCGGCCTCACTCATGGTTAACTCCATGGCTGCCACCTTAACTAGGCTGGGACCATTTGCATCTTTTGGCTCACGTATGTAATATGTCGCCAGCACTCAAACGTCAAAGAACCCGGGTCGACATGACTAGTCATAGAACCTAAGTGGCACATCTATACAGGAACATGCATACGTAACCCAGCAATGCAGGTGTCGGCCTCTAGCGTGTGTATATGAGTCATAGCAAGCTACAAGGACTCCATTATGCTGTGGGACATAAATGTCATCATTACACGTAGACGAGTCGTAGCAGGCTACAGGGACTCCATTACATTGCGAGACATTTCCCCGAAGGGACAGACACAGCAGCAAAGAAGGATACATGCCGATCAATCAATGTGTCCGGAGCAGTAGCAAGCTACCAAGGCTCGGTGGAAGCACAAGAGGCAGTTCCCTATAAAGAGTACTACTAAAGGCACACAACTAGGTGTTGAATCCCACACATATCGTTACACGTCACACATACACACGACATGCCCGATATGCATAGATACAACTATGGCATCACAACATAACCATACAAAAACACAACATTTATTTAGAAGGCTCATAAGAGCCAACATAGAGTGATATTACAAACATGGGTCACATGACCCAACACACAAATCATACAAACAACAAGCAGAAGCTTAACATGTCTGGGTACAGACATCTAGAAAAGAAGAAGGCTGAGGAAGCCTATCTATCTACAAGGGCCACCACAGGAACGAGACCTCTAGCTGGGATTCCCAAGCTAAATGGCCAACATCGATCTTATCATAGAAACCACTAGAGAGACTGGAGTCTCCTTTGCAAAAACATAATTTAGCAACAGTGAGTACTGAGTACTCAGCAAGACTTACATCAGAACTAACCTCATATGCATCGGTATCAACAAGGAGGGTGTGGGGTTCAATGCAGCAAGCCAGCTTTGACTCGGTGGCTATCCTGTACTACGACTTTCATAACTTGGAAAAGTTTTGTGAAGCATACTCGAGTCCACTAACACCACAACAATACGCCACCAGGGATCCGCTCCCGTCTTCCTACGAGAGTGCCATCCACGGTACTCACACTTGTCTTGAAGCTTATATGAGTAACCTTTTAAATTGTCTATGAACCATATAAGTATCCAAGTAGTCCATATCCGTGGACGTGGCTATTCGAATAGATTGATTACCCTGCAGGGGTGTACTTCGTCACACATGCTCTCGCCACTTACCGCCATGTGCTCGTTAAAAGGAACCTCGGCAACCTTCAAGCGGAAGCCTAGCGAGGGAGTTGGCCATGACGTGACTAACCACAAAAGACTCTAGTCTAGGTTTATCGCCTATTCAGGACTGAACCCGCAAGGAAGTCCGGCCGAAGTTTCCTCAACGACCCCAAATGATGTGTATAGGGTTCCCAAGCCCACCTCGACGGATAGTACTATGCTTGGTACACCGGGCCACAATGCCTAGTATGTTCCAAGCCCACCTATACGGAGTACCACTCGGTAGCCTACTAGCATATCCTACAAACACCAGAAACTTGTTGCAACTCCTGCACAGAGATCAAGTCGGTTAATAAGTCAAGAGAGTCAATTAAGGATCCTAATGTGTGGTAGTAGCTAGTCTTGGACAACATACATAGGACTCAGTTCTTAAGGATGGTCCCAATGAGACAACCCGCCATGTACTCCTACATGGCCTCTAATCGCTACCTTTACCAAATTGTGTTCGCAACTTAACTCTCATCACCAGAACAAGTTCAGTTCACTCTGGTTCACCACCTAGATGAATTAGACCTAACACAACTCTAAGCATAGTAGGTTAAAGTCACAACAGGGCTTAAGCATCTACCAGGTATGCTAGGTTGCATGGTTCAGCTATTTACCATGACAATGACAGGTCATGCAGAGGAATGGGTTCAACTACCGGAACATGTAAAAGTTGAAACGTTTTGTCCTAATGCAATAAGTGAGAGAAAGAGCGAGAGAGTGGGTTTGTATCGGATATGTTCAAGGGGGTTGCTTCCCTGACAAGATGATCACACGTTACTACTCCTCAGATGGATAATCGACCGTATCCTCCGAAACAATGCCTAACATGAAGAACAACCATCGAAGGGAAACAACTCAATACACATCAAATGCAACAATATGATGCATGAATATGACATGGCAATATGATGTGTTTGAGCTAATGCATCTAGCAACAGATTTAAACGAAGTAGGTTTGAACTCAAGGTTCAAATTCAACTTCATATATGGAGTTCCATAATGTGTTTGAACTAAAATGTCCAAGTTCACCTATTTAGGTTGCTCTAACATGCATGAAAATGGTACAGATGGATTCATTGGATTTTTCTGATCAATTTTATATATAAATTATTTTCATCTGATTTACATATTATTTTCTATGAATTTTAGAAGTTTTTTTATTAATTTCTAGAATTTATTTAAATATACAGAAATGCTTTTATTATGACAGCCTGCCGTCATGATGACGTCAGTAGGTCAAAGGCGCCAGCCCAGGTCAAACCTGGCGGCTGGTCCCCACCTATCACTAACTCACTCATCTAACAGTTTTTTTAAATTAATCTAACTAATAATTTAACAGGGCCGGGCCCACATGTCGGTGACTCAGGGGTTAACTAACCCGGTGATTAGCCTTAAGCTAATCACCTGACGAGGGGGTCCCACCGGTAGGTGGCTCAGGCGACGGGGCTCGTCGCTGGGGACCTCTGGTCGCGACGGCATCCGTCCTACCAGCCACATGAGCGATGGTTGGGGGCACTGGGGAAAAGCCCTCGCTCGCCCGCACCCGGGAAGGCTAGCCAGGGCCATGGGGGTTGCCGGAGACGGCGGCTGCAACGCCGGAAGCGGCTGCCGGAGCTCGGCCATGGCGGCGCTAGTGGCTAGGCGGCATGGAAGAGATGGGGAAGAGGGGAAAAGGACGCGGCGGCTCACAGGGGCCTCGATGGCGTCGAGGGCGAGCTCAGGAAGGCTCCTGCGGCGGCAAATCGGTGACGAGGAGAGGCAGCCGGAGGTGGAGAAGACGGCGGTGCTGACGGCGATGTAGGGCGTCCGGCCTTCTACGGCTCGACGAGGAGGACGGCAAGGTCACGACGGACCCTTTGGGGGCTCAGGAGGGCGAGGGGGCGACAAGCTAGGCTGGCAATGGCGATGGCAGCTTCGGCCACGCGCGGGAGAGAGCAAATGGGGAAGAGAGTGGGGGAGAGAGCGGCAGGGCGACAAAAAGAGAGAGAGTGGAGAAGAGAGCCACGATGGGGAGGGGGTCGTGCTGGCGCTCCCGGGGGCCTCCAGGGCAGGCAGCCAGGCAGGAGGTGGCTGGCGCGTGCCGGCGCGCCCCTGCCACACGCCCTCCTGCCTATTGGCAGGAGGTTGAAGACGGTGGAGGCTAGCTGGGCCAACTGGGCCAGCCCCTCCTGGGCCTTCTTTTTTTAATTTTGTTCTTTTTCCTATTTCTGTTGTTGCATTTGTTTTATTTTAGGCACTAAAATATTTTCTAAAAATATGAAACTTTTTCTAGGCACTAAAGGAAATATACCAAAGGCCCTGGCCAAGTTTCAAATTTGTTGGAGCTTTAAGAATATTTATAGCATTTTAAAACCCCAATCTGAATACTTATTGATTTAATTCAATAACCAAAATGACATTTTTAAAATATGCACCACCCTTGGTTTAGGTTGCCACATTATTCCAGAGAAGATGAACATTTTTCAAAGCCACTTTGGATCATTGAAAAATATTTTTGGTTGAGCCTTTTTGAATTTAAATTGTGCTAGGGCTTTGATCATCCCCATTTCAAGTTTTAAAATAATTTAAACATGATGCAATCACAAGCATGGATCTTAGTGCATGCTAAAGCTAGGGATGTGACACAAGCCTTTGTGGGGGGGAGGAGGAGGGGACGCACCACGAGCCGCATCGCCCGCCCTAAAGAGCAGGTGGATGGGCGAGCGAGCGAGCGCCGGGGCTTTGCTAGCAGCGTCGGTAGGTTCAGCGAAGTGATGGAGCTGTTCTTCGGGGTGATCATCATCGGGGTGGTAGTACAACAGCTCTCGTGCCATGAGCAGCGTGGTTGGCACATTCGCCGATCCACAGCGGGAGCAAGGAGGTGACGCCACAGCGTGAACGGCGGACAGAGTGGTGGCATAGCCATCGCGCCGCTCAGAGGGTGGCAGCACCGAGTGCCGCTGCTCCTAAACAATCGGGCCAGTGATTGCATTGTTCGTTGGAGCAACGGAGCGATGATGTGTGCCATGGACCACCAGTGTTACCTGGGCAACGCGGGCGGCCCTACGCTCGGCACGAATTCATCCGACATTGTCCGTGGGAGCGATGAAGCAGAGACGGGGTTTAACTGGAGAAGATTTCGACATGCCCCTACCTGGCATGACAAGTTTGAATTCAGGTCTCTGCAAAACCCTCAAGGTTTGAACACTGGGGCGTGTGCGAGAATCTTAACCGGCTCAAAGTCTCAAGCTTGTCACCCTACGACCTAGCTACGACGAGCGAATGGAAGCGAGGGAGACGGGGGACTTAGAGATTTACCCAGGTTCGAGCCACCTTGCGGTGTAAAACACTACTCCTACTTTGTGGTGGATTGGCCTCACGAGGAGGCTAAGGATGAACTAGTACAGTGGTGGAGTGGCCTCGCGAGGGCCTTTCGTGGTGATGAACTAGATCTACTCGACCTGCCTTCTATGATGGGAGTGGGTGGCTATTTATAGGGCCAATGGTCCTCTTCCCTCATTGCACACGCAGGAAGGGATCCACAATGACCAAATTTGAAAGGGGATAGGAGGTACATCTTATCCTGACTAAAGGTGGTCTTTGCCTGCAAAGCTTTGGGGGTGATAGGATGGCTCAGCGATGACATTAATCCTACCGAGCTCGTGGTCTCGGTCTCGTTGCACCAGGAAGGAAACCTTTTGGGGATTCCTTGGGGACCCACGCAGGTCCTTGTGTCCTTAGCACCAAAGAGGAAATTGTCCCCCCTGCACCTGCTAGCGCATGCCTGGCTTCATCGTCAGAACTCACGTCATCCCATCCTCGGTAGGTTGGACACTTGCATAGGAGTCTCCGTTCCTCGGGAGTCAGCCTAGGGGGATGCTACTCTCCGGAGGTCTTGACGTCGTGCTCCTCGCGAGGCGAGGGGGGAGGGCTCACGAGGGTCTTGGCTAGAGGAACTTGTTGCTGGGTCATACAGGGCCGTTGTGGTGGGCCACATGCTGGGCCGCAGGAAGGCAAGTCTGGGTACCCCCAGTCCCAAAACGCCGACATGCACGAACTATGTGCGTAACTGTAACTGTCTCTACTCGTGAGTTTTGAACCGAGAGAGAACATGGTGGGGTTATGTTTGACTCGTAAGTAGGTGTTCAGGACCACTTAGTGATCATTACTAGTTCATGTCCGATTATGCGTAGATCACCCTTCTTATTCTTATACTTGTAGTTTAGCCACTCAAATAAATGATTAGTGCTTGCTGCAGCCTCACCACTTAACCATACCTCACCCAATAAGCTTTGCTAGTTTTGATACCCTTGGAAATGAGATTGCTAAGTCCTTGTGGCTCATAGATTACTACAACAACAGTTGCAAGTATAGGCAATGCGACGGTTTGATTTGGAGTTGTTCTTCTTCATCATCATCAATCATAGGATGGGTTCCAGGTCAGCAGCCTTGGATAGCAAGGATGGATGTTGCTTTTATCATTTGATTTCATCCGTCGTCGGATCCTGCTCTTATGTATGATGATTGAATATGATGTTGTATTGATGTGATCATGATTTAGATTGTGGCGAGTGTAAGCCAATTCCACATACTCATATCTTCTTTACATGTACTTGTAATGATATCCTTTCTTGCAAAACGACGAGACACGCTTCTATCCCTGTCGAGGCCCTCGAGCCAAAATAAGGATAGGATCGCATCTTGGGTGTTACATTAGTCCAATGAAATATATGTTATTATTAATTATCAAAGCACATAGGAATAATTTGTGCTTTCACCTTTTGTAGGAGGGACACATCTTTTGAAGACGCGAGTGATACTCCTCCTATGTAACTCACCACTAACGATAGTCACGGACTTGCAGCTTTTGACAATATGTTGAGTGATGATTTCCTCGTCTCGGAGCTCGCCACGAGTCAGATAAGTGAGGTAAGGAACTATCCAATCAAGAGTAGAATGAAGAGCATCTACTAACTATGCTTGTGGGTCAGTAATGGCAATGTCTTCCTCTGAAGGTAATTTGACCGAGGGACTATGAAGGACGTCCAGGAACACATTGGGAGGAACCGGCTTTTGTTGAGAACCTAAATGAGACAGAGTGTCTGCATCTTCGTTGATCCAACAATCAATATGATCCACCTAATATCCCTTAAAATGACCTGTAATAGCAGTTACTGCTCATCTATAGGCCGCCATAAGAGGGTACTTTGAGTACAAAGTTCCAAAGAGTTGTTGAGCAAACAAATATGAGTCGCCCAAGCATATGACCCGTCTTAAGGTCATTTCCTTAGCCATGCGAAGTCCATGTAGTAAGGCTTCATATTTAGCTACATTATTAGTACAGGGAAACATGAGTCTTAACACATAGTCAAATTTACCACCTCGAGGAGAAGTGACGATGATTACATCCCCCAAGCCTTCCAGTTGTCTAGAATCATCGAAGTGTATAGTCCAGTATGTGTGGTCTAGTTTATCTTCTAGAAAATGTAGTTTAGACCAATCATTGATGAAATCAACCAGTGCTTGAGATAGTGTTGTCTATGGCACATACTTCAGATGATGTGGGCCATGTTCGATTGCCCATTGAGCGGCCCGACCTGTAGCTGATACGTCTTTAACGTATCTATAATTTTATATTGTTCCATGCTGATATATTATCATTCTAGGATACGTTTTGGGCATTTATTTATCAGTTTATAATAATTTCGAGGACTAACCTATTGACCCAGTGCCTAGTGCCAGTTGTTGTTTTCTGCATGTTTTTTTACTTTTCAGGTTTACAGTACCAAATGAAGTCTTATTTCCACGAAACCTTGTGATGATTTTTATTGGGAAAAAAGAAGACCTGGCAGCTTCGGGAGCAGCCCAAGAAGCACTTGAGGGTCCTACCACACATTAGGCTGTGCCCTAGGGGATGCGCCCTGATATGTGGTGCCCCCTTGCGCCTCTCCCAATGTCCCTCTCTAGGCCATCTAATAATCCAAAAACCCTAGAGAAGGTCCCGAGACACTTTTTACGCCGACGCAAGTCTCTGTGCCGAGGGGAGCCCATCTAGAGCTCCACTCCGGCACCCTGCCGGAGGGGGGATCGATTACGGAGGGCCTCTTCATCAACCTTGCTGCCCTCACGATGATGTGTGAGTAGTTCACCACATACCTACGGGTGCATAGGTAGTACGTAAATGGAAATCTCTCTGTTTGTTAATCTTCAATACAATGTTCATCACATATTTGCCCTGATCGATCCGATGTAATCCCTTTGTATGGTGTGTTTGTTGGGATCCGATGAATTGTGAGTTTATGTTCAGATTAATCATGAAAAGTATTTGAGTCAAACCTGATTACTATGATTCTTATTTGCATGATCATTATAGCTTCGTAATGCTCTCCGATCTATTGAGATAATTTGGCCAACTAGATTGTTATTTCTTAGGTGGGAGTGGTGCCTTGTGGTAGGTTCAACTTGACGAGTTTCTATATCCTAGTGACAAAGTAGGGGACAAGATACGTCTTTGTGTTGCTGCTACTCAGGATAAAACGACGGGGTTAATTCATATTGATTGAGTTCACTTTGTCTACATCATATCATCGTTCTCCAAGCATTACCCTATTTTACTTAATACTCTAGATGCATGTTGGATAGCGGTCGATGACTGGAGTAATAGTAATAGGTGCAGGCAGGAGTCAGCCTATTTGCTTATGGAAGTGATGCCTATATACACATAATGATTGCCATGATAATCGCATAACTATTCGCCTTTCTAATAATTGCCCAACAGTAATTTGTTTACCCACCATATGCTATTTCTATGAGAGATGCCACTAGAGAACACTACGGCCCCCGGGTCTATTCACTTATATATTTACAAAGTCTACTATTACCTTGCTGCGATTTATTTGCTTTTATTTTATTTTGCAATTTACAATTATCTACAAAACTCACTTGCTTGGAAATAATGAGACCAAGGGGATTTACAACCCTCTTGCCAGCATTGGGTGCAAGTTGTTTGTTCTTTTGCTGAAGCGGCTGCACACAAAAGAACAAACAACTTGCACCCAACGCTGTCAAGAGGGTTGTCAATCCGCTTGGTCTTGTTATTTGCAAGCAAGTGAGTTGCTTAGATAATTGTACATTGCAAAATAAAATAAAAGCAAATAAATAACAACAAGGTAATGAAGGCATTTGTGAATATATAGGTGAATAAACCTAGGGCTGTAGAGTTTTCTAGTGGCATCTCTCATAGAAATAACATACGATGGGTAAACAAATTACTATTGGACAATTGGTAGAAAAGCAAATAGTTATGAGGTTTTCACGACAACGATCATGTGTATATAGGCATCACGTCCATAAGCAAATAGGCCGACTCCTGCCTGCACCTATTACTATTACTCCACCCACCGACCGCTATCTAGCATGCATCTAGAGTATTAAGTAAAATAGAGTAATGCTTGGAGAACATTGACATAATGTAGACAA
This sequence comes from Hordeum marinum, assembly GCA_022496015.1. Taxonomy (NCBI): domain Eukaryota; kingdom Viridiplantae; phylum Streptophyta; class Magnoliopsida; order Poales; family Poaceae; genus Hordeum; species Hordeum marinum. The sequence continues at coordinate 298,100,993 of CM039675.1, read as the reverse complement.
AGTAAACTCAATCAATATGAATAAACCCCATCGTTTTATGCTTAGTAGGAGCAACACAAAGATGTAAATTGTCCCCTTTTGTCACTGGGATATAGAAACTCGCCAGGTTGAACCTACTACAACGCACCACTCCCACCGAAGAAATATGACTCTAGTTGGCCAAACTATCTCAATAGATCGGAGAGCATTACGAAGCTATGATGATCATGCAAATAATAATCTTAGTATTTAGATTTCACTCAAATACTTTTCATGGATAATCTGAACATAAACTTACAACTCATCGGATCCCAACAAACACACCATACAAAGGGATTACATCGGGTGGATCAAGGCAAAGATGCGATGAACATTATGTTGAAGATCGAGAGAGAAAGAATTCCATCTAGGTAGTACCTACAGACCCGTAGGTCTATGGTGAACTACTCACACATCATGGGGAGGGCAGCAAGGTTGATGAAGAGGCCCTCTATGATCGATCTCCCCTCCGGCAAGGTGCCGGAACGGAGCAGTAGATGGCCTCCCATCGGAACAGAGACTTGCAGCGATGGGAAAAGTGTTTCGGGAGCGCTCTTGGAGTTTTGAGGGTGATGAGGTCACCTACCCAAGGTAGGGTCATGTAACTCTAATCTAGGACACTAATGGTTTCCTACAACGTCATGGAAGTCCCTGACTTACGTTGACACTCGGATGAATGTACAAGATGCACTCGGATCCTTGGAAGTCACACGTACGTCTTCAACCACTCGGCGTGTCATCGTTTTCTCACGACAGATGCCATGGGTATGCTTATCGAAAGTGGTTGGGGCCGAAGGATGCCGGTGGACTCCGGGAGCGGGATCAGGTACAAATGGTGCGGGACACATGATGTACCCAGGTTTGGGGACCTCCGTGGGAGGTAATACCCCTAGTCCTGCTAGTCTGGTTGATGAACCAAAGGGAACTACAATGGTGCTCCTTGAGTTGTATGAGTATAGGAGCAACAAGGGGCTAGCTTGCCTTCACTGCCTCTCTACGTGGGAATGTGGGTGTGGGTGTAGGGATCCGATCGCCCCGTGGAGGGGGGGCTTCGAGGGGTTTTATAGGCCAACCGCCCGGGCTACAATACGAGTAGTAGGCATCGGGAGGGCCCTAGCTGGCAACCTCTCTAGCCTGCCAGGGGGACCCCAGCTGAGGGGTCTTGTCGCTGGTAGGGCCCGCCGGCTGTGGAGTCCTGTTGGGAGCTGGAGGGACCCGCATGGTAGGTCCCCATTCCGGTCGCATCGTGGTGTGGGCCGCCCTTTGGGGCGTCGTATTGGGGCAGCCGACCACGGTTAGCGATACGATTGGCTGCACTGTAGCCACGCACGGAGCAGGTAATGGAGTGGTTGAGGGCGTGCCGGCACTATTCCAGTTCCCGGTTGAAGTCTGCTAGAGTCAGAGGCACTGTTTCCTCCACCGTGGCCATGCGGGCGCTAACCCCCGATGGGATGGGGGGCCCTATCACCACGCGTACTTTGACCGCGGCATCCGATGCGTTGCCGGCTAGGAGGCCAGGGGTCTCCACCTTTAGCCAGCCGGCTAGTTGTAGCCGGCTACATGGAGCCGGGCCATAGAGGGAGGCAGCTTGCCCTGTTGTTGTTTTGGAAAGTTGGAGTAGAAGGCCAGTTGAGGCTACCCCAGTGTTATCCCACCGTCAGTAGTCCCCGAAGCAGGGGAGGCCCACCGGCGAACCACGGCAGACCTCGCCGGCTTGAGTGTTGTGTTCTCATACCGCAACGTGATTCAGGAGCCAAAAGACGCGAGAACGCAGCGGCCGGCTCCACACCCGGGCGACGCTTCACGCGCCGCCTCGGGCGCTCTGTTGGGCGGAGAAGCCGTGCCACGTGGGAGACGTAACATGCTGGAATCTGATAGGCCGCGGTGGACAAGACCGGGCCGTGGGGCGGAGCCCCTCTCGGCCACGGCCTCGGCACACGCGCATGGGTCTTCTGTGACTCAGGCCGCCGGTTGGCATCCCCGAGTGTGATAACTTCCTCCCCGCATGTGGAAGGGATAGTGGGGGTCGTGCGCGACGGATCCGCTCCCCAGTATCAACCGTGCGGCGTTTAAATGGGGGGAGAGGAGCAGAATGGCACATTCGTTCCCCCCGCCTCAGACGCATCGCCTTCGTCACTACCCTCCTCCCCGCCTTTGAGATAGAGAAAGGGCAAGATCCCACCGTAAGGCTCCTTGAAAATAATGGCGAGAACGGGCGCATGGGACTACAACGATGTCGACGAGCACTTCATCGAGCATCTCTGCCACCACCGCAAGCTGCCATTGGAGGAGCACTTGGAGGCGTGTGTCGCCGGACCGGAGAACTCTCCAGCCCCGCAGGAGGGTGAGGTGGTTGTGTTTGCCGAGGACTTCTTTCGCGGGCTCGGGCTATCGGTGAGCACGTTCATCTGGTGGTTCCTCATGCGGTTCGGCCTGCAGCCGCACCATCTCACCGCCAACATCGTCTTGCAGTTGGCGACGGTCGTCACCCTCTGCGAGGGGTTCTTGGGGGTGGAGCCGCGCCTCGACATCTCATGCCGGCTGTTCTTCCTCAAGCGCCAAACGGTGAAGGATCCGGTGACCGGCGAGAAGGTCATGACCGCGTGCGGAGCCACCCTAATCTACATCTGCAACGGAGCCAGATTCATGAACTCCCATTGCAGGATTCGGTGAAGAATTGGCAAAAAAAGGTTCTTCTACATGAAGAATGTGAAGCCGGAGGAGGACTATGTCAACCTCCCCGACTTTATCGACTAGCCACCGGTGGCGATGCTGAACTGGACGACGGCTCCACACCAGATGCCCAAAACGGTGGACCGGCTCTGTGAGCGCCTGGTGGTGATGACCAAGACGGAGAGCCTGAAGGCCTCGGACTTCCTGTCCATGATGGTGGTACGCCAGGTCCAGCCACTTCAGAGCCGGCCGTACCTCATCTGCCAGATGGGAGGGCGGCACGACACCTGTCGGCTCTCCACCAAGGAGCTAAAGCCGATACAGGTAGCGAGGAGGGTGAACGCCATCTCGGTCACTAAGTTGAGCGAGGAGGGATGGCAATGGGGGAAAGCCCCATATAGCCGAAGTCGTCTGGCGCTGCGGGTATGTGATGAGCCATCACCTCGCTCCCTTCTTTTCCAAAGAAGGCGCCACCCCTTGGCTTGACGGCGAAAAGCTTCTCCCGTGTGCAGGTTTTCCCGCAGCTGTAGAACTACAAGGAGCCGGCTGCCGACGTTGCAGCGTCGGACCCCGAGGAGGTCAAGGATGCCGATGACGTGGAGCCGGCGGACTCAGAGCCGGCCTGCGCATCCGAAGCCGACAGGGCGGAGACGGAGACATAGGTGACCGTGTCGATGGGTTTTGTCCCAAATCGCTTTTGCGGGATTGGACCGATGAAGACGCTAAATCGGAGGAGACGCGCAATGCAGCGGCTGAAGAGGACACCAAGGCCTCGGAGGGTGACGTCACGACGCCGAGGAAGCACATTCGCCGCGTTGACCGCGAGCCCAGCCTAGGCGATGCGGCCGTGGTTGGCAAGGGGAGGCAGCCGGCTAGCACCGGGCCGGCGCCCAAATGGGCAGCCGCCGGGCAGCCGGGTGGCAGCCGCAGAGGCGGCGAGAAGAAACAGTGGGTTGCCCAGACGGGCCCCACGAGGAGGGCGGTCCCTGTCGTCATTGGGTAAGCCTATCTTCCCTCTGCCTTGCTCATTTGCTTTTCCCTTGCCTCCTTTTTCTTATCCGGCCCGAACAGGGAGGCGCACGACCTGGGGAGGACCCTGCCGGCGAGGCTGCGGGGATGGCGCCGCTAAGCACCACTGAGGAGAGGGAGTGCGAAGCATGGCGGGACCTTGAGGCGGCCGAGAAGGAGCGACGTGATAAGGAGCGCCGTTCGTGGGAGGAGGCGGCAAAGAAACTACAACCACCGAGAGGAGCCGGCAGGGAGGTAGTCGGCTAGTCATCGGAGCCTTTCCCCTGCGGTCGGGAAAGGAGGTCTAGGGACCATCATGATCCCGCATGGCGGGCGGAGGCGGACGCGAAGGCCACGGAAGACACGCGCATGGCGGCAGGTGCGGGCATGGCCAGCGCCGGCGGAGGAGAGGAGGCGGGCCGCGATGCGGCCTTGTCAGGGGCGGACGACGTGCCGCCAGGGGCGGAGGAGCCTCCGGAGGTCAATGTTCCGGATCGAGAGGATCCGGCTCCGGAGGTGCCAGCTGGCGAACCGAGAAGGTGCAGCCGGAGGCGGAGCGCCGACGAGGACGACCGCGATGTCCAGAGGGACGGCCGACGCGAGCTCGTCATCTGGGGCCTCCGGCATGATGGTGTCGGGAAGGGCACGTGCCTTGGTGACTTCGGGAAAGGGAGCGACCGGGCCTGCAGACGGGGGCCGACTGCAGCAAACCTGGGTTGCAGCCGGTGGCGTGACCATTGGCTATGCACCGAGCGCCCTTGGGGCGGCGGTGGCCTCCATTATCGAGGCGTTTTCAGCCTGTCGCCCCCAAACGACGCAGGATGCTCGGGCCGCCAATGACCAGCTAGTGCACCTGGAGTAGTCCGTTGTGGTAAGGAGCCCTATCATTTCTTCCTGCATTAGTTTTTTCCAGTGGGGGCGCGTGAGCGCACCCACTAGATGTAGCCCTCGATACTCGAGCCGGCTGGAGCGCAGGCGGGTTGAGTCTAATGACGCTTCACTTCTTTGTTGTCTGCAGGAAGCGCATGACTACCGGGTGGCCGCGTACAACACTCTGCAAGCTTGTATCGAGAAGCCGAGGGCCGGTAGGCTACCATTTCCGTGGACCTGCAAGGTAAGGTCCTTGTGACTTTCCAGTGGGGCGCGTGGTAATCCACAATTGTAGGGGGTCAATTGTTGCCGCTTTCCATAAGTAAGAGTGAAAAACCCAACGAGGAGATAAAGGTAGAACAAATATTACCTCAATTTCTATCGACCACCAATACAACTCTACGCACGCTTAACGTTCGCTTTACCTAGAACAAATACGAAACTAGAAGTACTTTGTAGGTGTGACAGGATAGGATTGCAAGATAATAAAGAGCACGGAAATAAAAACTAGGGGCTGCTAGGATAAAGAAACAACTAAGTTGGTTTAACGAGTGTGGAAAAGTGGTGGAAGGAGTTGCGAAATTGTCCCTAGGCAATTGATAACTAGACCGGTAATCATTATTGCAATTTTATATGAGGGAGAGGCATAAGCTAACATACTTTCTCTACTTGGATCATATGCACTTATGATTGGAACTCTAGCAAGCATCCGCAACTACTAAAGATCATTAAGGTAAAACCCAACCATAGCATTATAAGGTATCAAGTTCTCTTTATTCCCATATGCAAACAACCTACTTACTCGGGTCTGTGTTTCTATCACTCACGCCACCAACAATAAGCGAATCATAAGCATATCGCAACGCCCTATAGCGAGGATCCCTCATGCTTGCGCGACACGGAGAGCACCATAGGACAGCAGCAATAATAAAACATGCAACTCAAACCAATCATGACCATCAATCAACCAATAGGACAAAATAGATTTACTCAGACATCATAGGATAGCAACACATCATTGGATAATAATATGAAGCATAAAGCACCATGTACAAGTAGAGGGTATAGCGAGTTGTGGGAGAGTGGACGGCTGTAGATAGATGGGGGAGGGTGATGGACGTGTTGATGAAGATGACAGAGTTGTTGGAGTATATCACTATCACGATGATGGCCCTGGCGGTGTTCCGGCGCCACTAGGAGATAAGGGGAGAGAGCACCCTCCTTCTTATTCATTGTCCTTCCCCCTAGATGGGAGAAGGGTTTACCATTTGGTCCATGGCCTCCATGGCGGCGGAGGGGCGAGAGCCCCTCCAAGATTGGATCTCTCTCTCTGTTTCCTTATGTTTCTGCGTTCCCAGATTCTGCCTTTCATCGTTTCTTAAATATTCGGAGATCTGTAACTCTGATCGGGCTGAAATTTTGAGGGGATTTTCCTTATACAAAGATCCAACCTACCTAAGGGGTAGACACAAGCCCTTAGGGCGCTCCCTATCCCCTACGGCTCGCCTGGTAGGCTTGTGGGCCCCTTGGGGACCGCCTTCTATTGATTCCACTTCCCAAAATTCACATATATTCCAAAAAAATCTCTATAAGTTGTTATCCCGTTTGGACTTTGTTTGATATGTATTTTCTGTGAAACAAAAAACATGCAAAAAATAGTAACTGGCACTGGGCACTAGATCAATATGTTAGTCCTAAAAATATTATAAAAAGTTGGCAAAAGTATATGAAAGTTGTAGAATATTGGCATGAAACAATGAAAAATTATAGATACGATGGAGATGTATCAACATCCCCAAGCTTAATTCCTGTTCATCCTCAAGTAGGTAAATGATAAAAAAGTTAATTTTTGATTTGGAATGTTACCTAGCATAATCTTGATCATATAATCTAATCATGGCATGAATATTAAGATACGAGTGATTCAAAGCAATAGTCTATATTGACATAAAAACAATAATACTTTGAGCACACAAACAATGCAATCGTGTCCTTTCAAAATAACATGGCGTTAGAAAGTTATCCCTACAAAATCAAATGGTCTGGCTATGCTCCATCTTCCCCACACAAAGTATCTAAATCATGCACAACCCCGATGACAAGACAAGCAATTGTTTCAAACTTTTTATGTTCTCAAACCTTTTCAACTCTCATGCAATACATGAGCGTGAGCCATGGATATAGCATTATAGGTGGAATAGAACATGGTGGAGGTGATGAGGAAAAAGGAGAAAATAGTCTCACATCAACTAGGCGTATCAACGGGCTATGGAGATGCCCATCAATTGATATCAATGTGAGTGAGTAGGGATTGCCATGCAATGAATCCACTTCGAGCTATAAGTGTACGAAAGCTCAAAAACAAAACTAAGTAGTCATGCAAAAAATTCCACTAGTTATATGAAAATGACAAAATAGGAGACTCTCTATCATGAAGATTATGGTGCTACTTTGAAGCACAAGTGTGGAAAAAGATAGTAGCAATTGTCCCTTCTCTCTTTCTCTCATTTTTTTTATTTTGGTGGGCATCTTTGGCCTCTTATTTATTTATTTATTTATTTGGGCTTCACTGGCCTCTTTTTTTGTAAAGTCCGGAGACTCCTCCCAACTTGTGAGGGAATCATAGCTTCCATCATCCTTTTCACAGACAGGACAATGCTCTAATAATGAAAATCATCACACTTTTATTGACTTACAACTCGATACCTAGAACAAAAGTAAGACTCTATATGAATGCTTCTAGTAGGATACCGGGATATCCAATGATCTAGCCTAGTAAATGACATCAAAAAACGGACTAGCCATGAAAACATCATGCAAGCTATCTTATGATCATGCAAAGCAATAAGAAAATGATGGTTCATGTCATACTAAACGGAACAGTGGAAGTTGAATGACAATATATCTTGGAATGGCTATGGAAATGCCATAATAGGTAGGTATGGTGGCTGTTTTTAGGAAGGTGTATGGTGGCTGTTTTGAGGAAGGTGGGTTTGATGCACCGATGAAAGTTTTACGATACTATAGAGGCTAGCAAACATGGAAGGGTGAGAGTGTGTATAATCCATGGACTCAACATTAGTCATAAAGATCTCACATAATTATTGCAAAAGTCTATTACTTATCAAACAAAGAACTATATGCATGCTCCTATGGGAGAGGTTGGTAGGAGTTAACCATCGGGCGCTCCTGACCCTCACACAAAGGTTAACAATCATTAAACAAATCATGCTTCGACTTCGTTACATAACATTTCACCATACGTGCATGCTATGGGAATCACAAACTTAAACACATGTATTTCTCCAATTCACAACTACTCACTAGCATGAGTCTCATATTACCATCTTCATATTGCAAAACTATTGCAAGGAATCAAACATATCATATTCAGTGATCTACAAGTTTTATGTAGGATTTTATGACTAACCATGTGGACCAACTCCTGTTAACTCTCAGAATAGATATAAGTGAAGAATGAGAGTTTAATTATTTCTACAAAAGATATGCCCATGCTCTAACAAATATAAATGAAGCAAAAGAGCATTCTACAAATGTCGGTTTTCTATGGGTAGACAAAGAGGCGATCCAAACTTCAAATGATATACATGAAGTACATGAAGCATTCTACAAAGCCATACTCAAAAGATATAAGTGAGGTGCAAAGAGCCTTCTATAAATCAACCAAGGACTTTCTCATACCAGCATTGTGCATTATTAAAAGAAAAATAAAAACAACACGACGCTCCAAGATTTACGCATATCATGTGACGAATAAAAATATAGCTCCAAGTAAAATTACCAATGGTTGTTAGAAGAAAGAGGGGATGCCTTCCAGGGCATTCCCAAGCTTAGTTTATTCGGAGTCCTTGAATATTACCTTGGGGTGCCTCGGTCATCCCCAATCTTAGTCTCTTTCCACTCCTTATTCCTTCATTCATCGTGATCTCACCCAAAACTTGAAAACTTCAATCACACAAAACTTAACAAAACCGTCGTGAGATCCATTAGTATAATAAGGAAAATCACAACTTTATGTACTATTGCCAACCAATTCATATTTTATTTTTGCATTGTAGCTATTGTATTATAATTTTTCCATGGCTTATACCACCGATAATCGATGTTTTCATCAAAACGAGCAAAACAATGCATCAAAAACAGAATCTGTCTTAAACAAGACAGTCTGTAGCAATATGAACATTCACCATACTTATGTAACTATAAAAATTCTAAAAAATTATGACAAAATAAAAAAAATTCATAGCAATACTGTGTATAAAATTCAGACACTTTTGACATTCTAGTAAAAAATGTAAATTCACGCACTACAGCTAAAGTTTTTGCTTTTGCACTGCTCACACCAAACAAGCAATCTAATCATCCTAAAGGCAAATATTGGTACATTATTTTTATAATACAATGGATTTAAACAAGGGGATAATTATTTTTGTGGAAAAGTTTCTGTAATCAAGATTTGGAAAGTTTCCATGGGCATGAACAAAGTTCAAGGCCAGCTCCCACTTTCACAATGCTCGTCTCTCTCACTTTCACTTTTCTTATTGAAAAAGTTTTAGGTTCCCCTCTTAATTTTTTGTTTTTAAACTATATAAAAGCACACAACAGAATTAAATGACTCTCTACAACTTCTGGGTTGTCTCCCTGGCAGCGCTTTCTCTAAAGCCATTAAGCTAGGCATAAAGTGATCAAGTAATGGATCCACCCGGATCCCAAGGTATATCAAAGCCAATTTTAATTAACAATGATTTTTAATTTAGTATTGAGCACGAAGTAACATATATCATGCAACAACAAAATCTAACTCTCTTCCTATGCATCGACATATCATAAAATAACAATTCATGCACACAAAGTAAAAGCCAATACATAGCATAAGTAGTTTCTTGCAATTTTATCATATTGGAAACATAGAGAGGTGGATATGTACTTCCTCTCTCATAATAATTGCAAGTAGGAGAAGCAAGCACATGCATGTTATATCTATCAAAATCATTATGTGTAATAGTAAATGGCAACCCATCTATATAATCCTTAATAAGTTTAAACTTTTTCGATATAGTGTAGTTGGGAGAATTCAAAAAGATAATAGGACTATCATGCATGGGTGCAATAGCAAAAATTTCATTCTTAACATAAGAAACTATAGCAGGTTCATATCCATAACCATCTTTCATATTGGCATCATGTCCACAAGCATAGCAAGCATCAAGTTAATCAAAAAGGGATATTTCCAATGAATCCAAGGGATCATAGCAATCAACATAGCATTCATCCTTCGGTAAGCACGAAGGGAAATTAAACAATGTATGAGTTGAAGAGTTACTCTCATTAGAAGGTGGGCACGGGTAGCTAATCCGCTATTCCTCCTTTTGTCCTTCGCTCTCCTCCTCATCTTTTTCATCTAATGAGCTCACAATTTCAGCAATTTCTTCTTCCATAGATTCCTGCAAAATATTAGTCTCCTCCTGGATAGGAGAGGAGTCCTCAATATATGGCTTAACATAACAATTAGAAGCATAGTTTTCATAGCAATATTTAAGTATGGCAAAACTTTTAGATTTGTAAAGAGTAGCATCATACTTTTCAATCAAAGAAGCAATTTCATAGGCACCCTTAAAAGCAACAAATTCTTAAATTGTCTCAATATGATAGTAATTATAAACAACCTTGGCATAAGAAGATACGGTTCCACTTAAACTCACATTGATAGGGAAAGTGTTTTTTAGGGTCTTCAGAACAACAAGTAAAATCATAAATTTCACATAAATTCCAAGCATAGCATTGCAAACTATTAATATCATGCCATAAAAGTTTCCCTTTTTGAGATAAGCGGTGTCGCACATAATAAGCATGCGCATTTAATGATTTTCCCTCAACTAAGCTATTTGGGGTTTCATCACGAGCACAAATGGATCGAAGATGATCCAAATAATATTCTTCGGTAGTACGGAACACTAGTGGTTCCTCAACTTTTGGAGCAAAAAGTACATCTATTTTTTGGTATTTTGCGTTTCCCACCCATATCTAAAGATAGAAAACTACTAAGAACAACAAATAAAATCTACTTAGTGATACAACTCTACGCACGCTTAACGTTCCCTTTACCTAGAACAAGTATGAAACTAGAAGTACTTTGTAGGTGTGATAGGATAGGATTGCAAGATAATAAAGAGCATGGAAATAAAAACCAGGGGCTGCTAAGATAAAGAAACAACTAAGTTAGTTAAACGAGTGTGGAAAAGTGGTGGTAGGAGTTGCAGAATTGTCCCTAGGCAATTGATAACTAGACCGGTAATCATTATTGCAATTTTATATGAGGGAGAGGCATAAGCTAACATACTTTCTCTACCTGGATCATATGCACTTATGATTGGAACTCTAGCAAGCATCAGCAACTACTAAAGATCATTAAGGTAAAACCCAACCATAGCATTATAAGGTATCAAGTCCTCTTTATTCCCATACACAAACAACCTACTTACTCGGGCCTGTGTTTCTATCACTCATGCCACCCACCATAAGCGAATCATAAGCATATTGCAACACCCTACAGCAAGGATCCCTCACTCTTGCACGACATAGAGAGCACCATAGGACAACACCAATAATAAAACATGCAACTCAAACCAATCATGAGCATCAATCAACCAATAGGACAAAATAGATCTACTCACACATCATAGGATAGCAACACATCATAGGATAATAAAATGAAGCATAAAGCACCATGTTCAAGTATAGGGTACAGCGGGTTGCGGGAGAGTGGACCATTGTAGATAGATGGAGGAAGGTGATGGAGGTGTTGATGAAGATGACGGAGTTGTTGGAGTAGATCACCGTCACGATGATGGCCCTGTAGGCATTCCGGTGCCACCGAGAGAGAGGGGGAGAGAGCCCCCTCATTCTTCTTCTCCCTTCACCTTCCCCCTAGGTGGGATAAGGGTTTACCCTCTGGTCCATGTCCTCCATGGTGGTGGAGGGGCGAGAGCCCCTCCGAGATTGGATCTCTCTCTCTCTTTGTTTTCTTCTGTTTCTGTGTTCCCAGATTCTGGCCTTTCACCGTTTCTTAAATATCCGGAGGTCTGTACCTCCGATTGGGCCGAAAGTTTGAGGGGATTTTCCCTATAAAAATATCTTTCTTGCAGCCGAAGGACATCTCCAACCGACCTAAGGGGTAGCCACAAGCCCTCAGGGCGCGCCTGGCAGGCTTGTTGGCCCCTCGGGCACCGCCTTCTGTTGATCCCACTTCCCAAAATTCACATATATTCCAAAAAAATCTCCATAAGTTTTTATTCCGTTTGGACTTCGTTTGATATGGATTTTCTACGAAACAAAAAACATCCAACAAACAGGAACTCGCACTGGGCACTGGATCAATATGTTAGTCCCCAAAATAGTATAAAAAGTTGCCAAAAGTATATGAAAGTTGTAGAATATTGGCATGAAACAATCAAAATTACAGATACAAGGGAGACGTATCAGCGCGCGAGCGCACCCACTGGTTGTAGTCCCTGGGAATCGGGCTGACTGCCACGGAGGCGGGCCGAATGCCTTTCTTTTCTTGCTTTCTAAGAGAGGTTTCTTTGTCCCGGGAAGCTACCCACCCCGAGACGGTTAGCCTCCGTCATTAGGTGGTGTAGCTCAGCAAACAACAGGATCTTCTGACCATGGAGGGCGAATGGCTTCACCCGAAGGCGGGCCGGACGCAGGCGGAGAAGGAGGAGCGCGAGGCGACCCATCGCCAAAAGCTGGAGGAGCGCGAGGCGGCTGTTCGATAGGAGGCGGAGGAGCGGGAGAGGGTTCTCCACCAGGAGTTAGAGGCCAAGGACGACTTGCTGGTGAAGGTAGACGAGGAGGCACAGGCGGCCCGGGATGAGCATGAGCGTCGTCTCCAGGAGTGGCCGGCCAAGGAGGTGGACCGGCTCTTGGCCGGTTAGTCTTTGTTGTCTCGTTTTTCCCATGCGTTTCTTATGGGTTCTTGGTTTTCTTCGTTGCTCATCCCACGTCTCGTTCCCTCTTAGGGCTTTTCCCTGGTACGCAGGATGCCATGGAGGCGGCGATGGAGGCCCACCACGAGGACCAGCGGACGCAGGGGGGATCGCCACCAAGGTACGGCTGACCGAGGTGGTTCGGGCCCTGAAGCGGCTCCAGGCGGTTGGTGAGGTGCTGGTTTGCACCCTCTGACTAGCTGCGGTGGACCCGGCCTCCATGAGCCGGCTGTCGAGGTGTTTCGAGTTCGGGACCGCGCGGGTGAATGACTGGAGGGCTTCCACGGCGCGCGCCGGTGTGGGCATGGTGCTTCGCATCCCAAGGTTGTGGTACCCCAAGCTAGATGTGGGGATGCTCACGGCCAACCATGTCGGCACCGATGCGGAGTTGGAGGCGATTGCCGACATGTTGTCCATGTGGGCGAGCAACCTCGCGTCCTTCGCCGCGTGGGACGAGTGCGTCCCAGAGCGTAGGGTAGATGGCGAGGTGATTCCGAAGGACGTGTACACGCTCGCCCTAGATGACCCGGAGGGTAGCGCCACCAAAATGGGCGACGAAGATGCTCGCTCCAGCACCAATGACTATGCCGACTCAGAGCCAGCTCGGGACTTGGAGGCGGGAGTCGACACAGACCGTGCCGCGGCCAATGATGGGGCCTCTTCGTCGGTCGCCGCGGGGGATGTCAGAGGAGAAGATGGCGCTGCCCCTATCTAGGGCTCTTTTATCTTTCTGCAACTTGTTAGTCTTCAATTCCACCCACTAGGGTGTAGATGTAATGAACTTGTGGCCATGGGCCGTTTAAGTTTTATCAGGCTGTTGGTTGCAAAACTATTGTTTATGTGTGTCGGCTTGGCCTTATCCTTTTTACCCTTTTCGTTCTGTCTGCCCAAAGCCTTGTCCCCTTGGTATCGGCCCCGCCGGCCGGACAGCCGAGAGCCGGTCTGTAGCTGGGACGAGGCGTCCGCTTCGGGGGAGTCGGCCATGAGTTTGGAAACCGCAAGAGTGTTTTGGGTAAGGTGAGCGACAGAGTCTACAGACAAAGTGTTTTGGCTAGCCCTAGCCAGCGATCCCCTTGTGATCGATTTTTCATGTGCTCTAAGTTTTGCCGTCTCGAGGATCCATCAGCCGGACAACCGAGAGTCGGTCTGTGGCTGGGAGGGGTGGGAGACGCATTTTGGTTCACATTACTTGATCGGCTTCGGGGAAAGATGCCAGGGCTAGTCGGCGAACCCCTAGGACGGGGAGCAGGGTCCAGGAGCCGACGAGTGAGGCGAACAAAGTTTTTGGAAAGAAACGAGAGGGGGGTGTCCCAAGAGATGGCTTGGGAACCCGTTGCATTCATAAACCCAAAAGGGGAGGGTACATACATACACTGGTCCTTAGCAGTAAAACGGACGGAGGAGCACCGCGTTCCAGGGGCGCTCCATCTCCTCACTAGAGGCGTCTTTGTTGTGCTTCTGTGGCTTCTGGGCGTCTATCAGATAGTACGCGTTGTTGTGCAGCGCCTTGTTGACGATGAACGAGACTTGCCATGGGGAGGACAACTTGTGCTGGCCGGCTGTTCGTTGGATCTGCCTAAGCACCAGGTCCCCCTCCGAAACGAGAGGGGCCAGATCTGCTTGTTGTGGTAGTGTCGGAGCTTCTGCTGGTAGATAGCCGTTCGGCTTAGCGCTAGCTCGTGGACCTCCTTGAGGAGGTCGACGCCGTCTTCTCTTGCCTCCTTGGCATCTATCTCCATGTACAGGGAGACGGGAGGCGATTCAAACTCGATGTTTGTGGGGATGACCGCCTTGGATCCATACACAAGGAAGAAGGGCGTGAAGTCGGTTGATCAGTTAGGTGTGGTTCTAAGGCTCCACAAGAAAGTCGGCAGCTCTTCGATCTAGCAGCCGGCTAACCAGACAAGGGGTGCCAGGAGCTATGGCTTGATGCCAGCCAGGATGAGGTTGTTTGCCCTCTTGGCCTAGCCGTTCAACTATGGGTGGGCGACAGAGGCGAGGTCGAGCCGGATGCCTTGCTTGGCACAAAACCATGCTAGTGCACCTTTGGCAAAGTTGGTGCCATTGTCGGTGATGATGATGTGTGGCACGCCATAGCGGACTGTGATGTCCTTGATGAAACGGACGGTCGTGGGACCATCTAGCTTCTTGATGGGCCTGGCCTTGATCCACTTGGTGAACTTGTCGACGGCTACCAACAGATGCGTCATGCCGCCTGGAGTAGTCTTGAATGGCCCCACCATATCGATCCCCCAGACGGCAAAGGTCTACGACAGTGGGATCGTCTTGAGTGTCGCAGCTCGTAGGTGGCTTCGCGCGCTGAAGCACTGGCACCCTTCACACCTGTCGACGAGTTGTGTTGCCTCCTCAAGGGCAGTCGGCCAGTAAAAGCCGCGGTGGAATGCCTTGTCCACGAGGGTCCTCGACGTGGCATGGTGCCCACACTCACCCTAGTGGATATCTCGAAGGATCTCTTGACCTCTTTTGGGCTCGACTCAGCGCTGATACACACCGGTCGTGCTGCCGTGAACCAGCTCATGGTTGATGATGCTGTAGGCGGGGGCACGCCAATGGATCCATCGGGCTTTGTCGTCGTCAGGAGGGAGTTTGCCGTGTAGGAGGAAGGCCAAGATCGCCTGGGCCTATGATGGAAGCCGAGACCAGGGCTGGTTGCAACACAGACTGAGGAATCTAGGCATCTGAAGCCCCCGGGTACATCTTCGGAGCCCCTGTGTCATGCCCAAGATGCGCGCCTATCCATTTTAAGACATGAGGGCCTCGCAAGGGATAGAGGTGCATCTTGCCATTCTGAAGTATAGAATCATTGCATCATACATCATAGAAGAGATGAGTATGCAAGTTGTCTTACACTCGCCACATACTAAATTACAATTCCACACAGAGTTCAAATCATCAAGATGAAGACACGGCCCGACTACGGATGAAATCAAATGATAAAACATATGCAAATGATACTATCACACTATCCCAAAGATCATGACCATGGTCCTCTACTAATCCGGGTAAGTCACGTACATCCTGCCTCTTCCCTCATCATATTCCCACTGGAGTTGGGTAAGATCATTCTGCACGTACTCATCTGTACATGTACCTGTAGGGTTGTAGTAATCTGTGAGCCACAAGGACTTAGCAATCAAGCGCCTGGGTACCGAGACTATTCAAGCTTAAAGGTTGGGATGGGGTGTGTGTTTAGTTTGTAGTTGCACCAAGCATTTATGGTGGCTAACTTACGTAACATGAAAAATATATATGAGTGGCCTACGATGAACGATTGAATCTAGTATGATCTCTATGAGATCCTGAACACTTACTTACGTCAATCATAACCCCACCGTGTTCTCTCTCGGATCATGTTCACGAGCAGAGACGATCACGGTTACTCACACAGTTGGTGTATTTTATTAGAGTTTACTTCAAGTTTACCATAACCGGGTGTTAAACAAATATCCAAGTTGCCACATAACCGCGGGCACGGCTTCTCAAAAAGATTTAACCCTACAGGGGTGCTTCAACTAGTCCATCACGAATAACCACACTTCGCGGGAATAGCCTTGACCAAGGATCTTGTGATCATCATAGGTAACTCCAAAGGATTTCCAACACCTCGAGATAACCCGAAGAAAGTCATACTCCACACGCAAGACACTCGACAAAGGAAAAACAAATCCAGCAAGACCACCCGACGTGTCGACAAACCCGATAAGAGCCGCGTATCTTGTTCTCAGGACACGACGGATAAGCTAGTGGACGGTGGCCTGATAGAAATCTCCCAAGTTGCCTTGGGTTGGCCCCGCAAAGTGCTCTAGTTTGGACAAACACTCATGAGGAGCACTGGCCCGGGGGTTGATTACTTATCCACGGGGTTGCAAAGCCCTATGCAAATTTTATTGAGTTATTAAGCAAATGTAGTACCAATGTTGGGTCTTTCCAAACGAGTTTTAATCTCAACCGAATAAACAAGGGGGTCCCCATAACAACCCTGAGCGTGTTAGGAGCGCAAAATATGGAAAACATAACACCAGTAACAAGAACTATGGTGGTAACAGCGGAACAAAACACCTAGCAAAAGGCCAAGCCTTCCACCAATACCAAGATATATATGTGCATTAAATTAAATAACAGAAAATATTGTGATATGCCAAATCCATGTTATCACATGGAACAACCTGCATCTGCAACTAAGAACGCTATATGAGGGGCTGACCAGCGCTAACTTAGCCAATCAAAGGTTTGCTAGGACGCGGAGGGTTAGAGGCTTTCATGGCAATTAGGAGGCTGATATTCAAGTGGTAGGTAGCGCAATTGTAATGATAAGAGCGAGAAACTAGCAAGCAAAAATAGTATCGGGATCCGGGTACGATCATCTTGCATGTTGGTTCTTTAGTGAAACAAGTAGCGGGATCCTCGTAGTAGTACTCTCTTGGGTCCTCGTTCTCAATATCAACAATCGCGTCTACCCAAGAGAAACAGCAACAATAAACCTCCAACCAAGGTGCAATGCACAACCAAGATTATGCATGATTCATTTTATGAAGAAATTAAACATGGCAATCCAAAACTATTCATGTTTCACATGCAAGGATTGGTTATTAATGAATCTACATAGAACCTCATGTTAATTTATATAGACATGCATGAACATAGAAAATATGGATGCATCATGTAGAATCGATGGAAATGCATATAAAGAACGCAAGAAACGGAGTTACGGTTCCCGCGATACGCTCACGACAAGGTACGAAGGCAAAACACAAGACAACCAATACCATGGGCTAATTCTTGGACTTCCAAGGTAGCCACTGGTAGGCAATGAAAAACCAACCACAATAGACTCAAATATCAATCAACTCCATGGAGTATATCTCCCACAAGTCACAAATCAATAATACAAACAATCAGCCACAAACAGCAACCTAGCAACTTACAGAGCCGACAACTTGAGCTACAGGAATCCTACAGCCACAAACAAGATATTGGCAGAAACTAAATAACATATACATCAACTTATCCAACTACACCAACTGCATAGGAGGCACACATCAATAAGCATGAAGCTATCAAGTTGACATGATGAAACAGTTTTCTGGGACTTGGTGAAAATAACAGTTTCTGGAATCTGAGTTAATTTGGTAGCATGTTGACAGCAGTAGTTAAATATGTTAGAGAGCACCTTTTGGCATGAAAATTAACAGGATGGTAGTAGACAACATCTAATCCAAATTACTAACACTGAGCCTGAGCAAATTCTCAACATACAACTAGATACCAACCACTCTACATGGCATAAAAATAACAGCAGATTCTCAGACTTAGTAATTTTTAGC
This sequence comes from Hordeum marinum, assembly GCA_022496015.1. Lineage (NCBI taxonomy): Eukaryota > Viridiplantae > Streptophyta > Magnoliopsida > Poales > Poaceae > Hordeum > Hordeum marinum. The sequence continues at coordinate 298,083,070 of CM039675.1, read as the reverse complement.
ATGCTGAATCAGAAACAGCAAGTTGGCTAATTAGCAGCGTGTTTCCCACTTATATGGGTGATTATCATGTTAAACAAAAATACCATGCCATAATAGATATAAAACACTAGCACTTCCTAGTTGGCACATGCCCCAAAGCAAGCATGGATTAAATCATGCAAAAATGACAAAGTAGCATTACAACTGACTATGACAGTTTATGAACTTCTTCAAAAGTGAAATCTGAAAGCACCAATGGATTCATTGGCTCTTCCTACCCCAAAATCATGTGTCATACCATGTATTCATGTGAAACAACAAGCTACAATCTAACTAGCAAAATGCCACCTACTCTCATAAGTGACATATCTCTCTAAATGGGCATAAGCAATACATGAACATAACAGATTTGGTAACTTAGATAGCATGGAAAATCCCACAAAACCTACTATCAAACATAACCAACAAAGGGGTAGGTAAAGTGGGGAAACCCACTAGTCCCCCCCACACACGCTACATGGCAAACACACACATGCTCTATATATGCCCAAGGCATATCAGCACAAATACCCCCATGAACATACCACCCATGAGGGGGTGTTCATCCACACACACACTCACATGCACCATGTATGCATAAGCATATGGCGCATACACACACAACATTGACAAGTGCACTGGTCACATACACTCACATACATGCTCATGTGTATGGGTGGTCATCCACACACATATGCACACATATATGCACAATGCATATATGCATATGCATATGTGTATGGTAACACACACACACACACACTCCCACAAACACACATGCACACAAGAACACATACATATGCACTCACACTACATGTGTGGAATCTGCCACACACACACACACTCAATACCCATGCATATATACACTTATGTATACACACACATACTCTATACAACAGAACAAAAAGAAAAAAAAGCCCCTACACACACATATATATACACATACATCAATAGCAAGGAAGAAAGAACAAAAACAAAACAATAAAGGGGGGAAGGGTCAGGCTCGAACCCATGACCTCAGGGTCATCTCCCTTAGTGCTAACCACTCTGCTATGTGCGTGATTATTAACAGAAGAGGGGCACTACCTCTCAAAACACACGCGCTACGAATCTGACAAAACTAAATCTCGGCGCGACAGCTGCGACAGAGCAATGGCGGCGGGCGGCTCCGGCAAACTATGGCACTAGCCGGGCAACAGCAAGGACGCGAGGCACGCGGGGAGCTATGGGGTTCCCATCCCCGGCTCGCCTAGCGACGAGGAGGACGGAGGCAGCCCTCAAGGCTCTGCCTGGAGGATGCCGGCGGCGAACAACTACAGCGACAATGCTAGCAATGACAATAGGAGGGGAAGACGCGACAGCTCACCTAGGGGAAGGCAGCGACGAGCCGATTGAAACAAAGACGACGGAGGGGTCGGGGACGCAGTGATGACGAAGAGGAAGGAGCCGGCTACGACCCTCTCCTTGCGGATGGCGGCGACGCCAATTGGCACCGCGGGGAGGTGCTCCTCACCTCCTAGCAGCAGGAATGGAACGCGGGGAGAACCCCCGAGCTCCACGCCATCACCACAAGGGAGGAGACCCACCTGAGACGCGACGACGGCGGCGACAACGACCGGCAACTCTCTCTGAACCTCACTGCTCTCTCTGAAACCTTACCTGATAGGGGGAAAGAAGCGAGGAGAGAGAGAGATGGAGGGGGAGATGGGATTTGCGTGGCGGCGGGGAAGAGAGGAAACCTAGACGAGGGGGCACGCACGCCGAGGGGAGGCTATATACCCACGGGCTAACGGCGACAATGACGGAAAAGGGGGACGGCGGAGCCGCTCTCTCTCACTAAAACCTGACGGAGAAGGAGGACGGAGCAGGTCGCCAACTGCTCGAGCGGGCTGGGCCACGGGAGAGACAAGTCCCACCAGGATCTCTCTCTCGAAAACAAATAACAAAGAAGTTTTAAACCTTTTCAAAACACCACAACACAAGATAAAATCCCATAGTACAATAAAAGGATTTTTGGTGCAAACAAAAATACTTTTACAAAGAAAATAATATGCACTATTTAATAAAAATATTAAGAAGATTTTTAGGACAAGTAATTTTAATACTTTAAAAAATAATAGCTCCTGTTATTTAAAACACAAAAGCATACAAACCCCAACCATTCAAAGAACCAAACTCTAAATTAATAATATATGTAGGGCTACCTCTTGAACATTTTTAAGCAATTTAAAAGAAAGTTAATTCTGTTTATATAAATACCATGGGAGATAAAGGGCTTTAGTTGGGGTTTTGGTGATAAGCAAAAGAGAGGGGAGAGAAGTAGAGGTTGCACCCATGAACCTACCACATCACAACACATAACATAAGAAACAAGGTCACAAGAAAAACAAGCATGGCATAATGAATGTTATGATGCATGAGGCATGAATGCAAGACAACACATGGATGACAAGTTGCAAACTCATTTCATAACTCAAGACACAAGGTTCATCCAATAGATTACATGCCAATAAAGGTAGGGACAACACTTGGGCTATCACAACTCTCCCACACTACAAGAGGATCTCGACCCAAGATCTAGGAACGAAAGAAGTCCGAAAATTCAGAACAGAGAAGGTCCTCGCGTTCCCAAGTAGCTTCTTTGTCGGAATGATGAGACCACTTCACCTTGAGGAATTTGATAGAATTTTTGCAAGTCTTACACTCAGTTCTTCAAGAATAGCAACTGGATGCTCACGATAAGAGAGATCTTCTTGGAGATCGATGTCTTGGAGCTCAATGGTTCGCTCAGGAGTCTTGAAGCATCTCCGGAGCTGAGAAACATGGAAAACATCGTGCACGTTCACGAAATTTGGAGGAAGCTCTAGTTGATATGCAAGACCACCTCTCTTGCCAACGACCTTGAAAGGACCAACAAAACGAGGTGCTAGCTTCCCTTTAATTCCAAACCGCTGAGTGCCCTTCATGGGAGAGACTCTGAGATAGACTAGATCATGTACTTGGAAGGAAACATCCCGATGTTTGTTATTGTAATAGCTCTTCTATCAGGACTAGTCTGCTTTGAGGTTCTCATGAATGACATGGCACATTTCTTCTGCTTCAGTGATCATGTCATTGCCCAATATCTGACGCTCACCGGTTTCAGACCAGTTAAGCGGGGTACGACACTTTCTGTCGTAGAGAATCTCGAAAGGGGCCTTGCCTGAGCTAGCTTGAAATCTATTGTTTTATGAGAATTCAGCATATGGAAGGCAGTCTTCCCACTTCATGCTGAACGAAATCACACAGTCTCTAAGCATATCTTCAAGGATCTGATTGACTCTCTCAACTTGACCAGTTGTCTGCGGATGGAACGCAGTGCTGAAACAAATCTTGGTACCCATAGCAGTCTGGAAGGACTCCCAAAACTTGGAAGTAAAGAGGCTTCCACAGTAAGAAGAGATGAGCTGAGGAATACCATGCAAAGACACTATCCTTGACGTATACAATTATATAAGCTGAGCTGCCGAGATAGATTCTTTGACTGGCAGGAAATGAGCAACTTTTGACAGCTTGTCGATAACCACAAAGATGGTATCGTTGCCTCTCTTGGACTTGGGAAACCCAGTGAAGAAATCCATCTCCACATGATCGAATTTCCACTCTGGGATAGGCAAAGGCTGAAGAAGACCTGCCGGACATTGATGCTCCGCCTTCACTCTCCGACAAACATCATACTCGTTCACGAACTAAGCAATTTAACGTTTCATGCGAGTCCACCAGAAGTTTGCTTGAGATCCTAATACATCTTGGAACTACCTGGATGGATGGATAGAAGAGAATTATGTGCTTTGTCCATGATAACCTTTCTGAGATCACCTTTTGGAACCACAAGACGGTCCTCAAAGAACAAGGTATCTTTGTCATCAACGCGAAAACACTTATACTTTGGAATGATCTTGGCCACACCTTTCTTCAGTTTCTTCACCATAGCATCAAGAACCTGCACTTGGCGAACCTGATCTTCTAGAGTCGGAGAAACTTGAAGATTTGCAAGAAATCCTTGCAGAATCATCTGAAGGTCGAGCTTGCGGAAGGCTTCACAAAGCTCGGGTTGAAGAGGCTTGAAGATGAGACTATTGTAGTACGCCTTACGGCTGAGCGCGTCTGCAATGACATTTGCTTTCCTAGGAGTATACTCAATGCTTGGATTGAAGTCCTCAAGCATTTCCACCCAACGAGACTGCCGAAGATTGAGATTGGGCTGAGTGAAAATGTACTTCAAACTCTTCTGGTCGGTGTACACCTCAACTAGTCTACCCAACAAGAAATGCCTCCAATTCATTAGAGCATGCACAACTGCCGCCAACTCAAGATCATGAGTGGGGTAGTTCTTCTCGGCAGGCTTTAACTGACGCGAGGTATAAGCAACAATCTTCTTATCTTGCATGAGAACACCACCAAGGCCTTGGAGAGAAGAATCACAAAAAACTTGGAAACGCTTTGACTGCTTAGGAGGAACAAGAACTGGTACTGAAGTCAGTCTCTTCTTGAATGCTACATCACACTCAGGAGTCCAAACATACTTGACACTCTCCTGGAGGAGATTGGACAGAGGCTTAGCAATTTGAGAGAAGTTCTCCACGAATCTTCTGCAATAACTAGCAAGCCTGAGGAAACTCCGAAGCTGCTTCACATTCTGAGGAGGTTACCACTTCAAGATTGCCTCAACTTTCTCAGGGTGCACTTTAATTCCCTCGGCAAAGATCACATGCCCAAGGTACACCACTTCATTGAGCCAAAACTCACACTTGGAAAACTTGGCATAGAATTGATGCTCCCTTAACTTGTCAAACACAAGGCGGAGATGCTCTACATGCTCTTCTTCTGTCTCCGAGAACACAAGGATGTCATCCACATAGACAAAGACGAATTAATTCTTGAAAGGATAGGAAATGAAATTCATCATTCTCGAGAAGGTTGGAGGAGCATTAGCAAGACCAAACGACATGATGGTGTACTCATAAGAGCCAAAACTCGTCCTGAAAGCGGTCTTAGGAATGTCTTCTTCGCGAATGCGAATCCGATGATAACCCATGCGAAGATAAGGCTTCAAGCAAACCTTGGCACCTTTTAGTTGTTCAAACAACTCATTGATGTTGGGAAGTGGGTACTTGTTTCTGATTGTCTTCTTGTTCAATGGACGATAGTCAACACAAAGACGATCCGTGCCATCTTTCTTCTTAACAAACAAAACTCCACAACCCCAAGGAGAAGAACTTGGTCTGATCAGACCTAGACAATCTTGCCCATCTAGCTGCTTCTTCAACTCTTTCAGCTCTTTGGGGCCAAGTTTATATGGGCGCTTGCAAACCGGTTCAGTTCCGGGCTCGAGATCAATCACGAACTCGACTAGTCGGTGCAGAGGCATTCCTGGCAATTCTTCTGGAAAGACATCTTCATACTCACAAACCACCAGAATTTGAGAAATCACTGAGATTTCACCCTTCTCATTAAGAGCAAAGAGACGGATTGTGTTATCACGAGCCGCGAACATAATCACATCTTCTGAAGGATGAGTCAGCTTGACTTCTTTTGCTTTGCAATCAACATGAGCTTTGTTCATAGCCAGGAAGTCCATGCCCAAAATGAGATCAATGTCGGAATTACCGAGAACATAAGGAGAAGCCAAGACAGAATAATTGCCCATCTTGATAGAAACATTCGGAACAATGGAGGTGGTTTTCATGGCCACACCCGGAGGAACAACACCCAAAGGTCTACTCAACATCTCGGAATAGAAATCATTCTTCATAGCAAAAGGTCTAGACATGAATGAATGCGATGCTGCAGAATCAAATAACACTTTTGCAGGAATAGAATTAACTAAGAGATTACCCATTATCACTTGAGAAGAATCCTCTGCCTCTGCTGCATTTACCATATTCACTCTTGCAGTCTTGGGGTTATGCTTCACCATAGCATTGCCTGGAGGCTTGACAGGAGGAGGAAGCGGAAGATGCCACTGGTTGCACTTGTTTGCATAGTGACCCTTCTGGCCACACTTGTGACAAGCCACCTCAGAAAGCAGACGAACACTGCCTGGAGGAGGAACAAGAACTGCCTTGGACGCCCGGGGACTCTGTTGAAATCCTGGGTTGGGTGGGTGGGAAGAACCACGACCACCAAACTGCTTCTGCTGCTGAGGAGGACAAAATGGAGGAGGATTTGGCACCCAATACTTCTGCTGCTTGGGAACCATCTGAGAGCTGGAAGAAGAAGAATATGAATCCCTTGAACGCTTCTTTGAGTTCTCCAACTTGAGCTGAGTTGCCTCGACCTTCAAAGCCATGTTATAGAATTGATCAAACTCACGAGGCTCTTGACGAACTAGGCCTGGCAGAAGCTCATCCTTGAGACCACCTCTGAACTGATAGATCATAGCCTTGTCATCTGGAACATCTTGCTTAGCATAACAGGCTAGATTTTGGAACTCGACGTTGTACTGGTAGACAGACTTGCTTCCCTGCTTTAGGTGCCTGAACTTCTCACGCATCTCCTCGACAAAGCTTGTCGGAATGTAATGAGCCCTGAAGTCACGACAGAAATCATCCCAAGTAACAACACGATCGCCCCTGGAATCCTTGTACTGCTGCCACCAATCAGGTGCTTGACCCTTGAGCGGAAACGATGCAAATCTGACAAAGTCCTCTAGCCTGACATTGCTGCACTCAAAATGCTTACTCATATCACGAAGCCAATCATCATCATCATCATCAAGAGGCTGCTCACAATAGGTGAAAGACTTGGGCAGGTTGGCAAGGAACTGAGTGAGCGTCGCAAACTGAGGCTGATTCTGAAAATTCCCTTGAAAACCTTGCTGACCCGGCTCCCTTTCTTGCAACAACCTGAGCAACATATGAGTGTTCGCATTGGTTGCGGCCATCACAGCTTGCCAAGCTTCTGGAGGAGGAGGTGGAGGTGGCGGCGGCGGGGGTGGTGGTGGTGGAACATCAGTCTGCTCCTCACCACGACCCCGATTGTTGCGAGTTGGTGGAGCCATCCTGAAGATGGACAAAACGGATCAGCACCTCATTGAAAGGATGAATCAAAGCTGAATCAAATTCTTGAAGGAAATTGAACAAATAACAACACAACCTTCCTACTGAAAAATTAGTAAGAATGCTTCTTCGGTTTATGATAACATCATCAGAAATTAGAAGCCACTTGTAATAACACAAGAGTATTGAGCTAAGCGCTCGGAACAAATGTATATGCCCACATACATCTGTAGAAGATGATCCTAGATTACTACAAGATTTCCCATCTAAGAACTTCCGAAAACTTTCTGGTTATGCAATCCGGTGTGGGGGATACAAGGAGGAAATATCTCACACAACTAGCAATCTTACACCCCAACTGTATCCATCCTTCAACACATAACCAGTGGCTTTCACAACTTCATCTAACTCGAATCCTCGAACTCATAACGATACTAAACCATGGTGGTACCCCGGACGCCTCCCCAGTACTGGGTGACTCCGACCTTATCTCACCATGATAAGTATTGAAGTAATTCCGAACACTCTCCGTCCTGAGATATCAAGGAAGCTGAATGATAATGATGTGCCAACATTCCCTGGAGCTCGACTCCCCGGAAGAAATCAAGTTAGACAGGAGGCACCAAGAAAGAACCCTATCACGTCGGTATCATATAGACTCCAAAAATACCCGCGTGATCCTAAAAAAATTTGAGTGAGAAGAGTAGAATCAAAATTTCTAACTCGGATACCTCACTAGAGCATAGAAGAAGAGTAAAAATAATTCTACTCTCCAATATAACTAGACTCAAAATATTTTTTACTTGACCCAACTCGGCCAAATTCGATCAAGCAAAGGCTCCTATGGTGGTATGGCTCTGAATACCAACTTGTCACGCCCAAGATGCACGCCTATCCATTTTAAGACATGAGGGCCTCACAAGGGATAGAGGCGCATCTTGTCGTTCGCAAGTATAGAATCATTGCATCATACATTACAGAAGAGATGAGTATACAAGTTGGCTTACACTCGCCACATACTAAATTACAATTCCACACAGAGTTCAAATCATCAAGATGAGGACAGGGCCCGACTATGGACGAAATCAAACGATAAAACAGACGCAAATGATACTATATCGCTATCCCAAAGATCACGACCATGGTTCTCTACTCATCCAGGTAAGTCATGTACATCCTACCTCTTTCCTCATCATATTCCCATTGGAGCTGGGTAAGATCATGTTGCACGTACTCATCTATACCTGTACCTGGAGGGTTGTAGTAATCTATGAGCCACAAGGACTTGACAATCAAGCGCCTGGGTACCGAGACTATTCAAGCTTAAAGGTTGGGATGGGGTGTGTGTTTAGTTTGCAGCAACACTAAGCATTTATGGTGGCTAACTTACGTAAAATGAAAAATAAATATGAGTGGCCTACGATGAACGATCGAATCTAGTATGATCTCTATGTGATCTAGAACACTTACTTACGTCAATCGTGACCCCACCATTTTCTCTCTCGGATCATGCTCATGAGCAGAGACGATCATGATTACTCACACAGTTGGTGTATTTTATTAGAGTTTACTTCTAGTTTACAATAACCGGGTGTTAAACAAATATCCAAGTTGCCACATAACCGCGGGCACGGCTTCTCCAAAAGAGTTAACCCTGCAGGGGTGCTCCAACTAGTCCATCACAAATAACTACAATCCGCGGGAATAGCCTCGACCACGGATCTCATGATCATCATATGTAACTCCAAAGGATTTCCAACACCTCGAGATAACACAAAGAAAGTCAGACTCCACACGCAAGACACTCGATAAAGGTAAAACAAATCCATCGATAAGAGCCGCATATCTCGTTCTCAAGACACGACGCATAAGCTAGTGTACGGTGGCCTGATAGAAATCTCCCAAGTTGCCCTGGATTGGCCCCGCACAGTGCTCTAGTTTGGACCAAAAATCATGAGGAGCACTGGCCCGGGGGTTGATTAATTATCCACGGGGTTGCAAAGCCCTATGCAAATTTTATTGAGTTATTAAGCAAATGTAGTACCAATGTTGGGTCTTGCCAGACGAGTTTTAATCTCAACCAGATAAATAAGGGGGTGCCCATAACAACCCCGAGCATGTTAGGAGCGCAAAATATAGAAACCATAACACCGGTAACAAGAACTATGGTGGTAAAAGCGGAAAAAAACACCTAGCAAAAGGCCAAGCCTTCCACCAATAACAAGATATATATGTGCATTAAATTAAATAACAGAAAATATTTTGATATGCCAAATCCATGTTATCACATGGAACAACCTGCACATGCAACTAAGAACGCTATAAGAGGGGCTGAGCAGCCCTAACTTAGCCAATCAAAGGTTTTCTAGGACGTGAAGGGTTAGAGGCTTTCATGGAAATTAGGAGGCTGATATTCAAGTGGTAGGTAGCGCAATTGTAACGATAAGAGCGAGAAACTAGCAAGCGAAAATAGTATCGGGATCCGGGTATGATCATCTTGCCTGTTGGTTCTTCAGTGAAACAAGTAGCGGGATCCTCGTAGTAGTACTCTCCTAGGTCCTCGTTCTTAGTATCAACACTCGAGTCTACCCAAGAGAAACAGCAACAATAAACCTCCAACTAAGGTGCAATGCACAACCAAGATGATGCATGATTCATTTTGTTAAGAAATTAAACATGGCAATCCAAAACTATTCATGTTTCACATGCAAGGGTTGGTTATTAATGAATCTGGACAGAACCTCATGTTAAGTTATTTAGACATGCATGAACATGGAAAATATGGATGCATCATGCAGAATCGATGGAAATGCATATAAAGAACGCAAGAAACGGAGTTCAGGTTTTCACAATACGGTCACGACAAGGTACGAAGGCAAAACACAAGACAACTAATACCATGGGCTAATTCTTGGCATTGCAAGGTAGCCACTAGTTAGGCAATGAAAAACCAACGACAATAGACTCAAAGATCAATCAATTCCATGGAGTATAGCTCCCACAAGTCACAAATCAATAAAACAAACAATCAGCCACAAACAGCAACATAGCAACTTACACAACCCACAACTTGAGCTAAAGGAATCCTACATCCACAGACAAGAAATTGGCAGAAACTAAATAAGATATACATCAACTTATCCAACTACACCATCTGCATAGGAGGCACACATCAATAAGCATGAAGCTATCAAGTTGACATGATGAAACAGTTTTCTAGGACTTAGTGAAAATAACAGTTCCTGGAATCTGAGTTAATCTGGTAGCACGTTGACAGCAACAGTAAAATATGTTACAGAGCACGTTTTGGAATGAAAATTAACAGGATGGTAGTAGACAACATCTAATCCAAATTACTAACACTGAGCATGAGCAAATCCTCAACATGCAACTAGATACCAACCACTCTACATGACATAAAAATAACAGCAGATTCTCACACTTAGTAATTTTTAGCATGCTGAAACAGAAACATGAAGTTGGCTAATTAGCAGCATGTTTCTCACTTATATGGGTGATTCTCATGTTAAAAAAAATACCATGGCATAATAGATATGAAACACTAGAACTTACTAGTTGGCACATGCCCGAAAGCAAGCGTGGATTAAATCATGCAAAAATGACAAATCATCATCACAACTGAAAATGGCAGTTTAAAAACTTGCTCAAAAGTGAAAAATGAAAGCACTAATGGATTCATTGGCTCTTCCTACCCCAAAAGCATGTGTCATACCCATGTGTTCATGTGAAACAACAAGGTACAATTTAACGAGAAAAATGCCACCTACTCTCATAAGTGAGATATCTCTCTAAATGGGCATAAGCAATATATGAACATAACAGATTTGGTAACTTGGATAGCATGGCAAATCCCACAAAACCTACTATCAAACATAACCAACAAAGGGGTATGTCAAGTGGGGAAACTCACTAGTCCCCCCCCCACACACATACACCCTACGCACACACACTACATCGCAAGCACACACATGCTCTATATATGGCCAATGCATATGAGCACAAATACCCCCATGAACATACCACCCATGAGGGGGTGTTCATCCACTCACACACTCACATGCATCATGTATGGATAAGCATATGGAACATACACACACAACACTCACAAGTGCATTTGGCACATACACTCACATACATGCTCATGTGTGTGGCTGGTCATCCACACACATATGCACACATATATGCATATGCATATTTGTATGGTAACACACACACACTCCCACAAACACACATGCACACAAGAACACATACATGTGCACTCACACTACATGTGTGCAATCTACCACACACACACACACACACTCAATACCCATGCATATATAAAAAGAAAAACAAGCCCCTACACATACATATATACATACATACATCAACAGCAAGGAAGAAAGAAAAAATAAAAGAAAAACAAAAAAAAAGTGGTGAAGGGTCGGGCTCAAACCCATGACCTCAGGTTCATCTCCCTTAGTGCCAACCACTCTACTACGCGCGCGATTGTTAACAGAAGAGGGGCACTGCCTCTCATAAACACACACGCGCTACGAATATGACGAAACTGAATCTCTGCACGACAGCGGCGACAGAGCAACGACGGCGGACGGCTCCGGCGAACTACGGCACTAGTGGTTCGACAGTAGGGATGCGAACCCCGCGGGGAGCTACGGGGTTCCAATCTCCTGCTCGCCTTGCGACGAGGAGGACTGAGGCAGCCCACAAGGCTCTGCCTTGCAGACGGCAACGGCGAACAGCTACGGCGACAGTACTAGCAATGGCAATAGGAGGGGAATATGCGGTAGCTCACCTAGGGGAAGGCAACGACGAGCCAATCAAAACAAAGACGAGGAAGGGGTCGAGGACGCGGCAACGACACAGAGGAATGAGCCGGCAACGACCCGCTCCTTGCAGACGGCGGTGACGCCAATTGGCACCGCGGGGAGGTGCTCCTCACCTCCAAGCGGCGGGAATGGAACGCGGGGAGAACCCCCGAGCTCCACGCCATCACCACCGGGGACGAGATCCATTGGAGACACGACGACGACGGCGACGATGACCGGCGACACTCTCTGAACCTCACTGCTCTGTTTGAAACCTTACCTGACAGGGGGAAATAAGCGAGGAGGGAGAGAGATGGAGGGGAATACCAACTTGTCATGACCAAGATGCACGCCTATCCATTTGAAGACACGACGGCCTCGCAAGGGATAGAGGCGCATCTTTCTGTTCGCAAGTATAGAATCATTTCATCATACATTATAGAAGAGATGAGTATACAAGTTGGCTTACACTTGCCACATACTAAATTACAATTCCACACAGAGTTCAAATCATCAAGATGAAGACAGGGCCTGACTACGGACGAAATCAAATGATAAAACAGATGCAAATGATACTATCTCGCTATCCCAAAGATCACGACCATGGTCCTCTACTCATCCGAGTAAGTCACGTACATCCTACCTCTTTCCTCATCATATTCCCACTGGAGCTGGGTAAGATCATCCTGCACGTACTCATGTGTACCTATACCTGGAGGGTTGTAGTAATCTGTGAGCCAGAAGGACTCAGCAATCAAGCGTCTGGGTACCGAGACTATTCAAGCTTACAGGTTGGGATGGGGTGTGTGATTAGTTTGCAGCAACACTAAGCATTTATGGTGGCTAACTTACGTAATATGAAAAATAAATATGAGTGTCCTACGATGAACGATCGAATCTAGTATGATCTCTACGATATCTTGAACACTTACTTACGTCAATCATAACCCCATCGTGTTCTCTCTCGGATCATGTTCATGAGCAGAGACGATCACGGTTACTCACACAGTTGGTGTATTTTATTAGAGTTTACTTAAATTTTACTATAACCAGGTGTTAAACAAATATCCAAGTTGCCACATAACCGCGGGCACGACTTCCTGAAAAGATTTAACTCTGCAGGGGTGCTCCAACTAGTCCATCACAAATAACAACACTCCGCGGGAATAGCCTCGACCACGGATCTCGTGATCATCATAGGTAACTCCAAAGGATTTCCAAAACCTCGAGATAACCCAAAGAAAGTCAGACTCCACACGCAATACACTCGATAAAGGTAAAACAAATCCATCAAGACCACTTGACGTGTCGACGAACCTGATTAAGAGCCGCGTATTTCGTTCTCAGGACACGACGCATAAGCTAGTGTATGGTGGCCCGATAGAAATCTCCCAAGTTGCCCTGGGTTGGCCCCGCATAGTGCTCTAGTTTGGACCAGGACTCATGAGGAGCACTGGCCCGGGAATTGATTAATTATCCATGGGGTTGCAAAGCCCTATGCAAATTTTATTGAGTTATAAAGCAAATGTAGTACCAATGTTGGGTCTTGCCAGACGAGCTTTAATCTCAACCGAATAAACAAGGTGGTCCCCATAACAACCCCGAGCGTGTTTGGAGCGTAAAATATGGAAAACATAACACCGGTAACAAGAACTATGGCGGTAACAGCGGAAAAAACACCTATAAAAAGGCCAAGCCTTCCACCAATACCAATATATATATATGTGCATTAAATCAAATAAAAGAAAATATTGTGATATGCCAAATCCATGTTATCACATGGAACAACCTGCACCTGCAACTAAGAACGCTATAAGAGGGGCTGAGCAGTGCTAACTTAGCCAATCAAAGGTTTGTTAGGACGTGGAGCATTAGAGGGTTTCATGGCAATTAGGAGGCTGATATTCAAGTGGTAGGTAGCGCAATTGTAACGATAAGAGCGAGAAACTAGCAAGCGAAAATAGTATCGGGATCCGGGTACGATCATCTTGCATGTTGGTTCTTTAGTGAAACAAGTAGCGGGATCCTCATAGTAGCACTCTCCTGGTTCCTCGTTCTCAGTATCAACACTCGCGTCTACCCAAGAGAAAAAGCAACAATAAACCTCCAACCAAGGTGCAATGCACAACCAAGATGATGCATGATTCATTTTATGAAGAAATTAAACATGGCAATCCAAAACTATTCATGTTTCACATGCAAGGATTGGTTATTAATGAATCTGGACACAACCTCATGTTAAGTTATTTAGACATGCATAGACATGGAAAATATGGATGCATCATGCATAATCTATGGAAATGCACATAAAGAATGCAAGAAACGGAGTCACGGTTCTCACGATACGCTCACGACAAGGTACGAAGTCAAAACACAAGACAACCAATACCATGGGCTAATTCTTGGCATTCCAAGGTAGCCACTGGTTAGACAATGAAAAACCAACCACAATAGACTCAAAGATTAATCAATTCCATGGAGTATAGCTCCCACAAGTCACAAATCAATAAAACAAACAATCTACCACAAACAGCAACATAGCAACTTACACAGCCCACAACTTAATCTTCAGGAATCCTACAGCCACAAACAAGATATTGGCAGAAATTACATAACATATACATCAACTTATCCAACTACACCATATGCATAGGAGTCACACATCAATAAGCATGAAGCTATCAAGTTGACATGATGAAACAGTTTTCTGGGACTTGGTGAAAATAACAGTTTCTGGAATCTGAGTTAATCTCGTAGCATGTTTACAGCAGTGGTTAAATATGTTAGAGAGCACCTTTTGGCATGAAAATTAACAGGATGGTAGTAGACAACATCTTATCCAAATTACTAACACTGAGCATGACCATATTCTGAACATACAACTAGATACCAACCACTCTACATGGCATAAAAATAAAAGCAGATTCTCAGACAGTAATTTTTAGCATGCTGAAACAGAAACATCAAGTTGGCTAATTAGCAGCATGTTTCCCACTTATATGGGAGATTCTCATGTTAAACAAAAATACCATGTTATAGTAGATATAAAACACTAGCAGCTCCTAGTTGGCACATGCCCCAAAGCAAGCATGGATTAAATCATGCAAGAATGACAAAGTAGCATCACAACTGAAAATGACAGTTTATGAACTAGCTCAAAAGTGAAAGATGAACGCACCAATGGATTCGTTGGCTCTTCCTACCCCAAAAGCATGTGTAATACCCATGTGTTCTTGTGAAACAACAAGCTACAATCTAACTAACAAAATGCCACCTACTCTCATAAGTGAGATATCTTTGTAAATGGGCATAAGCAATACATGAACACAATAGATTTGGTAACCTGGATAGCATGGAAAATCCCACAAAACCTACTATCAAACATAACCAACAAAGTGGTATGTCAAATAGGGAAACCCACTAGTCCCCACACAAACACATACACCCTACACACACACACTACATGGCAAGCACAGACATGCTCTATATATGCCCAAGGAATATGAGCACAAATACCCCCATGAACATACCACCCATTAGGGGGTGTTCATCCACACACACACTCACATGCACCATGTATGCATAAGCATATGGCACATACACACACAACACTCACAAGTGCACTAGGCACATACACTCACATACATGCTCATGTGTATGGGTGGTCATCCACACACATATGCACACATATATGCACAATGCATAAATGCATATGAATATGTGTATGGTAACACACACACACTCACACAAACACACATGCACACAAGAACACATACATATGCACTCACACTACATGTGTGCAATCTGCCACACACACACACTCAATACCCATGCATATATACACTTATGTATACACACACATACACTATACAACAGAACAAAAAGAAAGGCAAGCCCTTACACATGCATATATACATACATACATCAATAGCAAGGAAGAAAGAAAAAAACAAAACAAAAAAAGGGGGAAGGGTCGGGCTCGAACCCATGACCTTAGGGTCATCTCCCTTAGTGCCAACCACTCTGCTACGCGCGCGATTGTTAATAAAAGAGGGGCACTGCCTATCATAAACACACACGTGCTACAAACGTGATGAAACTGAATCTCTGCACGACAGCGGCGACAGAGCAACAACGGCGGGCGGCTCCGGTGAACTACGACACTAGTGGGGCGACAGAAGGGACGTGAGGCACACGAGGAGCTACGGGGTTCCAATCCCCTGCTCGCCTTGCGACGAGGAGGACGGAGGCAGCCCTCAAAGCTGTTCCTTGCGGATGGCGGCAGCGAACAGCTACAACGACAGCGCTAGCAATGGAAATAGGAGGGGAAGACGCGGTAGCTCACCTAGGGGAAGGCAGCGACAAGCCGGTCGAAACGAAGACGACGGAGGGGTCGGGGACGAGGCGACGACGAAGCGGAAGGAGCCGGTGACGACCCGCTCCTTGCGGACGGCGGCGACGCCAATTGGCACCATGGGGAGGTGCTCCTCACCTCCTAGTGGCGGGAATGGAACGCTGGGAGAACCCCCGAGCTCCACGCCATCACCACCGAGGACGAGACCCACCAGAGATGTGGCGACAGTGGCGACGACGACCCGCGACACTCTCTAAACCTCACTGCTCTCTTTGAAACCGTACCTGAATGAGGGAAAGAAGCGAGGAGGGAGAGAGATGGAGGGGGAGATGGGAGCTGCGGCGGCGGCGGGGAAGAGAGGAAACCTAGCCGAGGGGGCACGCACGCTGATGGGGCTATATACCCATGGGCTGACGGCGATGGCGACGGAAAAGGGGGACGGTAGAGCCTCTCTCTCTCACTGAAACCTGACGGAGAAGGAGGACGGGGCAGGTGGCCGTCTGCTCGAGCGGGCTGTTCCACGGGAGAGACAAGGCCCACTTGGCTCTCTCTTTCGAAAACAAATAACAGACAAGTTTTAAACCTTTTCAAAGCATAGCAACACAAGATAAAATCCCGAGAGTAAAATAAAAGGATTTTTGGTGCAAACAAAAATACTTTTACAAAGAAAATAATATGCACTATTTAATAAAAATATTAAGAAGATTTTTAGGACAGGTAATTTTAATACTTTAAAAAAAATAAGAGCTCCTGTTATTTGAAACACAAAAGCATACAAACCCCAAACATTCAAATAACCAAACTCTAAATTAATAATATATGTAGGGCTACCTCTTGAACATTGTTAAGCAATTTAAAAGCAAGTTAATTCTGTTTATAAAAATACCATGGGAGCTAAAGGGCTTTCGTTGGGGGTTTGTTGATAAGCAAAGAGAGGGGAGAGAAGTAGAGGTTGCACCCATGAACCTACCACATCACAAGAACAAAACCAACCACACATACAAGGTCACAAGAAAAACAAGCATGGCATAATTAATGCTATGATGCATGATGCATGAATGCAAGACAACACATGGATGACAAGTTGCAAACTCATTTCATAACTCAAGACACAAGGTTCATACAATAGATTACATGCCAATAAAGGTAGGGACAACACTTGTGCTATCACAACTCTCCCACACTACAAGAGGATCCCGACCCGAGATCTAGGAACAAAAGAAGTCCAAAAATTCAGAACGGAGAAGGGCCTCGCATTCCCAAGTAGCTTCTTTGTCGGAATGATGAGACCACTTAACCTTAAGGAATTTGATAGACTTGTTGCGAGTCTTATGCTTAGTTTCTTAACGAATAGCAACTGGATGCTCACGATAAGAGAGATATTCTTGGAGATAGATGTCTTGGAGGTTAATGGTTTGCTTAGGAGTCTTGAAGCATCTCTGGAGCAGAGAAACATGGAAGACATCGTGCACGTTCGTCAAATTTGGAGGAAGCTCTAGTTGATATGCAAGACCACCTCTCTTGCCAACAACCTTGAAAGGACTAACAAAACGAGGTGATAGCTTCCCTTTAATTCCAAACCGCTGAGTGCCCTTCATGGGAGAGACTTTGAGATAGACTAGATCATATACTTGGAAGGAAATTTGTCGTCTTCGCGTCCCTGACCCCTCCGTCGTCTTCGTTTCGACCGGCTCGTCATCGCCTTCCCCTAGGTGAGCTGCCGCGTTTTCCCCTCCCTTTGCCATTGCTAGCACTGTCGCCATAGCTGTTCGCCGCCGCCTTCCGCAAGGCACAGCCTTGAGGGCTGCCTCCATCCTCCTTGTCGCAAGGCGAGCAAGAGATTGGAACCCCATAGCTCCCCGCGTGCCTCGCGTCCCTGCTGTCGCCCCGCTAGTGTCGTAGTTCGCCGGAGCCACCCGCCGCCCTTGCTCTGTCGCTGCTGTCATGCAGAGATTTAGTTTCGTCAGATTCGTCGTGCGTGTGTGTTTATGAGAGGCACTGCCCCTCTTCTGTTAACAATTGTTTGCGTAGTAGAGTGGTTGGCACTAAGGAGATGACCCTGAGGTCATGGGTTCGAGCTTGACCCTTCCCCCCTTTTTTGTGTTGTTTTTCTTTTGTTTTTTATTTCTTCCTTTCTATTGATGTATGTATGTATATATGTATGTGTAGGGGCTTGTTTTTCTTTTTGTTCAATTGTATAGAGTATGTGTGTATACATAAGTGTATATATGCATGGGTATTGAGTGTGTGTGTGTGGCAGATTGCACACATGTAGTGTGAGTGCATATGTATGTGTTCTTGTGTGCATGTGTGTTTGTGGGAGTGTGTGTGTGTGTGTGTTACCATACACATATGCATATGCATATATGCATTGTGCATATATGCGTGCATATGTGTGTGGATGACCACCCACACACATGAACATGTATGTGAGTGTATGTGCCTAGTGCACTTGTGAGTGTTGTGTGTGTGTGTACGTTTCATATGCTTATGCATACATGGTGCATGTGAGTGTGTGTGTGTGGATGAACACCCCCTCATGAGTGGTATGCTCATGGGGGTATTTGTGCTCATATGCCTTGGGCATATATAGAGCATGTGTGTGCTCGCCATGTAGTGTGTATGCGTAGGGTGTATGTGTGGGGGGGACTAGTCGGTTTCCCCACTTGACATACCCCTTTGTTGGCTTTGTTTGATAGTAGGTTTTGTGGGATTTGCCATGCTATTTAAGTTACCAAATATGTTATGTTCATGTATTGCTTATGCCCATTTAGAGAGATATCTCACTTATGAGAGTAGGTGGCATTTTGCTAGTTAGATTGTACCTTGTTGTTTCACATGAACACATGGGTATGACACATGCTTTTGGGGTAGGAGGAGCCAATGAATCCATTGGTGCTTTCAGATTTCACTTTTGAGAAAGTTCATAAACTGTCATTTTCAGTTGTGATGCTAGTTTGTCATTTTTTTATGATTTAATCCATGCTTGCTTTGGGGCATGTGCCAACTAGGAAGTGCTAGTGTTTTATATCTATTGTGCCATGGTATTTTTGTTTAACCTGAGAATCACCCATATAAGTGGGAAAGATGCTGATAATTTGCCAACCCTATGTTTCTGTTTCAACATGCTAAAAATTACGAAGTCTGAGAATCTGCTGTTATTTTTATGCCATGTAGAGTGGTTGGTATCTAGTTGTATGTTGAGCATTTGCTCATGCTCAGTGTTAGTAATTTGGATTAGATGTTGTCTACTACCATCCTGTTAATTTTCATGCCAAAAGGTGCTCTCTAAAATATTTAGCTACTGTTGTCAACATGCTACCAGATTAACTCGGATTCCAGAAACTATTATTTTCACTAAGTCCGAGAAAACTATTTCATCATGTCAACTTGATAGCTTCATGCTTATTGATGTGTCCCTCCTATGCAGATGGTGTAGTTGGATAAGTTGATGTATATGTTATGTAGTTTCTTCCAATATCTTGTTTGTGGCTGTAGGATTCCTGTAGCTCATGTTCTGGGCTGTGTAAGTTGCTATGTTGCTGTTTGTGGCAGATTGTTTGTTTTATGGATTTGTGACTTATGGGAGCTATACTCCATGGAATTGATTGATCTTTGAGTCTATTGTGGTTGGTTTTTCATTTCCTAACCGTTTGATACCTTGGAATGCCAAGAGTTAGCCCATGGTATTGGTTGTCTTGTGTTTTGCCTTCGTACCTTGTCGTGAGCGTACCGTGAGAACCGTAACTCCGTTTCTTGCGTTCTTTATATGCATTTCCATCGATTCTGCATGATGAATCCATATTTTCCATGTGCATTCATGTATAAATAACCTAACATGAGGTTCTGTCCAGATTCGTTACTAACCAATCCTTGCATGTGAAACATGAATAGTTTTGGATTGCCATGTTTAATTTCTTCATAAAATGAATCATGCATCATCTTTGTTGTGCATTGCACCTTGGTTGGAGGTTTATTGGTGTTGTTTATCTTGGGTAGACACGAGTGTTGATACTGAGAACAAGGACCCAGGAGAGTACTACTATGAGGATCCCGCTACTTGTTTCATTGAAGAACCAATAGGCAAGATGATCGTACCTGGATCCCGATACTATTTTCGCTTGCTAGTTTCTCGCTATTATCATTACAATTGAGCTACCTACCACTTGAATATCAGACTCCTAATTGCCATGAAATCCTCTAAACCTCCACGTCCTAGCAAACCTTTGATTGGCTAAGTTAGCGCTGCTCTGCCCCTCTTATAGCGTTCTTAGTTGCAGGTGTAGGTTGTTCCATGTGATAACATGGATTTGGTATATCACAATATTTTTTGTTATTTAATTTAATGCACGTATATATCTTGGTATTGGTGGAAGGCATGGCCTTTTCCTAGGTGTTTTGTCCCACTATTACCGCCATAGTTCTTGTCACAGGTGTTATGTTTTCCATATTTTGCACTCCTAATACGCTCGGGGTTGTTATGGGGACCCCCTTGTTTATTCAGTTGAGATTAAAACTTGTCTGGCAAGACCCAACATTGGTACTACATTTGCTTAATAACTCAATAAAATTTGCATAGGGCTTTGCAACCCCGTGGATAATTAATCAACCCCTGGGCTAGTGCTCCTTATGAGTGTTGGTCCAAACTAGAGCACTGTATGGTACCAACCCGGGGCAACTTGGGAGATTTTTATTAGGCCACCGTACACTAGCTTATCCGTCGTTTCCTGAGAACGAGATACGCGCCTCTTATCGGGTTCGTCGACACGTCGGGTGGTCTTGCTGGATTTATTTTAGCTTTATCGAGTGTCTTGCGTGTGGAGTCTGACTTTCTTTGGGTTTTCTCGAGGTCTTGGAAATCCTTTGGAGTTACATATGATGATCACGAGATCCGTGGTCGAGGCTATTACCACGGAGTGTGGTTATTTGTGATGGACTAGTTGGAGCACCCTTGCAGGGTTAAAACTTTTTGAGAATCCGTGCCCGCGGTTATGTGGCAACTTGGATATTTGTTTAACACCCGGTTATAGTAAACATGAAGTAAACTCTAATAAAATACACCAACTCTGTGAGTAACCGTGATCGTCTCTTCTCGTGAACATGATCTGAGAGAGAACACGGTGGGGTTATGATTGACGTAAGTAAGTGTTGAGGATCTCATAGAGATCATGCTAGATTCGATCGTTCATCATAGGCCACTCATATTTATTTTTCGTGTTACATAAGTTAGCCACCATAAATTCTTAGTGCTGCTGCAAACTAAACACACACCCCATCCCAACCTTTAAGCGTGAATAGTCTCGGTACCCGGGCGCTTGATTGCTGAGTCCTTGTGGCTCACACATTACTACAACCCTCCAGGTACAGGTACAGATGAGTACGTGCAGGATGATCTTACCCAGCTCTAGGGGGAATATGATGAGGAAAGAGGCAGGATGTACGTGACTTACCCGGATGAGTAGAGGACCATGGTCGTGATCTTTGGGATAGCGAGATAGTATTATTTGCATCTGTTTTATCGTTTGATTTAATTCGTAGTCGGGCCCCGTCTTCATCTTCATGATTCGAACTCTGTGTGGAATTGTAATTTAGTATGTGGCGAGTGTAAGCCAACTTGTATACTCATCTCTTCTAGCATGTATGATGCGATGATTCTATACTTGCGAACGGCAAGATGCGCCTCTATCCCTTGCGAGGCCCTCGTGTCTTCAAATGGATAGGCGCGCATCCTGGACGTGACAAGTTGGCAGCTCGATATGTTTCCTTCCAAGTAGATGGTCTAGTCTATCTCAGAGTCTCTCCCATGAAGGGCTCTCACTGGTTTGGAATTAAAGGGAAGCTAGCACCTCGTTTTGTTGGTCCTTTCAAGGTTGTTGGCAAGAGATGTGGTCTTGCATATCAACTAGAGCTTCCTCCAAATTTCGCGAACGTTCATGATGTCTTCCATGTTTCTATGCTCCGGAGATGCTTCAAGACTCACATACATACACCCCCCCACATTCATACACCCTACACACACACAATACATGGAAAGCACATAGATGCTCTATATATGCCCAAGGAATATGAGCACAAATACCCCCATGAACGTACCACCCATGAGGGGGTGTTCATCCACACACACACTCACTTGCACCATGTATGCATAAGCATATGGCACATACACACACAACACTCACAAGTGCAATAGGCACATACACTCACATACATGCTCATGTGTATGGGTGGTCATCCACACACATATGCACACATATATGCACAATGCATATATGCATATGCATATGTGTATGGTACCACACACACACACACACACTCCCACAAACACACATGCACACAAGAACACATACATATGCACTCCCACTACATGTGTGCAATCTGCCACACACACACACTCAATACCCATGCATATATACACTTATGTATACACACACATACTCTATACAACGGAACAAAAAGAAAAACAAGCCCGTACACATACATATATACATACATACATCAATAGCAAGGAAGAAAGAAAAAAACAAAACAAAAACAAAACAAAAAAGGGGGAAGGGTCAGGCTCAAACCCATGACCTCAGGGTCATCTCCCTTAGTGCCAACCACTCTGCTACGCACGCGATTGTTAACAGAAGAGGGGCACTGCCTCTCACAAACACACACGCGCTACGAATCTGACGAAACTGAATCTCTGCATGACAGCAGTGACAGAGCAATGACGGCGGGCGGCTCCGGCGAACTACGGTACTAGCGGGGCGACAACAGGGACGCGAGGCACACGGGGAGCTACGAGGTTCCAATCCCTTGCTCGCCTTGCGACAAGGAGGATGGAGGCAGCCCTCAAGGCTGTGCCTTGCGGAAGGCGGCGACGAACATCTATGGCGACAGTGCTAGCAATGGCAAAAGGAGGGGAAAACGCGGCAGCTCACCTAGGGGAAGGCGATGACGAGCCGGTCGAAACGAAGACGACGGAGGGGTCGGGGACGCGAAGACGACAAATTTCCTTCCAAGTATATGATCTAGTCTATCTCAAAGTCTCTCCCATGAAGGGCACTCAGCGGTTTGGAATTAAAGGGAAGCTATCACCTCGTTTTGTTAGTCCTTTCAAGGTTGTTGGCAAGAGAGGTGGTCTTGCATATCATCTAGAGCTTCCTCCAAATTTGACGAACGTGCACGATGTCTTCCATGTTTCTCAGCTCCGGAGATGCTTCAAGACTCCTAAGCAAACCATTGACCTCCAAGACATCTATCTCCAAGAATATCTCTCTTATCGTGAGCATCATGCATCATAGCATTAATTATGCCATGCTTGTTTTTCTTGTGACCTTTGTATGTGTGGTTGCTTTTGTTCTTGTGATGTGGTAGGTTCATGGGTGCAACCTCTACTTCTCTCCCCTCTCTTTTTCTTATCAACAAAACCCCAACTAAAGCCCTTTATCTCCCATGGTATTTTTATAAACAGAATTAACTTGCTTTTAAATTGCTCAAAAATGTTCAAGAGGTAGCCCTACATATATTATTAATTTAGAGTTTGGTTCTTTGAATGGGGTTTGTATGCTTTTGTGTTTTAGATAACAGGAGCTATTATTTTTTTTAAGTATTAAAATTACTTGTCCTAAAAATCTTCTTAATATTTTTATTAAATAGTGCATATTATTTTCTTTGTAAAGGTATTTTTGTTTGCACCAAAAATCCTTTTATTTTACTCTGGGGATTTTATCTCATGTTGCTCTGTTTTGAAAAGGTTTAAAACTTCTCTGTTATTTGTTTGAGAGAGAGAGACAGGTGGGCCTTGTCTCTCCCACGGCCCAGCCCGCTCGAGCAGACGGCCACCTACCCCGTCCTCCTTCTCCGTCAGGTTTCAGCGAGAGAGAGAGGCTCCGCTGTCCCCCTTTTCCGTCGTCGTTGTCAGCCCGTGGGTATATAGCCCCCCCTAGGCGTGCGTGCCCCCTCAGCTAGGTTTCCACTCTTCCTCGCCGCCGCAGCTCCCATCTCCCCCTCCATCTCTCTCCCTCCTCGCTTCTTTCCCCCTGTCAGGTAAGGTTTCAGAGAGAGATGTGAGGTTCAAAGAGTGTCGCCGGTCGTCATCGCCTCCGTCGCTGCATTTCCGGTGGGTCTCGTCCCCGGTGGTGATGGTGTGGAGCTCGGGTGTTCTCCCCGCGTTACATTCCCGCTGCTAGGAGGTGAGGAGCACCTCCCCGCGGTGCCAATTGGCATCGCTGCCGTCCGCAAGGAGCAGGTCGTCACCGGCTCCTTCCTCTTCGTCGTCGCCGCGTCGCTGAACCCTCCGTCGTCTTCGCTTTGACCGGCTCGTCGTCGCCTTCCCCTTGGTGAGCTACCGCGTCTTCCCCTCCTATTGCCTTTGCTAGCACTGTCGCCATAGCTGTTCGCCGCCGCCATCCGCAAGGCACAGCCTTGAGGGCTGCCTCCATCCTCCTTGTCGCAAGGCGAGCAAGGGATTGGAACCCCATAGCTCCCCGCGTGCCTCGCGTCCCTGCTGTCGCCCCGCTAGTGTCGTAGTTCGCCGGAGCCACCCGCCGCCCTTGCTCTGTCGCTGCTGTCGTGCAGAGATTTAGTTTCATCAGATTCGTAGCGCGTGTGTGTTTATGAGAGGCAGTGCCCCTCTTCTGTTAACAATTGTTTGCGTAGTAGAGTGGTTGGCACTAAGGGAGATGACCCTGAGGTCATGGGTTCGAGCTTGACCCTTCCCCCCTTTTTTGTGTTGTTTTTCTTTTGTTTTTTATTTCTTCCTTTCTATTGATGTATGTATGTATATATGTATGTGTAGGGGCTTGTTTTTCTTTTTGTTCAATTGTATAGAGTATGTGTGTATACATAAGTGTATATATGCATGGGTATTGAGTGTGTGTGTGTGGCAGATTGCACACATGTAGTGTGAGTGCATATGTATGTGTTCTTGTGTGCATGTGTGTTTTTGGGAGTGTGTGTGTGTGTGTGGTACCATACACATATGCATATGCATATATGCATTGTGCATATATGTGTGCATATGTGTGTGGATGACCACCCATACACATGAGCATGTATGTGAGTGTATGTGCCTATTGCACTTGTGAGTGTTGTGTGTGTATGTGCCATATGCTTATGCATACATGGTGCATGTGAGTGTGTGTGTGGATGAACACCCCCTCATGGGTGGTACGTTCATGGGGGTATTTGTGCTCATATTCCTTGGGCATATATAGAGCATCTATGTGCTTGCCATGTATTGTGTGTGTGTAGGGTGTATGAATTTGGAGGGTGGGGACTAGTGGGTTCCCCACTTGACATACCCCTTTGTTGGTTATGTTTGATAGTTGGTTTTGTGGGATTTTCCATGCTGTCCAAGTTACCAAATCTGTTATGTTCATGTATTGCTTATGCCCATTTAGAGAGATATTTCACTTATGAGAGTAGGTGGCATTTTGCTAGTTATATTGTACATTGTTGTTTCACATGAACACATGGGTATGACACATGCTTTTGGGGTAGGAAGATACAATGAATCCATTGGTGCTTTAAGATTTCACTTTTGAGCAAGTTCATAAACTGTCATTTTCAGTTGTGATGCTACTTTGTCATTTTTGCATGATTTAATCCTTGCTTGCTTTGGGGCATGTGCCAACTAGTAAGTGCTATTGTTTTATATTTATCATGCCATGGTATTTTTGTTTAACATGAGAATCACCCATATAAGTGGGAAACATGCTGCTAATTAGCCAACTTGATGTTTCTGTTTCAGCATGCTAAAAATTACCAAGTCTGAGAATCTGATTTTTTTTTGTGCCATGTAGAGTGGTTGGTATCTAGTTGTATGTTGAGAATTTGCTCATGCTCAGTGTTAGTAATTTGGAGTAGATGTTTTCTATTACCATCATGTTAATTTTCATTCCAAAAGGTGCTCTCTAACATATTTAACTACTGCTGTCAACATGCTACCAGATTAACTAAGATTCCAGAAAGTGTTATTTTCACAAAGTCCCAGAAAACTGTTTCATCATGTCAACTTGATAGCTTCATGCTTATTGATGTGTGCCTCCCTTGCAGATGGTGAAGTTGGATAAGTTGATGTATATGTTATGTAGTTTCTGCCAATATCTTGTTTGTGGCTGTAGGATTCCTGTAGCTCAAGTTCTGGGCTGTGTAAGTTGCTATGTTGCTGTTTGTGGCAGATTGTTTGTTTTATTGATTTGTGACTTGTGGGAGCTATACTCCATGGAATTGATTGATCTTTGAGTCTATTGTGGTTGGTTTTTCATTTCCTAACCGTTTGATACCTTGGAATGCCAAGAGTTAGTCCATGGTATTGGTTGTCTTGTGTTTTGCCTTCGTACCTTGTCGTGAGCGTATCGTGAGAACCGTAACTCCGTTTCTTGCGGTCTTTATATGCATTTCCATCGATTCTGCATGATGCATCCATATTTTCCTTGTTCATGCATGTCTAAATAACTTAACATGAGGTTATGTACAGATTCATTAATAACCAATCCTTGCATGTGAAACATGAATAGTTTTGGATTGCCATGTTTAATTTCTTCATAAAATAAATCATGCATCATCTTGGTTGTGCATTGCACCTTGGATGGAGGTTTATTTTTGCTGTTTCTCTTGGGTAGACGCGAGTGTTGATACTGAGAACGAGGACCCAGAAGAGTACTACTACGAGGATCCCGCTACTTGTTTCACTAAAGAACCAACATGCAAGATGATCGTGCCCGGATCGCGATACTATTTTCGCTTGCTAGTTTCTCACTCTTATAGTTACAATTGTGCTAGCTAACACTTGAATATCTTCCTCCTAATTGCCATGAAAGCCTCTAACCCTCCACGTCCTAGCAAACCTTTGATTGGCTAAGTTAGCTCTGCTCAGCCCCTCTTATAGCATTCTTAGTTGCAGGTGCAGGTTGTTCCATGTGATAACATCGATTTGGCATATCACAATATTTTATTTTATTTAATTTAATGCACATATATATCTTGGTATTGGTGGAAGGATTGGCCTTTTGCTAGGTGTTTTGTTCCGCTGTTACCGCCATAGTTCTTGTTACCGGTGTTATGTTCTCCATATTTTGCGCTCCTAACACGCTCAGGGTTGTTATGGGGACCCCCTTGTTTATTCGGTTGAGATTAAAACTCGTCTGGCAAGACCCAACATTGGTACTACATTTTCTTAATAACTCAATAAAATTTGCATAGGGCTTTGCAACCCCGTGGATAATTAATCAACCCCCGGGCCAGTGCTCCTCATGAGTGTTGGTCCAAACTAGCGCACTGTGCGGGAGCAACCCAAGGCAACTTGGGAGATTTCTATCAGGGCACCATACACTAGCTTATCCATCGTGTCCTGAGGACGAGATATGCGGCTCTTAAATATTTTCTAGATTCGTGTCCTTTGGAGTTAGCTATGATGATCACGAGATCCGTGGTCAAGGCTATTCCCGCGGCGTGTGGTTATTTGTGATAGATTAGTGGGAGCACCCCTACAGTGTTAAATCTTTTCGAGAAGCCGTGCCCGTAGTTATGTGGCAACTTGGATATTTGTTTAACACCCGTTTATAGTAAACTTGAAGTAAACTCTAATAAAATACACCAATTGTGTGAGTAACCGTGATCATCTCTGCTCGTGAACATGATCCGAGAGAGAACACGGTGGGATTATGATTGACGTAAGTAAGTGTTCAGGATCTCATAGAGATCATACAAGATTCGATCGTTCATCATAGGCCACTCATATTTATTTTTCATGTTACATAAGTTAGCCACCATAAATGCTTAGTGCTGCTGCAAACTAAAAACACACCCCATCCCAACCTTTAAGCTTGAATAATCTCGGTACGCGGACGCTTGATTGTTGAGTCCTTGTGGCTCACAGATTACTACAACCCTCCAAGTATAGGTACAGATGAGTACGTGCAGGATGATCTTACCCAGCTCAAGTGGGAATATGATGAGGAAAGAGGTAGGATGTACGTGACTTACCCGGATGAGTAGAGGACCATGGTCGTGATCTTTGGGATAGCGAGATAGTATCATTTGCATCTGTTTTATCTTTTGATTTCTTACGTAGTCAGGCCCTATCTTCATCTTGATGATTTGCACTCTGTGTGGAGTTGTAATTTAGTATGTGGCAAGTGTAATCCAACTTGTATACTCATCTCTTCTGTAATGTATGATGCAATAATTCTATACTTGCGAACAGCAAGATGCGCCTCTATCCCTTGTGAGGCCCTGATGTCTTAAAATGGATAGGCGCGCATCTTGGGCGTGACACCCCGACCTAGAATCGTTAGTCCCCGGGTATAGCTAATCGACAGTCATCAAGACGGCTACGGGCCCGGGACCGCCTGCCGACGAGACGACCGCGGCCAGAGCCGACATTGTTGGGAGACGTAGTAGTAAATCAAAATATTTCCTACGATCACCAACATCTATCCATGGAGAAACCAGCAGCAAGTGGGGAGAGATTGCATCTTCATACCTTTGAAGATCGCTAAGCGGAAGCATTACGAGAACGCGGTTGGTGGAGTTGTACTCACAGCGATTCAGATCGCGGTGGATTCCGATCTCAACGCCGAACAACGGCGCCTCCGCGTTCAACACACGTGCAGCCCGATGATGTCTCCTACGCCTTGATCCGGCAAGGAGGAAGGAGAGGTTAAGGGAGAGCTTTGGCAGCACGATGGCGTGGTGACGCTGGAGCTACGTGAACTCCGGCAGGGCTTTGCCAAGCGCTACGGAGAACGAGGAAGAGGAAGGGTAGGGCTGCGCCGAGAGAGAGAGAAGTCGTGTCTCAAATCAGCCCAAACCCTTGCATATATATAGGAGGAGGGAGAGGGAGGGCTGCCTTGGCCCCTCATCCAAGTAGGTGAGGTTCGGCCGAACTAGGGGGAGAGTCCACCTCCCACAAGGGAGGTGGATCTCCTCTTTTAAAACCCTTTTGCCCTTTATCTCTTGATCGCAGCCGCATGGGCCATTATAGAAGGTCTTGGCCAGCCCAATAAGGGCTGGCACACCTCCTCTAATGGCCCACAAATTCCTATGGTCGTCACACCCCTCCCGGGGGTCCTTCGGCACCCTCCCGGCACTCTCGGTACACTACCGATGAGCCCGGAAACTTTCCGGTGACCAAAACTGGACTTCCTATATATCAATATTTACCTTCGGACCATTCCGAAGCTCCTGGTGATGTCCGGGATCTCATCCGGGACTCCGAACAACCTTAGGTAATCACATATACAATTTCCCTATAACCCTAGCATCATCGAACCTTAAATGTGTAGACCCTACGGGTTCGGGAGACATGTAGACATGACCGAGACATCTCTCTGGTCAATAACCAACAGCGGAATCTGGATACCCATGTTGGCTCCCACATGCTCCACGATGATCTCATCGGATGAACCACGATGTCGGGGATTCAATCAATCCCGTATACAATTCCCTTTGTCTATCGTTATGATACTTGCCCGAGATTCGATCGTCGGTATCTCTATACCTTGTTCAATCTCGTTACCGGCAAGTCTCTTTACTCATTACGTAACACATAATCCCATGGCTAAATCCTTAGTCATATTGAGCTCATTATGATGATGTCTTACCGAGTGGTCCTAGAGATACCTCTCCGTCACACGGAGTGACAAATCCTAGTCTCAATTCGTGCCAACCCAACAGACACTTTTGGAGATACCCGTAGTGCACCTTTATAGCCACCCAGTTACGTTGTGACATTTGGCACACCCAAAGCATTCCTATGATATCCGGGAGTTGCACAATCTCATGGTCTAAGGAAACGATACTTGACATTGAAAAGCTTTAGCAGACTAACTACACGATCTTGTGCTATGCTTAGGATTGGGTCTTGTCCATCACATCATTCTCCTAATGATGTGATCCCTTTATCAATGACATCCAATGTCCATGGTGATGAAACTGTGACCATCTATTGATCAACGAGTTAGTCAACTAGAGGCTCACTAGGGACATGTTGTGGTCTATGTATTCACACATGTATTACGGTTTTCGGTTAACACAATTATAGCATGAACAATAGACAATTATCATGAACTAGGAAATACAATAATAACCATTTTCTTATTGCATCTAGGGCATATTTCCAACAGTCTCCCACTTGCACTAGAGTCAATAATCTAGTTACATTGTGATGAATCGTACACCCATAGCATTCTGGTGTTGATCATGTTTTGCTCATGAGAGAGGTTTAGTCAATGGATCTGCAACATTCAGATCCGTATGCACTTTACAAATATCTATATCTCCCTCCTGAATGTAATCACGGATGGAGTTGAAGCGGCGCTTGATGTGTCTTGTCTTCTTGTGAAACCTGGGCTCCATCGCAAGGGCAATAGCTCCAGTGTTTCCACAGAATAGAGTCATCGGGCCCGACGCACTTTGAATTACTCCTAGGTCGGTGATGAACTCCTTCATCCAGACTCCTTCCTTCGCTGCTTCCGAAGCAGCTATGTACTCCGCTTCACATGAAGATACCGCCGCGACGCTTTGCTTGCTGCTACACTAGCTGACTGTCCCTCCATTCAAAACATACACGTATCCGGTTTGCGACTTGGAGTCGTCCGGATCTATGTCAAAGCTAGCATCGACGTAACCCTTTACGACGAGCTCTTCGGCACCTCCATATACGAGAAACATGTCCTTTGTCCTTTTCAGGTACTTCAGGATATTCTTGACCACTGTCTAGTGTTCCGCTCTGGGATCACTTTGGTACCTCCCTACCAAACTTATGGCAAGGTTCACATCAGGTCTGGTACACAGCATGACATACATAATAGAGCCTATGGCTGAACCATAGGGGATGACACTCATCTCTTCTCTATCCTTTGCCGTGGTCGGGCATTGAGTCGTACTCAATCTCACACCTTGTAACACAGGCAAGAACCCCTTCTTGGACTGATCCATATTGAACTTCTTCAATATCTTGTCAAGGTATGTGCTTTGTGAAAGACCTATGAGGCGTCTCGACCTATCTCTATAGATCTTAATACATAATATGTAAGAAGCTTCTCCAAGGTCCTTCATTGAAAAACACTTATTCAAGTAGGCCTTTACACTTTCCAAGAGTTCTATATCATTTCCCATTATCAGTATGTCATCCACATATAATATGAGAAATGCTACAGAGCTCCCACTCACTTTCTTGTAAATACAGGGTTCTCCATAAACCTGTACAAACCCAAACGCTTTAATCACTTCATTAAAGCGAATGTTCCAACTACGAGATGCTTGCACCAGCCCATAGATAGAGCGATGGAGCTTGCATACCTTGTTAGCATATTTAGGATCGACAAAACCTTCCGGCTGCATCATATACAGTTCTTCCTTAAGGAAACCATTAAGGAATGCCGTTTTGACGTCCATTTGCCAGATCTCATAATCATAAAATGCGGCAATTACTAACATGATTCAGATAGACTTTGGCATCGCTACGGGTGAGAAAGTCTCATCGTAGTCAATTCCTTGAACTTGTCGATAACCCTTAGCGACAAGTCGAGCCTTATAGATGGTTACATTACCATCCGCGTTAGTCTTATCCTTAAAGATCCATTTATTTTCAATGGCTCGCTTATCATCAGGCAAGTCCACCAAAGTCCATACTTTGTTCTCATACATGGATCCTATCTCGGATTTCATGGCCTCAAGCCATTTGTTGGAATCTAGGCCCGCCCTAGCTTCTTCATAGTTTGAAGGTTCACCGTTGTCCAACAACATGATCTCCAGGACAGGGTTGCTGTACCACTCTGGTGCAGAACATGTCCTAGTGGAACTTCGACATTCAACAGTAACTTGATCTGAAGTTTCATGATCATCATTATTAACTTCCTCTCTAGCTGGTGCAGGCTCCACAGAAACAACTTCCTATGTTGTGCTACTCTCCGGTTCGAGTAGAGGTAAAATTACCTCGTCAAGTTCTATTTTCCTCCCACTTACTTCTTTCGAGAGAAACTCTTTATCGAGAAAGGATCCATTCTTGGCAACAAAGACTTTGCCCTCGGATCATAGGTAGAAGGTATACCCAATAGTCTCTTTGGGATATCCTATGAAGATGCACTTTTCCGCTTTGGGTTCGAGCTTCTCCGGTTGAAGTTTCTTCACATAAGCATCGCATCCCCAAACTTTTAGAAACGGCATCTTAGGTTTCTTTCCAAACCATAATTCATACGGTGTCGTCTCAACGGATTTTGACGGTGCTCTATTTAAAGTGAATGCGGCAGTCTCTAATGCATATCCCCAAAATGATAGCGGTAAGTCGGTAAGAGACATCATAGATCGTACCATATCTAATAGAGTGTGATTACGACGTTCAGACACACCATTTCGCTGAGGTGTGCCAGGCGGTGTGACTTGTGAAACAATTCCACATTTCCTTAGGTGCGTGCCAAACTCGTGACTTCAATATTCTCCACCACGATCAGATCGTAGGCACTTTATTTTCCTGTCACATTGATTCTCTACCTCACTCTAAAATTCCTTGAACCTTTCAAAAGTTTCATACCTATGATTCATTAAGTAGACATACCCATATCTACTCAAGTCATCAGTGAGGGTGAGAACATAACGGTAGCCACCACGAGCCTCGACACTCATTGGACCGCATACATCGGTATGTATTATTTCCAACAAGCCAGTTGCTCGCTCCATTGTTTCGGAGAACGGAGTCTTGGTCATCTTGCCCATGAGGCATGGTTCGCACGTGACAAATGATTCGAAATCAAGAGACTCCAAAAGTCCATCAGTATGGAGATTCTTCATGCGTTTGATACCAATATGACCAAGGCGGAAGTGCCACATGTAAGTGGGACTATTGTTATCAACCTTACACTTTTTGGTACTGACACTATGGACATGTGTAACAGCACGTTCGAGATTCATCAAAAATAAACCATTGACCAGCGGGGCATGACCATAAAACATTTCTCTCATATAAATAGAACAACCATTATTCTCAGATTTAAATGAGTAGCCATCTCGCACCAAGCGAGATCCAGATACAATGTTCATGCTCAAAGCTGGTACTAAATAACAATTATTAAGGTTTAACACTAATCCCGAAGGTATATGTAGAGGTAGCGTGCCGACGGCGATCACATCGACCTTGGAACCATTCCCGACGCGCATCGTCACCTCGTCCTTTGCCAGCCTCCGCTTATTCCGCAGCTCCTGCTTGGAGTTACAAATGTGAGCAACTGCACTGGATCAAATACCCAGGAGCTACTACGAGCGCTGGTTAGGTACACATCAATAACAAGTATATCACATATACCTTTAACGTTGCCGTCCTGCTTATCCGCTAAGTACTTGGGGCAGTTCCGCTTCCAGTGACCGGTACCCTTGCAATAAAAACACTCAGTCTCAGGCTTGGGTCTATTTTTGTTCTTCTTCTTCCCGGCAACGTGCTTACAGGGCGCGGCAACAACTTTGTCGTCCTTCTTGAAGTTCTTCTTATCCTTGCCTTTCTTGAAACTAGTGGTCTTATTCACCATCAACACTTGATCCTCCTTTTTGATCTCGACCTCTGCTGATTTCAGCATCGAGTACAACTCAGGAATGGACTTCTCCATCCCTTGCATGTTGTAGTTCATCACAAAGCTCTTGTAGCTAGGTGGAAGCGAATGGACGATTCTGTCAATGACTGAGTCATCCGGGAGATTAACTCCCAGCTGAGTCAAGAGGTTGTGTAGCCCAGACATCTTGAGGATGTGCTCACTGACAGAACTATTCTCCTCCATCATACAGCTAAAGAACTTGTCGGAGACGTCATATCTCTTGACCCGGGCATGAGCTTGGAAAACCAGTTTCAGCTCTTGGAACATCTCATATGCTCCGTGTTGGTCAAAATGCTTTTGGAGCACCGGCTCTAAATTGTAAAGCATGCCGCACTGAACAAGGGAGTAATCATCACAGCGAGAATGCCAAGCGTTCGCAACGTCTTGCTCTGCTGGGAGAAGGGGTGGGTCACCTAGTGGTGCATCAAGGACATACAATTTCTTGGAAGCTATGAGGATGATCCTCAAGCCATGGACCCAGTCCGCATAGTTGCTTCCATCATCTTTCAACTTGGTTTTCTCTAGGTACGCATTGAAATTGAGGGTGACATTCGCGTTGGCCATTGGATCTACAATGTAGATTGTAAAGATAATTTTAGACTAAGTTCATGATTATTAAGTTCACATAATCAAATTATTTAATGAACTCCCACTTAGATAGACATCTCTCTAGTCATCCAAGTGACACATGATCCATGTAAACTAGCCCGTGTCCGATCATCACGTGAGACGAACTAGTCACCCGTGGTGAACATCTCCATGCTGATCGTATCTTCTATG
Organism: Hordeum marinum; assembly: GCA_022496015.1. Taxonomy (NCBI): domain Eukaryota; kingdom Viridiplantae; phylum Streptophyta; class Magnoliopsida; order Poales; family Poaceae; genus Hordeum; species Hordeum marinum. Next base: position 298,048,473 of record CM039675.1, on the reverse strand, counting down.
CAACTCATGTTCGACCTTTCGGTCTTCCGTGTTCCGAGGCCATGTCTGTACATGATAGGCTCGTCAAGTCAACCTAAGTGTATCGCGTGTGTAAATTTGGCTTACACTCGTTGTATGCGAACGTTAGAACCTATCACAACCGATCATCACGTGGTGCTTCGGAACGACGATCCTTAGCAACGGTGCACAGTTAGGGTGAACACTTCTCTTGAAATTTTTATTGAGAGATCATCTTATTTACTACTGTCGTTCTAAGCAAATAAGATGTAAACATGATAAACATCACATGCAATCAATATAGTGACATGATATGGCCAATATCATCTTGCTCCTTTGATCTCCATCTTCGGGGCACCATGATCATCACTATCACAGGCACGACACCATGATCTCCATCATTATGTCTTCATGAAGTTGTGTCGCCAACTATTACTTCTACTACTATGGCTAACGTTTAGCAATAAAGTAAAGTAATTACATGGTGTTTATGATTGACACGCAGGTCATACAATAAAATAAGACAACTCCTATGGCTCCTGCCGGTTGTCATACTCATCGACATGCAAGTCGTGAATCCTATTACAAGAACATGATCAATCTCATACATCACAATGCATCACATCACATTATTTGGCCATATCACATCACAAGGCATATGCTGCAAAAACAAGTTAGACGTCCTCTAATTTGTAGTTGCAAGTTTTTACGTGGCTGCTATAGGTTTCTAGCAAGAATGTTTCTTACCTATGCCAAAACCAGAACGTGATATGCCAATTGCTATTTACCCTTCATAAGGACCCTTTTCATCGAATCCAATCCGACTAAGGTGGGAGAGACAGACACCCGCTAGCCACCTTATGCAACAAGTGCATGTCAGGCGGTGGAACCAGTCTCACGTAAGCATACGTGTAAAGTTGGTCCGGGCCGCTTCATCCCACAATACCGCCGAATCAAGATAGGACTAGTAGTGGTAAGCATATTAACAAAATCGACGCCCACAACAACTTGTGTTCTACTCGTGCATAAATTCTACGCATAGACCTAGCTTATGATGCCACTGTTGGGAGACGTAGTAGTAAATCAAAAAAATTCCTACGATCACCAAGATCTATCCATGGAGAAACCAGAAACGAGTGGGGAGAGATTGCATCTTCATACCTTTGAAGATAGCTAAGCGGAAGCGTTACAAGAACGTGGTTGGTGGAGTCGTACTCGCAGCGATTTAGATCGTGGTGGATTCCGATCTCAGCGCCGAACAACGGCGCCTCCGCATTGAACACACGTGCATCCCGATGACGTCTCCTACGCCTTGATCCAGAAAGGAGGAAGGAGAGGTTGAGGTAGAGCTCATGCAGCACGACGGCGTGCTGACGGTGGAGCTACATGAACTCCGGCAGGGCTTCGCCAAGCGCTACGGAGAACGAGGAAGAGGAAGGGTAGGGCTGTGCCGAGAGAGAGAGAAGCCATGTCTCAAATCATCCCAAACCCTTGCATATATATAGGAGGAGGGAGAGGGAGGGCTGCCTTGGCCCCTCCTCCAAGGAGGAGAGGTTCGGCCGAACTAGGGGGAGAGTCCACCTCCCACAAGGGAGGTGGATCTGCTCTTTTAAAACCCTTTTGCCCTTTATCTCTTGATCCCAGCCACATGGGCCTTTCTAGAAGGTCTTGTCCAGCCCAATAAGGGCTGGTAAACCTCCTCTAAGATCCCACGAAGTCCTTTGGTCGTCACACCCCTGCCAGGGGTCCTCCGGCACCCTCCCGGCACTCCCGGTACATAACCGATGAGCCCGAAAACTTCCCGGTGACCAAAACAGGACTTCCTATATATCAATCTTTACCTCCAGACCATTCCGGAGCTCCTCGTGATGTCCGGGATTTCATCCGGGACTCCGAACAACCTTCGGTAATCACGTATACCATTTCCCTAAACCCTAGCATCATCGAACCTTAAGTGTGTAGACCCTACGGGTTCGGGAGACATGTAGACATGACCGAGACACCTCTCCAGTCAATAACCAACAGCGGGATCTGGATACCCATGTTGGCTCACACATGCTCCACGATGATATCATCGGATCAACCATGATGTCGGGTATTCAATCAATCTCGTATACAATTCCCTTCGTCTACTAGTATGATACTTGCCCGAGATTCGATCGTCGGTATCCCTATACCTTGTTCAATATCGTTACTGGCAAGTCTCTTTACTCGTTCCGTAATACATCATCCCGTGGCTAACTCCATAGTCACATTGAGCTCATTATGATGATGTCTTACCGAGTGGGCCAAGAGATACCTCTCCATCATACGGAGTGACAAATCCTAGTCTCGATTTGTGCCAACCCAACAGACACTTTCAGAGATACCCGTTGTGCACCTTTATAGACACATAGTTACGTTGTGACGTTTGGCAAACCCAAAGTATTCCTACGGTATCCGGGAGTTGCACAATCTCATGGTCTAAGGAAATGATACTTGACATTGGAAAAGCTTTAGCAGACGAACTACACGATCCTGTGTTATGCTTAGGATTGGGTCTTGTCCATCACATCATTCTCCTAATGATGTGATCTCGTTATCAACGACATCCAATGTCCATGGTCATGAAACCGTGACCATCTATTGATCAACGAGCTAGTCAACTAGAGGCTCACTAGGGACACGTTGTGGTCTATGTATTCACACATGCATTCTGGTTTCCGGTTAATACAATTATAGCATGAACAATAGAAAATTATCATGAACAAGGAAATACAATAATAACCATTTTATTATTGCCTCTAGGGCATATTTCCAACAGTCTCCCACTTGCACTAGAGTCAATAATCTAGTTACATTTTGATGAATCGAACACCCATAGAATTCTCGTGTTGATCATGTTTTTCTCGTGAGAGAGGTTTAGTCAACGGATCTGCGACATTCAGATCCGATGTACTTTACAAATATCTATATCTCCCTCCTAAATGTAATCATGGATGGAGTTGAAGCGGCACTTGATGTGTCTTGTCTTCTTGTGAAACTTGGGCTCCTTCGCAGGGGCAATAGCTCCAGTGTTGTCACAGAATAGAGTCATCGGGCCCGACGCATTGGTAATCACTCCTAGGTCAGTGATGAACTCCTTCATCCAGACTCCTTCCTTTGCTGCTTCCGAAGCAGCTATGTACTCCGCTTCACATGTAGATGCCGCCACGACGCTTTGCTTGCTGCTGCACCAGGTGACTGCCCCTCCGTTCAAAACATACATGTATCCGGTTTGTGACTTGGAGTCATCCGGATCTGTGTCGAAGCTAGCATCGACGTAACCCTCTACGACGAGCTCTTCGGCACCTCCATATACGAGAAACATATCCTTGGTTCTTTTCAGGTACTTCAGGATATTCTTGACCGCTGTCTACTATTCCGCTCCGGGATCACTTTGGTACCTCCCTAGCAAACTTATGGCAAGGTTCACATCAGGTCTGGTACACAACATGGCATACATAATAGAGCCTATGGCTGAAGCATAGGGGATGACACTCATCTCTTCTCTATCCTTTGTCGTGGTCGGGCATCGAGTCATACTCAATCTCACACCCTACAACACAGGCAAGAACCCCTTCTTGGACTAATCCATATTGAACTTCTTCAATATCTTTTCAAGGTCTGTGCTTTGTGAAAGACCTATGAGGCGTCTCGATCTATCTCTATATATCTTAATACCTAATATGTAAGCAGCTTCTCCAAGGTGCTTCATTGAAAAACACTTATTCAAGTAGGCCTTTACACTTTCCAAGAGGTCTATATCATTTCCCATTATCAGTATGCCATCCACATATAATATGAGAAATGTTATAGAGATCTCAGTCACTTTCTTGTAAATACAAGGTTCTCCATAAACTTGTACATACTCAAACGCTTTAATCACCTCATTAAAGTGAATGTTCCAACTCCGAGATGCTTGCACCAGCCCATAGATGGAGCGCTGGAGCTTGCATCCTTTGTTAGCATCTTTAGGATCGACAAAACCTTCCGTCTGCATGATATACAGTTCTTCCTTCAGGAAGCCATTAAGGAATGCCGGTTTGACATCCATTTGCTAGATCTCATAATCATAAAACGCGGCAATTGCGAACATGATTCGGACATACTTCAGCATCGCTACGGGTGAGAAAGTCTCATCGTTTTAAACTCCTTGAACCGATCGATAACCCTTAGTGACAAGCCGAGCCTTATAGGCGATCACATTACCATCCGCGTCAGGCTTCTTCTTAAAGATCCATTTATTTTCAATGGCTCACTTATCATCAGGCAAATCCACCAAAGTCCATACTTTGTTCTCATATATGGATCCTATCTCGGATTCTGTGGCCTCAAGCCATTTGTTGGAATCCGGGCCCGCCATCGCTTCTTCATAGTTCGAAGGTTCACCGTTGTCCAACAACATGATCTCTAGGACAGGGTTGCCGTACCACTCTGGTGCGGAACGTGTCCTGGTGGACCTTCGACGTTCAATAGTAACTTGATCTGAAGTTTCATGATCATCATCATCAACTTCCCCTCTAGCCAGTGTAGGCTGACAGAGACAACTTCCTATGATGCGCTACTCTCCGTTTCGAGTGCAGGTACAATTACCTCATCAAGTTTGATTTTCCTCCCACTTACTTCTTTTGAGAGAAACTCTTTCTCGAGAAAGGATCCATTCTTGGCAACAAAGCCTTTGCCTTCGAATCTGAGGTAGACGGTATACCCAATAGTCTCTTTGGGATATCCTATGAAGACACACTTTTCCGCTTTGGGTTCGAGCTTCTCAGTTTGAAGTTTCTTCACGTAAGCATCGCATCCCAAACTTTTAGAAACGACAGCTTAGGTTTCTTTCCAAACCATAATTCATACGATGTCATCTCAACGGATTTTGACGGTGCCCTATTTAAAGTGAATGCGGCAGTCTCTAATACATATCCCCAAAATGATAGCGGTAAGTCAGTAAGAGACATCATAGATCGCACCATATCCAATAGAGTACGATTACGATGTTCAGACACACCATTTTGCTGAGGTGTGCCAGGAGGCGTGAGTTGTGAAACAATTCCACATTTCCTTAGGTGCGTGCCAAACTTGTGTCTTAAATATTCTCCGCCACGATCAGATCGTAGGCACTTTATTTTCCTGTCACATGGATTCTCTACCTCACTCTGAATTTCCTTGAACCTTTCAAAGGTTTCAGACTTATGTTTCATTAAGTAGACATACCCATATCTGCTCAAGCATCAGTGCGAGTGAGAACATGACGGTAGCCACCGCGAGCCTCGACGCTCATTGGACCGCATACATCGGTATGTATTATCTCCAACAAGTCAGTTTCCCGCTCCATTGTTCCAAAGAACGGAGTCTTGGTCATCTTGCCCATGAGGCATGGTTTGCACATGTCAAATGATTCGAAATCAAGAGACTCCAAAAGTCCATCAGTATGGAGCTTCTTCATGCGTTTGACACCAATATGACCAAGGCGGTAGTGCCACATGTAAGTGGGACTATCGTTATCAACCTTACACCTTTTGGTACTCACACTATGGACATGTGTAACATCATGTTCTATATTCGTCATAAATAAACCATTGACCAGCGGGGCATGACCATAAAACATTTCTCTCATATAAATAGAACAACCATTATTCTTAGATTTAAATGAGTAGCCATCTCGCATCAAGCGAGATCCAGATACACTGTTCATGCTGAAAGCTGGTACTAAATAACAATTATTGAGGTTTCAAACTAATCCTGAAGGTACATGTAGAGGTAGCGTGCCGATGGCGATCACATCAACCTTGGAACTATTCTCGACGCGCATCATCACCTCGTCCTTTGCCAGTGTCCGCTTATTCCACAACTCATGCTTGGAATTACAAATGTGAGCAACTGCACCAGTATCAAATACCCAGGAGCTACTATGAGGTTTGGTTAGGTACACATCAATAACAAGTATATCACATATACCTTTAACGTTGCCGGCCTTCTTATCTGCTAAGTACTTGGGGCAGTTCCGCTTCCAGTGACCGGTACCCTTGCAATAAAAGCACTCAATCTCAGGCGTGGCTCCACGCTTGTTCTTCTTCCCGCCAACTTGCTTACCGGGCGCGGAAACAACTTTGCCGTCCTTCTTGAAGTTCTTCTTACCCTTGCCTTTCTTGAAACTAGTGGTCTTATTTACCATCAACACTTGATGCTCCTTTTTGATCTCGACCTCCGTTGATTTCAGCATCGAGTACAACTCAGGAATGGACTTCTCCATACCCTACATGTTTTAGTTCATCACAAAGCTCTTGTATCTAGGTGGAAGCGACTGGAGGATTCTGTCAATGATCGAGTCATCCGGGTGATTAACTCCCAACTGAGTCAAGCGGTTGTGCAATCCAGACATTTTGAGTATGTGCTCAGAACTGTTTTCCTCCATCTTACAACTGAAGAACTTGTCGGAGACATCATATCTCTCGACCCAGGCATGAGCTTGGAAAACCAGTTTCAGCTCTTGGAACATCTCATATGCTCTGTGTTTCACAAAACGCTTTTGTAGCCCCGGTTCTAAACTGTAAAGCATGCCACACTGAACAAGGGAGTAATCATCGCAGCGTGACTGCCAAGCGTTCATAACGTCTTGATCTGCTGGGAAAATGGGTGCGTCACCTAGCGGTGCATCAAGAACATACAATCTTTTGGAAGCTATGAGGATGATCCTCAAATCACGGACCCAGTCCGCATAGTTGCTTCCATCATCTTTCAGCTTGGTTTTCCCTAGGAACGCGTTGAAGTTGAGGGTGACATTAGCGTTGGCCATTGGATCTACAATATAGATTGTAACGACAATTTTAGACTAAGTTCATGATAATTAAGTTCACATAATCAAATTATTTAATGAACTCCCACTTAGATAGACATGTCTCTAGTCATCCAAGTGACACATGATCCACGTCAACTAGCCCGTGTCCGATCATCATATGAGACGGACTAGTTGTTCATGGTTAACATCTCCATGTTGATCGCATCTTCTATACGACTCATGTTCGACCTTTCGGTCTTCCGTGTTCCGAGGCCATGTCTGTACATGCTAGGCTTGTCAAGTCAACCTAAGTGTATCGCGTGTGTAAATCTAGCTTACACCCGTTGTATGCGAACGTTAGAACCTATCACACCCGATCATCACGTGATGCTTCGGAACAATGATCCTTAGCAACAGTGCATAGTTAGGGTGAACACATTTCTTGAAAAAATTATTGAGAGATCATATTATTTACTATCGTCGTTCTAAGCAAATAAGATGTAAACATGATAAACATCACATGCAATCAATATAGTGACATGATATGGCCAATATCATCTTGCTCCTTTGATCTCCATCTTCAGGGCACCATGATCATCACTGTCACCATCACGACACCATGATCTCCATAATCGTGTCTTCATGAAGTTGTCTGGCCAACTATTACTTCTACTACTATGGCTAACGTTTAGCAATAAAGAAAACTAATTGCATGGCGATCTTGATTGACACGCAAGTCATACAATAAAATAAGACAACTCCTATGCCTCTTGCCGGTTGTCATACTCATAGACATGGAAGTCGTGAATCCTATTAAAAGAACATGATAAATCTCATACATCACAATGCATCACATCACATCCTTTGGCCATATCACATCACAAGGCATATGCTGCAAAAACAAGTTGGACGTCCTCTAATTTATAGTTGCAAGTTTTTACGTGGCTGCTATAGGCTTCTAGCAAGAACGTTTCTTACCTATGCCAAAACCACAATGTGATATGCCAATTGCTATTTACCTTTCATAAGGACCCTTTTCATCGAATCCAATCCGACTAAGGTGGGAGAGACAGACATCCGCTAGCCACCTTATGCAACAAGTGCATGTCAGGCGGTGGAACTGGTCTCACGTAAGCGTACGTGTAAAGTTGGTCCGGGCCGCTTCATCCCGCAATACCACCGAATCAAGATAGGACTAGTAGTTGTAAGCAAATTAACAAGATCGACGCCCACAACTGCTTTGTGTTCTACTCATTCATAGATTCTACGCATAGACCTAGCTCATGATGCCACTGTTGGGAGACGTAGTAGTAAATCAAAAAAAATCCTACGATCACCAAGATCTATCTATGGAGAAACCAGCAACGAGTGGTGAGAGATTGCATCTTCATACCTTTGAAGATCGCTAAGCGGAAGCGTTACAAGAACGCGGTTGGTGGAGTCGTACTCGCAGCGATTCAGATCGCGGTGGATTCTGATCTAAGCGCCGAACAACGGCGCCTCCGCGTTCAACACACGTACATCCCGGTGACGCCTCCCACGCCATGATCCATCAAGGAGGAGGGAGAGGTTGGGGAAGAGTTCCATTAGCAGCACGACGGCATGGTGGTGGTGGAGTAGCAAGGTATTCCGGCAGGGCTTCGCCTAAGCACTTCGGAGGAGGAAGAAGAGAGGTAGGGCTGCACCGTGGGAGAGAGTTAAAATCTTGTCTCAAAAACAGCCAAAATCTCAAGTATATATAGGAGGAGGGATAGGGAGGGCTGCCATGGCCCCTCCTCCAAGGAGGAGAGGTTCGGCCGAAGCTAGGGAGGAGTCCACCTCCCACAAGGGAGGTGGATCTCTTCCTTTTGAAGCTCCTTTAGCCTTATCTCTTTATCCCTAGCCACATGAGCCTTTACGGAAGGACTTGGCCAGCCCAATAAGGGCTGGTACACCTCCTCTAACAGCCCACGAAGTCCTTTGGTCGTCACACCCCTCCCGGGGGTCCTCCAGCACCCTCCCGGCACTCCCAGTACACAACCGATGATCCCGAAAACATTTTGGTGACCAAAACAAGACTTCCTATATATCAATCTTTACCTACGGACCATTTTGGAGCTCCTCGTGACGTCTGGGATCTCATCTGGGACTCCGAACAACCTTCGGTAATCATGTATACCATTTCCCTATAACCCTAGCGTCATCGAACCTTAAGTGTGTAGACCCTATGGGTTCGAGAGACACGTAGACATGACCGAGACACCTCTCCAGTCAATAACCAATAGCGGGATCTGGATACCCATGTTGGCTCCCACATGCTCCACGATGATCTCATCGGATGAACCACGATGTCGTGGATTCAATCAATCTCGTATACAATTTCCTTTGTCTGCCAGTGTGATACTTGCCCGAGATTCGATCGTCGGTATCCCTATACCTTGTTCAATCTCATTACGGGCAATTCTCTTTACTCATTCCATAACACATCATCTCGTGGATAACTCCTAAGTCACATTGAGCTCATTATGATGATGTCTTACCGAGTGGGGCCACAGATACCTCTCCATCATACGGAGTGACAAATCCCAGTCTCGATTCGTGCCAACCCAACAGACACTTTCGAAGATACCCGTAGTGCACCTTTATAGCCACCCAGTTATGTTGTGATGTTGGCACACACAAAGCATTCCTACGGTATCCGGGAATTGCACAATCTAATGGTCTAAGGAAATGATACTTGACCTTGGAAAAGCTTTAGCAGACGAACTACACGATCTTGTGCTATGCTTAGGATTGGGTCTTGTCCATCACATCATTCTCCTAATGATGCGATCTCGTTATCAACAACATCCAATGTCCATGGTCATGAAACCATGACCATCTATTGATCAACGAACTCGTCAACTAGAGGCTCACTAGGGACACGTTGTGGTCTATGTATTCACACATGCATTCTGGTTTCCGGTTAATACAATTATAGCATGAACAATAGACAATTATTATGAACAAGGAAATACAATAATAACCATTTTATTATTGCCTCTAGGGCATATTTCCAACAGATGGGGTGCTGGATTGGCAGCGCCTTGCCTTCCTCCGGCCGCTCCACCACCAGGACGACGCTGATGACGCATGTGGTCGCCGTGATGTAGGCGAGCAAAGGCTCCTTCTCAGCCGGTGCGGCTAGGATGGGCACGATGCTGAGAGCCCCTTTGAGGCCACGGAAAGGCTCATCTGCCTCGTCGGGCCATTCGAATATAGCCAGCTTCCTCGTGGAATCACGGGCCGGCTCGACCATAGCCGTCTTCCGTAGGAGCACGTAGAGGGACAGGGCCTTCTCCCCCAGCCGGCTGATGAACCGGCTGAGCGAGGCGAGACAGATGGTGAACTTCTGGACGTCACAGAGCCGGGTCGGCCTGGGCATGTGCTCGTTCACCCTGATCTTCTCTGGGTTAGGTTCAAGGTCGCGAGCAGACATGAAGAAACCCAGGAGTTGGCCGGCTTGGATGCCGAAGACGCACTTCTCCGGGTTAAGCATGATCTTGTATTTGCACGGGTTGGTGAATGTATATAGGAGATCATCGAGGAGGCTGAAGTGCTTCTTGGTCTTGACGACGATGTCGTCAATGTAGACGTGGATGTTCCTGCCTATTTAAGGTAGGAGGCACTTCTGCATGCAGCGCTAGTGTTGACGCTCAAAAGTGGCACGATCATAAAGAGTAGCTTGAAGTTATATTAGGATGAAGTCAAAATTATGGTTGTAAGTCATCATTGGATGACCCTTTTAGAGAAGATCAAAATTCATATGAAGATGGTCCAAGATGGAGCTCTTACACAATAGTTATGACAAGTTAAGAGATGCTCATGTTGACACGAGATTAAAGAATGGCATGGACCTCAATTAAGATGGCCTCTGATGGAAAACATTTCAACATGAAAGTTGTGTGTCTCGTTGAAACGGTCGACTATGATATAAATGCAGCCCTCACATGAGGCAAAATATGGCGCGCCCCACCAGACACGTGTGTGATGGGTAGCGCTACCAATCAGTTGTTTTCTACGAGTGATTCAGCCCTCACAATGTCCTCTAATCGAAAAACATTCAACGAGAAAGTTGTTTGTCTCATCGAAACGGTCAAATTTGCTTTTGGTCTCATCTTAATCCAAGCAAGTTTGTGGCCTGTGAGACCCAAAAACCAAACTGTTGTCCTAGACTTTCCCAAATCCAAGTTCGGTGAATTTTGGAAAGTTCAGACAAAAACCATCCAAATTTGACTAGGGTTTCAGACGAGAATCAAAGTCTTTTCCTTGCACAGGAAGTCCAACAACCTCTTATATATCTAAGGGGTGACGGCCGATTGAACAACACACAATCGAACAAACACATCTACTACTTTTTCGTGTTCATCTATCCCCTACCCTCGTATCTTCTTCCTCGTTCTTCTTTTGGAGGGCAACTATACACGAGGACCTAGGGCCGATCAGGTCGACCTAGGGCAGCCCATAGCTGCCGTGCATCCAAACAGGGGACGTCTCGGGCGCGTGGGGTTTTGGGTCTACAAAAGTGCCCGTCTAATTGCTTGCATGCCGCGCTTCTGGACATGCCGCGCTTCCGGACGAGTTTCCTTCGACGTGAGCTGCGGTGCATCACCCCTGGCGTCGAGGGTACACGGTGACGTGTTCGTGTGTGAACACACTTTTTGACGACTCTGCTGGGGATCGAAGCTTTGAACAGTCTCCAGCCCGTTCTTGCTACGTACAGATCGTCATCTAGGGTTTGCAATCTACAAAGCTAATATGAATACCCAATCCCCTAAAGTAGATGCAAATAATTCATATGGTGTTACTAGATCGTTCAATGAGTATACTCTATCGGCCAGCCCTTGTTTTTTCAATCATGCATGTAACTACGTGCAATAGCCGATTCAAAGTAATTTACATGCTTCAACTTCTTATGATACTAGTAACATGCACCATATGTATCCCAACTCTCATGCATCGGCAACCCCTCAAATCATTATGCCGATGAACAACATGGTGAGTTCGGTTAATAAATTTGAAGCACCTCATGTTAGAATTTCCAATGCCAAGAAAGAAAGTGTTTCACCCTTTTACTCATCGGCAACTAATTTCAAATATACTAGTTCATCCATGCCGATGGATGGGAGAATTGGTCATGTTACTGCTAACTATTCGGCCAGTTACTCTCAACCATCATATGCTACACATCATGTTAGTAATTTTTTGGCACCATATACAACTGTAGATGCTCAAAATTCGGCTTCGCACCTTCATTGTCATAGCCGAATAAGTGAAAATTTTGCAGGAGTGCACATGCCATCATCTAATATTGTAGCATATAACGCATCCTCTATGCAATTGCATAATTTCGGCAACACCTCATTGCCGAAAGAGTCTAAGAGTATTGTGGAGCAATCCCTTATAGAATGGGAAATGGCTGCATTAAAAAGGGATATAGCCCGAAATAACAAGATTAGTGCTCTTTGCCTTGAAGAACATGATAAGGGGCTAGTTCCTGACTATAACGCAATAAGAGCTAGAGTTTTGCAAGAAGATGAATCTTTGCCAACTGATAGAATTAGCAAGCAAAAATATGGTTCTACAACAATGCATATGCCTTCACCTAGTACTACATCATATTATACACCCCCTACACAATTGCAAAGTTTCGGCAACACCCACGTGTCATTGCCGAAAGAGTCTAATAGCATTGTGGGGAAATCATATCGGGAGTGGGCTGAAATTGAGAAAAAGCTTAAAGCCAATCTTGTTGCTCTCTGCTTGGAACAAAAAGAAAAAGAATTGGATCAAGTAAAAGAAGCATTGCCAATTGGTAGTATCAATGAAAAGAAGGATAATTCGAAACATGAAAGTGCCCCGGTTGAAAAGGCTGAATTAAGTAGTATACATTCTAAATCTATCAAATCTAAAGAGGCAAGACTTGTTGATAAAGGGAATGGAAAGTATATCAAAATAGCCATACTTGATTTTTCTGAAGTTAATGGAACCTACTTTCTGCCCTATGAGTTTCGTGCCATAGAAATTGACGAGCTTCAAGAACAAGAACAAGTAGCCGAACAAAGTTTGGTGAACAAAGATCTTCGAACTAATGATGCAAGAAATCAAGAAAAAAATGATGACAAGGCATTGGGGAGCTATCCGAAGGCGGAGCAAGATATTCTTCAAGACACACCACCATCATGCTCTCCCAACAGATTTAAAGAGGTATGTCTAGCAAGTAATTTACCTTTTTTCAGATTTGGTCACAACTTTATTGTTGATGCATCTATTAGAAAAATACTCATAAGTAATTTTGAAATACCAATGAAGAAGGGTAATTTACTTGTTAGCAATAAAATTGTTATTGAGCATATAGGTCAACCCATTGCGCCATTTATAAAAACCGATAGTGACTTATTGTTGCAGCCAAGGCTTTCCCCATTGCTTTATCTAAAGTTCATATCTAATTGGGTAGCTTTGCTTATTTATTACTTGGCTTACACTTGTTCTCAGTTAAGACATGTGTGTTCTAACTATTTTCGTTTCAGAAATTTAAAGCCAAGGTTAAAATATTTTGAGAAAACCAATGCTACTATAGTTTCTTATTTATAGACATCGGAGAAAGAGTGCAAAACTCGATGCATGGCCGAATGGGGGGATGGAAAATCTGAACCATTCGTTTGCTTACTTTCAAAGCCGTTCTCACAACAAGATCGGCTAGAGAATGAAAATTATACCTTCAATTCTAACATGTGTGATCAAATTTTTGATTTGTTGTTGAGAAATAATTATATTAGAATTCTTGATCACAATGTTGATCCATCTATCCATGGACGAATGTATTCTAGGTTGCATGATTCGTTCAAGCATAATTTTGAGGATTGCAACATGTTTCGTCAAATAGTTAAATTGGCCATTGAAAAAGAATGACCGAAATTTGTTGAAACAACAAGAGATGACCAGTCCATTCCAATTGGTCTGGATTGCAAAAAGTTTATGCATCGGCTGCTTCAAGCCAATCCATTTAAAGAGAAGGTAAAAACTGCAGGTCACGGGATCAAGCTTTCAAGAAGAGAAATTGTTGAAGAGCATAATGCACATAATCTTGAGGGCAAGAATTATGTTGAAGCTACAATGAACACACCAAGGACTGGGGGCGGGAAGAAAATCCAAAGATCGGTGCAAGCACAACCAAAGAAAACAAAGGCCGAGGTAAGAACAAAGGTAAAAAGCCGAAAGTCACTTTTGCGCAACTATTGAAAAAATATCAGAAAATAAGTGAGGAGAACATTGCTTATCGACCAAGTAATTCAAGAACATCAAAACCACCCCCTAGGCGCAAACCCAAGGATCGGTATTGGCAAAATGAGAATTGTAATGAAGTATATTCATATCCATATTTTGGTCCGCCAATGCCAATGCCGTGGATGCCTCCCTATGCTCATGTAGATCCATATCCATCATGTGACAGATATGATACAAGGGCACATTATCCATCTTATTTTAGATCATCTCACCAATATTATGCAGCTCTGAGAAGATCAACATTTGAACAATCATATTTTAAAGACCGTTTCAATCATAAGGAATCAGTCCAGACCCTATGGATGAAGAAAGATGTGGCCAAGCAAGTATACCGGGTCAAGAAAGATGGTCGTAAGAGTGCTATTTCAGATTTGATCTCAAATGAAAAAGAGCCAATGAAGGTGTTGACATTGGCTTCGAAAGGCAAAGAAGTGAAGCAACCAATTGTTAAAAATAAAAGTGCCAAATCTGAAGAAAATAAGTTAAGGGTGCATAAGGTAAAACAAGAATTGCCATTGCTTAAAACAAAATCATTGCCGGGGTGCTCACTCGGCTTACCGTATTGGCAAAAGAACAAGTTGCAAAAACTTTGTGCATAAGAATTGAGAAAGAAGAACATCGCATGGGTTCCCAAGGGTGGCAATCTAAACAAAAATGATGTGCAAGATTCTATTGCAACAAGTACAATACAAGTGAAGAACGAGAAGAATGAAATCAGTAAACAATTCAGCCGAAGGTTTCCATCACCCCGTCAAAATCTTCGGTTAGCGCATCATCCATATTCATCAAACATGCCATTGATTCCTATGCCATGCAACTCATCCTCAGGTATGATTGGTTACCCTCCATGGTCTTATTTTGATCCAGGGTTGCAATATAATTTTGTACATCATGAAAGGGTATTACCAAATCACTATACATTTGATTCGTTACAAGTTTGTTGCTAATCCAAAGGGCCAATATTCTTGATTTGCCATTTCATTTGTTTATTTCGGCTATACGTGCTTTGTTGGATGAAGTTCACATGGACCTTATGGTAAATCTATCGTCCTAAGAGTATGTGAATGCATGGCCAGTGTAGTATTCTAACATCGTTCTTAGTTCGATTAGAGGGCGAGACAAGGTTCATGCTCATGGAAATTTATATGTATGCCTATATCCTGCTTGCATGGAATTGATACATTACTTATTACATGCTTTTACGATAATTCGTCGAACCGATGTCATTGAATATATGTTGCATAGACCAATTCATAGTTGCAGAATTGGTTAGTGGGCTTATACTTTGTTTGGATATGATTTGGCTTATGCATCTTTGAAATCTATAAGAGGCCAAATCATAGCTGATTTTATTACTGAACATCGGATTAATGACATGCATAATATTGATATTAGCCTTGTCTCTCTAGTACCATGGATATTATATTTTGATGGTTCAAGTCCTAGCAATGGCTAAGGTGTTGGTGTTGTTTATATATCTCCTTATAGTACTATTTTTGAAGCCTCATGCTGCTTAGAATATTTTTTGCACAATTAGTCAAAGATGAATATGCATTGTTATTCGGATTAAATCTTTTACTTGTTATAGGTGCTATACATATTGAGGGTTTCGGTGATTCGTTATTAGTAGTGCAATGAGTATCGAAAAGTTGTCAATGTTTTGATGAATCACTTATAATTTATCTTGAGGCATGTCTAGCTGTAATATTATCCTTGCGTTACTTTCCAATTTTCATATGTTTAAACGTGACAATTGGAGAAGGTTTGCACTGCAAGCATCCGGCTATCATGTTGATCATAGTGTATTGCATATTTATCAGTAGCCGATGCTTAGTCTCGTCAACATAGGTAAGGCCGAACTGAAGCCCACCGCTTCGGCCACTAATTAATGGAATTTTCATGCAGACAAAATCAAGGATTCTACAAAACTCATTGTTGATTACCTACAAGAACCTAGCAGAAGGGTGAAAAATATGGTTCGGAGAATGTCTTTGAGATACATATCTATGGAACTTTATCACCAGATTGTTAATGAAATTGAGAGGGTTTCACCCAAGTTTGCATCAAGGATTCAAACAAGTAATGGTTGATATATACTTATATCCCTAAGCACATGCAAAATGGCCGATGGAGTGTTGACATCGTCCTTAGAACCGACATGGTACAAGTTATTTTTTGGTACGCTTGCTTTGCTGAAAAAGAGGGGGGTATGTGTTGACGCTCAAAAGTGGCACGATCATAAAGAGTAGATTGAAGTTATATTAGGATGAAGTCAAAATTATGGTTGTAAGTCACCATTTGATGACCCTTTTAGAGAAGATCAAAATTCATATGAAGATGGTCCAAGACGGAATTCTTACGCAATAGTTATGACAAGTTCAGAGATGCTCATGTTGACACCAGATTAAAGAATGGCATGAAACAAAATTAAGATGACCTATGATGGAAAACGTTTCAACATGAAAGTTGTGCGTCTCGTCGAAACAGTCAATTATGATATAAAAAATGTCCCAAACAGAGATTATATGCAAAAGTTAGAGCCTCTGAAATGCAGCCTTCATAGGCGGCAAAATATGGCGCGTCCCACCAGAAACGTGTCTGATGGGTAGCGCCACCAATCAGTTGTTTTGTGCGATCGATTAGGCCCACAATATGGCCTCGAATCGAAAAACTTTCAAGACGAAAGTTGTCCATCTCGTCGAAAAGTTCAAATTTGCTTTTAGGCTCATCTTCATCTGAGGTGGTTTGCGGCCTGTGAGACCTAAAAACCAAACTGTTGTCCCAGACTTTCCCAAATCCGAGTTCAGTTAATTTTGGAAAGTTCAGACAAAAACCATCCAAATTTGACTAGGGTTTTGGACGTGAATCCAAGACTTTTCCTTGCATGGGAAGTCCAGCAACCTCTTATATATCTAAGGGGTGACGGCCGATTGAAGAACACACAATCGAACAAACACATCTACTACTTTTTCGTGTTAAGCTATCCCCTACCCTCGTATCTTCTTTCTCATTCTTCGTTCGCTCTTCTCTTGGACGGCAACGATCCATGAGGCCCTAGGGGCGATCCGGTTGACCTAGGGCACCCATAGCCGCTGCGCGCCATGACGGGGTCCCTCCCGGACATGTGGGGTTTCGGTTTCTCAAAAGCACTCGTCGGATTGCTTGCGTACCGCGCTTCGGGACGGGTCTCCTTCGACGTGAGTTGTGGTGCATCACCCCCGGCATCGAGGGTACACGGTGACGTGTTCGTGTGCGAACAGCTGGAAGGTAGCGCTCGCGTTCTTCAGGCCGAAGGACATGGTGATGTAGCAGTAGGCCTTGAAAGGGGTGATGAAGTAGGTCTTCAGCCGGTCGGCTAGATCCAGGTTGGTCTGGTGGTAGCCTGAGTAGGCATCAAGGAAGGACATCAGGTCGCAGCCGGCCATGGAGTCGATGACTTGATCGATCCGCGGCAAGGAGAACGGGTCCTTGGGACATGCCTTGTTCAGGCTCGTGTAGTCGATACACATGCGCCAAGTCTTGTTTTTCTTCAGCACCAGGACTGGGTTGGCCAACCAGTCCGGGTGAAACACTTCCTTGATGAAGTCGGCTGCGAGTAGCCGGGTGATCTCTTCTCCTATAGTACACCACTTCTCCTCGGAGAAACGGCACAGGGGTTGCTTAACCGGCTTCGCATCCTGCCGTACATGAAGTTTGTACTCGACGAACTTCCTAGGAACACCCGGCATGTCCTTCGGAGACCATGTAAAGATGTCTCGATTTCACGGAGGAAGTTGACGAGCTCGCCTTCCTATTTGCTATCCAGGCGGGCGCCGATGGTGACGCACTGCTTGGGGTTGGCCGGGGTCGAGTGGCACCTGTTTGGTCTTCTTGGACGGCTGGAATGACGCTTCACTGGCCGACTAGGACGGGGAATCTTGCATGGCCGGCTGGCCAGAGGTGTGGGCCACGAGCTAGTCGATCTGCCGCTTCTCCTCCACTATCTCCAGAGCTTCGCCAGTCGGCTGCCGTCACGCACGCACGCGATCGACATCTTGTAGTCACCGGCGATGGTGATGATGCCCTTGGGACCCGGCATCTTGAGCTTGAGGTAGGCGTAATGGGGGACTACCACGAACTTGACGAGAGTCGGCCGACCCAGCAACGCGTGGTAGGGACTGTCGAGGTCCACCACCTCAAACCATATCGGTTCGCAGCGGAAGTGCCTCTAGCCATCGAAAAGGGCATCGAGCTCAATCTTGCCGATGGGGGTGCAAGATTTCCCTAGCACAATGCCGTGGAAAACCGTCCAGCTCGCTCGCATGTCTTCCTCATTGAGCCCCAGCTTGAGAATCATGTCGCGGTAGAGGATGTTGATGCTGATGCCCCCGTCGATCAACACCCGCGAGAAGCAGAAGGTGCGTCTCTCGGAGACGATGGTGGGATCGAGGATGGCAGCGTAGCTGCCAGGGCTTGGCATCATGGCTGGGTGGTCAGCCCAGCTCCAGGTAACCGACTTCTTGGACCAGTGCATGAATTGGGGGGTAGAGGGCATGGTGGCGTTCACCTCGCGCTGGAGCCGGCGCTGGGTATGCTTGTCCGTCTCTTCACTAGTGAAGACGACATATGATCCATCCTGGTTGGGGAACTGGTAGAGCAGGAGGCCGTCGTGTGGGGCCGGAGCTGGAGCTGGGACCGGAGCGGGAGCCGGTGCCGGTGCACGAAGGGGCGTCGCAGGAGGAGCAGGAAGGCCTTCCCCCCGTGCCAAGTGCTGGGAGAAGCTGCATTGTCTGAGCGTGTACGTGGACGGCTTGCCCCCGGAATGATGCTTGAAAGGAAGGTTGAGCATCTGCTCGAAGGTGATCTTGGGATGCCAGGCGGCCTTGCCGATGCGCTAGCGCTAGCCAGAAGCCTGGGCAGCCGGTTGCTCTTCCTCGATGGTGGCAACCTGCCAACTCCCAAAGCAGGAGTCCGGCTAGTCGGTCTTGCACTTGTTGTTCTATGGCTGCCGGTTGTCAGAAGTCGATCATGATGCAGCCGACAACGGAGCTGCCTTGCCGGGCGTGCTGACCTTGACCTGGATTGCATAGTCGGCCTTGGCGTACTTGTCCTCCTTGGCCATGAGGTCTGCCAGGATTGCTGGCTCGGAGCACAAAGGCTTGTGCTCGAGGTAGGTGCCATCGCGGGAGCCCTCGATGAAGTACTGGAAGGCCTGCACCTCATGCACTCCTTCGCAGGAGTTGCGGAACTCGGTCCATCAGGTGAGGTAGTCGCGGAGGGCCTTATCCGGGCCCTAAACGCACATGGCTAGTTCGCGGAGGTGGCCGGGCCGCTTGTAGGTGCCAGTGAAGTTGCGGACAAACGCCTCTTCAAAGTCCGTCTAGGTGTTGATGCTGCCGGCCGCAGGTTGTTCAGCCAGGTGTGGGCCGAGCAGATCAACATGAGTGGGGTGTAGCTAACGGCTACGCGCTTGTTCCCCCTCGCTATGCCGACCGCGGTGGTGTAATCGATCAGCCAGTCCTCCGGCTTCGTGCCCCCGTTGTACTTCGGGGTGTCGCGGGGGATCATGAAGCCGGTAGGGAACGGCTCGTTGCGGATCCGGGGGCCGAAGCACGCCGAGCCGATCGAGCCCTCCTCCTTGAGGAGGGACGACTGTGCCAGCCGGTCGAGGCAGAGACGTGCATCGTTCTTGCTATTGGGGACTCGCGGTCCGAGCCGGGCCACGAGATTAGCACGGACGGTCGGCGGTACAGACCGCGCTGGGCCCCGCTGTGGAGTCCGGGTGTGTCTGCGGCTGCGCCGGCTAGCGCCAGCCGGTGCCTCGTTGCGATGGCTGCCGCCAGCCGGGATGTCATTGGGCCGGCTGTTCACAGCCGGTTGCTTATTCCCGTGTAGCTGGGAATGCCGAGCATTGCTTCCCTCGCCCCGTCGGGCGGTCGCGAGGGGAGCTGGAGTGCTGAGCCGGCTGAGGGCCAGCAGCCCTTGTGCCCTCGCCCTCGGGGCGGGGAGCCTCGGAGACGGCTCCACCGGGGGCAAGCCCGGCTTGCTACGCGTTGGCAGTGTCAATGAGATCCTTGATGTGCCGCTCGCGCGAGGCGTGCTCCTCGCCCTCCAAGGCAGCCATGTCCTTGTAGGCTACCTTGGCGGCCCATAGGTTGGCCACGAGGGTGTCGTAGACGGGCAGATTGCCGCCGAGGATCTCTGTATCCACGGGGCCGCGGTCACGCACAACCCCCCACCGTCTGGGCTTGGTGCCAGCCGGGGTGAGACCATAAGCGAAGATATACTCCCGCTGCGCAGCTTCCATCCGGCGCCGCTCGGTCGCGAGGGCGCTGGCGTCCTTGTACAGCAGACGGCGAGTTGCCTCTAGCTCGGCTGTGACGGTGGCTGGGTTTGCTGTCGGTGTGATAGGGGTTCTCAGACCCCGAAGGGTAGTGCCGAGCGGGTCGGAGGTTCCGGCGCGGGCGATGGCCGCGTCAGCCTCGGCCCACGCCTGACCAGAAGAGATGGAGGAGGTGGTGGTCATGACTCCAGCGCAGACATGGGAGTCGTCGACCTCACCCGAGGTGAGTGCTCCCATGGACGAGGGTGGGTTGGGGCGGTCGAGTACCCGGCTAGGGTACTCGTCGGTCGCAGGCTCGTCACCGAGGCTTAGCCTGCCGACGTGCTCGGTGAGCATGGCGATGTCGAGCGCAGCATTGCTGCCAGGGTGCTCAATGGAGAGGCCAACAGCGTCGCCCGCAGGGCCGCAGGAGCAAGCCCCATGAGCATGCAGTTCCACCCGGACGTGGGTCGGCCGAGTGAGGTGGTGAAGGGTCCTACCTAGAGTGTGACTCCGCCCGGTGCCGCAAATGCCCCCACGATGGGTGCCAACTGTCGCACGACAGATGCCATGAGTAGGCTTATCGAGAGTAGTTGGGGCCGAACGACGTCGGTGGACTCCGAGAGCGGGATCGGGGACAAACAGTGCGGGATACAGGATGTACCCAGGTTCGGGGCCCTTCGTGGGAGGTAATACCCCTAGTCCTGCTAGTCTGGTTGATGAACCAAAGGGAGCTACAATGGTGCTCCTTGAGCCATATGAGTAGAGGAGGAATAAGGGGCTAGCTTGCTTTCACTTCCTCTCTACATGGAAATGTGGGTATGCGTGTAGGGATCCGATCGCCCCGTGCATGTGGGGGGCTCTGTGGGGTTTTATTGGCCAACCCCTTGAGTTACAGTACGAGTAGAAGACATCAGAAGGGCCCCAGCTGGCAGCCTCTTGTAACATCCCAAAATTCCATTTTGGAATGTTATGAAATATAGCTATGCATCATCATCATTACTGCTTGAATATATGAAATAGTTGAAATGCCTTCTCTGAATTTCTGAAACCCCTTTCTACTTTCAATGTGTTGCTTTCACCTATTTGAAAATCTTGGTAAAAAGTTCAAATAAGAGAGGAGGAACATGACACTCCACACCAGGACCTAATTGGTGATTTATTTGAACAATAAAAACCAAGGGTTGTTTTGAAAATATTTGCAAAAAGGATTTAAAAACAATTAGGCAATTTCTGAAAATATTTTTTTTTCAAAGTACTCAAATGACAGAAAAAAAATGTTCACTAAATGGCATTTATTATTCTGTTAATTTTGATATATAATACTCCTATATTTAAATATGTTTTGAATGCTTTTAGAGAGGTTTTACTGCTCTGACTATTAAAAAGAGTAACGGTTTTTGTATTTAAACGGGCCGGCCCACGGGCAGTTACTCGCGAACTCATTACTAGCCGGCCGACCGACGCGCAACTGCCGCTCCCTCTCTCACTGACACCGGGTCCAACCCCGACCGCCTGTAACGCCCGCGCGGTCATCCCTCTCCTCGCGCGCGCGCCGCCGCCGCTGGGAACCCCTCCCCGGATCTCCCTCCTCTCTCCTCCCCCGCACCCCCCGAGCACTCTATAAATAGCGCCCCTCCTCCGTGCTTCATTTCCACCCCGAGCCCCACTCTCCCGTCGCCAGACCGCCGCCAAATCCCCTCGCCGGAGCCTTGCCACTCCCGAAGGTCCCCACCGCCCTGCTCGTCGCCTCGGACCGCCCCGCGCCCCTCCGACCTCACCGTTCGACGCCGGACGTCAAGCGCCGCCGCCCGGACCACTCCGTCGTCGCACTTGACAACCGGAGACGTTTCCCCGATCTCCTCCGACCACCGGCCACCGCCACCACTCGTCGGAGTTCTTCCTCCCTCTCCGGTAAGTCGTCGAGCCCTTCCCCTCCCTCCGATCTAAATCCAACGGCCCTGATTAGAACCACTTAATTCCTCGAACCGTTTTCTTTACGGTTCGGTTGACCGCCCAAAACGCCCGCCCGCACGCGCTAGCCAGCCAATAGGAACCTACCACGTCACCCTGGCCGTCCGGTAGATTTTTTTTCCTTTTTTCTGTTTTGTTTTAGTAAACAGAAACTATTCTGAATTTGTTTTAGCTATATCTTTTAATCTGTTTAATGTTTTGAGTTGATTCTTTTTGCAATAGCTCACATTTTTCATGTAGTTTCACCCTGTACCTTTAAATTTGAAATTTCAACTATAAAATTTGAATTGAATCAAATTTGCTCAAAACATTCAAATCTGAATAACTAGAGTTTGAAAATAGATTTTGATATGAATCTTTTTGCTACTGTTTGGTATTAGTTAGGACTATCTTATGGCTTAGTTTGAGAAAACTTTTAGGATGATTTGATTAGTGTTTTAGCTATAGACATATTCTGCCTATTAGTTAGTATAGTTTAAATTAACTTAGTTTTAGTTGGTTTAAATAAGATTTAATTTTATTTGATTTAGTAGGTTCTGTTAGTTAAACTTTAGGTGTTTTACTTACTGTTAATAAAAGTATTATTTGTCTAGTTTATTTTCTTAGTTAATATAGGCATCACAACTTGTTTTCAAATAGGTTTAATTTGATTAAAACAACTAGTTTAGTAATAGATTTCTTTTAACAGAGTTTTATAATTTAATTTTGTTTCCTAACACAAGTTTATTTGTAAATTCTTTCCTGTTAAGAACATGTTTTGTTAATAAATAATAAGTATTGTTTTGCTCTTTTGTTAGTAAAACTATAGTTGTTTCATATAGTGTTTATCAAAACTTTAAACAAAAAAACTTTACTAAAGTTTTTCCCAACAAACTTTAATGAATTCAATTCTGTTATTAATAAAATATTTTATTGTTTTTCTTGCTATCAAATATTGTTCTGTTATTACAAATGGGTTTCATTATGTTAATAGTGTTTTATCAATCATCTTCTAGAAAACAAAAC
Source organism: Hordeum marinum (assembly GCA_022496015.1). Taxonomy (NCBI): domain Eukaryota; kingdom Viridiplantae; phylum Streptophyta; class Magnoliopsida; order Poales; family Poaceae; genus Hordeum; species Hordeum marinum. Next base: position 298,025,095 of record CM039675.1, on the reverse strand, counting down.
TTTGTGTGTTTTCTTGTTTGTGATTTGTGCATTGTTTTGTCTTGATTGTTTACTAGTTCATGGTTGATGGTTGTGAGTTACATTTTTTTTGTATGCTTGTTGAGTGCTTGTTTGCTTCGTTAGATTATCCGGAGTGCGAAGCTTGTTACCTAGAGTCACTCACGTACGAAGATCATCATTCAAGCAAGTCACTTTGATCATCTTTACCCATGTTTTTATTGCATTAGTTCTTCCATCACCCCAATTGCATGCAAAGTAGGTTAGTTGGAAACTTGGTTACGGTTGTAGTATCATGTGGTAGGTACCCCCTCTCAACCTTGACACATTGGCCCCGAGAAACGTTGTTTTACATTTTGCTATGCTATTAGTAGACGGGGTTGGTTGTGTGATTCATGAGAGTTGAGAGAGTTAATAATTTCAAGACCTACATAATGATCAAGACTTCAAGACTCCGAGTTTTCAACATACCTCTGGGTGGATGATGGTTGAACGGCACCCTGGAGAAACCAGTGGATTTGCCTAGGTGTTGCTGGAGATGGCCAGTATTCACGCGGAAAGGTCCACCCAGGCACAAAGAGATGGATGGATGCTTCAAAACCCAAGGCTTACCTGCACAACCACAAGTCATTATGGGCTCTGGCTTGGTTGGATATCGTGGTGACCCTGGACAGGCGGTGCTACGAGATGTAGAAGAACGGTAGGAAAGGATGGGCACCGACAGAGTCGCAGGGAAACCCTTTGGAAGACCATGTTTTGGTCATCCATTTCTCAAACATCCTGAAGTGCGAGAAATCAAACGGAGGCGACCAAATCTTGTGGGGAACGTGTGCAAAGCTCTGCAGAGTACTCAAACCTAATCGATTAGCCGTGTCCACGGTCATGGACGACTTGAGCCAAAGGAACTGAAACTTCCAGAAACTCTCAACACAATTAATATGATGATATGGGTATTAATAACTTGGGTATGAGAATTGGTTGGTGGAACCATCTCATTAAACAACCAACTTAGTAATAATTTTGCTTAGCCCTCTCTTGTTGTAGGAAAATTGACTTTACGCAAAACTTACTACCCCACCTGCCATAGAAGCATGTAGACTAGATGATTATCTTTTCACCCCTCTTTTGTGACTTTGCCGGCATATTCCATATGCTGACCTACACGGCTGCAACATATCATGTTGCAGAGTACTTTTCCGACCAGGAGTGCGGACACGTTCTACGCTCGGTGAGATGCCCTTGGAGTCAGATGGACCCATCTACCTTCGACGCTTCCGCAAGACTTAGTTATTCTCATGAGTTGGCCTTCGGCCACTTTATTGTAATGATTATTGTAATAAAGGACTCGATATGAGATTTCGTTAATATAATGTTGTGTGATTTCCCTTTGATATATACATTGATGTACCGTGTGTGTACCAGCATGATCTTGGGATGGTACGGAAACACCGGAGATTCGACCTTTCAGGTCGGGTCACTACGCCTCTCTAGCCGGACAGGGGGCCCCTAGCTGAGGGGTCTTGTCGCTGGTAGGGCCAACCAGCTATGGGGTCCCGTCGGGAGCCGGAGGGGCCCGCTTGGTAGGTCCCCATGCTGGTCGCATCGCGGAACGGGCCGCCCTTTGCGGCATCGTCTTGCGGTAGCCGGCCGCGGCCAGCGATACAGCCAGCCACGCTGTAGCCACACCAGAGTAGGTAATGGAGTGGTTCAGGGAGTGCCAGCACTATTCCAACACCCGGTCACAGTTGGCCAGAGTCAGAGGCACCGTTGCCTCCACTGTGGCCATGCGGGCACTAACCCCCGATGGGATGGCGGCCACTGTCACCGTGCGTACTTTGACTGCGGCACCCGATGCGTCGCTAGTTATGGGGCTAGGGGCTCCGCCTCGGGCCAGTCGGCTAGTCATAGTCGGCCGCATGTAGCCAGGCCGCAGAGGGAGGAGGCTCACCCTATTGTTGTTTTGGAAAGTTGGAGTAGAAGGCCAGCTGAGGCTACCCCGGGGTTATCCCGCTGTCATGGCGCCTCCTTAATACTCGGACAAGAGGAAGTAGGAGTGACATGGGAGCTACAACATTCGAGGGAATTAATACGCCTTAAGTACTATAAAGACCACGTTACGTGTAATGGCTGTAGCTAAATTAGCAGTTTCCGGTAACTCCTGCAATTACTAGCATTAATGACCCTAGTGATGGCGCTCGGCTGGTGGTTGCACACTCTATATAAGGCACCCCTGACACTGGAGCAAGGGTTATGAACTCCCTGTAATCAGACACCTACACCAAGCAAACACTTAGCCCTCGGGCTCGAGACATAGGACTTTTACCACTTTCGAGTGGGGTCCGAACTCGTAAATTCCGAGTGTGACACTTATTCCGTAGCTAAGCTTCGCCCTACTCATGCGCACCCCCATACTACTGTCAGCATTACTCCCATGACACTTGGCACCCACTGTGGGGCGGAGGGTCTAGCGACTTCTGGCGTAAGTGGGACTCAAGCCTTTTTCATTCATCATGTTGGCAATCGACGGTGAGATACTCCTCGGCACCCCGCGTTTTGTCCCAGACGGCTCCGCGTGGTTTCACTAGGCACCGTTGGATCCTGATTCGTACCCCATGCGGGGGGCGACACACTCAAGCGCAGAGGCGCACAATGTCCTCCTTCGACAGCCGTCGGAGCCTTATGACTCCCCATCCATCTCCAACTTTGGAGGCCACCACAAGCATTTCGGACGGTCTCGGTGGCAGCAGTGGGTCAAGCACACCATGGCTTGCCAGTCGTCCATCGGTCAGGTGGCCGTGCTCGATTCCGATGAGCCCACCGTCGACTTGTTCCCTTCCTTGGGGGACGAGTTGTCTGACGAGTCACAGTTCAATAGCAGCGAAGACGCTGCAGAAGTCCTGATGGCCAACATTACCAGCAACGGACCTCCCGGGTACTCAGCGGGTGGTTCTCGTGGTCGCAATGGTGATCGCCATGGAGGCAACACAAGCAGCTACGTTCCCCGGCCTCTCACTCGAGAGCAGCGGGATGAAAGTAGGAGGAGAGACAACAAGGTCCTTCTCACTCCAATCACGGGGACTACTCTGGAAGAGATAGCCCTGGAGGCAACACGCCTGGCCACTCTTACCAAGCAAGAGCGACTCGAGCGGCTTCGGCAGTCGCTCGATGAGTGCGCATCCCGGAACAGTCCGAGTTCCAGCAACCTGAGGCGTCCGTTGTTCCATAACAACCGACCACTTAAGGTCCCGATGATGCGCATGTCGATAAAGAACCTAGTTGCGGCCACTCAAATTGCTGAATCTATTCAGCTGTCTGGGTCGATAGACGATGAAAGCATTCAGCAGATTTAAGCTCTACTGAAGACTGCGTTGAAGTAGAATTCTGAATTTCTCAATCGTCATTGTGGATTCACAGCAGAACCGCACGGGCAGACACGATCTAGTCTGCTCATTGCCCGCACGCATATGGGAAACACGCACACTCTCCTCCTCTCCCAAGAGGCGTGTACAGAGGGCGCTGGCGTGACCAACACGACGTCAGTCGGACTCCTCCTCTGAGAGGCGGTTCGTATGGCAAGCGATCCTTCAATGAGGGCCGCCATTACAGTGAGGATTGCAATCAGACCTCCCTCGTCCCAGAGGTTATGAGGAAGATGGCCAACGACCACCGCTACTCAATGCCAGGTCTACCATCACGCAGAAGATTGTGGATAGGAACCAAGTGATCAGGGACTAAGTGAGTTTTGGGGGTACATCAGGCCCCGAGTGCTTCTGTAGGCATATCCGAGAAGATGAGATACCTCCCAGTTACTTGTTCGTGACCGGAATCAGAAAGTTTAACGGTGAATCCAAGACAAAAACTTGGGTTGAAGATTACCGAGTGGTAGTTTGAAAGCACAATATGCTCCCTTGGTGGTTTTGATAATTCATGACAACATGCATATTCTCTTGGACGTATATTTATACCTAGTGTATTTCTGGTGAAAGTCCATAGAGAGATATGGGTTGGCTAAGGAGTGTGGAGAGTATCCCCATGAAGAAGAAGGAGAAGGAATAGCATTGGCAAAGCTTCAAGCAAAGAGGACTCCACATTTTAGTTTGTGAGAAATCACTTTAAGTCCATAGGAAACGACAATAATATTAAAAGGGGGTAAGGTACTGTTGGTGAACAAGATGCTCAAACGTGCAAAGTGATAGTCACCAAAAACACCCACAAACTCTCCCACATATTCTGTTTAAGCCATTCTTGCAAATCGGTGCAACCAACGCATTTTACTCGGTCCCACCGATTCTCAGAACCCTGCCAAACCCTAGCACATTGGTGCAACCAATCCCACATCGGTACCATCAAGGTCGGCTTGCCAACTTTATGTTACCTAGATTCACAAAATCAGAAGCTCCGAGTTTTTGGATCAGCGTCACTGATATTTGGATTCTAACCATTGGACACTTGATCTCTATATCGGTCTCACCGAGATTTAAAAATTGCTACCTTTGGAGCAACTTGGTACCACCGAGATTCACACATCAGTGTCACCAAGTTGGTCACTTAAGGTGCAACGGTTGGATTTTTGGATATGCCTATATATACCCCCTCCACCACCACTCACTCGAAAGAGAAGCACTCATAACAGATCCCCACTTATCCCATCAAATTTTCTGAGAGAGATCCACCTACTCATGTGTTGAGATCATGCCATTCCATTCCAACCATATGAATCTTGATCTCTAGCCTCCCCAAGTAGCTTTCCACCCAATCAATCTCTTCCACCAAAGCCAAATCTATGAGAGAGTGATTGAGTGTTGAGGAGTATATCATCTTGAAGCACAAGAGCAACGAGTTCATCATCATTATCGAGCCTATTACCTCTTGGAGGGTGGTGCCTCCTAGATTGGTTAGGTGTCGCTTGGGAGCCTCCTACTTCGTGTTGTGGAGTGAACCAAGAGGTTTGTAAGGGCAAGGAGATTGCCTAGTTTGTGAAGATCTACCCCGAGTTAGGCTAGTCCCCCGTGGACGTAAGCCATCATGGTATAGTCAAGGTTGCTTCTTCGTGGAACCCTCTGTGGGTAGAGCCCTCTGTTGATTCTCGCGACCGTTACCCTTCGTGGGTTGAAGACTCCATAAACATGGACATACAATAGCACCACCTATCGGAACCACGGGAAAAATCTTTGTGTCCTTCATGCGTTTGATCTCCCTATCTCAACTCCTTACTTCCATGTGCAATGTCTTTACTTTGCATTGCTATAGTTGATGACTTGCATGTGTAGGGCGTGCTAGACTTGCTATAATTGCTAAAATCTGCCAACACTTGACTTTGGATATTGTGTTGATTTTATTTGTGCTAGTAGTCTATTCACCCCCTCTATAGATACTCTTCTAGTGATACCACAATTGGTATCAGAGCAAGGTCTCCATAACCTTGGTTTAATCACCTTTGTGGCAAGATGAATATGCCTAGTTTGGAGAGTTTGACTTGTAGAGTGCCCATTCTTGATGGAGTGTACTATAGTCAATGGAAAGATGCTATGAATGATCTATTTGATAAATTCCATTTGAGAAAGCATACTGAAAATCCCTATGTGTTTCCCATCGATGAATTGCATCCCACATACGAAGAGGAAATTGACATGATTGGTAACCTTAGAACTGTCAATCTTATCGTTAGAGGTTTACCAAGATCTGTGCTTACTCAATTGAAGAATTTTGCATGTGCTTATACTTTGTGGAATGATTTGGAGAAACGATATCCAAATTATTCATTAAGTAATCTTGATGAAATTCTTCATAAAACTCTTGCCTTTCATGGAATGAGGCCTAGTGATCCAAACTTTGATAAATGCTTATTTGAGCTTTGTGATCTTATGCATGCTAAAGGAGATGTTACCGAAATTAGCAACATCATTGTAGAAGCCATTCACATACATAAGCTTGAACATTGTCTTAGTCAAAATTCTAACGAGTATCTTGGTTTTCATGACGAGGAGATTCTACCTAATTATGACAATGAAGAACATGGCTACTATGATGAGGATGTGGTGTTCGACATCGAGCATGAGAAGATCATGAAGAATCTAAGTCTCATGGAAAACTTCAAGCATTACATGTCCGGTGGAAAACGGTGGATTCTCGGTAGTGGATGCACTGATCATATGGCTGGTGATAAGGACATGTTCAAAGAGATCACACCTAATCAAGGACCTCGAAGGTATGTGATATTTGGAGACAACTCTAAGGGTAAGGTACTTGGCCTTGGTAAGGTAGAAATATGTCATGATAGGTCTATTCAAAAGGTCATGCTTGTTGAATCCCTTGGCTACAATCTTCTTTCCGTATCTAGACTAGGGGAGTTCGGTTTCAATGTGCTATTTACTAAAGTAGATTGCCAAGTGTTTTGTCATGATAATCATAAAACTGTCTTTACCGGTATTCATAGAGGTGATCTATACATTGTCGATTTCACTAAGAAGTCCCAACCTCGTACTTCTCTCATTGCAAAATCATCTAAAGCTTCGCTATGGCATAGAAGGTTAGGACATGTAGGCATGCACAATCTAGATAAGCTTATCAAGAGTGATCACATTCTTGGTGTTAAAGATGTTATCTTTGACAAAGGTAGTCTTTGCAACACTTGTCAAGCAGGAAAGCAAGTAGGTGGAAGTCATCCGGTCAAGAACATCATGACCACTCGAAGACCACTCGAGTTACTTAATATGGATCTTTTTGGTCCCAATGCTTACAAGAGTCTCGATGGAAACTCTTATGGTCTACTTATAGTTGATGATTTTTCCAGATTTACGTGGGTATTCTTTCTTGATGATAAGTCGCAGGTACAAAAGATCTTCAAGAACTTTGCACGCAAAGCGCAAAATCAGTTTGAAGTGAAAATCAAGAAGGTTCGAAGCAATAACGGATCAGAGTTCAAGAACACCCGTGTGGATACCTTCCTTGATGAAGAAGGCATTTCACATGAGTTCTCGTCTACGTACACACCTTAACAAAATGGAGTTGTTGAGAGGAAGAACCGGACCCTCATTGAGATAGCAAGAATGATTCTTGATGAATAGAAGACGCCAAGACACTTTTGGGCAGAAGTCGTGGAAACAGCGTGTCATGCCACAAACCGACTCTACTTGCACAAGCTTCTTGGTAAAACGACATACGATCTTCTCACTAGTAACAAACCCCAAGTTGGATACTTTTTTGTATTCGACTCTAAGTGCTACATTCTTGATAAGCATCATCGTCCTAAATTTTCTCCCAAATCTCATGAAGGTTTCCTACTTGGTTACAGATTGAACTCTCACACCTACCGTGTCTACAACAACTTCACTCGAAAACATGAAGAGACGGTAGATGTGAAGTTTGATTAATCAAATGGTTCGCAAGTCAAACAATTGCTAAATGATGTAGGAGATAAGGATCCTTTGGAAGCTATCCAAGATTTGCCCATCTGCAAGATTCGTCATCAGGAGGTGAAGGATAGTACTTCATCAACCCACGTGGAAGCTCCTACTTCGGATCAAGGCTACAAACAAAACGACATGGAAGCATCCACAAGTGGTACACAACAAGATGAAGAGGAGGAAGTACATCATGAAGATCCACCACAACCTCCTTCACCAGCACCTCAAGTATATGACCACCTCTACAACAACAAATATGAATGAGATGATCAAGAAGAAGCTCCACCATCCAACAAGCAAAATCTACCCCGAGTTTGAGCACAAGTGACCAAGAACCATCCCCTAAACCAAATCTTTGGTTATATATACAAACATGGAGGATCACTCTCTCTAAACTCGCCTACCTAACTTTTGTGAGCATTATTCTTTCATCTCTAGCATTGAAACCTTGAAGGTTGAACAAGCTCTTGAAGATGCGGATTGGGTGAACACTATGCATGAAGAGCTTCACAACTCCGAGCGGAAAAAAGTGTGGACACTCATGGAGAAGCCCAAGGATGAGCAAAACATCATCGGTACAAAATGGGTGTTTCGAAACAAGCAAGATGAAGACATTCAAGTTGTACACAACAATTCTCATCTCGTAGCCCAAGGATATACGCAAGTCTAAGGTATGGACTACGGTGATACCTATGCCCCTGTTGCTAGACTAGAAGCCATTCGAATTCTTCTTGCTTATGCTAATCACCCTGACATCACTCTTTACCAAATGGATATCAAAAGTGACTTTTTAAATGGAGAAATAGAGGAGTAAGTCTATGTTAAACAACCTCCCGGATTTTTAAATCCTAAGAAACCTGACCATGTTTACAAACTTCGCGAAGCTTTATATGGTCTTAAGCAAGCTCCTCGTGCTTGGCATAAATGCCTAACGAAGTTTTTTATTGAAAAAGTTTTGAAATTGGTAAATTTAATGCAACCTTATTCACAAACAGAGTTAATGGTGAATTATTTGTGTCCCAAGTTTATGTGGATGATATTATCTTTGGATCTACTAACCCACAATTTAGTGAGAAATTTGGAAGGTTGGTGTCAGAGAAGTATGAGATGTCTATGATGTGTGAGCTGAAATTCTTTCTTGGTCCACAAATCAGGCAAATGAGAGAAGGTACTTTAATCTCTCAAACTTAGTACAACAAGGACTTGATCAAGAAGTTCAACATGCAAGAGTGCAAAGGTATGAAAACTCCCATGCCCACTAGTAGACACGATGATCTCACTAAGGAGGACGAACCGGTTGGTCAAAAGGTTTATCGATCGATGATTGGTTCATTGTTTTATCTTTGTGCCTCCTATGCCGATAATATGCTTAGTGTGTCCATGTGTGCCCGATATCAAGTTGCACCTAAAGAATGTCATCTTAAGGATGTGAAACGCATTGTGAGATACTTGATACATACACCAAACTTTGGCATTTGGTATCCCAAGGGGTCCTCTTTTAATCTTGTTGGCTACTCCGACCCAGACAATGCCAGTGACAAGGTTGATAGAAAATCCACCTCGGGTACATCTCAATTTCTTGGTAGATCTCTCGTGTCTTGGTCCACCAAGAAACAAAACTCGGTATCTCTATCTACCGCCGAAGCTGGGTATATTGCTGTTGGATCATGTTGCGTGCAATTATTATGGATGACACAAACACTTAAGGATTATGGGATCCATGTGAAAATGTTCCATTACTTTGTGACAATGAAAGTGGTATTAAGATGGGATAATTAATTTGGTGCCCTTAGTTGTGTCTCACTTGGCAGTTTTACCCCTAATTTCGAAAAACCCTTTCTTCTACCCAAGTCACTTCATTCCTCTTGTGCTTTTGCCCTTTTACCGTTTGACCATCACTTTGAAAACTTCATAATAAATTCATACTAACTCAGAAAAATTCAACTAAGATATCAAAAGGTTCAGAGAAACATCACCTATATGTGCATGTCATTCGCATTCATGACAAAAAATAGGAAAGTCCCCAACTGAGTTTGACATATCATATGCGATGGGGAATTTCCAACATTTTTGCCAAGAACACAAATGGAATTCACATATAGGTGATGTTTTTATGAACATTTTGATATCTTATTTGAATTTTTCTGAGTTAGTATGATATTTGTATGAATTTTTCAAAGTGACAGTCAAACGGTCAAAGGGCAAAAGCATAAGAGAAGCAAAGTGGTTTGGGCAGGAACGAGTGTTTTCGGAAACTAGGGATAAACCTGCCGAGTGTGACCCAACTAGGAGCATAAAATCAATTATCTTTATTAAGATTGGTCATAATCCCATGCAATCTCGAACCAAGCACATTCAAGTTCCACATCATTTCATTCGTGATCTTGTTGCCAAAGGAGACATTAATCTTAAGCATGTTCGTACGAACAACCAATTGGCCGATACCTCTACTAATCCACTTGATGAAAAAATGTTTTGTCACTTGAGGAGTGAGTAATCTCACTCATATGCATGCAAGAGAATGAGCTTTCTTAACCATTCCATGCTATTATTATCATGAATATCATGTATCTTGGAATTCTATACTCCCTTGTCTTGCATCTAACCCTTTTATAGGTACTTGGAAGAACAATACTCCACAAGATTGCCATCAACTCATATTTTAAGCAATCTTGTCATGACCAAGTATCCACGCCTTTGATGATGAAAGGAAGAAGACAACAAAACATATCCTTGACATATATTTCTCAATTGGTATCAACTCACAATTAGTATCATGTCATTTGAATATATCTTGTTCTTCCTTGCATGACTAACCTATTTAGGTGAAAAGTGAACAAAAATAAAAGGATTTCTCCCAACTCAAGATGAACTTCATAACCTCGAGCATCCTCACCAAGTTCACCTACAAGCTATGTCAACAACATCACTCAAAGGTATGTACTCAAATCCTTGATATAGCTTTACTCCAAGTCATGAGATAAAGCAACTCAAGCGATATAAAGACGTTAAAATGCTTAATCGAAAAATGGTAACCCCATTTAGAGCTTAAAGATGAGCATGACCTATGATAAAGTACTCTTGCTTGACTTCTTAAGTCAATATACTCTAATATAGATGACCTAGTCACCGCCCAACATCTAGACATAAGAATAGAATGGATAACCCTTGTTGTGTTGTTATTTGACATTTCCATTCAATTCTAGCCTAGATGGAAATTCATTGCAAATCTTAATGAAAATTCATTGCAAAAATTATGAAAAATCGTTCAAATCTTTCTGAAAATTCATTGCAAATTTTGAGACACGTTTGAGACATTCTGAAAATTCCATTTGATAAAGTTGCCAATTTTCTGATTCTAACTCAGAGCCTCTAATCAAAATTTATCGGTCTTACCTATGTTACAGTCCTAATGCAGAAACACATATCGGTGCCAATGAATCCTTTGCCTTGGAGTCACCGACCTCCATGCACATTGTCTGCCCTGTTTTATGATAAACTCAATGATTCCAAGGTGTATGGGGAGAAATTTCAAGAGATATAATCTCAAATAATCAAGGATCTGCACATAAGAGGAGGAGAAATATCAAAGCTTGTATTCATACCAGAGGGGGAGATACTCATACCAAAGAGGGAGATACAATACCAAAGGGAAGAATATCTAAGCATTATTGCTTTAGGGGGAGAGATGATCATGAAAAGAAGTGTAATATTATCATATAAAGGGGGAGAAATATCAAGGATTCCTTAGCACACAAAACATTTTAAGCAGAAGAGAGAAGAATGAATTTGAAATTTGATTCTCATATGTTTTAGATTTTTCTCAGCCCTACCTACTCTCAATATCTATATTATGATTCAGGGAGAGAGGAAAACTTTCACAATTGGTGTCTAGGGGAGAAAACTATAAAATTATTTGGAGACATATCATTCTCAAGAAATCATTTCTTATATGTCCTCCATATCTTGGTACTCTTGGTTCCATTTGCATTTGCACTATCAAATACACTTGTGTTTCCTAACATTGTTTTCTCAAGTGTGTTCCTACTATTAAATGCTCAAGGACCTCAAGGTAAGTATAGGCATCGTATTCTTGTTCAATATGATCTCTTGCTTCTTGCACATATTGTTTGCAAGAGTGAGTCTTGAACATGAAATCATTTCATTCACATATATTTCATGCATATTGCAAAGATATGCAAGACTTCTCTTGTCCTTTCTACCATGTGTGTTCATGCATTCAAAAGCAACTATCCTGACAATGGATTGGACACATCTAGGGGGATCTTGTATTAATCTTGTATCCTTCAAAGTATACATATATTTCTTGCATATCTTAAATTGAAGCTTTGATTGTATGTTGTCATCAATTACCAAAAAGGGGAAGATTGAAAACACAATATGCTCCCTTGGTGGTTTTGATAATTCATGACAACATACACTATCTCTTGGACTGATATTTCTACCTAGTGTATTTTAGGTGAAAGTCCATAAAGAGAGATGGGTTGGCTAAGGATTGTGTAGAGTATCCCCATGAAAAATAAGGAGAAGGAATATCATTGGCAAAGCTTCAAGCAAAGAGGACTCTACATTTTACATTGTGAGAAATCACTTTGAGTGCATAGGAAAATCCAATACTATTAAAAGGGGGTATGGTACTGTTGGTGAACAAGATGCTCAAACATGCACAAGTGATAGTCACCAAAAACACCCACAAACTCTCCCACATATCCTATTTAAGCAATTCTTGCAAATCGGTGCAACCAACGCATTCCACTTGGTCCCAACGATTCTCAGAACCATGCCAAACCCTAGCACATCGGTGCAACCGATCCGACATTGGTGCCACCGAGTTCAGCTTGCCAACTTTCTGTTACCCCGATTAACAAAATCGAAAGCTCCGAGTTTTTGGATCGACGTCATTGAGATTTTTATTCTGACTGTTGGGCACCTGATCGGTACTGCCGAGATTTCTATATCGGTCTCACCGAGATTCAAAAGTTGCTACCTTTGGAGCAACTCGGTACCCACCGAGATTCACACATGAGTGTCACTAAGTTGTCCACTTAAGGCATAACGGTTGGATTTTTGGATATGCCTATATATACCCCTCCACCACCACTCACTCGAAAGAGAAGCACTCAGAATAGATCCCCACTTATCCCATCAGATTTTCTGAGAGAGAGCCACCTACTCATGTGTTGAGATCATGCCATTCCATTCCAACTAGATGAATCTTGATCTCTAGCCTCCCCAAGTTGCTTTCCACTCAATCAATCTCTTCCACCAAAGCCAAATCTGTGAAAGAGTGATTGAGTGTTGAGGAGTTTATCATCTTAAAGCACAAGAGCAAGGAGTTCATCGTCATTATCAATCCTATTACCTTTTGGAGGGTGGTGCCTCCTAGATTGGTTAGGTGTCACTTGGGAGCCTCCTACTTCGTGTTGTGGTGTGAACCAAGAAGTTTGTAAGGGCAAGGAGATCACCTTCGTGGACTCTTGTGACTGTTACCCTTCGTGGGTTGAAGACCATAAACTTGGATGTACGATAGCACCACCTATTGGAACCATGGGAAAATATTCATGTCCTTCATGTGTTTGATCTCCCTATCTCAACTCCTTACTTCCACGTGCAATGTCTTTACTTTCCGCTGCTATACTTGATGACTTGCATGTGTGGGGTGTGCTAGACTTTCTATAATTGCTAAAATTTGCCAATACTTGACTTTGTATATTTGTGCTAGTAGTCTATTCACCCCCTCTAGACATACTCTTCTAGTGATCCCACACAGTTCAAATCGGGGATGGCGATGACTTCGTGGCAATGGAGCATCTCCCTCTCATGCTGGAGGGATTATCTCAAGCCTAGTTGAAACACTTACCTTCCAGCAGCATCTATTGCTGGGAGAATCTGGCTCGAGTGTTCATCAAGACGTTTGAAGGCACATACAAGCATCCAGGTGCATTGACAGAATTGCAACATTGTGCCCAGAAGAACAACGAGACTCTCCGAGAGTACATTCAGCAATGGACTACACTGCACAACATAGTTGTGAATGTCACCGAGCACCAGGCCGTCTGCGCATTCAAGGCTGGCATTCGGTATAGGGAGCTCATCCCGAAATTTTGCCGATCAGGAGTCATGTCTCTTAGTCAAGCCATGGAAATCACCAACAAGTATGCCAATGGCGAAGAGGAATACCACCTCACATGCGGCAAGGGGTCAGCAGGCGACATCCATCATTCGGATGGGAATGCAGACAACAAGTAGAAACGAAAAGCTAATGCTCCGAGAAAGGTATAATTGGGTGTTGTTCCTGGCCAGGGAAAGATGAAGTCCAAGAAGAATAAGAAAAAGGATTAGGGTAACAATAAGAAGCCCGAATACAATTCTGAGGTGATGGATCAGCCTTGTGTTATCCACACGAAGAAGGATGAAGAGGGCAACATCATTTACCCAAAGCACACCACTCAGGAGTGCCGAATGCTCAAGCATGAGATGGGTAAAGAGGCCTCCGCAGATAAGGAAGATGAAGACGAAGCCGAGGGTGATCCCGAATACTCTCAGGTCGATAAAGTCTTCAACATGATCTTTGCAGATGTCGAAAGCAAGAACCGATTGAAAGTCGTCAATCAGGAGATGAACATGGTAGCTCCGACTACTGTGAAGTACCTCAATTGGACGAAGACTCCTATCACATTCGCTCAGCCTGATCACCCAGCCCATATAGCCACCCCCTAGAGGGATGCGCTGGTTGTCGATCCATCTGTAAATGGGGTCCGACTGTGCAAGGTCTTGATGAATGGTGGCATCGGACTCAATATAATCTATGCGGATACACTCAATGCAATGGGCATTCCGATGTCCCGCCTGAGTAACAGTAACATGCATTTCCATGGAGTCATTCATGGGAAGAAGGCTGAATCACTCGGTCAAATTGCTATGGTCGTTGTGTTTGAAGGAGAGAAAAACTTCCGAAAGGAATGCCTGACGTTCAATGTAGTGGACTTTCGGAGTGCCTATCACGCCATCATAGGTAGGACCTCCTACGCACATTTCATGGCCCGGCCATGTTACGTCTATCTAAAACTTAAGGTGCAAGGACCGAATGGTGTGCTCACGGTGACCCGCGATCGGAAAGTCGTCGAGGAGTGCCTCCAGCAAGGCTCCAAAATTGCCAATGAACAAGTTCTCGCAGCCGAACTTGATGGATACAAGAATGAGGTGGACATCGCGGACTTGCTCGAGTCTAAGCGTTGATAACAAAATTAGCATTGCAGTCGGCCGGTCTCGTCATTTTCTCACGACAGATGCCACGGGTAGGCTTATCGTAGGTGGTTGGGGCCGGAGGACGCCGACGGGCTCTGGGTGCGGGATTGGGCACAAGCGGTGGTCCCAAACGATGTACCCAGGTTTAGGGCCCTCCATGGGAGGTAATACCCCAAGTCCTGCTTGGTCTAGTTGGATGGATAGTTGTGTTTACAGGGATGCTCCTAGAGCTGTATCTAGAGGAGGAAGAAGGAGCAGCCGGCTCGTCTTCCTCTATTGCTAGGGATGATATGAAAGGAGAGTTATATGTGGGTGTGTGTGAGTGATCGTCCGTCCCCGTTGCATGGAGGCTCGGGGGGTTTTATAGGCCAATCCCCCGGCTTTATAATGTATTCTAAGGTATAGGGGTGGAGGGACCCGGCTGGCAGCCTCTCCGGCTGACCAGGGGGTCCCGCCCTTCGTGCCGTCTCATCATCCATAGGGTCCACCGACTGGCTTTATAATGTATTCTAAGGTACAGGGGTGGAGGGACCCAGTTGGCAGCCTCTCTGGCTGACCAGGGGGTCCCGCCCTTCGTGTCGTCTCATCATCCATAGGGTCCACCGGCTACGCAGTCAAGTCGCCTGTGAGGGGCCCGCAAGCCGGCTCTGCGATTGGCCCTCGCCCACCTGCCGTGGCATGGGTCGCCCGGGAAGCGTTGTCTAGCACCAGACGGCCGAAGTCTCCGGTACGGCCGGCTGCATTGTAGCCACGCCGAGGCAGGTAATCGAGTGGGCGAGGGCGTGCCAGCACTGCTCCCCGCCCGGTCGCGCTCGCCGAGGTCAGCCGTCTGGACGGCCGGACTGTAGGCATGCGCTCTCGTGCGTCTGGGGCTATTGTGGCCACAGGGCCACCCGTCGTGGCGGTTGTGTTGTGCCATCATACCCGCGCGCAGTGGGATGGGACATTGCGTGTCCGCCCTGGGGTCAACACAGGAGGCAGCCCAGAAGAGTCGGCCGCGCCCAGCCGGTCGGGGATCAAGCCGGTGCACAACCAGCTGTGAGTGCCTCCACCTAGGCCTGCTAGTCCGCCGCGCCACCAAGCTGGGCCAAGGCCCGCAAGGTGAGCAAGCCAACCCCCTCCTCTCTCTTATGTGACGCATTATGCATTGTATTGTTAACCGACGCCCATGTCACTGTTCGGCCTGAATGCTTAGATTGGGCACGTAGACATTTTTCTCGTTCTACAAATTTGTCTAATATTCCTGGATGTTGCATAATTACAGTTTTTTTGCCATGATTTTAAAATGACAATAATAAAATAATTGTGCATCGGATCAAAATGAATTATATATGGAAAATGCTTAGAATTTCATGTAGTTTCACAATATGCTACTTTCAACCTTGTTTAAAATGCTTAAACTTGCTGATTGCATTAATTTGCATAATTGTCATCTTAAAACGGATTGTCTCATAACTATATAACTGTAGCTCCAATAAAAATGATCTACATATGTAACTTGCCTAGAAATACATGTAGAATAATATGGTGGCATTTATTTTGCTGTTTAACAACTTTAAAATTGTGATCTAGGAAGAATAGTAGCAAATTCGAAAATTACATATGGAAACTTTTTGGAATTGTTATTCGTTGTTCTGACCTCATTTAAACTTGCATAAATGTGTAGTTTATTTGTGTTTCCACTCTTGCCATGTTTAAAAACATTGAATATTGATGAGTACTTAAACGAGAGTGAACTAAGTAATTTGAATGTGGATTTTCGTCAATATGAAACTTGTTGCATATTGAACTTCACTTAATTTGTTGTGTTTGATTGTTGTGCTTGCCATGCCATGCCTAATTAAACCGGACATGCATCATACTTGATTGTGCATAATATCATGTATATGTTGTTGTGTTTATCCGTATCATTTGTTTGTTTCCGGATTTGCTTCTCCTTGCTAGTGTTCTGAAAGCGTTCAGAGTGTGAGGATCTATTCGACGACGCCCCGTTCGTCTACTTCATGGTTTCGTACTTTTTCCAAGCGGGATCTAAGGCAAGATAACCATTTCTCTAGATACCACTACTATCATTGCCATGCTAGTTGTCTCGCTTCTATCGTTATGTCTCGTTACCTACCACTTGTATGTCAGGCCTCCCAACATTGCCATGAAAAGCCTCTAATCTCTTCACATCCCAGCAAATCATTGTTTGACTATGTTACCGCTTGCTCAGCCCATCTTATAGCGTTGTTACTTGCAGGTGCAGGTTGTTCCCATGTGACAACATGGATATATTGAGATATCACAATATTATTGCCATTTCATATAATGCACCTATATACTTAGTAAAAGGTTGAAGGCTTGAACTTTTGCTCGGTGTTTTGTTCTGCCTTTGCCGACCTAGTTACTTGTGTACCGGTGTTATGTTCCATATTAAGCGCTCCTAACATGCTTGGGGTTGTTATCGGGACCCCCTTGATTTTTGTTTTAGGATAAAACTCTTCTGTCAAGGCCCAACATTGGTATTATTTGCTTAATAACAACTAAAATTTTCATAGGGCATGATCACCTCGTGGATAATTAATCAACAACCCGGGACAATGCTCCTCATGAGTTGTCACGCCCAAGATGCGCTCCTATCCTTAGTTTGGCACGAGGGCCTCGACAGGGATAGAAGCGCATCTCGTCGTTTTGCAAGAATGGATATCATTACAAGTGCATGTACATAAGAGATGAGTATATGGAATTGGCTTACACTCGCCACAAGCTACATCTATAACACATCCATACAACAACATATTCAAACATCATACATAAGAGCAGGGTCTGACTATGGACGAAATCAGATGATAAAATGACATCCATCCTTGCTATCCCAGGCTGCCACCTGGAACCCATCCTAGATCGAAGAAGAAGAAGAACTCCAAATCAAACAAGCATCGCTCTCACGTCAAAGCATCGCGTTACCTGTACCTGCAACTGTTGTTGTAGTAATCTGTGAGCCATAGGGACTCAACAATCTCATTTCCAAGGGTATCAAGTGTTGGGAGACATAGTAGTAAATCAAAAAAATTCCTACGTGTCACCAAGATCTATCTATGGAGAAACCAGAAACGAGCAAAGGGGGAGTGCATCTTCATACCTTTGATCGCAAAGCGGAAGCGTTACTAGAACGCGGTTGGTGGAGTCGTACTCGCAGTGATTCAGATCGCGGTGGATTTCGATCTAAGCGCTAAACAACAACACCTCCGCGTTCAACATACATGCAGCCCGGTGACGTCTCCTACGCCTTGATCAAGCAAGGAGGAAGGAGAGGTTGAGGGAAAGCTCCGGCAGCACGACGACATGGTGACGGTGGAGCTGCGTGGTACTCCGGCAGGGCTTTGCCAAGCACTACGGAGGACGAGGAGGAGGAGGGGTAGGGCCACTCATCGAGATGCAAGTCGTGAATCCTATTACAAGAACATGATCAATCTCATACATCACATATATCATATCACATCCTTCGGCCATATCACATCACATGGCATAAGCTGCAAAAACAAGTTAGACGTCCTCTAATTTGTTGTTGCAAGTTTTATGTGGCTGCTATAGGTTTCTAGCAAGAACATTTCTTACCTACGCAAAAACCACACCATGATATGCCAATTGCTATTTACCCTTCATAAGGACCCTCTTCATCGAATCCGATCCAACTAGAGTGGGAGAGACAGACACCCGCTAGCCACCTTATGCAACAAGTGCATGTCAGGCGGTGGAACCAGTCTCACCTAAGCGTACGTGTAAAGTCGGTCTGGGCTACTTCATTCCACAATACTGCCGAATCAAGATAAGACTAGTAACGGCAAGCAAATTGACAAAATCAACGCCCACAACAACTTGTCTTCTACTCGTGCATAGATTCTACGTATAGACCTAGCTCATGATGCCATTGTTGGGAGACGTAGTAGTAAATCAAAAATATTCCTACGTGTCACCAAGATCTATCTATGGAGAAACCAGCAACGAGCAAAGGGGGAGTGCATCTTCATACCTTTGAAGATCGCAAAGCGGAAGCATTACTCGAACACGGCTGGTGGAGTCGTACTCGTAGCGATTCAGATCGTGGTGCATTCTGATCTAAGCGTTGAACAACGGCGCCTCCGCGTTCAACACACGCGCAACCTAGTGACGTCTCCTACGCCTTAATATAGCAGGGAGGAAGGAGAGTTTGAGGGAGAGCTCCGGCAGCACAAAGCGTGGTGACGGTGGAGCTGTGTGGTACTCTGACAGGGCTTCGCCAAGCACTACGGAGGACGAGGAGGAGGAGGGGTAGGGATGTGCCGAGAGAGAGAGAGATGCGTGTCTTTGGCAGCCCCAAACCCTCCACTATATATAGGAGGAGGAGGAGGGAGGGCGCAGACCGTAGGGTTCCCGCCCTAGGGCTGCGGCCGGCCCTAGATGGCCCTTGGGGTGGCGGCCAGGAGATGGGAGAGGGGTGCGACAACCCTAGGGTGGGCCTAGGGCCCATCTGCCCTAGGGTTTGCCCCCCTCTCTCCTTTGCCGTGCCTTGGGCCAGGGTGGGGGCACACCAGCCCACTCTGGGGCTGATCCCTTCCCACTCTCGGCCCACGCAGGCCTCTGGTGCCGATGGCCCCACACGATGGACCCCCAGAACCCTTCCGGTGGTCCCGGTACGTTACCAGTGATGCCCAAAACACTTCCGGTGACCAAAACCTCATTTCCTATATGTGAATATTTACGTCCGGACCATTCCAGAACTCCTCGTGACGTCCGGGATCGCATCCGAGACTCCGAACAACCTTCGGTAACCACGTACACAATTTCCCTATAACCCTAGCGTCATCGAACCTTAAGTGTGTAGACCCTACGGGTTCGGGAGGCATGTAGACATGACCGAGACACCTCTTCGGTCAATAACCAACAGCGGGATCTGGATACCCATGTTGGCTCCCAAATGCTCCACTATTATCTCATCGGATGAACCACGATGTCGGGGATTCAATCAATCCCGTATACAATTCCCTTTGTCTACCGGTATGACACTTGCCTAAGATTCGATCGTCAGTATCCCTAAACCTTGTTCAATCTTGTTATCGGCAAGTCTCTTTACTCGTTCCGTAACACATCATCCCATGGCTAACTCCTTAGTCACATTGAGCTCATTATGATGATGTATTACCGAGTGGGACCAGAGATACCTCTCCATCACACGGAGTGAAAAATCCCACTCTCGATTCGTGCCAACCCAACAGATACTTTCGGGATACCTGTAGTATAACTTTATAGCCACCCAGTTACGTTGTGACATTTGGCACACCCAAAGTATTCCTACGGTATCCGGGAGTTGCACAATCTCACGGTGTAAGGAAACGATACTTGACATTAGAAAAGCTTTAGCAGATGAACTACACGATCTTGTGCTATGCTTAGGATTAGGTCTTGTCCATCACATCATTCTCCTAATTATGTGATCCTATTATCAACGACATCCAATGTCCATGGTCATGAAACCGTTACCATCTATTGATCAACGAGCTAGCCAACTAGAGGCTCACTAGGGACATGTTGTGGTCTATGTATTCACACATGCATTACTGTTTCCGGTTAATACAATTATAGCATGAACAATAAACAATTATCATGAACAAGGCAATATAATAATAACCATTTTATTATTGCCTGTAGGGCATATTTTCAACATCAAGACTATTAAAGCTTAATGGGTGAGGTATGGTTAAGTGGTGAGGTTGCATCAAGTGACTAAGCATTTATTTGAGTGTCTAACTTACGAATATAGAAAGTAAATTATGGTGGTCTACGCATAACAGACGTGAACTAGTAATGATCACTAACTGATCCTAAACACCTACTTGCATCATTGATCGTCATCGACTCTACTTCCGCTGCGCTACGAATCGGTAACGAAAAAGATCAAACCAGAACATCTTTCCCAGAGCATCTTTCCCGTTACCTATAGGTTCGGTGAAGTATAGACATGACCGGAACATCTTTCCGATCAATGATCACCATCGGAGCCGTGGACACCCATATTGACCCTATACCCACATGAATGAATATTCGAGCGAACCTCCAGTTGCAGTGTGCTATTCCTGTTGCTTCGCAATATGTTACAAATACCCGAGGTGAGACATCTTGGCATCCTCGTGGATCAACAACTTGTCCACTATGCCAGTTACCTCGTTACCGGTATTGTTCTCTTTTCTTGTTCTCGTGTTCCGGCATCCCCGTGATCAAATCACAAAGGGTCTGGCCAAATGATGATGGATACCGTAACACCGAGAGGGCCTAAAGATATCTCTCCATCGTCGGAGGAGCAAATCCCAATCTTGACCTATCAAGTTACTTGACATACTTTTCCATGAACCCGTAAGACGTTGTAATAGCCACCCATTTACGGATGATGTTTAAGAAACCCCAAAGTTCATGAAGCAAGCATGAAGAAACTCGATACTCTCATGGTCTAAGGAATCATGCAAACATTAACCATCTCTGTGTTATAAACCATTAACTTGTGACGAATGAATCTCATAGCATAACATCAATTTAGGTTGATTCAACACAAATGTTCTTCTAACATTGTGCCCTCAAATATGCTGGCTTAGGCATGCCCATGATTAGGAAAATAGAACCATCATGCAACACTTGAGCTGGTCTTAGAGGCCAGACTAGGAATACATTTTACCGTTTATTATCCCACACGTGCATATGAGTCTTCCTCTGAGCCTCGTGGTTATTGTAGACTAGACAACCATAGCAGTTATAGCATGGAACATAAACCTAATTATGAATAGGGAGATAATCAATAATATCTATTATTGCATCTAGGGCATATCTCCTACAGACTCCCACTTGCACTAGAGTCAATAATCTAGTCAATGCTAATGCACTTTACACCTATGGCATACTAGTGTAAAATATGCT
The DNA here is from genome assembly GCA_022496015.1 of Hordeum marinum. Lineage (NCBI taxonomy): Eukaryota > Viridiplantae > Streptophyta > Magnoliopsida > Poales > Poaceae > Hordeum > Hordeum marinum. The sequence goes on along the minus strand of CM039675.1, from coordinate 298,003,496 downwards.
TCGCTTGTGGTATAGCCTAATGTGCAACGGATGTGCAACTTCAGCTCCATGTGTAACTTTGCATATCCTCGTATTTTCACGCTTTCACAAAATTCATATTTTGTGTGGACTTTGGCTTTGCATATGTGTGAATCATTGGTCGAAACTTCCTCAGGCTGAGCTATGGAGCAACTATCTGCAATAGTGTCCCATAGACCAAAGCCATCTTGGAACCGTACTAAGTTCATGACTGAACTATATGATTCAACAACTTCTTTGTCACTTCTAAAGTGTCAACATACTTAGCCTTTGTTATAGAATTCGCCACAGTATCTTGTGTGGAACAATTTCCAACTACCGTGCCACTAGTATGTGTATTACAAAAAAACCTTAACTTAAATTAAAAATCGCATGGAGCATTGATGAAGACTGTATCGACATAATTACTTCAAACAAGCACTTCATAATCTTTGCTTGCGAGAAAACATGTCATCAGTACTGCTCTAGTACTTAATGACATCTTTCACTGTTGTCCCATGATTAGTACTTTTGATCACTTTGGTATCTATACTCGCAACAACTTTGGAGTATTGGACATATCTGGGTTTTTTACATACCGTGAAATACATGATTAATCCAAACATGAAGGTATGTGGAATCTCCATCATGTATTTTTCTCATCAGTGGTTTTGGGACACCGAGTCTTGCAAAAACTCTTTCCATGTGACTTTGGCAAGAATCACTCCTTGGCATTTTAAATAGTAAAAAAATTTAGCATCTTGTCAATATGTATCTTTGCTCAGCCCCACTAGGTAAATCTATCTCCATAGATCATCATGCCTAATATAAAGGCTATTTATCCCAAGCACTTTATAAAAAACCCTTTTCAAATGAAATCCTAATTCGTGTCAAGAAATTTATTTCCAATTAACAATGTGTCAAGCACACAACATTTTTAGAACTATTATTATGCGCCCACTTACTTTCTTGAATCATAAACATCTTCGTTACCCATTGATGAAGTCAAAACCCTTTTGGCCATTTCATCAAAACATGAAGATTCCAACTCCATTTTTCTCTCTTCTGTCCATTGATGGAACTCTGTAGTTTGCATACATACTAGCATCCTTTGCACTGAAAAAATACCATGGACTGTACCACATGCAAGTCCTTGGTTACATTTCGATCAGATGGAAATCCTTTCGTCATCCATGTTTCCTATCTCATGTTTGAAATATGTATTACTTTGTAGTTCAACCCAAACCGACTTTAAGCATTGCTACGGGGAAACAACCTTATCGTAGTCAACTCCTTGAACTTGTTATTTCAACAAGTCAAGCTTTATGGATAAAACATTTTATCCACATCAGTTTATAGTTTCATAAATATTCGTTAAACTCTAAGTCTTTAGAAAGGTGTATCAAGGTTTTAATCTTGAATCACATATATGGAAACTATCTTGGATTGTATTGGCACTTAGCCGATTCCAGAGTTAGGGCCCATCAACGCTTCCTGGTGTATCGTAGGTATACTGTTGTCTAACAACAATATCTCGTTTGCGCACCTGAGAGGTTTGCACAAGCCTTGCCTACGTGGTTCGGCTACAAGTTCGACCAAAGTCCATACATTTTATTGTAGAGACTTCCGTATCAGTCGCGGTAGGAAACTTTGGAATTACTTCCAAGGTCTCTTTCCTTTGATCTGATGACGAAGATATTGTTTATCTTGTCGAGTTGCACCATTCTCCCACTCACCTTTTTGAAAGAACCATTTTCTTCAAAAAGCATATCGTTCTTTGTGGCAAACCTATTTGCCTCAGTATAGTGAGGGAGGAATACCCAATATTTCAGGATAACCTACAAAGTAGCACTTGTCTGATTTGGAATAGGTTTGTAACCTTTTACAGAAGCCCCATATTCCAAAAGTTAAGAAAAGTGTAACATCCCAAAATTTCATTTTGGAATGTTATGAAATAGCTATGCATCTATCATCATCATTGCTTGATTTTATGTGTTAGTTGAAATGCCTTTTCTGGATTTCAGAAAGCTCTTTCTACTTTTCCCTAAGTTGCTTTCACCTATTTGAAATTTTGGTTAAAGGTTCAAATAAGAGAGGAGGAACATGACACTCCACACCAGGGACTAATTGGTGATATATTTGAACAATAATAACCAGGGGTTATTTTGAAAATAATTGCAAAAAGGGTTTAAAAACAATTAGGCAATTTCTGAAAATATTATTTTTTTCAAAGTGTTCAAATGACAGACTAGAAATGTTCATTAAATAGCATTTATTATTCTGTTAATTTTGATATATAATACCCCTATATTTAGAGACGATTTGAATCCTTTAAAAGCTTTTGAATGTCTCTGGAAAACATTAAAGAAAAACAGTAACGGTTTTGCATTTAAACGGGCCGGCCCAACGGCTTTAAAAGGCCGAGACCGTTACCGGTCGGCCAACCGAGCGCAGTAACTGCACCCCCCTCTCACTGACGCTGGACCCCACCCGTCCGACCGTTTCTCTCGCGCGGTCGTCCCCTTCCTCCCCCGCGCGCGCCGGACCCTCGCCGGCCGTTTCTTCCACCTCCGCGGATCTCACTCCCCATCACTCCCCCGCACTCCCCAGCGCCTCTATATAAGCCGGCCACTTCCCCGCATCCATCCCCCCCCCCCGAGCCCCTCTCTCCCTCGCCGGAAGGCTGCCTAATTGCTCGCCGGAGCTCCCACCCTCACCGGACCTCGCCGTCGAGCGTAGCCACCGTCTCTGACCACCGTTCGCCCCACCGTCGCCACCAATCGACTCCGGAGGCCCGTCGTCGTCGCCCGGACCACTTCACCGTCTTCCCCGACCACCAGAACGCCTCGCCGTCGTCCTCGCCGCCCTCGGATCACCGGAGAAACCCCGACGCCGGCAACCTCTCCCCCGTAAGCTCCCTCGACCATCGGATCCCGAATCAACGACCGTGATTAGATCGGATTTATTCCGAACCGTTTTCTTCTTCCGATCGGTCGCCCGCTCTAAATCACCTACCGCACGCGCTCGCTAGCCAATCGGACAGTGCCACGTAGCCCCTGGCCGTTGCAAAGTCAATTTTCCTTTTTCTCTTTTTGTTTTAATTAACGGAATGTTTTCAAAATTTGTTTTGCTTATATCTTTTAATATATTTAGTGTTTGAGTTGATTCTTTTTGCAATAGCTCACAATTTTCATGTAGTTTCACCCTGTACTTTTAAATTTCAAATTTGAACTATAAATTTGAATTTAAACAAATTTGCTCAAAATCTTCAAATCTGAATAACTAGAGTTTGAAAATAGATTTTGATATGATTCTTTTTGCTACTGTTTGATATTGGTTAGGACTATCTTCATGTTTAGTTTGAGGATTTTCAGGATATATTTGATTAGTGTTTTAACCAAAAACAGAATCTGTCTAGTATTATAATATAGTTTTATAAACTTAATTTTATTAGTTTAAATTTAGATTTGGTTTTATTTGTTTATTAGGTTCTGTTAGTAAACATTTAGTGTTTTCACTTACTGTTAAAAAAAAATATAAATTTTCTTAGTTTAATTTTATTTAACATAGGAATCACAATGTCTTTTCAAATAGGCTTAATTTGACTAAACAACTAACTAGTAATCGTTTTGTTTTCAAACAAAGTTTTGTATATTTTGTTTCTGTTTTCTAAGACAGATTTAGTAGTAAATTATTTCTATCAAGAACATGTTTTACTAATAAATAATAAGTTAGTTTTTCATTTCTTTTGTTAGTACAACTATAGTTGATTCATATAGTGTTTATCAAAACTTTTACAAAGTTTACTAAAGTTTTCCCCACAAACTTAAATTATTTTATTCTGTTTATAAATAAAATATTTTATTGTTTTTTTTGCTGTCAACTAATGTTTAGATTATACAAATGGTTTCATTATGTCAGTATTGTTTTCATCCCTCACCTTTTGGAAACAAAACTTTGTGTGTTTTCTTACTTGAGATTTGTGCATTGTTTTGTCTTGATTGTTTACTAGTTCTTGGTTGATGTTTGTGAGTTACAATATTTTGTTGGATGCTTATTTGAGTGTTTGTTTGCTTCGTTAGATTATCCGGAGTGCGAAGCTTGTTACTTAGAGTCACTCACGTACGAAGATCATCAATCAGGCAAGTCACTTTGACCATGTTTACCCATGTTTTATATGCATTAGTTCTACCATCTCCCCAATTGCATGCAAGATAGGTTAGTTGGAAACTTGGTTACATTGTAGTAGTATCATGTGGTAGGTACCCCCCCTCAACCTCTTGACACATTGGCCCCGGGAAACGTTGTTTTACTTTTGCTATGCTATTAGTAGACGGGGTTGGTTGTGTGATTCATGAGAGTTGAGAAAGTTAATAATTTCAAGACCTACATAATGATCAAGATTTCAAGACTCCAAGTTTTCAACATACCTCTGGGTGGATGATGGTTGAACGGCACCCTGGAGAAACCAGTGGTTAGCCTAGGTGATGCTGGAGATGGCCAGTATTCACGCGGAAAGGTCCACCCAGGCACAAAGAGATGGATGGATGCTTTAAAACCCAAGGCTTACCTGCACAGCCACAAGTCATTATGGGCTCTGGCTTGGTTGGATATCGTGGTGACCCTGGACAGGCGGTGCTACGAGAGGTAGAAGAACGGTAGGAAAGGATGGGCACCGACAGAGTCGCAGGGAAACCCTTTGGAAGACCATGTTTTGGTCATCCGTTTCTCAAACACCCTGAAGTGCGAGAAATCAAACGGAGGCAACCAAATCTTATGGGGAACGTGTGCAAAACTCTGCAGAGTATTTCAAACCTAATCGATTAGCCATGTCCACGGTCATGGACGACTTGAGCCAAAGGAATTGAAACTTCCGGAACTCTCAACACAATTAATATGATGATGTGGGTATTAACAATTTTGGGTATGAGAACTGGTTGGTGGAACCATCTCATTAATCAACCAACTTAGTAATATTTTGCTTAGCCCCTCTCTTGATGTAGGAAAAACTTGGCTTTACGCAAAAACTTACACCACCACCTGCCATATAAGCATATAGACTAGCTGATTATTTTCACCCCTCTCTTGTGACTTTGTCGGCATATTCCATATGCTGACCTACACGGCTGCAACGTATCATGTTGCAGAGTATTTTTCCGACCAGGAGTGAGGACGCGTTCTATGCTCAGTGAGATGCCCTTGGAGTCGGATGGACTCATCTACCGTCGACACTTCCGCAAGATTTAGATATTCTCATGAGTTGGCCTTTGGCCACTTTATTGTAATATTATTGTAATAAAGGACTCCATATGAGATTTCGATTAATATAATGTTGTGTGATTTCCCTTTGATATATACATTGATGTACCGTGTGTGTACCAGCATGATCTTGGGATGGTACGGAAACACTGGAGACTTGACCTTTCAGGTCGGGTCGCTACAAAAAGATATAACATGGTTGGGCGTACCATACCATGACATCATTTCAATAGACCTGATGGAGCTCTTTTTAGTGTAAAAGCCATAGTCTCTAAAGCATCACTTTAAAAGGGAAAATGGAAAATTTATTTATGTCATCTCTGGTCTTACCATGTTATAAATGCTTTGATACATCTTCATCGACTTTTCACTTGAAGTGGTGTTTCGGGAGGTGCAAGTTATGAAACCCCTTTCACAACTCATCATACATTCGCTAAACTTGTAACTCAAATATTCCTTTCCACAATCAATTTGCAGAAACATAATTTTCTTGTTACAATAACTTCTACTTTATTTTTGAAAACCTTATGAATGAATTCAAAAAATCCGGACTTACGTCTCAAGAAGTAAATATCCATATATCTACTTGAGTCATTTCTGAAGATAGATAAATCCACTACTTGCAACATCATTTATTGGACTACACACATCATAATGTATGATCACCAATATGTTCTTTGCTTGTTCTTTATGGACTGTGAACGTTATTTCAGTCACTTTTCACTTTTCAGAGAAAAGTTGCAAGTGTTAGATGATTCAAAATCAAACCACTTCAAAATCCATCAGCATGGAATTTTCCATGCGGGTTTCTCCAATGTGATCAAATGCAGTGCCACACATATGTGGTATTCTTTTAGTCTTACAACATTTAGCATCAGTGTGATGGATGTATCATATTTCCATCAGTATTCATAACATACATCCCATCTTTGATGTAAGCATGGCCCTTCATGTTATTCATTATACTGAACAAAAATTGTTGTTTTTATGAACAACTCTTTTGCAACAAACATTGTGCAATGGGCTAGAGTGTATGAAACTCTAAAACGAATAATGAAAATAAACCCAGAGGTAATGTATTATTATCAATATTCATAACATATGTCTCATTCATAATGAAAGTATGGCCCTTATGTTATTCATAACACCGAACAACAAAAGTTCTCTTATGAACAACCTTCTTGAAAGATACCTTATGCAAAGGGATAGAGTGTGAAACTCTAAAATGAATTATGAAATTAAATACATAGGGAATACACCGATGGAAGGCATAGTAACATTTACTATGTTCCCTGCATGTATCTAAACCTCATTCATGGTGAGTCTTTCAGGCCATAGTAGTTCTTACATCGAGTTGCAACAAAATGCAACCGAGCAGGTATCATTGTGATTAACTCACAATACCCAAGAATTAGTGATTAACATGTTTAACCATAATTCCCAAGAACTATATCTTTGACCAGCCTTCTATACATCAAAAAAGTGTATGACATTCATACATGAGCTGGATATTCCTGTCTTCTTTCTTTCTGCCGTTATACGTCTAACAGTTTAACTTTCAGTATTTCTCCTACACTCAGAAGAAGCACCCAACTTAAGAGTGGCGTTAGCCCCGGACTTCCTAGGCATGAAAGTTTCACTAACACCCTTCGAACACTTCCTTTCTCTTTAGGTTGTTTGTTTTATTCACCATCATCCTATGACAGGCGTTCTTCTAGATCGCTTTCCTAACAGTCAAATGCACAATAAACATTTGTACCAATACTTGCAAACAAACATTGCTTTGTTTGTATCTGAAAATGATTTTCAGTTCCATGAATATCATATAACTATCCCAAAACTTTCGAAGTTCGGGTCTCATGGAAGCAAACATATTTCACATAACCATAATAAATTTTTAGCTTTTGGATCGAAGGACGAGAGTCACATTATCCATAGCATTAGCGGGAGGATACCGAAAGTATGCAATAGGACAAAGTCCTTCTCCGCACTATTGAGGACAATCCTCACATTAATTTACCAACCATAAATTTTTAACCACATATTTAACAGCTATTCAATTTTAATAGGGAAGGTGGAAACGCGAGCCATTCTTCTACAACTATTGTGCAAAGTTCACTTAGACAGTGTTCAAAATTAATTGCACCGAGAATTCAACAAGTTAATTCTATAGTGCACTCCCACTCAAATCAATATCTCTCATAATTGATTGTGAGTGATTCAAGAGCCACATTTCCATTCAACGGCATTGTTCGAGATGAACACTGATGGCACAAACTTCAATTGGTAGGCTAACTTGCCAATCATATCTCCATGTGACTCTTGTTCATCTTTCGATGTGTGTGTTCCGAGCTCAGGCCGATCCTGCCATGAACGTCAAGATAACCAAGTGATCTTCCTACGAGGTCTGACCTCACCCGCCATACACCCGTACAACCGTTCGTACCCATGTAGATCCTGGCGCACCTCGAAAGGACGGATGCTATGACGGTGCTACACTTGGGAGAACACAAACTACTTGATATTTTTGTGAGAGATCACCCTAATAAAACCGACTACCGCACAATCAAGAAGGGTGCATCAGAAGGTATAAAAATCTCAGGCAATTCATAATAGCATGATATGGTATAGCCCTTTCTGACGGAGAAGTCTTTCATTTCTTCGTCTTCGGCATTCGCATTGGCGTTCACTTGTGCGAAGATTGCCACCACCTTGTCGATGCACCAGATAATATTTCTATCTCTATAGCTAATGAAATAAGTGCATTACTTAAGGTTGACACGTAGTTCATTAAAGTGACAATCATATGGCTCCAACCATCATGCCTAATCATGACACGCAGGTCATGTTTATCAATGTACATAATATAGCCATCTCATACATAATCAAATTATTATGAACATTGGTATACCACATCATATGCACATGCAAACCATCATGCAAAACCAAGTTAGACGCCTCTAATCGGTTCATGCAAAAAACTTGTTTTACGTGGCTTCTAAGGTTTCAAAACAAACCAAAGCTACCAACATCCATCATCAAGCATGATAATCCAAGTCGCTAGATTGACATCGTGGGGTGTATGAAACACGAGATAATAAAATCTCGAGCCCCATACTAAACTTCGTCATACGCATAACCCCCGTGCAGATCATATCTGCATTGCCCTTTCGTCTGCAAAATTATCTTTCTTTTTAACTACGATGGAATTCAATGAACTGTTAGCACTTCGTTGATCAATCAGGATCATGGATTGCCAGAACATTGAAACTCCACCATGTTATTATCAAGATCAGAAATATGAAAATTCCAGGGAAGCAACAAGAACATCGGGTAACAGATTTCATCTGCTACCCGCACAAATAATTTTCAGTAATATAACTCATCTACTACCTAATTATATTGTTCAACACCCATACATCTCTATGTATTCTAGATGACAACCTGCATCTATGTATAGCACGGCTCTAATACCACTGTAGGGTCACGCAGCAGAAAAAAAAAAAATCTGACCTACGCATCAGCCCAGGACCACTATGGAGACTGCATACAAGGTTTGATATTTTTTGTTACCGATTCATAGCGCAGCTAAAGTAGAGTCGATGATGATCGGTGGTGCAAATCCCCACAGCTAGGATTTACAACCTCCCAACTGCGAGGATGTATAACCTCGTCCGCCCCATGGACAACCCTCCGGGAGGCAGTCGGATAGTCCCCCAGATGGTGTCATGGACAGCCCTTCGAGAGGACCATCGAAACTCAGATAGCCCTTCGGGAGGGTGTCATCTATCTGGCAGGGCTTCGCCGTCCAGAACTAGTTCCCATCGGAACCCTGATAGCCTTTCGGCACTACAAAACTATTTCGTGGGAGGGAGAGAGAATGCCAGATCATGGATGGCTTGTGTGAGAGAGTTGGAGTGGAGTTGGACAACACCTCTCCTCCTACTTATATAGTGGTGGAAGGGGTGGAGGGGGGCTGAAATTTCAGCCCACTAAATATGGGGAAAACATGTTCCCACCAAACAAGGGGAAAACATGTTCCCTTGTCCATGGTGCTCCAACATGGGGCCCCACCACCTCCCAACACTTCCCACCATTTGTGGAGGCTGCCCCCCACCATGGGGGCCCCCAACACCTTTTGTCCAGCCACAAGGGGCTGCCCCCCAAAGGGGAGGCGCCCCAAAACAGCCCCCCACGAGTCGTGGGATCTTGTCCCCTCACGCTGGGACAAGATATTTTCCGCGACTATTACTTCTGAAAAATTCCGGAAGGTCCCATAACATTTCTGGCACCCTCTAAATTTACCTGGACACGCTTCGGAACATTTCCGGTATGGTGGTTTAATTTAAAATCGACTTTGTTTACCCGGTAAACAATTCCGGGAGCTCCGAAAAGTTGTTTCGGTTTTTTCTCCGGAAAAATTCTAGAAATTACCAGACTAGTCTCCGAAACTTTTTTGGTGTTCTTTGTGGAACTTTTTCGTTGTCTCCGAAACTATTCCAGTGACTTTCTCTCGGACTCCTTGTCTAGTGTTAAGAAGATATATGACCCTGAAGAGTGTGACCCTATAGGTTCGGTAAAGTATAGACATGGCCAGAACATTTTTCCGATAAATGATCAGCATCGGAGCCGTGGACACCCATATTGACCCCTATACCCACACGAATGAATATACGAGTGAACCTCTAGTTGCAGTGTGCTATTCCTGTTGCTTCGCGATATGTTATAAATACCCGAGGTGAGACATGTTGGCATCCCCGTGGATCAACAACTTGTCCACTATGCCAGTTACCTCGTTACCGGTATTGTTCTCTTTTCTCGTTCCCGTGTTCCGGCATCCCCGTGATCAAATCACAAAGTGTCTAGCCAAACGATGATGGATACCGTAACACAGAGGGCCCAGAGATATCTCTCCATCGTCGGAGGAGCAAATCCTAATCTTGAGCTATCAAGTTACTTGACATACTTCTCCATGAACCCGTAAGCCGCCATAATAGCCACCCATTTACGGATGACGTTTAACAAACCCCAAAGTTCATGAAGCAAGCATGAAGAAACTTGATACATTCATGGTCTAAGGAATCATGCAAACGTTAACCATCTCTATGTTATAAACTATTAATTTGTGATGAATGAATCTCATAGCATAACATCAATTCGGGTCGATTCAACACAAATGTTCTTCTAATATTGTGCCCTCAAAATTGCTGGCATAGACATGCCCATGATCAAGAAAACATAACCAATGCAACACTTGAGCTGGTCTTAGAGGCTAGACTAGGAATACATTTTACCGTTTATTATCCCACACATGCATATGAGTCTTCCTCCGAGCCTCGTGGTTATTGCAGACTCAAGAACCATAGCAGTTATAGAATGGAACATAAACCTAATTATGAATAGGGAGATAATCAATAACATTTATTATTACCTCTAGGGCATATCTCCTACAGTTAGGAGCGCTCAGTTATGGAACATAACACTGGTACACAAGTAACTAGGGGCAGCTAAAGTGGAACAAAACACCGAGCAAAAGGCTAAGCTTTCCACCTTTTACCAAGTATATATGTGCATTAAATTAAATAGCAATAATATTGCGATATGAAAAAATATCCATGTAGTCACATGGAAGCAATTGAACCAGCAGCTAGAAACGCTATAAGAAGGGGTGAGCAAGCGATAACATAGCCAAACAATGGTTTGCTAGGAGGTGGAGAGTTAGAGGCTTATTATGGCAATGTTGGGAGGCTTGACAAACAAGTGGTAGGTAGCAAGACATAACGAGAAAAAGAAGGACAACTAGCATATAAATTATAGTAGTGGTATCCAGGAAAATATGTCATCTTGCCTGAGATCCCGCTTGGAAGAAGAACAAATCTATGAAGAAGACGAGCCAACGTGGTCGAATGAATCCTCACATCCCATACGCTTTCGGAACTCTATCGACAAGAAGCAATCTAGAACAAACAATCAACACTCGATACAGCACAACATATGCATGACATGATTCACAAACCAATATGATGCATGTGCATTTAATTACACATACCACACACTAAGTGAAGCTCAATATGCGACGAGTTGCATATTGACGAAACTACACATTCGAATATTTAGTTGAATCTCATTTAGGTACTCATCAATATTAAATGTTGTTAAGCATGGCAAGAGATGAAACATGAACAACTATATCATCTAGGCATTTTAAACGAGGCCGGAAGCAACATATAGCATTTCCGAAATGACCCCATATGCAAAATATGAATTTGGTCCAGATCCGAACTAACCATCTTTTATATTGGTTAAACAGCAAAATAAAGTGTGTCATGAGATTCTACATGTCATTTTAGTCTATTTACATGTCTAGAACATCTCAAACGGAGCTACGGTCTAAAAGTTATGACCTTCACAAGATAATATGCCATGAATGCAAAATGCATGAAAGTGACAACCACAAGCACTTCAAAACATGTAGGAAACAAGATAATATGATTCTACATGAAATTCTAAGCAATCCTCATATATGACATGTCCAAAACAGAGCTACGATTCAACCATAACCACCAACACAAGTTCTGGTAGAAATCTGCCCAAAACAGCAAGATGGCATATTGCACACATGAAAACAACAAGCTACAAGATTCTAAATTGCACAAACTAATCATGGGGCAGTAGCATATAACACATACTTCATTTCATCTTCACATATCATACTAAAAATATGCATGGATCACATGGTAGGAAATCACAACATTGCTAATTGAAAACAATTTCAGACTTAGTGAAAATAAGGCGCACGACACGCTGAATAGTGGTGCAGGGGCGGCTAGGCTAGCTCACCTAGTGAGCCGAGCCCATGTCGGTGTGCAAGGCACGCGAAGGCAGCTGGGCTTGAGGGGAGCTCGGCCTAGTGCGGTCCAAGCGCTGGCTAGGCAAACGATGAGGTCGCGCGGCAGTCGTCCTCCTCGTCCCCACATGAACATGACGAGGGAGGCGACCATGGAGAGGCAGGGGCGGCCGGAGGCGAGCGGGGCTGCTAGAGGGGTCAAGGATGGGCGGATCCGGGGACGGCGGCCCCGATCTAGCGGATGGAGGCGACCAGCGGTAGCTGGTCGAAGCTCTGGCGGCGGGGTTGGTCTATCATGGGGCTTCGGCCAGCAAGGGAGAGAGAGAAGACTAGCAGGAGGTGAGAGAAAATAAGGAGAAGGGAGATGGAAGAGAAAGGAGGGCATGGGGCAGCCAGGTCCGGCAAGGCGGCGGCCTCCGGGGGCTCCAGTGAGGGGAGGCGGCCATGGAAGGAGCCGCGGGAGGCAGAAGCTGCGGGGGGAGGCTGCGGTCACCGGCCATGTTCGGTTTGACCACGGACATGTCCGGTGCCTCCGGGGGCTCCGATGAGGAGAGGCGGCCATGGAAAGAGCCTCGGGAGTAGAAGCTACAGGGGGAGGCTGTGGTCACCTGCCATGTCCGGTTTGACCATGGACATGTCCGGTAGGTGGGGTTTTGGGCGATTTTCAGCCCCAAATCTCAGATTTGAGGTCTGAAATTGGCTAGGGAGGTGGGATCTCGAGGGAGAGGGAGGTGGAGCTAGCAGGTGGAGTTTTTCTGGGGGGGCTGCAATTTGGCAAGCGGGAAACCCTAGTGGAGTGAGAGGCTCTCTCCACAAGGTGGTTTATATATAGGGGATGGAACTAGCGTGGGTTGGACCTCGTCCGTCCGATTGTGATCCGATGACCACGAACGGAGGGGCAACCTAGGTTGGGCTACTGGGCTGTGTAGTTGGGCTAGATGGGGATGAGAGAAAGAATTGTGACCCGTGACATGGGTTTAAAACACTGAAAAACGGCTGACGAATAAACCGATGACCACACTGCTAAAGTCCTCCGTTCGGGTATCATAAGGACTCTGATTGCAATGAAATTTGGTAGGCGGTCTACCTACAATATAGCAAGACCGCAGGCCAACTTTCGACCCAATCCGAGAATATTTTATACGCACTTTAAAAATAATATTTTATTGGTGCCGCGGGCGCTTGCATGTGTTGTTTGTCTCAAAATGGTCAGCGACAAGAACGGATAGAACCGGCGAACACGAACGGATGCAAGTTTTCGAAAACGAGTGATGATGCTATGTAGATGATGCAAATAATGCAACGATGAATGCGACAAACAAACGAATCACATGACGAGAATGGTAATAAAAGGGGAATCTTCTGGAGCTTCGTTTCCTGGTCGTTACAACTCTCGTCCACTACACGAGGATCTCATCCCGAGATCTAGAATGAGAAGGGGAAGAGAAAGAGCAAGAGGTAAAACTTAGTTGCTTCTTTGGCAAACGGGTGAACCCAGATGAACGTGAAGGATTTGAAGAGATGAAGAATGATATGAGGAACAAGCGAGAATTCCAAAGAAATTTCGGCAGCACTTCGGTAGGATAAGGGGCAAAATTGATAAGATGGAAGGAACTTGAACATAGAATACAACACTCCGGTAAAATGAATAAGCAAGAAAGAACATGATCTTGATAAAACAAGATGATGGTTAAACGAGAGCAACATGATAACGCCTCCGGAAGAAAAGAATAGAAACTAGATCATTGGAATAAAAATAATGGAGAAGAAAATAAGAACGTCTACCACCATTGAACTTGAGAATCATGGGTAGAAAGGATTTGATGGAGAATCAACAACAAAAATAATAGCTTGTTATGGGCTTGTGGAAAACATCTCAAAATTATGAGGTGACAACCTGCAACAACAGAATCAGTTGATTGCTTGAGACCAACAAGATATGCAAAACTTCTTTCACCAAGAGGAGGAGGAGAAAACTTGAATCATTTATGACACCAAGATAGCAACAATCCTTAGGAAATGCTATAGGTGACAACCAACCCAAGATAACTCCGAGAAGACATGATGGGTTTACTTATCTCATTCTTGACAATTTTCCTTCGAGACTCCTCATAATCAATAATTAATAACACCATCTCAAAAGATAATGGAGAAGGAATTGAACATAGAAATCCAAGATAAAGAACACTTGAGCACCTCCAACAAGGATCTTGAAGAACACTTTGAGAAGAATTACATCCTTAACAAACCACCATAAAGTACCTCTTGAAGAACATCGGAATGAAAGGATGATAGAAAAGAAGTGAAGGTTGCAAAAGAACAAGATTGATGCCTTTCCATGATTTAAATGAAGCTTCGCGATGAGCTATTTGGGAATATTTGGAACTCCGAAAAGAAAAAGATGGACCACTAGAATAGATAATTTGATATCAGGAACAACATCTGGAAGAATGCTTGAAATCACCTTCTTGAAACAAGAATAAGAATTATGTTATGCTTATCCTTCATCGAGTTAAATTGATGACAAGCAACGGATTTCACACACCACTTATTCTTCTTGCAAAGAACTGAAGAGGGAGAGATAGATCACAACCTTGAAGAAGTCTTGAACGAGAATGCCGGTAAGAATTCACAAAAGAATGAGGACACTACGATTGAACGAAGGTACATGGGAACGGAGAGATCATGATCCACCTAACGGAAAACTTCACAAGACACCAAAATAATAGAGATACGAACGAAGGGACAACAATTGAGAAGAATTTGAGAACAAAAGTCGAAAGCTGAGAACGTGGAATCTTTAAAATGATGGTCTTGGGAGGATCGAGAAATGAAAACCACTCTGAAATGCTTCGGATAGATATGGAAAGAATTACTCATGATTGAGAAGAATTTGAGAGGATAGCAGCAAGCTGAAACCATGACTCTTGAAAAGAACAGACAAAGATTTAAGAGAAACTCTCCTTCGGTATTCAAAGATGAGAATGATGGCTAGAAACACCACCATGAATTACTGAGATACTCCGGAATAATCAATAATTAAAGGTTGAGTCAATGATGAAAATGATTTAGAAGTGATCTTGGAGATGGAATACGACTGATGAAAATCATTCTTACATCATATTTGAAAAGAACTTGAGGACATCTCTGGAAAGATTAGAAGAGCCAGGTAAGATCCTAGGGAAACATCTGTGGGTTATGGGCCCACTCAAAGAAAACTCCGTTGAAACGATTGATTAAAAAGAGAGGTTGCATGGGTACAAATTAAGAACTTGATGATATGAGAGACTTGAAATAATTTATGAGGATATGAAATGGAATGAAAGTCTTCTAAGATATCTTCAACACTCCGAATAGAATAGAGAGAGACGAAAAACAAGAGATACTTGGACAGAATTTCCGACATGGGGAAGCATTTAGCGATTGAAAAGGATATGAAGAACACCAAAATCTTGAATTGAATGCGCCGGGAAGGAAAACAAGAATAAAGAAATGATGAATTCGAATCACTAGAGGATGTTCACAATGAATCACCGGATACGATACAAAAGAAAAGATAGCAGAAGCATTGATGAAAAAAGGCATTTGGATGAGAATTTAATCAGTGAAGAAAAAGGGCGGGAGGGTGGGGAAAAACAAAGAAAACTTAGGACGGGTGAAAAGAACTCCGGAAAGAAACATGAGGATTTATCTTGCAAATATTGGAGATGATTGACTATCTTGAAGAGAAGCGCACCAGTTGAAAAGAATTTCAAGACAACTCCAGTTGAACAAAAGGATTAGCATTCCCATAAATTATGAGAACGCTACTTAGGAAAGATATGAAATCACCACTTGACATTGAAGCAACTCCAATTACCATATTCATAACAAACAAGGGATGAGGCTTACGAAACAAGCCAGAACAAATACATACCCACTATGCACTTGTTGGAAAAATAATCCTAGATACCTACTTGAATTCCCACCTAAGAACTCCTGAAACTTTCTGGTTATGCAATCAGGTGTTGGAGATACAGGGAGGCAATATATCTCACACGACTAACAAGCCCTACACTCCAACGGTATCCACCCATCAACACATAACCAAAGGCTTCGGAACTCCATCTATCTCGAACCCTCGAAAACACAACGATACCAAACATGGCAATACCCCGGACGCCTCCCTAGTACTGGGTGACTCCAGCCTTATCTCGCCACGAAAATTATTGAAGTAATTTCGAACATCCTCTATCTTGAGATACTAAGGAAATTGAATGATAACGATGTGCAAAAAATCCCTCAGAGCTCTACTCCTCGATAACAGGAGGCACCAAGTACAGAACTTTGTCATATCGGCATCATATAGATTCCAAAATATCCGTGTGATCCTAAAAAATTTTGAGCGAGAATAAGAGTAGAATAAAATTCCTAAGTCGAATACCTCACCAGAGTATAGAAGAGGAGTAAAAGAAACCTAATCTCTAATATATAACTAGACTCAATTTTGTTTTTTACTAGGCTCGACTCAGCTAAGTTTGATCAATCAAGGGGGCTCCTAGGTCGGTACAGGCTCTGATACCAAGTTTTCACGCCCAAGATGCGATCCTATCCTTATTTTGGCATGAGGGCCTCGACAGGGATAGAAGCGCATCTCGTCATTTTGCAAGAATGGATATCATTACAAGTACATGTACAGAAGAGATGAGTATATGGAATTATCTTACGCTCGCCACAAGCTACATCTATAACACATCCATAGAACAACATATTCAAACATCATACATAAGAGCAGGGTCCGACTACCGACAAAATCAAACAATAAATTGACATCCATCCTTGCTATCCCAGGCTGCCACCTGGAACCCATCCTAGATCGAAGAAGAAGAAGAACTCCAAATCAAACAAGCATCTCTCTCACATCAAAGCATCGCATTACCTGTACCTGCAACTGTTGTTGTAGCAATCTATGAGCCACAAGGACTCACCAATCTCATTTCCAAGGGTATCAAGACTATTACAGCTTAATGGGTGAGGTATGGTTACGTGGTGAGGTTGCAACAAGCGACTAAGCATTTACTTGAGTGTCTAACTTACGAATACAAAAAGTAAATTATGGTGGTCTATGCATAACGGACGTGAACTAGTAATGATCACTAACTGATCCTGAACACCTACTTATGTCAAACATAACTCCACCGTGTTCTCTCTAAGATAAGGACTCATGAGAAGAGACAGTCATGGTTACGCACATAGTTGGTGTATTTTATTAGAGTTTACTTCAAGTTTGCTATGACCGGGTGTCAAACAAAGTTTCCAAGTTGCCACATAACCGCGGGCACGTCTTTCTGAAAGATTTAACCCTGCAGGGGTGCTCCAACTTGTCCATCAAAAATTAACCACACGTCGCGTTGGAATTCCTAAACCGTGGAATCACCCGTAGTATTTGCGGAATCCCGATGGAAAATCTCAACTTTGAGATAGCCCGAAGTGTCATCGAAATCCCATGCGCAAGACGTTCGAGAAAGGTAAAACAAGTCGAGAAAGGCCGCCCGACATGTCGACGAACCCAATAGGAGACGCGTATCTTGTTCTCAGGAAACAACCAGATGAACACTACGTACGGCGACCTGATAGAAATCCCTCGAGTTGCCCCGAGGTGGCCCCACAAGTGGCTCTATTTTGGACCAACACTAATGAGGAGCACTGGCCCGGGTTGTTGATTAAATATCCTCGGGTTAATTACTCCCTATGTACGTTTATTAGTTATTAGCCAAATGTAGTACAAATGTTGGGCCTTGCGAAACAAGTCTTGTCCTAAAATGAAAATCAAGGGGGTCCCCATAACAACCCCGAGCATATTAGGAGCGCTCAATTATGGAACATAACACTGGTACACAAGTAACTAGGGGCAACAAAACTAGAACAAAACACCGAGAAAAAGGCCAAGCCTTCCACCTTTTACCAAGTATATATGTGCATTAAATTAAATAGCAATAATATTGCGATATAAAAAAATATCTGTGTTGTCACATGGAAGCAATTGCACCTGCAGCTAGAAACGCTATAAGAAGGGCTGAGCAAGCGATAACATAGACAAACAATGGTTTATTGGGAGGTGGAGGGTTAGAGGCTTATTATGGCAATGTTGGAAGGCTTGACAAACAAGTGGTAGGTAGTGAGACATAACGATAAAAAGCAGGACAACTAGCATATAAATGATAGTACTGGTATCCAAGGAAATGTGTCATCTTGCCTGAGATCCCGCTTGGAAGAAGAACGAATCCATGAAGAAGACGAGCCAACGTGGTCGAACGAATCCTCACACTCCGAACGCTTTCGAAACTCTATCGAGAATAAGCAATCCAGAACAAACAATCAACAATTGATACACCACAACATATGGATGAGATGATGCACAAACTAATATGATTCATGTGCATTTAATTATGCAAGGCATGGCAAAGAACACAAGAAATACTACACACTAAGTGAAGCTCAATATGCAATGAGTTGCATATTAACGAAACTCCACATTCGAATAGTTCAATCTCGTTTAGGTACTCATAAATATGAAATGTTTTTAAACATGGAAAGAGGTGAAACATGAACAACTATATCATCTAGGCTTTTTAAATGAGGCCGGAAGCAACATATAGCATTTTCGAAACAACCCCATATGCAAAATATGAATTTGGTCCAGATCTGAACTAACCATATTTTATATTAGTTAAACATAAAAATAAAGTGTGTCATGAGATTCTACATGTTATTCTAGTCGATTTACATGTATAGAACATCTCAAAAGGAGCTACGGTCTAAAAGTTATGACCCGCACAAGATAATATGCCATGAATGCAAAATGCATGAAAATGACAACCACAAGCACTTCAAAACATGTAGGCAACAAGATAATATGATTCTACATGAAATTCTAAGCAAGCTTCATATATGGCATGTCCAAAATGGAGCTACGATTCAACCATAACTACCAACATAAGTTTTGGTAGAAATCTGCCCAAAACAGCAAGATGGCATATTGCACACATGAAAACAACAAGCTACAAGATTCTAAATTGCACGAACTAAGAATGGGGCAGTAGCATATAACACAACTTCATTTCATCTTGATGTATCATACTCAAAATATGCATGGATCACATGGTAGGAAGCTCACAATATTGCTAATTAAAAACAGTTCCAGACTAGGTGAAAATAGTAGTTTTGACAATGCGGTTTTTATCACGAAGGAATTTTGACAGCAATAAAATTAGCAACATGGTAGTAGACATTATAGTATGTTGCCATAAGCTATAGGGCATATTATGGCATGAAAATTTACAACATGGTAGTAGACATTATAAGATACAAATAACTCCACTACATAAACCCCAAAGGGGTTCTGGATCACTAGTAAAACACATACCAAGATAGCAACAAAACGTTACATATTCTAGACTTAGAAATATTTTAGCATCTCAAAATAGCAGAATTTTTATAGCATGTTGGCAACAAGAAAATAACACCTAAAAATGGATTATCTTGGCAGATAAAATGACCAGGGGATAGTGCACATGTCAAAGGGCATATATCATGTTCAACACCAATTCATATCATGCATGGATTAAATCACACGAAAATAGCAAAAGGGTATCATGGAAAAATGACATGCACTCAAACATCCTCCAATGACAAAACTAAATGCACAGTTAAATTCTATGGATTTTTCTACCCCGAAAACATATATAATATGCATAGGTTCATGTAGGGAAATAAGTCATAATTAATTATGCAAGCTTATGGCCTAATCCCCTTCTAGCAATTATAAGTACAAGTTAAATGCAAATGTTACAATGGACAAGTTTGTCAAGCATGAAAATGCTATGTCGATACATGAACATTTTAATATATTGGGGGGTCAATTCCAATGCACGGTAAATAAACATGACAATGCCAAATAATGGCAATTATGCAAAATGGTGCAAAACAATGAGTGTAAGTACTTCAAACATGGATGAAAATGACATATAAATAATCTACACATTTTTTGAGCATTTTTCATATGTAAATATTTGGATCCGGTGCACGATTATTTATTTATGAGCAAAACAAAATGATGGTTTTCCCTGAAATTATGAAATGTCATGTTTAATAGATAAATTCGTCCACCGGGGAAAAAACCAACGAAGGCCGAAACTGCATTGGGCCGAAACTAGACATGGGTGCAGGTTAGTAATAAGGCACACGGGGCGCTAAATAGTGGTGTAGGGGCGGCTGGGCTAGCTCACCCAGCGGGCCGAGCCCATGTCGGTGCGCAAGGCAGACGGAGGCGACTGGGTTTGAGGGGAGTTGGGCCAAGCACGGCCCAAGCGCTGGCTGGGCAGGCGCTGAGGCTATGAGGCGGTCGTCCTCCTCGTCCCCATACGAACTTGACGAGGGAGGCGACCATGGCGAGGCAGGGGCGACTAGAGGCGAGCGGGGCTGCCGGAGGGGTCGGGGACGGGCGGATCAGAGGGTGGCGGCCCGGATCTGGCGGTTGGAAGCGGCCGGTGCCGGCAGGGCTGGTCTTCCATGGGGCTTCGGCATGCAGGGGAGAGAGAGGAGACTAGCAGGTGGTGAGAGGAAAGAAGGAGAAGGGAGAAGGAAGAGAGAGGAGGGCACGGGGGCGGCCAGGTCTGACGAGGCAGTGGCCTTCGGGAGCTCCGGCGAGGGGCGGTGGCCATTGAAGGAGTTGCGGGAGGCAGAAGCTGCGGGGGGACGTTGCGATCACCGGACATGTCTAGTTTGACCGCGGAAATGTCCGGTGGTGGGTGTTTTGGGCGTTTTCAGCCCTAGATCCTAGATTTGAGGGCTGAAATTGGCTAGGGAGGTGGGATCTCAGGGAGAGGGAGGTGGAGCTGGCAGGTCGAGTTTTTCTGGGGGGTGGCTTCAATTTGGCAAGGGGGAAACCCTAGTGGAGTGAGAGGCTCTCTCTCCACAAAGTGGTTTATATATAGGGGATGGAACTAGGGTGGGTTGGACCTCGTCTGTCCGATTGCGATCCGATGACCACGAACGGAGGGGCAAGCTAGGTTGGGCTACTGGTCTGTGTAGTTGGGCTAGGTGGGGATGAGAGAAAAAATTGTGGCCCGTGACATGGGTTTAAAACACCGAAAAACGTCTGACGAAAAAACCGATGACCACACAACTAAAGTTGTCCCTTCGGGTATCTAATGGACATTGATTGCGACGAAATTTGGCAGGCGGTCTACCTACAATATAACAAGACTGGACGCCCACTTTCGACCCAATCCGAGAATATTTTATATGCACTTTAAAAATATATTTTATTGTTACTACGGGCGCGTGCATGTGTGGTTTCTCTCAGAATGGTCAGCAACGAGAACGGAGAGAACCGACGAACACGAACGGATGCAAGTTTTCGAAAACGAGTGACGATGCTATGTAGATGATGGAAATGATGCAATGATGAATGCGACAAACAAACGAATCACATGACGAGAATGGAAATAAAAGGGGAATCTTGTGGAGCGTCGTTCTGGGGCTGTTACATGAGTGTTGGTCCAAACGGGCTGCCTACGGGGTCGCCTCAAGGAAACTCATGGATTGGTTTTCCTCGTAGCTAGTCCCATCTGTTTGTGTCCTGAGAACGAGATACGTGGCTCCTATCAGGTTCGTCGACATGTCGGGCGGCCTTGTTGGATTGTTTTAACTTTCTCGAACATCTTGTACACTGTAGTTCCGAGGATACTTTGGGCTATCTCGAGGTTGAGGTTTTCTACCGGGATTCTGAGGATACTGCAGGCTATTCCGTGGTTGAGGTTTTCCGATGCAACATGTGGCTAATTTGTGATAGATGAGTTGGAGCACCCCTGTAGAGTTAAATCTTTTTGAGAAGTTGTGCCCGCGGTTATGTGGCAACTTAGATTTTTTTTAACATTCGGTCATTGAAAACTTAAAGTAAACTCAAATAAAATACACCAACTATGTACGTAACCATGATTGTCTCTTATTCTTCATGGTGGGGTTATGTTTGACTTGTAAGTAGGTGTTCAGGATCACTTAGTGATCATCACTAGTTCACGTCCGATTATGTGTAGATCACTTGGTGCTTGTTAAAGCCTCACCAGTTAACCATACCTCACCCATTAAGTTTTGTTGTCTTAATACCCTTGGAAATGAGATTGCTGAGTCCCTATGGCTCACCGATTACTGCAACAATAGATGCAGGTACATGTGATGAGATGCTTTGACGTGACAGCGATGCTTGTTTGATTTGGAGTTCTTCTTCTTCATCATCAATCATCGGATGGGTTCCAGTCCGATAGCCTGGGATAGCAAGGATGAATTACGTTTTTATTGTTCGATTTCGTCTCTAGTCAGACCTTTCTCTTATGTATGATGATTGAATATGTTGTTGTATTGATGTGGTCATGATTTAGCTTGTGGAGAGTGTAAGCCAATTCCATATACTCATATCTTCTTTACATTTACTTGTAATGATATTCATTGTTGTGAAACGACGAGATGCGCTTCTATCCATGTCGAGGCCCTCAAGCCAAAATAAGGATATTATTGCATCTTGGGCGTTACAAGTTGGCATTAGAGCAGTACAGACCTTGGAGCCCCCTTGATTGATCACACTTGGCTGAGTCGAGTCTAGTGAAAAACTATTTTCAGTCTAGTTATATATTGTATATTCGGATTCTTTTTACTCCTCTTCTGTGCTCTAGTGAGGAATCCTGACGTATGAATTTAATTCTACCCTTCTTCTCACTCAATTTTTTTAGGATCACGCGGGTATTTTGGAACCTCTATGATGCCGATGTGATGGAACTCTATACTTGGTGCCTCCTGTTCCAAGGAGTAGACCTTCATGGGGTTCTTGACACATCGTTATCGTTCAGTGTCCTTAGTATCTCAGCATGAGGATGCTCGAAACGCTTCAATACTTTGCTTGGTGGAAAATAGTGTCGTGACTTTCCCCAATACTGGTGGAGATAGCTCGGATGATCTACCAGGTCCAGTATTGTTGTTTTTTGAAGGTCTGAGGTAGACGAGCTTGCGGAACTTCTCGGATATGTGTTGAGGGTTGCGGGTGCGGTTTTGCAGCTGATTACATTGAGTAAGTTCCTCGACCCGCAACTTGATAGCATAACCAAGCAAGATGTCGGGAGTTCTCAGGTGGGAATTCAAGTAGTTACCTATAATTATCCTTCCAACAAATGCATAATGTATTATGTATTTGTTTCTGGATAATTTGCAAGCTTCATCCTTTGTTTTGTTGGAATATGGTAATTTGAGTTGCTTTGATGTCAAGTGGTGATTTCATATCTTTCCTAAGCGGTGTTCTCATATTTCTATGGGAATGCTAATCTTTTGCTCAATCAAATTTTTGTGTGAAGTATTTCCATCCAGAGTGCTTCTCTTCAAGATAATTCAGTCCTCTCCAATAATTGCAAGATCTATCCTCATTTTTCTTTCCGGAGTCCTTTTCATCTATCTATGTTGGTTTTCTTTTGCCCACCCACCCACCTTTTTTCTTCCGGAGCCAAACATCTCGAGTCAAGTGTCCTTTTATTCAGGTGAAGTCTATGTATCTGTTTTCTTCAATGTTACAATCTGTTTTTTTCATATCAAGATCCTCAAAAGCTTCAAGTTCACCGTTCTTTTTTCTTCTTTTCTTTTCCGGTGGATCCAATCAAGATATTGAGCTTCATCATATTCTTTTCATTCCTTAAAAAAAATCATGCGGAAATTCTTATCCAAGCCTCTCTTGTTTAGTCACCTATCATTATTCTATCCGGAGTGCTAAAGATATCTCGGAAGACTCGTGGTTTCATTCAAAATCCTTTCAAATGATTTCAAGGTTCTCAACCTCATTGAGCTTTCATTTGTACCGGTGCAATCTCTTCCTAGGCAATCATTTCAAAGGTGTTTCCTTTGAGTGGGCCCATAACCCACATGTTTTTCCTAGGATCTTACCTGGCTATTCTAATCTTTTTCGGAGATCTCAAGTTTTATCAAATATGACATAAGAATGATTTCCATCAGTCATAATTCCTTCTCCAAGACTGCTTTGAGTTATTTTCATCATTGGCTCAACCGTTCTTTATTCATTGTTCTATAGTTCTCAGCAATTCATGCTGGTGTTTGTCGTCATCATTCTCAGGTTGGAAGATCGAAGGAGAGTTTCTCTAAAATCCTTGACCGTTCTTTTGGAGATTCATGGTTTCACCTTGTTGCTATCCTCTCAAATTGTTTTCGATGATGAGAAATTCCCTCCATATCTATCCGTGGCATTTCGGAGTTGTTTTAATTTATCGATCCTCCGCATGCCATCATTTTAGAAGAATTCTTTGTTCTCAGCTTTCAACTTTTGTTCTCAAATTCTTCTCAATTGTTGTCTCTCCATTCGTATCCCAGTTATTCTCGTGCCTTGTTGAAGTTTTTGGCTAGACGGATCATGATCTCTTTGTTCTCATGTATATCTATTCATTCTTAGTATCCTCATTCATTTGTGAATTCTTACGTGTGTTCTCGTTCAAGAATTCTTCAACTTCATGCGATCTCTCTCCAATCTCTAAAGAAGAATAAGTAGTATGCCAAATCTGTTTCTTATCATCAATTTAACTTGATGAAGGATAATCAAAACATAATTTCTTATTATTTTTTCATCATGTTGATTTCAATCCTTCTTCCGGAGTTGTTCATGATCGCAATTCTCGAGTCTAAGTTTTTCATCTTTTCTTTTTCGGAGTTTCAAGTTTTCTCAAGTATCTCTCCGCGAAGCTTCATCTAAATCATTGGAAGGATTCAACCTTGTTCTTTTGAACCTTCATTTCCTTTTGATCATTCTTTTGTATATGGAGGTTCTTCTTGGTGGTTCCTCAAGGATATAATTCATTCTCAAAGTGTTCTTCAAGATTCTTGTTAGAGGAGCTCAAATATATTTTGTGTTGCCTTTCAAGTGCAATTCTTTCTCCGTTGTCTTTTGTGATGGTGTTATGGAGTTCTTGATTCATGAGGAGTCTCGAGGAGAATTTTTCAAGAATGAAATATTTAAACCCATTTCTCTTCCTCGGAGCTATCTTGGTTTGGATTTGACCTAAATATTTTCCTAAGTATTGTGGCTATTATGGTGTTGATCCAAGTTCTCAATGCATCCTCGTGGTGGAAGAAGGTTTGCATATCTTGTTGCTCCCAAGAAATCTGTGTTTTTGTTAGTGGCGGGTTGTCACCTCATAATTTTGAGATGTTTTTATAAGCCCACAACAAGCTTGTTCTTTCCATTGTTCATTTTACAGCAACTCCATTCAATCCTTATTTCTCAGAAACACATCAAATATATGTACATGACATTTGCATTCGTGAGAAAATTGTTGGGGACTTTCCATAGGTGATGGGGACTTCCCATATCAGTTTTAGCTCATATAGGTGATGGGGACTTCCCAAAAAAATTCTCACGAATGCAAATGTCATGCACATATAGGTGATGTGTGTATGAACATTTTGATATCTTATTTGCATTTTTCCGAGTTAGTATGAAATAGTTATGAAGTTTTCAAATGACAGTCAAATGGTCAAAGGACAAAAGCACAATATGAGCAAAGTGATGTGGGCATGACCAAGTGTTTTCCAAAACTAAGGGTATTCATGTCGACAGTGACACAACGAAGGGCACATATACACTTACCCCATAATTAAATAACCGTGCCTCTGACCGAAATAAATTATATATAGAAAATGCTTAGAATTTCATGTAGTTTCACAATATGCCACTTTCAACCATGTTTAAAACGCTTAAACTTGCTGATTGCATTAATTTGCACGATTGCCATCTTAAAATGGATTGTCTCATAACTACATAATCGTAGCTCCAATAAAATTGATCTACATATGTAACTTGCCTAGAAAAAAAGGTAGAATAATATAGTGGTATTTATTTTGCTGTTGAACAACTCTAAAATTGTGTCCTAGGCAGAACACTAGCAAATTCTAAAATTACATGTGGGGACTTTCCTAAATTGTTATTCATTGTCTGGCCTCATTTAAACTTTTATAAATGTGTAGTCTATTGGTGTTTCCTCTCTTTCCATGTTTAAAAACAGTTAATATTGACGAGTACCTAAATGATAGTGAACTAAATAATTTGAATGTGGAGTTTTGTAAATGTGCAACTCGTTGCATATTGAACTTCACTTAATTTGTAGTGTTTGATTGTTGTGTTTGCCATGCCATACATAATTTGTAGTGTTTGATTGTTGTGTTTGCCATGCCATACATAATTAATCCAGATATGCATCATACTTTATTGCGCATCATGTCATGTATATGTTGTGGTGTTTACCTATGTCATTTGTTTGTTTCCGGATTTGCTTCTCCTCGTTAGTGTTCTGAAAGCATTTGGAGTGTGAGGATTCGTTCGACTACGCCCCGTTCGTTTACTTCATGGATTCGTTCTTCTTCCAAGCAGGATCCCAAGCAAGATGACCATTTCCCTAGACACCACTACTATCATCGCCAAGCTAGTTGTCTCTCTTCTATCGTTATGTCTCGTTACCTACCACTTGTATGTCAAGCCTCCCAACATTGCCATGAAAAGCCTCTAACCCGTCCACATCCTAGCAAACCATTGTTTGACTATGTTACCGCTTGCACAACCCTTCTTATAGCGTTGTTAGTTGCAGGTGCAGGTTGTTTCCATGTGACAACATGGATATCTTGAGATATCACAATATTATAGCTATTTAATTTCATGCACCTTTATACATTGCAAAAGGTGGAAGGCTTGGACGTTTGCTCGGTGTTTTGTGCCACCTTTTCCGCCCTAGTTACTTGTGTATCGGTGTTATGTTCCATATTAAGTGCTCCTAACATGCTTGGAGTTGTTATGGAGACCTCCTTGATTTTTGTTTTACTGACAAGGCCAAACATTGGTACTATTTGGTTAATAAAAACTAAAATTTGCATCGGGCATGATCACCCCGTGGATAATTAATCAACAACCCGGGCCAATGCTCCTCATGAGTGTTGGTCCAAAACAGGTGGCCTGCAGGGCCACCTCGAGGAAACCCAGGGATTGGTTTTCCTCATAGATATTCCCATCCGATCGTGTCCTAAGAACGACATACGCGACTCCTATCGGGTTCGTCAACACGTCAGGCGGCCTTGTGATACGTCTCCAATGTATATATAATTTTTGATTGTTCCATGCTATTATATTATCTGTTTTGGATGTTTTATATGCATTAATATGCTATTTTATATTATTTTTTGGACTAACCTATTAACCTAGTGCCCAGTGCCAGTTTCAGTTTTTTTCCTTGTTTTTGAGTATTGTAGAAAAGGAATATAAAACGGAGTCTCAACAGAATAAAATTCTACGATTAATTTTCTTGGACCAGAAGGAACCCAGGAGACTTGGAGAAGAGGCTAGAAGATCTATGGGTGGGCCACAAGCCACATGGGCGCGTCCTAGGGGGGTTTGGCTTGTGGGGCCCTGTAGCTCCACCAACCCTAATTCTTTGTCTATAAATTCAAGAATATTCCCACAATACAAAAGCGAGCCACGATAATATTTTTCTGCCGCTGCAACCTCTATTCCTGTGAGATCCCATCTTGGAGCTTTTTCCGGTAATCTGCGAGAGGGGGATTCGATCACGAAGGGCATCTACATCAACACCATTGCCCTTCCGATGATGCGTGAGTCATTCACTACAGACCTTCGGGTCCATAGCTAGTAGCTAGATGGCTTGTTCTCTCTCTATGTTCTTCAATACCATGTTCTCCCTCATCTCCATGGAGATTTATCTGATGTAATACTCTTTTGCGGTGCGTTTGTCGAGATACAATGAATTGTGGGTTTATGATTAGATTATCTATGAATATTATTTGAATCTTCTCTGAATTCTTATATGCATGATTTCATATCTTTGCAAGTCTCTTCCAGTTATTGCTTTGGTTTGGCCAACTAGATTGTCAATTCTTGCAATGGGAGAAGTGCCTAGTTTTGGGTTCAATCTTCCGGTGTCCTCACCCAGTGAAAAATTAGGGGTAGCGAGGCACATATTTGTATTGCTGCCATCAAGGATAAAAAGATGGGGTTTTCATCATATTGCTTGAGTTTATCCCTCTACATCATGTCATCTTAATTAATGTGTTATCCGGTTCTTCATGAACTTAATACTCTAGATGCAGGCAGGAGTCGGTTGATGTGTGGAGTAATAGTAGTAGATGCAGAATCGTTTCAGTCTACTTGACATGGACGTGATGACTATATGCATAATCATTGCCTTGGATATCGTGATAACTATGCACTTTTCTATCAATTGCTCGACAGTAATTCGTTCACCCACCGTATTATTTTCCTAAAAGAGAGAAGCCTCTAGTGAAACCTATGGCCCCCAGGTATATTTTCCATATTATATTTTCAGATCTATAATCCAAAAATACCTTGCTGCAATTTTATTTAATTTTATTTAGTTTTACTTATAGCAATATTTTATATCTATCTCTATCAGATCTCATCCTTGCAAGTAACCGTGAAGGGATTGACAACCCCTTTATAGCATTGGATGCAAGTGTTTGATTGTCTATGTAGGTGCATAAATTGGGGCCTTGCTTGTACCACCTACTGGATTGATACCTTGGTTCTCAACAACTGAGGGAAATACATATCTACTTTGCTGCATCACCCTTTCCTCTTCAAGGGAATACCAACACAAGCTCAAGAAGTAGCAAAAGGGATTTCCGGCGCCATTGCCGAGGTGGATACATAGCAAGTCTTCATCAAGCCTACCAAGTACCCATCACAAACTCATCTCTTGCATTTACATTATTTTCCATTTGCCTCTCGTTTTCCTCTCCCCCACTTCTAAAAAGATTTTCAGAAAAAAAGCCAAAAAGACTTGCCCTTTTATTCACCTTTCTCCCGTTCGTCTTTTCCTTTGCTTTTTGTTTGCTCGTGTGTTAGTTCACTTAAACTCATGGCTAGCCTTACTACTATCGCTAATACTCCCGAGAGTGAAGTTCTTAATTTTAAGCAAAGGGGGGAGAAAACTTAAAAGGGCAAAATAGAACTTAAAAGGGCAAAATAGTTCACTTAAACTCACGGCTAGTATAGAATTTGCAATGCTCAAAATAGATCTACTCGTAAGCAATCTACTACCGTTCTCCTTCGCAATTTTTATGTGGGTGTTTCTCCATGGAATAGATATGTTATAGATAACATTAAGGGGGAAATTTCTTGGGAATCCATACCTTTTATTCTTATAGTGCTATGATAAATTTGGTAGGTTCACCCCCAATCATGGTTAATCAAACAATCTTAACTTTGGAACATGTGATACGAAGGCTTGATACTATTGAAAATAAAGTTGCTACTATAGAGCTTATTGAAAATTTGGATAAAAAGATTCATAATCAAATTTCTCAATATGGATCTAAGGTAGGTGTTACCTTAAAAATTCTAAGTGAAAAAGAACCCATAGTTAAAGAAAAAATTGGATCAAGATTCCTCTAGAATTGGCAAGCTAGAGGACATTATTACCAACTTGTGTTCTGCTTTTGCCTCGGTTCAAACCACTCCAAATTTTACTCCTTATAAGAATGCCAAGTTTTTTTATGTCCCTAAAAATAAGGGTGGATCCTCTATAAAAGAGGATGAAGATCGTAAGATGATAAATATTCACCCCACCTTTATCAATATTGTTAGGGAACCAATTGCCACAAGTGAATCTCCTGACTTCTTTCCTGGGAGCATTATTATTGATAAGATCAAAGAACCTCCTAGGATTTAGAAGTGTGCAATCGAGGAGTGGCATACCAAAGATGACAATACCTAGATCTATTGCGTTATGCCTAGCTAGGGGCGTTAAACAATAGCGCTTGTTGGGAGGCAACCCAATTTTATTTTTATGTTTGTGTTTTTGTTTATGTTATTGAGTGTTTTACACATTATTACATATTTATTAATTGTGTTTTGGTGTTTTAATTAGTGTTTGAGCCAAGTAAGACCTTTGGGATGGTCTACGGTGATTGTTGATTTGATCTTGTTAAAAAATAGAAACTATTGCGCTCAGTCCAAGAATTTTATAAATTCACCAGGGAGACGAATGAGTCTAAAATTTTTAAACAAGATTTATATAAAAAATTCCTAGAGTTTCCTAAGTTTTCAGAATTTTTGGAGTTACATAAGTATTTGAAGTTTATAGATTGCTACAGACTATTCTGTTTTCCGTAGATTCTGTTTTCTTTGTGTTATTTGCTTATTTTGATGCATCTATAGGTTGTATCGGGGGTATGAACCATGGAGAAGTTGGAATACAGTATATATTACACCAATATAAATAAAAAATGAGTTCACAACAGTACCTAAAGTGGTTTATTTTTCTTATACTAACGGATCTCACGAGTTTTCTGTTGAGTTTCGTGTTGTGAAGTTTTGATGTTTTGGGTAAAGATTTGATGGACTATGGAATAAGGAGTGGCAAGATCCTAAGATTGGGGATTCCCAAGGCACCCCAAGTAATATTAAAGGATGCCAAAGAGCCTAAGCTTGGGGATTCCCCAGATGGCATCCCCTCTTTCGTCTTCAATCCATCGCTAAATTTACTTGAGGCCATATTTTTATTCACCACATGATATGTGTTTTGCTTGGAGCGTCTTGTATGATATGAGTCTTTGCTTTTTAGTTTTCCACAATCATACTTGCTTCACACATCTTTTTATAGAGACACACATGAGTCGTGAATTTATTAGAATACTCTATGTGCTTCACTTATATCTTTTGAGCTAGGCAATTTTGCTCTATTGCTTCACTTATATCTTTTTAGAGCACGGTGGTGTTTTATTTTATATAATAATTGAACTCTTGTACCTCACTTATATTATTTTGAGAGTCTTTAAACAGCATGGTAATCGGTTTAGGTTGTGAATTTAGTCATAATATAATGGGCATCCAAGAGGGATATAATAAAAACTTTCATATAAAGTGCATTGAATACTGTGAGAAGTTTGATTCCTTCCATAAAGTTTGGAGATATAAAGATGGTGGTGTTAGATTCATGCTAGTGAGTAACTGTGGATTGGTATAAATACTTTTGTTAAAGGTTTGTGATTCCCGTAGCATGCACGTATGGTCGACCGTTATGTAACGAAGTCGGAGCATGATTTGTTTATTGATTGTCATCCTTTGTGTGAGGGTGGGGAGCGCGCGATGGTTAACTCCTACCAACCTCTCCCCTAGGAGCATGCGTCTAATACTTTGCTTAGATAATGAATAGAATTTTGCAACAAGTATGTGAGTTCTCTATGACTAATGTTGAGTCCATGGATTATACGCACTCTCACCCTTACACCTTTGCTAGCCTCTATAGTATCGTGCAACTTTCGCCGGTGCATAAAACCCACCATATACCCTTCCTCAAAACAGCCACCATACCTACCTATTATGGCATTTCCATAGCCATTCCAAGATATATTGCCATGCAACTTCCACCATTCCATTTATTATGACACGCACCATCATTTTCACATTGCTTTGTATGATCATAAGATAGCTAGAATGATGTTTTCATGGATTGTCTAATTTTGATGTCATTTGATATGCTAGATTGTTGCACATCCCGGTACACTGTCGGAGGCATTCATATAGAGTCATATTTTGTTCTAGGTATCAAGTTGTAATTCTTGAGTCGTAAGTAAATAAAAGTGTGATGATCATCATTATTATAGCATTGTCCCATGTGAGGAAAGGATGATGGAAGCTATGATTCCCTCACAACTTGGGATGAGACTTCGGACTTTAAAAATAATAAAAGAGGCCAATGAAGCCCAAATAAAAAAAGAGAGGCCAAAGATTCCCACCAAAAAATGAGAGAAAAGAGAGAAGGGAAAATGCTACTATCTTTTATTTCCACACTTGTGCTTCAAAGTAGCACCATGATCTTCATGATAGAGAGTCTCCTACTTTGTCACTTTCATATATAGTAGTAGAAATTTTTCTTTATATAACTTGGCTTGTATATTCCAATGATGGGCTTCCTAAAATTGCCCTAGGTCTTCTTGAGAAAGTGAGTTGGATGCACACCCACTTAGTTTCTTTTTGATATTTCATACACTTATAGCTCTAGTGCATCCGTTGATTGGCAATCCATAATCACTCACATTGATATCTATTAATGGGCATCTCCATAGCCTGTTGATACGCCTAGTGGATGTGAGACTATCTTCTCATTTTCCTCATAACCTCCACCGTATTCTATTCCAGCTATAGTGCTATATCCATGGCTCACACTCATGTATTGCCTGAAAGTTGAAAAGGTTTGAGAACATAAAAGGTGTGAAACAATTGCTTGACTTGTCATTAGGGTTGTGCATGATCTAAATACTTTATGTGGGGAAGATGGAGCATAGCCAGACCATATGATTTTGTAGGGATAACTGTCTTTTGCCATGTTATTTTGAAGAGACACAATTGCTTTGTTAGTATTCTTGAAGTATTATTGTTTTTATGTCAACATTAAGATTTTGTTTTGAGTCTTATGGATCTGAACATTCATGCCACAATCATAATTATTCCATGTATAAATATGTCAGGTAGCATTCCACATCAAAAATTCTGTTTTTATCATTTACCTACTCGAGGACAAGCAGGAATTAAGCTTGGGGATGCTGATATGTCTCCAACGTATCTATAATTTTTGATTGTTCCATGCTATTATATTATCCGTTTTGGATGTTTTATATGCATTCATATGCTATTTTATATTATTTTTGGGACTAACCTATTAACCTAGTGCCTAGTGCTAGTTTCTGTCTTTTTCTTGTTTTTGAGTATTGCAACAAAGGAATATCAAACGGAGTCCAAACGGAATAAAATTCTACGATGATTTTTCTTGGACCAAAAGGAACCTAGGAGGCTTGGATAAGAGGCCAGAAGATCTATGGGTGGGCCACAAGCCACATGGACGCGCCCTAGGGGGGTGCCCCCTGGCTTGTGGCCCCTCCATAGCTCCTCCAACCCTAATTCTTCGCCTATAAATTTAGGAATACTCCCACAATACCAATGTAGCGACCTGACCTGAAAGGTCGAATCTCCGGTGTTTCCGTACCATCCCAAGATCATGCTGGTACACACACGGTACATCAATGTATATATCAAAGGGAAATCACACAACATTATATTAATCGAAATCTCATATCGAGTCCTTTGTTACAATAAAAATTACAATAAAGTGGCTGAAAGCCAACTCATGAGAATTTCTAAATCTTGCAGAAGTGTCGAAGGTAGATGAGTCCATCTGACTCCAAGGGCATCTCACCGAGCGTAGAACGTGTCCTCACTCCTGGTCGGAAAAGTACTCTGCAACATGATACGTTGCAGCCGTGTAGGTCAGCATATGGAATATGCCGGCAAAGTCACAAGAGAGGGGTGAAAAGATAATCATCTAATCTACATGCTTATATGGCAGGTGGGGTGGTAAGTTTTTGCGTAAAGCCAATTTTTCCTACATCAAGAGAGGGATAAGCAAAAATTATTACTAAGTTGGTTGATTAATGAGATGGTTCCACCAACCAATTCTCATACCCAATTGTTAAATACCCACATCATCATATTAATTGTGTTGAGAATTCCGAATGTTTCAGTTCCTTTGGCTTAAGTCGTCCATGACCGTGGACTCGGCTAATCGATTAGGTTTGAGTACTCTGCAGAGTTTTGCACACATTCCCCACAAGATTTGGTCGCCTCCGTTTAATTTCTCGCACTTCAGGGTGTTTGAGAAACGGATGACCAAAACATGGTCTTCCAAAGGGTTTCCCTGCGACTCTGACGGTGCCCATCCTTTCCTACCGTTCTTCTACATCTCGTAGCACCGCCTGTCCAGGGTCACCACGATATCCAACCAAGCGAGAGCCCATAATGACTTGTGGCTGTGCAGGTAAGCCTTGGGTCTTGAAGCACCCATCCATCTCTTTGTGCCTGGGTGGACCTTTCCGCGTGAATACTGGCCATCTCCAGCATCACCTAGGCAAATCCACTGGTTTCTCCAGGGTGCCGTTCAACCATCATCCACCCAGAGGTATGTTGAAAACTCGGAGTCTTGAAATCTTGATCATTATGTAGGTCTTGAAATTATTAACTCTCTCAACTCTCATGAATCACACAACCAACCCCGTCTACTAATAGCATAGCAAAAAGTAAAACAACGTTTCCCGGGGCCAATGTGTCAAAGAGTTTGAGGGGGGTACCTACCACATGATACTACTACAATGTAACCAAGTTTCCAACTAACCTATCTTGCATGCAATTGGGGAAGATGGTAGAACTAATGCATATAAAACATGGGTAAACATGATCAAAGTGACTTGCCTGATTGATGATCTTCGTACTCGTGGGACTCTAAGTAACAAGCTTTGCACTCCGGATAATCTAACGAAGCAAACAAGCACTCAATAAGCATACAACAGAATATTGTAACCCACAAACATCAATCAAGAACTAGTAAACAGTCAAGACAAAACAATGCACAAATCACAAGTAAGGAAAACACACAAAGTTTTGTTTACTAGGAGGTGATTGATAAAACACTACTAACATAATAAAACTATTTTGAAATAACCAAAACAATTGTTGACAGCAAGGAAACAATAAAATATTTTTATTAATAAACAGAAGAAAATCAATTTAAGTTTGTTGAGAAAACTTTTGTAAAGTTTGTAAAAGTTTTGATAAACACTATATGAATCAACTATAGTTTTACTATCGAAAGAGCAAAACAAAACTTATTATTTATTAACAAAACATGTTCTTAACAGGGAAGAATTTTACAAATAAACTTGTCTTAGAAAACAAAATTAAATTATATAAAACTTTGTTGAAAGAAAACTATTACTAACTAGTTGTTTTAATCAAAATAAACCTATTTGAAAAGAAATTGTGATTCCTATATTAACAAAGAAATAAACTAAACAATTTTATATTTTTATTAACAATAAGTAAAACACTAAATGTTTAAATCAACAGAACCTACTAAACAAATTAAAACTAAGTTAAACTAACTAAAACTAAGTAAATAAAACTATACTATAATACTAGGCAGATTCTGTTTATAGCTAAAACACTAACAATGATCATCCTAAAAATCCTCAAACTAAACATGAGGATAGTCCTAACTAATACCAAACAGTAGCAAAAGGATTCATGTCCAAATATATTTTCAAACTCTAGTTATTCAGATTTGAATGATTTGAGAAAATTTGATTCAATTCAAATTTTATAGTTCAAATTTGGAATTTAAAAGTACAGTGTGAATCTACATGAAAAATGTGAGCTATTGCAAAAAGAATCAACTCAAAAGATTTAATAAATTAAAAGTTATAAGCAAAACAAAATTTGGATTCACTCTGTTAACTAAAACAAAAACAGAAAAGGGAAAAATCTACCGGACGGCCAGGGGGCTACGTGGCACTTTCCTATTGGTTGCGGGCGTGTGTGCACGAGAGCTTACGGGCAGGCGACCGGTCCGAAGAGGAAAACGATTCGGAATTAAATCCGATCTAATCTAACGCGTTGATTATGGATCCGACGGTCCAGGGAGCTTACGGAGGAAAGGTCGCCGGCGTTGGAGGTCTCCGGTGGATTCGAAGGTGGCGAAGACGACGGCGAGGAGCTCCGGTGGTCGAGGAAGGCAGCGAAGTGGTCCGGGCGGTTGCGGTGGACGTCCTGCGTCGAATGGTGAGGTCGGAGGTGCGAGGGGACGTCCGAGGCGACGGGCACGTGCAATGGAAGCTCCGGTGGTCGGAGTTACTCCGGCGAGGAATTGCGGCAGCCTTCCAGCGAGATAGGAGAGGGGTTTGGGGGGAAATGGATGCGGGGACTGGTCGGCTTTTATAGGACTGCGGGGGAGCGAGGGGGGTTAAGAGGGGCGAGAGATCCGGGGAGGGGAGAATGGGTCGGCGACGGCGCGCGCGAGAGGAGGGAGGTGACCGAGCGGGGCTAACGGTCGGTCGGGTGGGACCCGGTGGCAGCGAGAGGGAGGGCGAGGTTTCCGCGTCGGTCGGCCGGCACGTATTGAATTCACGAAATAAAGCCTGTGGGCCGGCCCGTTTTAATTCTAAAACCGTTACCGTTTTCTGTTTAACGTTTTTCCAGAGCGTTTCAAAAACCTTTAAAGCATTCAAATCATCTCTAGATATAGGAGTATTATAGATCAAAATTAACAGAATAATAAATACCATTTAATGAACATTTTTATTCTGTCATTTGAACACTTTCGAAAAAATAATATTTTTAGAAATTGCCTATTTGTTTTTAAAACCTTTTTGCAAATATTTTCAAAATAACTCCTGGTTATTTTTGTTCAAATAGATCACCAAGATGACCCTGGTGTGAAGTGTCATGTTACTCCCCTCTTATTTTGAACATTTTACCAAGATTTCAAATAGGTGAAAGCAACTTAGGGAAAGTAGAAAGGGCTTTCAGAATTTTAGAAAGAACATTTCAACAATACATGTATTCAAGCAATGATGATGATGGATGCATAGCTATATTTCATAACATTCCAAAATGGAATTTTGGGATGTTACAAACCTATCCACCTTAAGATGAATCTCGCCCTCGAGATTCGGGTTGGCTAGAAAATAGGTGCGGGTGGTCTCTACGAAGATCTTCTTCGCGTTCCCAGGTGGCTTCTTCCTCAGTGTGGTGACTCCACAGAACCTTACAGAACTTGATGATCTTGCTGCGGGTAACTCTGTTGTTAGTCTCAAGGATTCTGACAGGCTTCTCCTCGTAGGTCAGATCATTGTCAAGTTGTATGGCCTCTAGGGGCACGGTGTCTCGCAAAGGGATATCAGCCATCTCAGCATGGCATTTCTTCAGCTGGGACACATGGAACACATTATGAACTCCGGATAATCCTTCCGGCAATTCCAGTTTGTATGCAACTTCGCCTCTACGTTCAAGAATTTTGTAGGGGCCTATGAATCTGGGTGCTAACTTTCCTTTAACACCAAACCTCTTGATTCCTCGAAGCGGGGACACGTGAAGATAAGCTCGGTCTCCCACTTTATACGTCACTTCTTTGCGTTTGCTGTCAGCATAACTCTTCTCGCGAGATTGAGCTATCTTGAGTCTGTCACGAATCAACTTGACTTTCTCTTCCGAATCTCGGATAAGATCGGGACCAAAAAGTTGTCGGTCTCCAACACCATCCCACGTCAGTGGCGTTCTGCACCTCCTTCCATATAAAGCTTCGAAAGGGGCCATCTTCAGACTGGTCTAATAACTGTTGTTGTACGAGAATTCTGCGTAAGGTAAGTTGTCATCCCAACTAGATCCATAATCTAGCGCACAAGCTCTCAACATGTCTTCCAGAATCTGGTTGACTCTCTCAGTCTGTCCATCTGTCTGCGGATGGAAAGCTGTACTGAACTCTAGCCTTGTACCCAAAGTTTCATGTAACTGATGCCAAAACTTTGAGGTAAATTGTGTTCCTCTATCTGACACGATTCTCCTCAGAACTCCATGCAGACATACGATCCTGGTCATATATATCTTGGCTAGCTTAGCACTGGTATAGGTGGTCTTCATTGGAATGAAATGAGCTACCTTGGTCAAGCGATCTACCACTACCCAGATGGAATCATAACCTGAATGGGTCCTGGGTAATCCTGTGATGAAGTCCATACCAAGCTTTTCCCATTTCCACTCGGGTATCGGCAAAGGTTGGAGTAACCCTGCTGGTTTCTGATGTTCCGAATTTACTCGCTGACAAACATCACATATTGCAACGTGTTCCGCAATATCCTTCTTCATACTTGTCCACCAATAACTTTCCTTTAAATCCAGATACATCTTGGTATTGCCTGGGTGTATCGAGTAAGGGGAATCGTGGGCTTCCTGAAGTATCAACTTCCTGAGCTCTGGGTCATTGGGCACATAGATTCGGTTCTCAAACCACAAAGTTCCATGTTCATCCTCACGAAAACCTTTAGCCTTACCATCTTCCATTCTCTGCTTTATCTCAGCTACCTCCTAGTCCGATTTCTGGGCTTCACGAATTCTTTCGGTCAAGGTGGACTGAATTTCCAGTGTAGCAACATATCCTCTTGGAACTATCTCTAGCTTGAGCTCTCTGAGATCATCGGCTAACTCTTGGGGTAATCCTCCCGCTGTGAGTGTGTTTACATAAGTTTTCCGACTCAAGGCATCGGCTACAACATTGGCCTTACCTGGATGGTAATGTAATCTCATGTCATAGTCCTTGATTAACTCTAACCATCTCCTCTGTCTGAGGTTCAACTCCTTCTGCGTGAAGATATATTTCAGGCTCTTATGGTCGGTGTAAACATCACAACTATTTCCGATAAGAAAATGTCTCCAGGTCTTGAGTGCATGCACAATGACTGCTAGTTCCAAATCATGGGTGGCATAATTCAACTCATGAGGTCGTAGTTGTCTGGATGCATAAGGTACAACCTTTCCATCTTGCATGAGTACTCCTCCAAGTCCTTGACGTGAAGCATCACAATAAACCTGGAAGTCCTTCCGAATATTGGGCAAAATCAACACTGGGGCTGTGACCAAACGTTTCTTCAACTCCTGGAAACTGGCTTCACATTCCTCAGTCCAAACATACTTGGATTCTTTCTTCAACAACTCTGTCATGGGCTTGGCTATCTTTGAGAAATTCTCAATGAATCTCCGGTAATATCCGGCAAGTCCGAGGAAACTGCAGATCTCCTTAACTGAGGTGGGTGACTTCCACTCGGTGACGGCTTCAACCTTAGCGGGGTCTACGGCTATTCCTTCAGCCAAAATAACATGTCCAAGGAATCCGACTTCCGTCAGCCAAAATTCACATTTGTTGAACTTGGCATATAACTGATGCTCTCTTAGCTTTTCCAGAACTAAACGCAGATGTTCCTTGTGTTCTTCCTCGTTCTTGGAGAATATCAAAATATCATCGATGAACACCACGACAAACTTGTCCAAATATTCCATAAACACCTTGTTCATCAAATTCATGAAGTAGGCAGGAGCATTAGTCAAACCAAAGGACATGACAGTATACTCATACAAGCCATACCTTGTGGTGAAAGCTGTTTTGGGATATCCTGTTCACGAATCTTCAGTTGGTGATACCCTGATCGAAGATCGATCTTAGAGAATACTTTGGCGCCTACTAGCTGATCAAACAAGTCATTAATCATCAGCAGAGGGTACTTGTTCTTGATAGTCACCTCGTTCAAGGCACGATAATCGACTACCATTCTCAAGGTTTTATCCTTCTTCTCCACCAAAAGAACTGAGGCTCCCCAAGGTGAAGAACTTGGGCGTATATAACCTTTGTCCAATAACTCCTTAATTTGCTTCTTGATTTCCAACAGATCATTTGCGGGCATCCGATAGGGTCTCTTGGAAATTGGTGTTGTCCCTGGCTGTAACTCTATTAGGAACTCAATCTCCCTATCTGGTGGCATGCCTGGTAATTCTTCCGGAAATACATCCAGAAAGTCTTTTACCACAGGTACTTCCTCCTGAACAACTCCTGTGAGGGAATTTAACCGTGCACTCATCTGGGTGCGTCGGGATACATACTTAATCCTCTTGTTCTCCGGGGTGGTGAGTGAAACAGACTTGCTGGGACAATCAAGATTTCCTTCATACTTGGTCATCCAATCCATGCCTAGGATTGCATCCAATCCCTGGCATTCTAAGACGATGAGGTCGGTGGGAAAAACATGGTTTCCTATGTGAAGTTTCAGGGCATGGCATCCTATTCCTACCATCATCATACCTCCTGGGGAACTGACCTTAATGGGCTGTCTAAGGGTTTTGGTGGGCAAACCATACTTATCCACAACTACCCTTGATATGAATGGATGAGTTGCACCAGAATCAAAAAGTACTGTAACTGGACGTGAATGCAATAAAAACTTACCAACCACAGTCTCGGGTTGATCATAAACTTCTTCCACGTCAAGATGGTTCACCTGGGCACGAGGAAAAGGGTTTGGCTTCTTGGCTGCGGAGTTGCCATTTCCATTTCCCTGCTTGCTCTGGGGACACTCAGTAGCATAGTGCCCTGTCTTCTGGCACTTGAAACAGGTGATGTGGCTCAGATCCTTATGAGTAGGAACGTGACGGTGCTGGTTGTTGTTCCCATTCCCATTGTCAGTCTTGAAATTGCCATGGTTGGGACGGGCATTCCCATTTCCTCCATGGTTGTGCACAACATGAGTGTGCCTTCCAAACTTACCGGTCCCTGATCCGGTATTCCCTGAGTACGGGGAGTAGCGGAGCTTCTGATGAGCTCCAGAGTTAAACTTCCCCTGAGTGTACTTCCGCTTGCGATTCTCAATTTGCTGCTTTTTTCCCTCCAAGATGAGGGCCTTGTCCACCTGCTCTTGGTAGTTGTTGAAAGTAGCCACTACCAGTTGCATGCTCAACTCATCGTTGAGTCCTTCCAGAAACTTCTCTTGCTTGGCCGCATCATCGGCCACGTCTCCTGGTGCATAACGTGCCAATGTGCTGAAGTCATCCACGTACTGGGCCACAGAGCCATTTCCCTAGCGCAAGTTGCGAAACTCGCGCTTCTTCAGACTCATGGCTCCAGCTGAAACATGTGCGGTGCAGAAAGCTTGCTGGAACTGCTCCCAAGTTACATCAGCAATAGGATATGTGGTGGTGTAGTTCTCCCACCATGAAGCTGCTGGTCCTTCCAGTTGATGTGCGGAAAATCGCACCTTCTCAGCATCAGTACATCCAGCGGTGACAAGTTCTCTCTCCATCTTACGGAGCCAGTCATCTGCCACAATGGGCTCAGTGCTGCTGGAGAAAGTTGGAGGGTTCAATCTCAGAAAACGGGTGAGATTGTCAGTCTGGGGTGGATGGTGGTTGTTGTTGTTCTGGTTGTTGGTCTGATTCTGGATCAATAGCTGCATCAGTGCATTCTGTTGTTGAAGGAGTTGCATGACTTCCGGCGGGAAGGTGAAGTCGGGCTCACGTCGTGGAGGCATCTTGCTGTTTTTAGAGGGGTGAGAATTAGAATAGAACAAGGGCCTAAAAGGAGAAATTCACTACCCATATGCAATGCAACAAACATATCACACCAAACACTCATTCATTTATTCAATCAATGTAAAACATCGGGAATACAAATCTCAATCAAACTAAGCATCGACCTACGCTCTTAACGTTGAAAAATAAAAGATACATGGAGGGCATAACTAAAGTTTTCCTCAGATGTACATGGTGACTGAGTCTCCTCCAATGGTGCTCTCCTCATAGTCATCATCGTCGCTGATGAAAGGAGCCAAGTCTCCCTCAGGATGAAGATTTTCTCCCATGTCCATCTGTTCCTCCAGAGTGGCGATGCGAGTGTTCAGCTTGTCGATCCTCTCTAAGAAATCCTTCACCTCATACTAATGCTCGTACTCGGCTTCCCGTAAGTCAGCTTCAAGGTCAATCTCACGGTTCATCAGATTCTTGATTGTCTTCGTATCAGTACGAACTCGAAGCTCCAGAGTCCTGATGTGCGTCTCCAGGGTCTGGATATATGACATGGTGGAGTCTCCAGTGGGAGGGGTTATGATGTTGCCATGGGCATCTCTGCGGCAAACCATGCTGAGTCCTAGTGAAATGGTTCCACCTCTGTATTCCTCCTGAATACGTCCAAGGGCACGATGAATGGCCATGTCTCTTCCAAGTATCCAGCTGGGTGCCACGAACTTGAAGTCGATGGGTTTCTTCTGATTCCCAAAGG
Organism: Hordeum marinum; assembly: GCA_022496015.1. Taxonomy (NCBI): domain Eukaryota; kingdom Viridiplantae; phylum Streptophyta; class Magnoliopsida; order Poales; family Poaceae; genus Hordeum; species Hordeum marinum. The sequence continues at coordinate 297,961,640 of CM039675.1, read as the reverse complement.
TCTTCCCTGGGATGTGCACCTCGATCCTATAGCGCCCATCTTGTGGAAATGACATGATAGGAGTCCCGGTGATGCTCGGCAAAGCAATCCTCACGTCCTTGACGATTCTCATCAGCTCCTTACCAAAAGGCATCGTTGCGTCAGGCTGACAAAACTCCGTGATCAACACTGGGATGAAGATGTCCATCTATAAATTTTGAAATAATCGGAGAGAAATCAAAAATGAGTAGATGAGAGTATAAGAATTTTAAAGACAAAGAGATACAATACTAAGGCTTTCCAATCCTAGAGGTTACGTCCTACGGTCAGCGACCCGACCTGAAAGGTCGAATCTCCGGTGTTTCCGTACCATCCCAAGATCATGCTGGTACACACACGGTACATCAATGTATATATCAAAGGGAAATCACACAGCATTATATTAATCGAAATCTCATATCGAGTCCTTTATTACAATAAAAATTACAATAAAGTGGCTGAAAGCCAACTCATGAGAATGTGTAAATCTTGCGGAAGTGTCGAAGGTAGATGAGTCCATCTGACTCCAAGGGCATCTCACCGAGCGTAGAACGTGTCCTCACTCCTGGTCAGAAAAGTACTCTGCAACATGATACGTTGCAGCCGTGTAGGTCAGCATCTGGAATATGCCGGCAAAGTCACAAGAGAGGGGTGAGAAGATAATCATCTAATCTACATGCTTATATGGCAGGTGGGGTGGTAAGTTTTTGCGTAAAGCCAATTTTTCCTACATCAAGAGAGGGATAAGCAAAAATTATTACTAAGTTGGTTGATTAATGAGATGGTTCCACCAACCAATTCTCATACCCAATTGTTAAATACCCACATCATCATATTAATTGTGTTGAGAATTCCGAATGTTTCAGTTCCTTTGGCTCAAGTCGTCCATGACCCTGGACTCGGCTAATCGATTAGGTTTGAGTACTCTGCAGAGTTTTGCACACGTTCCCCACAAGATTTGGTCGCCTACGTTTAATTTCTCGCACTTCAAGGTGTTTGAGAAACGGATGACCAAAACATGGTCTTCCAAAGGGTTTCCCTGCGACTCTGACGGTGCCCATCCTTTCCTACCGTTCTTCTACATCTCGTAGCACCGCCTGTCCAGGGTCACCACGATATCCAACCAAGCCAGAGCCCATAATGACTTGTGGCTGTGCAGGTAAGCCTTGGGTCTTGAAGCACCCATCCATCTCTTTGTGCCTGGGTGGACCTTTCCACGTGAATATTGTCCATCTCCAGCATCACCTAGGCAAATCCACTAGTTTCTCCAGGGTTCCGTTCAACCATAATCCACCCAGAGGTATGTTGAAAACTCGGAGTCTTGAAATCTTGATCATTATGTAGGTCTTGAAATTATTAACTCTCTCAACTCTCATGAATCACACAACCAACCCCGTCTACTAATAGCATAGCAAAAAGTAAAACAACGTTTCCCGGGGCCAATGTGTCAAAGAGTTTGAGGGGGGTACCTACCACATGATACTACTACAATGTAACCAAGTTTCCAACTAACCTATCTTGCATGCAATTGGGGAAGATGGTAGAACTAATGCATATAAAACATGGGTAAACATGATCAAAGTGACTTGCCTGATTGATGATCTTCGTACTCGTGGGACTCTAAGTAACAAGCTTCGCACTCCGGATAATCTAACGAAGCAAACAAGCACTCAATAAGCATACAACAGAATATTGTAACCCACAAACATCAATCAAGAACTAGTAAACAGTCAAGACAAAACAATGCACAAATCACAAGTAAGGAAAACACACAAAGTTTTGTTTACTAGGAGGTGATTGATAAAACACTACTAACATAATAAAACTATTTTGAAATAACCAAAACAATTGTTGACAGCAAGGAAACAATAAAATATTTTTATTAATAAACAGAAGAAAATCAATTTAAGTTTGTTGAGAAAACTTTTGTAAAGTTTGTAAAAGTTTTGATAAACACTATATGAATCAACTATAGTTTTAATATCAAAAGAGAAAAACAAAACTTATTATTTATTAACAAAACATGTTCTTAACAGGGAAGAATTTTACAAATAAACTTGTCTTAGAAAAAAAATTAAATTATATAAAACTTTGTTGAAAGAAAACTATTACTAACTAGTTGTTTTAATCAAAATAAACCTATTTGAAAAGAAATTGTGATTCCTATATTAACAAAGAAATAAACTAAACAATTTTATATTTTTATCAACAATAAGTAAAACACTAAATGTTGAAATCAACAGAACCTACTAACCAAATTAAAATTAAATCTAAGTTAAACTAACTAAAACTAAGTAAATAAAACTATACTATAATACTAGGCAGATTCTGTTTATAGCTAAAACACTAACAATGGTCATCCTAAAAATCCTCAAACTAAACATGATGATAGTCCTAACTACTACCAAACAGTAGCAAAAAGATTCATGTCCAAATCTATTTTCAAACTCTAGTTATTCAGATTTGAATGATTTGAGAAAATTTGATTCAATTCAAATTTTATAGTTCAAATTTGAAATTTAAAAGTACAGTGTGAAACTACATGAAAAATGTGAGCTATTGCAAAAAGAATCAACTCAAAACATTTAATAGATTAAAATTTATAAGCAAAACAAAATTTGGATTCACTCTGTTAACTAAAATAAAAACAGAAAAGGGAAAAATCTACCGGACGGCCAGGGGGCTACGTGGCACTTTCCTAGTGTGTGCACGAGAGCTTACGGGCGGGCGACCGGTCCGAAGAGGAAAACGATTCGGAATTAAATCCGATCTAATCTAACGCGTTGATTATAGATCCGACGGTCCAGGGAGCTTACGGAGGAAAGGTCGCCGGCGTTGGAGGTCTCCGGTGGATCCGAAGGCAGCGAAGACGACGGCGAGGAGCTCCGGTGGTCAAGGAAGGCAGCGAAGTGGTCCGGGCGGTTGCGGTGGACGTCCTGCGTCGAATGGTGAGGTCGGAGGTGCGAGGGGACGTCCGAGGCGACGGGCACGTGCAATGGAAGCTCCGGTGGTCGGAGTTACTCCGGCGAGGAATTGCGGCAGCCTTCCAGCGAGATAGGAGAGGGGTTTGGGGGGAAATGGATGCGGGGACTGGTCGGCTTTTATAGCAGTGCGGGGGAGCAAGGGGGGTTAAGAGGGGCGAGAGATCCGGGGAGGGGAGAAACGGTCGGCGACGGCGCGCGCGAGAGGAGGGAGGCGACCGAGCGGGGCTAACGGTCGGTCGGGTGGGACCCGGTGGCAGCGAGAGGGAGGGCGAGGTTTCCGCGTCAGTCAGCCGGCGCGTATTGAATTCGCGAAATAAAGCCTGTGGGCCGGCCCGTTTTAATTCTAAAACCGTTACCGTTTTCTGTTTAATGTTTTTCCAGAGCGTTTCAAAAACCTTTAAAGCATTCAAATCTTCTCTAAATATAGGAGTATTATATATCAGAATTAACAGAATAATAAATACCATTTAATGAACATTTTTATTCTGTCATTTGAACAATTTGAAAAAACAATATTTTTAGAAATTGCCTATTTGTTTTTAAAACCTTTTTGCAAATATTTTCAAAATAACTCCTGGTTATTTTTGTTCAAATAGATCACCAAGATGACCCTGGTGTGGAGTGTCATGTTACTCCCCTCTTATTTTGAACATTTTACCAAGATTTCAAATAGGTGAAAGCAACTTAGGGAAAGTAGAAAGGGCTTTCAGAATTTTAGAAAGAACATTTCAACAATACATGTATTCAAGCAATGATGATGGATGCATAGCTATATTTCATAACATTCCAAAATGGAATTTTGGGATGTTACAACCAAAGAGAGCCACGATAATACTTTTCCGCCGCCGCAAGCCTATGTTACCGTGAGATCCCATCTTGGAGCCTTTTCCGGTAATTTGCTGGAGGGGGATTCGATAACGGAGGGCATCTACATCAACACCATTGCCCTTCCGATGATGTGTGAGTAGTTCACTACAGACCTTCGGTTCGCTAGCTAGTAGCTAGATGGCTTCTTCTCTCTCTATGTTCTTCAATACCATGTTCTCCCAGATTGTGGGCACCCCGACTCATAAGTGGTGATCACTGAATGTACGTGCACAGTGATCTCATAGATCAATGCTCACTAAACAAACAAAAACTGAATAACAAGAGTCTTACATCCATTACACACTGTTTTACACAAATACAGACTTTAAGGCCTAGTCTTCATATACTCGCAGTGGAATCTTCAATGATAGCATGAACCCATGCCATCTACCTTAACCCTACAGGCATTCTCACTGGGAAGCATCCTAGCTCGCACGTACGTCACCATGGTAATCTTTGTGTCAACCTTGTCTTTCATGTCTGGCCAATAAAATAACCAGTGGCAAGCCAATGAGTACTTTGAATGTACTCGCACGCAACCCATGTTTGGAACAAGGTTCAACAGAGCATGATATATCACTAAGTAGGTAAGTTTTGCAGAAAGCCAATTTTGAGTGCCATGACATGATTAAATAGCTTATGTAAGCATGCATCAACAGTTTGTAGGTATCCATGTGAACAAGACACAATTAGCATCATAAGAAGGGGTTGAGCATCTCATGTTCATCATCATGCCAAGTCACCGGTCTTACCTCAGGTGCCATCTTTATCACCAACACACACAGACACACACACACCAAGTTTGTGGAAACATCGGACATAGTTTAAGCAGGACCTCCAACTATCCTTGATCGTGGACATGGCTATTCAAATAGTTTTACACTCTGCACAGGTTGCACACTTTACCCACAAGACTTGGGGAACTTCCGTGTCATCCACGACTCGCGGTATATCGCATACCCGAGGTAAGCACCCGAACAATGCCATTCCCCTGACGATACTAAACAAAGAGTACACTCGATTGGTACACAACCCTCATGATGTACATCATATGAGCCTTTCTCTAGATCATACCATCCATGAAGGGACCAACGGTGTGCCCGGTGCTTGTGAAGACAGCACATGATCGTCCTTACTGGCACGACCCCGCATCGAGGGTTACCACGTCACTCCCGCCACTAGTAATGCAGGCTCTATGCTAGTACACATCAAAGTAATCAACAAAGCCTCGTCCCATAAGGAGTATCGTGGTTATACATGTAAGGTTAGGATGGTCAACAAATCTTAAACCTCTCCATTTTTGAAAGCACACACCCACAACCTGCTCCGATACACCACTTCATTCTCAAGTGGTTACCTAGCACAACATCATCTCCCTCGGGCATTAGTGGCACCCGATGGGGTTTTCAAAAAAATCTTCGAAAACACATTTGTTTCCATCACCATGCACATCCCATCCCATTTCCGTAGCATCTACTAAGCTTCGTATCTAATCCCACCCGCACAACCCTCATAACGAGGTAGGGTCATGCACGATGGAAGTATCAACGGTAAAAGTAACGGAGGCATACCGACGAAGTGGTCACCACATCACATGATGGTCAACAAGGAATAAGGTCTTATATGACATGCATGAAAATGGTTTCTTGACATGGTCAACGGGCTACTTGCCTGGCACCACAAAGTCTTCGAGGTCTTCACACGCTTCTCGTACAACTCCAAGCACTCCATTTATCTCGTCAACTACCGTCGGTAAACAACCACAATAAGCAACACAACAAGCGGAAAAAAAGTGCTCTATAAATAGGAGTTTTATTTTTCTTGGGCACCTCTGGTCAGGAGAAAAATAACCAAGGAGGTTTCATTGGACGTGGATCAAGGGGGATTTTTGAATAGTGGAAATGAAAGAATTGATGATCCTATAAGATGTCCGCAGAAATTATTTTTGTAAAAATAAGTGGATGGACCCAATAAATAGGGCATAATTTTGGAAACATGTGGGAAGTGGTCTCACTGGATTTAGAGTTGGGATGATTTTCCTATGAATTTCTCAAGGTGAAATAAATGGAAGGTAGGGATAATTACTAGATAGAATAGAATCAAGGCATGCAAAAAAAAGTTCACCATGGCTAGGTAAACAAGGACTGATTTTTTAATCGTCTATAAATTTGAACCACCTCATTGAGAGTTGATTCAGACACCCTAGGTATTTTGCAAAGGGGGCATTATAATAAGAGAAAAGGTCAAAATGGTGTTGGAGCAGAAAAATGCTCTATGGAAAAATGTGCAAAGCACATCATTGGATAGAGCATGATTTTAGGAACACCTAGAATTTGGAATCACCAAATTTGTAGCTATAATGAATATTCTAGGATTTATTTAGTATCTCGGAAAAATAAAAAGGAAATGGTTTATACCTAGTGGGCTAAAACGCGCTCAAGGCACAACATCGCACATGGGCCGACCTAGTGGCTCAGCTGCGCGCCTATGCAGGGCCATGTCGATGGCGCATTGGCAGAATCCGTCTTTGACGCAAGGACGCGCACGCGAGGGAAAACCACGTCCACTTAAAATGCGGGCCCGGTCAGTGTACTGCTTAGAGGCGGGCCCCGCCTGCCAGGACCTCCTTCCTCCTCCTGCTCGAGCAGAAAAGGAGCAGGGGAGGCAGAGCCGGCTGAGGCAAGTGCTCGTTCCGGCGGCACCGGCCATCTCTGGTGTTGCTCCGACCACCGGTGTGATCAGCGTGATGAGTCGCATCCACCTGGTTGCTCCATTTTTGTCGGGGAGCACCAGAGTGAGCACGGCTTTGGCCATAGAGGAATCCAATGACGGCGGCAATGGACTGGGCATTCTGGCCATCGAGAGGGGCAATGTGGCTTGGGAAAGGCCCGTGGAGACGCAGGGGTCACTCCGGTGTGGCTCACACGAGTACGGGAAGGCCATAGTGGCCGAATATGAGCGGAGGCTACCGACGGGGCTTCAGACATGGGGAAGGGAGTAGAGCTCGGGAACTCAAATCGGTTGGTCCTTGAGGTTTACAGGGGGGATAGGGGGCGAGAGGAGGGCTGAGGTGAGCTCGTGAGTGCTTTTATAGGCGGGGGCATGGTGCACCGTGAGCTCGTGCGCCGGATCGATCACTACCGCTGCTAGAGGGCTCGAGGAGCCATGGGAGCATGTCTACGGGCTTCGTGGACGAGGTCCATGTCCAGGGAAGGAGCAAAGGGGGACAACGGAGCGTGTGTGTGAGCTTGCCCACTGGCCGAGCCGGGGTAGCCACAGCTCGTGTGCGAGGAGGGGCCGTAGAGGGGGGAGAGGATGGGGCTGACCAGCTGACTTGTCGTGGACGTCAAGACGGCCTCGGGACACACCACCATGAGGCCCAAGGTTGTTGGGAGCATCCATTGGGTGGCAGCTACAGTGCTGGTGGGCACTATAGCATGCTCTGGAGCGTGTCTTTGGCATGCCAGGGCATGCCTATTGTGCCATGGTTGTGTCCATTTGTGTCAAGAGGGTCTGGTAGCAATTAAACAATGTGGGGAGGCCTTTGGATTCTCTGTGAGGCCAAAGGAAGAGGGGAGAGGTTGAGGGGAAGAGGAAATGGGGCTGTCCAAAGGGGTAAAATGGGGTTTTAGCCCACTTAACCATGGAACCAGAGCTAGGTTTTCCTTGCTGGAGGTGAAATGCATCAATGTGAGAATGTGGTAATAATTTAGGGGCAAGGCGAACAAGTTAAGTGGGGGAAACAGTGACTTTTAGAAATGACTAGAAGGTATTTGGTGATGATTTGGACAAGTAAAGGAATACTACTTGCCTTGAGATTTAACAGGGATAAATGGTGTTTAAAAATAAGTTTTTCCACCAAGTTTGAGATTTGCTGAGGAAAGTTGCCAATGAAACTTTGGCAAACCCTAGGAATGGGCAGAAACTGATTTCTATAGATCTACTCATGCAATTATATTCCCCTTAATGCACCACTTTGTGTGGTGGCATTATTTGGGTATTAGAGCATCCCAACACTTTGGGATCAAGTAGAGAAACTTGACAATGCAAAGATTTCCAATTCTTGAAATCAACAGAAACGGGTTTGGGGTGATTTGGACATGTGGAACTGTTCTCCTTTATGCACCACTTGGTGTGGATGCATTATTAGAGTATTAAAACATTTCTGCAAAGATTGGGGTCAATAGGAGGTGATTCACAATGTAGAGTTGCTCAAATTTGATTCTGGACAGAAAGGGTTTTGGAATATTTTGGTGAACCAACTCAAGTGGGATTGAGATGAAACTTGGAAAGATGATCACATATGTCATATGTGACTTGCTAGAATTTTCTTGTATTTATTTGAGAATATTTCTTATAGAAATATTTCAAATGATTGAAATAGGAAGAAATGGTTTTGAAGGGTTTTGTACAATATTTGTAACATGGCCATGTTTTGAAACTGTTATATATGGACATTGTATGTCTAGTGAGTTTTCCTAAATTTTCTCAAATATTTTTAAAGCATAAAAATGTTTTTTCCTAATAAAAGACCATTTTTGGCCTTAAGAAAAAGCCTTTGAAACAAATAGGAAAATAATCTATAAAAACAATATTTTGTGGTTTGGGGGAGTTACATATATAGTAGGTTCCAAATAAATCCTTTAGTACAAAACAATCCACTCAATTTGAGGACTTGCAGTACAAACCTCAATTCAGGCGTTTTTGAAAACCTAAATTAAATAAATAATTTTTGGCCAAAATAATATTTGATAAAAATAGTTTTAGGTCCTATACACATGGCATGATCATTGGACCAGAGTTGCGATCAAGGAAAAGAGTTCTTGAGGGTAGGAGGCTGTTTTATGAATATAGAGCGCAAGCAAACAATTAAACAATCAGCAATCAAGTGAAACATCACAAGCACACAAAAGTTCTAATTGGTCCTAATTTTTGAGCTATGTTAACTTAGACAGAAGAGGCAAAACACAAGGTGTGACAGACCTACCCTCCTTACAAGAATCTCGTCCCCAAGATTCCTAGGCTAGGCATAGAAGAGATGCGGAAATTCAGAGGTGAGGTAGTCTTCACATTCCCATGTGGATTCTTTTCCAACGTGGTTGCTCCATTGGATCTTCAAGTGCTTGATGATATAGCTTTGAGTGCATCATCGACTCCTTCTAGGGGTGAACGGGGTCCTTACACTATGCTAGGCTCGCCTAAAGGTCAAGGTTTGGTAAACGAGGTTCTGGCAAGGGTCTGGCTTGCGTGTGTATTCCAAAGTCGGAATATGTGGCCAAGTGGTGTGTTTGAGGGTTGGTCCTGGGGTTGCTCATGCTGGTTAGTGACATCTACATGTCTCGCGTTAGAATAAAAAGGGGGTCAAGGTTCTGGTGTAGCTTCTCGTCAACGGGGAATTCCTTATCTTTGTTAAAGCAGGAGATCTTCAGTCGTAGGTGGTCTTCATCCTTGAGAGTGTTGAATCGCTTTGTTGTAGGCTTCTTGTCGGAACCTTTTGCTTGAGTAAGTTGCCCGGGTATGTTCTTCATTCATCATCAGCCACTTGTCTTTGTTGTCTCGGACACACATTTCTGGAGGGTCTTCAAGTGTTTAGTCTACTTGTCCCTCCATAGCCATTTGTGGGAAGGTTTGGCTGAGTCTCGTCCCTAATACTAAGCTTAGAGACTTGGTGCCAAAACGGTTTCTACCATCTAGGAAGGTTTCAGCGGGGTCCTGCAAGTAGGCTCGCTATTCAAAAGCATAGAATAGCCATCTAGTCCTCATGGTTTGGGGCTTGGCAAGCGAGGTGGACATCCTTTGGCAGGTGTATCACCATGATCTAGTCAATATCACGCCCTTGATTTGATCAAAGAGGGGCTAGAGACGAAGTCATGATAGTCATTCCACTCCGTCCCAGACAACTGAAGAGAGTAGGGACATCATGCTTATCGCACACCATCAAGGTGGTGGAGTGAGGGTGCTACCAACTTATTGGTTCCATCCTAGTCAAGAAATGATAGATAACCATTTAAAGCAAGGGGATATATAATCCTCTTGATGTCCAAGGGCTTCATCATGCTCGAGCGTCGGTGCTTCTTGATATAGCCTAGTTGACGTAGCCGACAGAGGAGCGGTGGTTGAATTCTCTTGCTTATTGTTCTTCTTCTTCGTGGTTTGTCAACCATAGTGGCTATTCAACTTTCTTGGGCAGGAATGTCTTCAGTTGTAGGGTGGGTACATCAAGTAGTCCAATGCTTCTCAAGGTGGGGCCTTATACTTGAGAGGCATGGCAATTGGTGTTCCTGGGGCTAGTCCAAAGAGGACTAAGGTGTTCCTTCTCTTATTGGGTAAATAAGTATGTCATCCCAGAGGGTAACAACCTATTCCCCCAAGTATCACATAAACACATCGCTCATGGGATGTGTGAGAGAGGCGGTCATTTGTTTCGGGTGGTCACTTGTCCAAGGGTTTGTGGTCCAACCAAATACATGTCCTTGTGGCCACCTTCCATATGAACATGTATGGTGGGGTCGGGGTGGAGTATCAGCCATAGTATAATGACTTAGAGCTAAGACCTATGGTCATAGCCTGGCCATATCATGGCTCGGTAAAGCTTCGGGGTTTCAAGGAGCTTAGGATGTAAGTGAACGTCTACCATCTTATCCTCGAGCACAGTTCTTAGATGCCAATAGTAGTACCTACTACTCGAAACAAGACCACCCTATAGCATTGAGGGTATCATCTCATATAAGTCATCTCCAACAACACTCATGTTACGCATATCTCATGGATCTAAGAGAAGGACAACCCATACTCTCATACATATACTATAACTACTCATATATTTCGCTATGTAAAAATCCCCGGGAATGCTTACAAGACACTAAGCTTGATTGTGACACTACAAATCCAAGTATTCTGCCAATGCATCCAATGTCTAAGGTGTTGCATATCTATGCTATGGAAACACGTAATATACCAATCCAAGATCTTGTTTTCTTCCTATGAATCCAACTTAATCGATCCACGAATATCATCCACTATTACATGATCCATTACTGCTACAAATCCATCTTTGACGGTGTTTCATATAATCTCTTCGAGTTCATATAATCCACATATCATTGCCAGGACTATTATAACACTATATCTATGAACTCCCAATCTCACGACCAAGTAAACTCCAAGGTCGAGCTTATATAGATCCTTAAATCATTCCTAACATCTCCTGATTTCCTTCTACTTATCATCCATCGAGAAACATGGTATCAAGATCAAGATCATCGGACTAAATCCAGATTACTCCGAACATGTGGTCTGATTGATCTCGAGCGCCTATTAAAATAACCTATTTAAATCCAAGATTTACATCTAGTAAGAATTTCCTACTAGTTACTCCAGTTACTAATGTAACATCATCAATCCACTACTAATATTACTTGCCAAAGTCAAGTCATTTATCCACCAAAAAATTTCAGCTTATGATCACAATGGTCCTACTAAATCTAATTCTCTCAAGGGAGAAGTAAGTTATACTACTCTATCAGTATTGATCCACCAAGCTCATCTACCAACATAGAGTCTCATAATCCACCAAAGGGGGTCTCAACTACTTCCTCAAGACATTTATTATGGATAAATCAAATCATTGTCCACAAATCGTATACCCTTAGAATGATCCTTCCTATGGCATCAAGGTTCCAGTGATAGCGTAAAAATGAAGGATGTTTGTTCACTATGATCACTAGCTCCATAATGAACCCAGTGCTAAGCAAGGGTTATTGAAGTTCAATAAGTGCTCTGGCAAATCCGTGTATTAAACACATGATCATAGGCTTGTGTTGGGGAAGCTTGTGAGGTCTAGGTTGGGATGGGGAGGGGTTTCCAATCTTGAGGGAAAATCATAACTCTACGGGGGTGCATCTGGTTGACTACGTTGTAATCGAAGTGTTCGATGTCAGTTGTTTGTCGAGGTGGATCCTTGGTGTATCTGGCCTTGCTGTTCTTCAGTTGACGAGAGGGGAAGAGAGAAAGTAGCATAGAGGAGAGGTGCCTAAGGGGGTGGTATAGTGCGAGTGCAATCAAACAAGTGCCGAAAAGGCGAAACACGACATCAAGGTAAGGTAGGTGATATAGTCACATAACATACCAAAACACAAACAGATAAAACAAGCAACACTCATGATGGTTCCATTTGAACCATCGCATGGACTCGACTTCGCATGGGGAATACACGACTCATCCTACCCTAGGGGTTCTCGGACTCAGTAGTTGTGCTTGCTTCGTGTCTTGGAAAGGAGTCCACTCGGTCTTCTGGGTCTTCTTTAGGTGTCGCTACGTCTCTGGTTGTTGTTCATCGAAACGATCCGGGTTGTGCGTGAAAAGTCCTTGACAGCTTCATGTCTGGTGAGCTGATGACAAAGGTGGTTCCTCATGGCTGTCGTTGATGGGTATTTTTTTGTCTTCGTACTCATGCCAATGCCTTCTTGTCCTTCAAGGTGTCGAGAGTTCCAAGTGGGAATCCTTTATGCAATGACATCAACAAGGCATGATAGAGTTATAACCTATCAGTTACGTTGATGATAATATTGACACCGAGAGCGTGGGATGAACAGAACCGTTTTTCCTACTCACTATAGTGAGGCGGACCAAATGGAATGGTTCTCATCCACCGGTGGTTGCCGACTCAACAACAAAAAGGATAGGGTTGCTCTATTAGTGATGCATATTGTGACATTGCATGTCTTGTGCCTTGGTCATCGAAGGCCAAGGTGTCATCATCCTCGGGCAGTGTCGAGGGTGTCAACATCTTCTGAGTCTTGATATTCTCATGCTTCGAGAGGGTATGTTCTGTTGGTATCGTCAAACTTGTGTGAATGTCTGGCAAGGTGGCTTCCTTCCAGATTACCCACGAGGATTTCAAGGAATCCAGTGGTCAAGGGCATAAGGGTACTATTGACCATTTGCAAAGTTTTGAAAAAGCAGACGAGGAGAGTCAAGAGAATAGGGGTGGATGTGCTAAGGCAAAAACCCTCGCTTCTTTTGAAAATTTAGGATAGGTGAGAATATAGAGGTTTTGTAAGTGATTTTGAAGGGTACGGAGAAATAGTTTTGTCCTAAGTAACGTCCATGCTAACTAAGGGATTCCTACAGTTAGGATGGCTCTGATACCAGCTCTGTGGGGACCTCGACTCATAAGTCGTGATCACCGAATGTACGTGCATAGTGATCCCAGAGATCAATGCTCGCTGAACACACAGAAACTGAATAACAAGAGTCTTACATCCATTACATACTGTTTTACTCAAATAGGGCCTTTAAGGCCTAGTATTCATATACTCGCAGTGGAATCTTCAACAATAGTGTGAACCCATGCCATCTGCCTTAACCCTACAGGCATTCAGACTAGGAAGCGTCCTAGCTCACACATACGTCACCATGGTAATCTTCATCACAACCTTGTCTTTCATGCCTAGCCAATAAAATGAGCAGTGGCAAGACAATGAGTACTTTGAATGTACTCGCAAGAAACCCATGTTTGGAACAAGGTTCAACAGAGCATGGTATAACACTAAGTAGGTAAGTTTTGCATAAAGCCAATTTTGAGTGCAATGACATAATCAAATAGCTTATGTAAGCATGCGTCAACAGTTTGCAGGTATCCATGTGAACAAGACACAATTATCATCATAAGCAGGGGTTGAGCATCTCATGTTCATCATCATGCCAAGTCACCGGACTTAGCTCAAGTACCATCTTTATCACCAACACACACACTAGGTTTGTGAAAACATCAGACGTAGTTTCAGCAGGACCTCCAACTGTCCATGACCATGGACACGGCTATTTGAATAGTTTTACACTCTGTAGAGGTTGCACACTTTACCCACAAGACTTGGGGAACTTCTATGTCATCCACAACTCACGGTATATCACATACCCGAGGTAATCACCCGAACAATGCCTTTCCCCTGACGATACTAAACAATGAGTCCACTCGATTGGTACACAGCCCTCATGATGTACATCATATGAGCTTCGCTCCAGATCGTACCATCCATGAAGGGACCAATGGTGTCCCAGTGCCTGTGAAGACAGCGCATGATCGTCCTTATTGGCATAACCCCGTGTCGTGAGTGACTACGTCACTCCCGCCACTAGTAATGCGGGCTCTATGCTAGTACCCATCAGAGTAATCAACAAAGCCTCATCCCATAAGGGGTATCGTGGTTGTACATGTAAGGTTGGGATGGTCAGCAAATCTTAAATCTCTCCATTTTCGAAAACACACACACACACACACAACCTGCTCTGGTACACCACTTCTTTCTCAAGTGGTTACCTAGCACAACATCATCTCCCTCAGGCATTAGTGGCACCCGACGAGGTTTTCAAAAAAGTCTTTGAAAACACTTTTGTTTCCATCACCATGCACATCCCATCCCATTTTTGTAGCATCTACTAAGCTTCCTATGTACTCCCACCCGCACAACCCTCATAAGGAGGTAGGTTCATGCAAAATGCAAGTATCAATGGTAAAAGTAACGGAGGCATCCCACCGAAGTGGTCACCACATCACATGATCAACAAAAAGGAATAAGGTGCTATATGACATGCATGAAATTGGTTTATTAACATGGTCAAAGGGATGCTTGCCTGGCTCAACAAAGTCTTCGAGATCTTCACACGCTTCTCGTCCAACTCCGAGCTCTCCGTTTATCTCGTCAACTAGCTTCGGTAAACAACCACAATAAGCAACACAACAAGCAGAAAATAACAGTGCTCTATAAATAGGAGTTTTATTTTTCTTGGACACCTCTGGTCATGAGAAAAATAACCAAGGAGGTTTCATTGGATGTGGATCAAGGGGAGTTTTTGAACGGTGGAAATGAAAGAATTGATGATCCTATAAGATGTCCACAGAAAATATTTTTGTAAAAATAAGTGGATGGACCTAATAAATAGGGCATAATTTTGGAAACATGTAGGAAATGATCTCACTGGATTTGGAGTTGGGATGGTTTTCCTATGAATTTTTCAAGGTGAAATAAATGGAAGATAGGGCTAATTACTAGATAAAATAGAATCAAGGCATGGCAAAAATGTTCACCATGGCTAGGTAAACAGGGAATGATTTTTGAATCATCTATAAATTTGAACCACCTCATTGAGAGTTGATTTGGACACCCTAGGCATTTTGTAGAGGGGGCATTATAATAAGAGAAAAGGTCAAAATGGTGGTGGAGCAGAAAAATGCTCTATGGAAAAATGTGTAAAGCACATCATTGGATAGAGCATGATTTTAGGAACACCTAGAATTCTGAATCACCAAATTTGTAGATATAATGAATATTCTAGGATTTATTTAGTATCTCAGAAAAAGAAAAAGAAAATGGTTTATACCTAGTGGGCTAAAACGCGCTCAGGGCGCAACATCGCACATGGGCCGGCGTAGTAGCTCAGTTGCGCGCCTATGCCGGGCCATGTCGATGGAGCATTGACAGAAGCCGTCTTCGATGCAGGGACGCACACGCAGGGGAAAATCACGTCCACTTGAGATGGCGGGCCGGTCGATGTGCCGCTTACAGGCAGGTCCCTCCTGCTAGGACCTCCTTCCTCCTCCCGCTCGAGTAGAGAAGGAGCAAGGAGATAGAGCCTACCGGTGCAAGTGCTCGTTCCGGCGGCACCGGCCGTCTCCGGTGGCGCACCGACCGCCGGTGTGATCAGGGCGAGGAGCTATATCCACCTGGTGGCTCCATTTTTTCCGGGGAGCTCCATAGTGAGCACGGCTTCGGCAGCAGCGGAATCCAATGACGGCGGCAATGGACTGGATCTTGCAGTACTGCTTGTCGGAGCCTTCCATCTTGTTGGTAGCCGCCAATGCCTGACACGAGGTGCACCCGGCAACCTCCTTGTCGGGGCTGTCAACCTTCGTTTTCTTGGCGGCATCGATGTTGCCGGATCCCTCGACGACAAGCATAGTCTTACTCTTGCGCTTCTTGTTCGGCCGCTGATTTTTCTTTGCCGGGCGGTGTCGTCTTTGTTATCAGACTTGAGTCCAACACCAAATTCTTCGCCGGGGAGCCTCCTGATCTCCTCCCTTCTTCAGCTCGGGCACATCTATTAGCCAGAGCATAAATCCCGGCAACATCCCTGACCTTGTTCATTGCCATCTCTTCGTGCATCCTACGGTTGCGCACATTCTGGTGGAACGCGCTAATAACAGTGGTGGGATGAACGTCTGAGATGTTGTGATGCACACGGCTGAACCTTTGGATGTACTTGCGCAGGGTCTCGCCTTCTTTTTGGGGAATGATGTGCAAATCACTTTCTTGACCAGGAGCTTGGTGGCCTCCGGTAAATGCGCCAACAAACTCATGGCATAGGTCTGCACATGAGGTGATGGAATTCTCCGGCAGGTGCAACAACCATGACCTGATGTTGGGCTTGAGTACCAACGGGAAGTAGTTGGAGAGTATCTTGTCATCGTGAGCTCTGGCAGCCTGCACCGGAATGGTGTACATGCTCAAGAACTCTGACGGGTGAGTCTTGCCGTCATATTTCTCTGGGACCTTTGTGTTTAACGTCTGAGAGTTGGGCCACTGGACTCGCCGCAGCTCACGGGAAAACACTGGACAACCCACCTTGTAAGGCAGGCTGACAGGATACCTTGGCACGGATTTGTCTATAGTGGGCCCTGTGCATTTATTAGATTGATGGCGCGCTTCCCGCCACCGCTCGATTGTAGTCCGAGCGTCTTCTTTACTTCACTGCCGAAGAACTTGACGCTGATCGGGCGAGTCCATGGATCAGATGATGTCGTTGAGTAACTATCACAAGCGTCGGTCCGACGAGTCGGCGACCGTCGTTGTTGCTGTGGAGGAGAGTGAACCATGGTCGCACCGCCTCCGGCCTTCTCGGCACTGGCGCGAGCCGGCTCGGTGGACCGAAACTTGTCAACAAGGCTGAGGAGGCTCTGAATGGTGGCTCTCCACTCATCGAGCTTCTCCGCAGCAGGAGGGAAGTTCAGGAGCAGTTGTGCCCGCGCCATTGCTTCTTCCGACGTGGTCAGTAGCGACCGGTGCAAAGAGTGCGAGGTGCTCTGACTCCTAACCATGTTAGAAGGAGCTCTGTCACGGTCCCGCAATTGCGCACCACTCCCACTAGCAGGTTGGCGTGCATGCTAGTCCCGTGCATCTTGGGAGCGATGCGCAAGAGCTTTTCCGTGGGGACATTGGGAACTACCGACATAGCAGTGTTGCTCTTCGCGCGCATCCTGAGAAGTTCACGGTGTACGTGCCGGCATGGGTGTCTTGGAGGGTGCCCTTTCGTCCCTGGAGTTCAGCGTACCGCCCGCAAGAGGTATAGCTCCGTCCCGAGACCCAGCGGCGCGGGGGTTTCTGTCGCTGCTGCGAGCGTCCCCATGGTGGGTGTTTCTGCTTCCTTGGCCTTTATCACAGGAGCGCCGCGTGGGCGTGGGGTCTCCACTTCCTCCGCTCACGTCCACTCTGTCGCCCGCTTGGACGACTACGGGCACGGCGGATGTGGAGGGCTCCACCGCCGTGAAACCCTTCTTCTTGGGAGCCATGGCGATGAATATGATGAAGGAGCCGACGCGCTGATCGTTGGACTAGATTTACGCAACCAATGCCCTACCTGGCGCACCAGAGATATCGTGGGGGATGAACACCTATGGGATCGGGAGGACCAGTTTCGGTTCGGCAGGGAGACGGATATGCACAAAGAGCAGGACAAACGAGCAACACGGGGGATTTTTACCCAGGTTCGGGCCGCTTAGAAGCATAAAACCCTACTCCTACTTTGTGTGTTATGGGTATTCTTGGGTTCTTGCCATAGGAGCGTTGTGTGGGTGATTCAGCATAGCGGCTACGTGTGCGAGCAAGAAGATCGGTCAAAAGATCCTCTACTGTAACGCCCTGGGCCTCCTTTTATATGACTAAGGGGATCCTAACAATGTCATATAGTGCGTACACGAGGTGTATAGTGCTACAATGCTATCATACCTAACACTCACGGTGTCGGACTGGTGCATTTAATGCTCCGTCTGGTGCCTCTGACCGTCTATGGGATAGGACAGGACCCCATCCCTTCGGCACCACTTAGCCTCCTCCATCGCCAGCGCCTCGACATGTACCCAGGTGGGGTGACACATGGCCTCTGCGCTGGCGGGCTCTTGCCGGGGCTTCACCTTGCCGAGGGCCTGAAGGTCATCCCGGCATGGTCTTGTCCGGGGTCTATCCTTGGGCCTTGATTGTTCGTTTGAATGTTTTCTCGATTTTCCTGTATCCGCATCTAGCAGTTCCTAGTCGGGCCATGCCGCCGGTGTGGCTACTACTGCCCGTGCACAAGTAAGGGGCACTGGAGAACCCAAAACTCTAGTGCACCGACACTAGAGGCTGCTAAGATAAAGTAATAATTAAGTTAGTTTAACGAGTGTGGAAAATTGGTGGTAGGAGTTGTGGAATTGTCCCTAGGCAATCGATAACTAGACCAGTAATCATTATTGCAATTTTATATGAGGGAGAGGCATAAGCTAACATACTTTCTCTACTTGAAGCATATGAACTTATGATTGGAACTCTAGCAAGCATCCGCAACTACTAAAGATCATTAAGGTAAAATCCAACCATAGCATTATAAGGTATCATGTCCTCTTTACTCCCATATGCAACAACCCACCTACTCGGGTTTATGCTTCTGTCACTCAAGCAACCCACCATAGGCAAATCATGAACACATTGCAACACCCTACAAAAGGATCCCCCATGCTTGCGCGACATGAAGAGCACCATAGGATAGCACCAATAATAAAACATGCAACTCAAACCAATCATGATCATCAATCAACCCATAGGACAACAAAAATCTACTCAGACATCATAGTATGGCAACACATCATTGGATAATAATATGAAACGTAAAGCACCATGTTCAAGTAGAGGGTACAACGGGTTGCGGGAAAGTAGACCGCTGTAGATAGATGCAGGAAGGTGATGGAGGTGTTGGTGAAGATGACGGAGTTGTTGAGTAGATCGCCGTCACGATGATGGCCCCGGCGGCGTTTTGGTGCCACCGGGAGAGAGTGGGAGAGAGCCCCTCCTTCTTCTTCTTCCTTGACCCCCCCCCCTTAGATGGGAGGAGGGTTTCCCCTCTGGTCCTTGGCCTCCATGGCGGTGGAGGGGCGGGAGCCCTCCAAGATTGGATCTCTCTCTCTCTCTCTTAGTTTCCTTCTATTTCTGCATTCCCAGATTCTGGCCTTTCACCATTTCTTAAATATACGGAGATCAGTAACTCTGATTGGGCTGAAATTTTGAGGGGATCTTTATCCACAAATTAGCTTTCTTGTGGCGATAGGACAGCTCCAACCGACCTAAGGGCTGGTCACAAGGGCCTAGGGCGCGGCTAGGGGGTAGGTCGTGCCTGGCAAGATTGTGACCTCCTCGGGCATCGTCTTGCGTTGATTCTTTTTCCCAAAAATCACATATATTCCAAAAAATCTCTGTAAGTTTTTATCTCGTTTGGACTTCGTTTGATATGGATTTTCTGCGAAACAAAAAATATGCAACAAACATGAACTTTTACTGGGCGCTGGATCAATATGTTAATCCCAAAAATAGTATAAAATGTTGCCAAAAGTATATGAAAGTTTTAGAATATTGGCATGAAACAATCAAAAATTATAGATACGATGGAGACATATCAGCATCCCCAAGCTTAATTCCTCTCGTCCTCGAGTAGGTAAACGATAAAAATATAATTTTTGATGTGGAATGCTACCTAGCATAATCTTGTTCATATTATCTAATCATGGCATGAATATTAAGACACGAGTGATTCAAATCAATAGTCTATCATTTGATATTAAGACAATAATACTTCAAGCATACTAACAAAGCAAATGTATCTCTTCAAAATACAATGGCAAAAGAAAGTTACACCAAGAATATCATATAGTCTAGCTATGCTCCATCTTCCCCCCCCCCACAAAGTATTTATATCATGCACAACCCCGATGACAAGTCAAGCAATTGTTTCACACCTTTTATGTTCTCAAACTTTTCCACCTCTCACGCAATACATGAGCATGAGCCATGGATATAGCAATATAGGTGGAATAGAATATGGTGGTGATTGTGAGGAAAAAGGAGAAGATAGTCTCACATCAACTAGGCGTATCAAGGGGCTATGGAGATGCCCATTAATAGATATTAATGTGAGTGAGTAGGGATTGCCATGCAACGGATGCACTAGAGCTATAAGTGTATGAAAGCTGGAAAAGAAACTGAGTGGGTGTGCATCCAACTTGCTTGCTCATGAAGACCTAGGGCAATTTGAGGAAGCCCATCATTGGAATATACAAGCCAAGTTATATAATGAAAAATTCCCACTAGTATATGAAAGTGACAAAATAGGAGACTCTCTATCATGAAGATCATGGTGCTACTTTGAAGCACAAGTGTGGAAAAAAGGATATTAGCATTGTCCCTTATCTCTTTTCTCTCTTATTTTATTTTATTTTATTATTTTTGGTGGGCATCTAAGGCCTCTTTTTTTTATTTGGGCTTCGTTGCCCTCTTTTATTTTTCATAAAGTCCGGAGTCTCATCCCAACTTGGGAGGGAATCATAGTTTCCATCATCCTTTCCTCACATGGGACAATGCTCTAATAATGATGGTCATCACACTTTTATTTAGTTACAACTCAAGAATTACAAATGGATATCTAGAACAAAATATGACTCTATATGACTGACTCTGGTGGTGTACCTGGATGTGCAATGATCTAGCCAAGAAAATGACATTTAAAAAACAGGCAAGCCATGGAAACATCACGCTAGCTATCTTACGATCATGCAAAGCAATATGAAAATTGATGGTGCGTGTCATAATAAACTGAACGATGTAAGTTGCATGGCAATATATCTTGGAATGGATATGGAAATGCCATAATAGGTAGGTATGGTGGATGTTTTGAGGGAGTATATATGGTGGGTTTAATGCACCGGCAAAAGTTGCTCGGTACTAGAAAGGCTAGCAATGGTGGAAGGGTGAGAGTGCCTATAATCCAAGGACTCACATTAGTCATAAAGAACTCATATACTTATTGCAAAAGTCTATTAGTCATCGAAGCAAAGTATTAGACACATGCTCCTAGAGGAGAGATTGGTAGGAGTTAACCATCGCGCGCTCCCGACCCTCACACAAAGGTTGACAATCCATAAACAAATCATGCTCCAACTTCCTTACATATCGATTCACCATACGTGCATGCTACGGGAATCACAAACATTTAACGCAAGTATTTCTACCAATCCACAATTACACACTATCATGACTCTAATATCACCATCTTTATATTGCAAAACTATTGCAAGGAATGAAACACATCATATTCAGTGATCTACAATTTTTATGTAGGATTTTATGACTAACCATGTGAATGACCAACTCATGTTAACTCTCTAAATAGATATAAGTGAAGCATGAGAGTTTAATTATTTACATAAAAGATATGGCCATGCTCTAACAAATATAAGTGATGCAAAAGAGCATTCTAGAAATGGCGGTTTTCTATGTGTAGAGAAACAGGCAATCCAAACTTCAAATGACATATGTGAAGCACATGAAGCATTCTATAAAGCCATACTCAAAAGATATAAGTGAGGTGCAAAGAGCCTTCTATAAATCAACCAAGGACTTTCTCATACCAGCATGGTGCATTATTAAAATAAAAATAAAAATCACACAACGCTCCAAGATTTACCCATATCATGTGATGAATAAAAATACAGCTCCAAGTAAAATTACCGATGGTTGTTAAAATAAAGAGGGGATGCTTTCCGGGGCATCCCCAAACTCAGTTTCTTAGGAGTCCTTCAATATTACCTTGGGGTGCAACATGCATCCCCAAGATTAGTCTCTTTCCACTCCTTATTCCTTCATCCATCGTGATCTCACCAAAAACTTGAAAACTTCAATCACACAAAACTTAACAAAACCCTCGTGAGATACGTTAGTATAATAAAACAAATCACCACTTTAAATATTGTTTCCTACCAATTCATATTTTATTTTTGCATTTTATCTACTATAATATAACTTTTCCATGGCTTATACCACCGATACAATCGATAGTTTTATCAAAACGAGTAAATCAATGCATCAAAAATAGAATCTGTCAAAAACAGGACAGTCTGTAGTAATCTGAACATTCACCATACTTCTGTAACTCTAATAATTCTGTAAACCTAGGACGTCGTCAAGAATTTGTATAACAATATTGTGTAAAAATTTCAGAATTTTTGCATGCTCAAGTAAAATATAGAAATTCAACCTCTGCAGCAAAAGTTTCTGTTTTTACACAACACATATCAAACAAGCAATTTAAATATCCTAAAGGTAATTCTTGGCACATTATTTTTATAATACAATGGATTTGTACAAGGGGATAATTATTATTTTTTAAGTTTTGGTAATCAAGATTCACAAAGTTTCCATGGGCATGAACAAAG
This sequence comes from Hordeum marinum, assembly GCA_022496015.1. Lineage (NCBI taxonomy): Eukaryota > Viridiplantae > Streptophyta > Magnoliopsida > Poales > Poaceae > Hordeum > Hordeum marinum. Next base: position 297,939,260 of record CM039675.1, on the reverse strand, counting down.
TTCAAGGCTAGTGTAGGATCGAAAGTAGTGCTAGAGGGGGGGTGTGATTAGACTACTTGACCAAATGAAAATTTAATTTTTCCCAATTTTAATTCTTGGAAGATTTTAGAATTCATAGTATGTCAAGTACACACTACGCATGCATGTCTAAGAGTATAGCAGCAGAAAATAAAGACAAGCATGTAAGTAAAGAGAGGGTAGGAAGATCAAACGCAATTGGTGACACAATGATTTCCCATGGTTCCGATAGGTGGTGCTATCGTACATCCACATTCATGGAGTCTTCAACCCACGGAGGGTAACCGTCACGAGAGTCCATGGAGGGCTCTACCCATGTAGGGTTCCACGAAGAAGCAACCTTGACTAGACCATGATGGCTTCCGTCCACGAAGGACTAGCCTCGCTATGGGTAGATCTTCACGAAGTAGGCGATATCCTTGACCTTACAAACTTCTTGGTTCACTCCAAAACACGAACTAGGAGGCTCCCAAGCGACACCTAACCAATCTAGGAGGCACCACCCTCCAAAAGGTAATAGGCTCGGTAATGCGATGAACTCATTGCTCTTGTGCTTCAAGATGATAGACTCCTCGACACACAATCACTCTCTCACAGATTTGGCTTGGTAGAAGAGATTGATTGGGTGGAAAGTAACTTGGGGAGGCCAGAGATCAAGGTCCATATGTTTGGAGTGGAAGATCTTGACCTCAACACAAGGATAGGTGGTTCCCTCTCAGAAATTGGATGGGGCAAGTATGGAATAGTTCTTAGTGCTTCTCTCTCAAGTAGGTGGTGGTGGAGGGGTATATATATAGGCATCCCCAAAAATCCACCATTACACACAATAAGACAGACTTGGTGGAACCGATGTGTGAATCTCGGCTGTACCGAAGTGACTTAAAGTTAGCAACTTTTGAATCTCGATGAGACCGATATAGGAATCTCGGTTGCACAGATAGGTGACCAACGGTCAGAATGTCCAATCTCGGTGACGCCAATCTAACAATCTCGGAGGGACCAAAACTGTGAACATGCGTAACAGAAAGTTGGCAGCCCAACTCCGTGGCATTGAATGCAGTATCGGTTGCACCGAAAATCTAGGGTTTGGCTGAGTCTGTCTAGGGTTTGGAATTGGTGGCACCGAGTGTAGAATGTTGGTTGCACCGATTTTGAGTATTTGGCTTTGGAAAGACTTTGGAGGGAGAGTTTGTGGGTGTTTCTGGTGACTATCACTTGTGCACGTATGAGCATTTTGTTCACCAACAAAACCTTACCCCCTTTTAGTAGTATTGGCTTTCCTATGGACTCAAAGTGATTTCTCACAAATGTAAAATGTAGAGTCTTCTTACTTGAAGCTTTGCCAACCTATTTCCTTGCATCTTGGGGTATTCCACAATATTTTTGGCAACCCATCATTGAACTTTTCCTGAAACATTCTTAGTGGAAACATTAGTTCAATGACATATATGTTGTTATTAATTACCAAAACCACCAAGGGAGCAAATGTGCTTTCAATCTCCCCCCCCTTTGGTAATTGATGACAACATATAGATCAAAGCTTCGACATATGATATAATGAATGAATATAATCGTCACTTTTAGAAGTTTGTGATAAGCAAGAGCTCCCCCTAAATTTGTGCATTATTTTAAGGTTGCGTTTGAATGCAAATGCACAATCGATTAGGTGCATGGGGCACTTCTTCCATGTCACATACAACTTGGTGCTGTGCGAGACTAATAAGAGTTAATCAACATAGCACATCACAACAAGCAAAGTGAGTGATCATCACATAATCATAAAATGATAGGAAATAGTAGCAACACACGTAACAGAGTATGATCACACACAAACACAAAAGTATCTCACGTTAAACCAAACGAACCAAATGTTTTGTAAAACCAGCAAATAAAGACAGATGCTCTCTCTCTCTTGAAGCCTAAGATCTATATACAACTTCTTCCCCTTTGGCAACAAGTTACCAAAAAGTTCAAAGAGATATAGCTAATCGTTCTGTGGCTGATCTCCTCCGGTCGTCAATGGCGGAGTCGAGAGAACTGCATTGGAGAAGACTTCTGCTAAAGTTCTGGATGGAGTTGGAGTAGATACTGGAGGCACTGGAGCTGGTGGTGCGGAAGATACTATGAATGGAGCAGAAGATGAAGGCCTCATCTCTAGAGCTGGTCTGTAGGAGTCCTAGCCTTAGTCTTGAACTAGACAGTCGTCCTGACAAGTGCACTATCCTCCTCATCATCAGAAGACTCAGACTCTGAAGAGGTGCGATGTATTGGGGTGTCATAAACCTCCTTCTTGAGCTCATTGACTGTCTTAGTTAGGCCATCAACCTTGTCATTTAGAGTTTTCACCCTATCATCAATGATGTTTGCAAGCCTCTCCTGAGTATCCATGATGGTCTTGATGTCCTTCTTCATCTCTAGGACAGTAGTGATCAAAAGATCCATATGCTTGTTCCTGGACCTGGGAACCTGATCACTAGTGGCCCGAATTGCCTCTGCTTATGCATCTGCATGTGCCTGGGCTGTAGCTGATGTGGGATGGTATGGGTCCATCACCACAATGTTATCCTCATAGTCCGGATGAAGTGGCAAATGGGGACTGTCCAGAGAAAAGATGTGCTTCTCAAGCTGAGAATTGATGAGCATCTGGATATAGGGTGCGTAGCAGCATGAGCGCTTCTAATCAGTAGCAACCCTCTTCACAGTCTCTACTATCAAGTCCATCACTCGAATCCTGGTGTGACGATCAAGATGGATGAGCATGTTGATGGAGTATCCATGAATCATCTTCTCATCTCCAAACTTGGGCATCAAGGTATGCCTCAAGATAGTGTTCATGGTATGGAGGCCTAGCTAGAGAAAGTAGGTAGAACCAAGCTTGTGAGATTGCACTTTATGTGCAGGGACAGGTTTATACATATCCTTCATAGCATTGTGGCTCTCCTTGGATTCTGCGTAGACATCCAAATCTCCATCCTGAACCTTTGGGACTCCAAAGATGGTAGCCCACTCATCAACAGAAGATTCATATCTTGCTCCTTCAATCATCCAAACAATCCTACCATCTCCATAGAAATGTGTAGTGGAGTAGAATTGCGTGATCATCTCATTGTTCCAAGTAGTGAACTCATTCCCAACAAATTTATCAAGTCCAATGGAGTGGAAGTTGTATTGGACACATGGAAAGTAATCCTGATTATCTTTGATGTACTTCCAGTCAACATATCTCATGTCACTGACTGCAGGGCTCTTGTGTAGCAAAACTGTCTCATAGAAGTCTTGCTGCTCTTTGGTGTAAAACATGTAGTCCACAGCAGTCTTTCTCCTCTGGGCATATGGATCAATACTTCTCCATTCCCTCAACCCTGAATCCTTCCCCTTCTTCATATCCTCACCTACTGGGTGGCTAGCATCATGAACTGGAAGGTCAGCTCTGAGCTTCATCAAAACAGTCATAGCATCATCATCATCAGATGCTTCTCTGAAAAGTGGACTTCTTGTTTTTCTCAACAGCAGGTATGTCTCTGGTAGTCCTCTTGGACTTTTGTGCAGCAGCTTTCTTTGAGGTTGCCTTGGTGCTCTTGGAGGTGCCTAGCTTTGGCATAGCATCAGCCAGAAGTTTCTTGGCCTTGTTCTTAGGAGGGGCCTGAGCAACAAGTTCCTCCTCTTCCTCTTCAGCAGCAGCAGCACCAACAGCAGCAGCCTCCTCTAGATCTTCATGCATTGAGGTAGGCCTGCCCTGGTGCATCCTCTTCCTGGCTGTCTTCTTTGGCATAACTTTCTTGGAGACCTCAACAAACATTGTTGCCCTAGCACTCTCATGTGCTTGGAAGGTCTCTACAGGAGCATAAATTTTGTAGACCACCTTCCTAAATGAGGTAGCCTCATTGACAGACTTCCTAGCAGCCTTCTCTTGATTCTTAGCAAGAATCTCTTCCGGGACAAAATCAGAATCCTCTTCCTTTGAGTTGAGTCTCTTACTTGTCCTAGTGGTAGCCTTAGGCAACTCATGAGAACTGGGAGTGCCTGGATCTATGGAAGAACTGGATAAGGACTCGTGCCTGAACTCATCTCAACGTTCTGCTCTAGCAAATTCTGACTGTCTGAACCCGACATGCTGACCCTGTGAATACAGTATAGAAGAGTAGAATAGGATAAGTCATCACAAAATGCAAATATTTTTGAAAGTTTTGGACAAAATATTTTCCAAGTTTTGCATTATGTCAAATGTATTTTGGTACAACCGAGGCAGAAATTTCGGTCACTCCGAGACTGGCACCTACTTTCCAGGAACTTGGCACCGTTTTCGGTCAGATCGAAAACAAGCACTCGATTCCACCGAGGTGTTCTCGTTGTGGTAGAAACTAAAATTGGTAACACCGATTTTACCACATCAGTTCTACCGAGATACAGGTGGCGGACGGCAAAACCCTAAAAATCTATCATTCTCTACTCTATGGGATTTTCTTTGTGGATGGAAAGCTTTCAGATGGTGGCTTATAGATAAAAACGATTTCATTGTGCAAGGCTTGAATGGGGAGCGCAAGAAAACTCAAATCCGTACCCTAGCTTGGCGACGGATCCGCTACGACAGCATGGCGGTGAAGATGCGTGTCGACGACAAGATTTCTAGCGGCGGAGACACTCGGGAAAGGCAAGGCGATGACCAGGGAGTCCTTATGCGGCAGCTAGGGTTGTGGAGGCAGGACGTTTGAAGAATAGATTTCAAAAGTCAGGGTCCACGGATTATATACTCATCGCTGTCGGTGACACCGATTTGATATTTTTGGTGTCACCGAGTTTCACAACTGTCAGTTGATAGGGAAACTCGATGTAACTAAGAATATGAAATCGGTCTTACCGAGATAAGAAAACCAGATCAATCCTAGGCATTCGGTGAGACCGAGAATTGTGGGTTGGTTGCACCGAGATGCACTTGGGAGGTTTTAATGGTTAGTCCTTGACGATACAGAACTCCGAGTGCTCCTCACACAGAGTGATCGAAAGTACTTGTTCAAATTTTGTGATGCAGCATGAATAGAGTATGAGGTGAGAAAGCATAGATAGCTAAAGGAGTAGTCCTAGGCATTCTTGTCCATACAATTGGCAAAAGAGAAAATCAAGAGCCAAATAGCAACATTTGGATATCCTCGAATGAGTAAATAAATGCAGGTCAACATGCTCACACAATAAGATGTCAAATGAAATCATGGCAAACATGCACAAACACAATAGCATCTAACAAGCACTTTGGCAATGATGAAGTCATCTATATATGAGTATATTGACTTAGGAGCCAAGTAAGAATACTTGATCATAGGTCATACTCATTGTTTAAGGACAAGTGGGGTTACCACTTCTACATAAAGCATTTAATGTTGTCACATACTAAGAGATGTTTTAACTCAAGTCTTAGAGTAAAGCTCCCCCTTGATGTGACACCCCCCTCATAGGAGGGACAAACTAACCTTGGGTTTTGTCGATGAAGATTTCATGTTGGTGAGGTAGTGGTGGATGCTCAAGGTTGATGAAGATCACCAAGAGTTGGGAGCATCCTTGTTGTTTCATTACTCTTCTCACCTACATGGGTTAGTGCCAACACACAAGAGACAAATACAAGGATATCTATGGATATGGAGTTCAAAGCATATGTTATGATGTCCATTGATTTGTTGATTACCTTATCCCTCGCTTACCTTTGAGGGAATGTGTGACTGCTTGAACTATTGCATCAAGTTGATGTTGATTGCAAATAGTTCTTGCCAATAATGAATATGAGTGAACTTCGTTGGTGGAGTCACCCCTCAAGAACTTCTCTAGTTCTTATTCTTGGGGACCCACATCAAGTTGATGGGGATCCTTGGTGTTGAAGTAGCACTTGTAGAAGTTGAGCTTGTAGTAGCCCTGGGAACCCACTTCACCAATGCTTGGGATTCATCTTCATAAGAGTCCTTGTCCTCTTGAAGCTTGTTCTTGTCCTTGAGCTTGGTGTATTGTGGTGGAAGGTCATCTTGAGCTTTTGTTCCCTTGGGAAGAGTATTTTCATACTTCTCCTTCGGATTTGGGGTATTGACCTTCTTCCCATTCAACTCCATTAGCGTTGAAGTAGCCAACACCACAATTCTTCCGGTATCCTCCATGCTTGCGTACAATCTCCTCAAAAATTGTTTGCACCCTTCAAGACTCTTGTAGATACCTTTATCTATAATCCCTTTCAATAGTTAATTTTCTTGCTCAAGTGTAACTTGGCTAAGAGAAGAGTTAGTGGGATCAAGAAAACTACTAGAAGCAATATAACTGGATTTATCATTTTTATTGCTACTAGTTGAAGAACCTTTCTTTCCTTTGTTACTAGCTTGCTTAGAATTAACTTGTGGCATGAATGTAGATAAGAGAAGTCGCTTGGCTAGGTAATACTAAGTCTTCTTTCCAAGATGGTCATTGATAGCTTTAAGGAACTCATGCTCTTGCTCTAAGTTGAGCTTCTCGAAGCGTAGCTTCTCATGTGTCCTTACAAGCTCTCTATGATCTTCTAGAGTTGACTCGTGAGCTAACTTAAGAGTTTTTAGTTCTTGAGTTAGTCGTTCTATTTCCAACTTATCATCATCACATGACTTATCTACACTAGAGTGAGTACTAGCAAGTTCATTTGACTAACATTACAAGATTTGTCAAATAGAAAGTCATCTTCAATTAACAAGTCATCTTCATCACTATAGAAATCAAAATACTCGGGGTGTGATACCTTGGGGCCTTTAGCCATGAAGCAACTTCCACTCCCTTCATTTGGTGAATCAAATTGATCATAGGAGTTGATAGTCACTAGTGGAAGTCTGGCAACACCTTCAGCTTGACTATAGTCGGAGCTAGAGTGATAGCTTCTCTCGGAGTGGTTGTCGGATTCGGAGCCGGAAACCCATTCACCAACATGAGCTTGATGTTTCCTTCTTGAGTATCTCTTGGTGTACTTGTCCTTCTTACCTGAATCCCTACTTCTTCTTGAGGATCTTCATTCATAACGATCATCTCTACTCCTTCTCTATCTTCAAGGTGACTCGTCTCTTGAGCTTCATCTTCTTGGTGACTCTTCTTTTCTCTTGTAAGGAGCCGTGCACTCATTAGAGTAGTGTCCGGGCTTCCCACAATTGTAGCAGTTTCGGTCATGACTTGACGAATGCTTCTCTTCATATCTTGAGTTGGAGCTTTGATCTTTGCTTCTATTCTTGTAGAACTTGTTGAATTTCTTGACCATGAGGCTTATATCTTCATTTGTGACAAGCTTGTCGCTAGAGGTAGCAGGAGCATCACTTGTGGCTTTGTAAGCACTGCTAGACTTGTGGTGAAGCTCTTCCTTGTGTTTGAGTGTCATCTCATGAGCAACAATTCCAGTCACTTTCGTTGGCTTGAGATCTTTGCAGTTGGACATCATTTGGATCAATGTGCAAACGGTGTCATATCGATCGTCCAAAGCTCGAAGTATCTTCTTGATGATGAATTTGTCAGTCATTTCTTCGCTTCCTAAGCCAACAATATCATTGGTGATGAGAGCTAGCCTAGAGTACATCTCAGCGACTCTTTCACCATCCTTCATCTTGAACTTGTCAAGTTGACTTTAAAGCACATCCAACTTGGATTCTCTCACGGATTTTGCACATCAATCAAAGTATCCCAAATCTCTTTTGCATTATCAACACAGCTAATTTTGTTGAATTCTTCGGGGCATAGACAGTTGAATAGAATGTCGCATGCTTGAGCATTGAGTGGCAACATCTTCAACTCATCCGCGGTCGCTTCATGATCGGGTTCCCTTCCTTTCGCAAAGAATTCACCTTGCATACCAACATGAACAATAGCAAAAATAGTGGGGTTATGACCAAGCAAATGCAGTTTCATTTTGTGCTTCCAACTAGAAAAATTAGTGCCATCAAAGTACGGATATCTACGGTGATAATTTCCCTCACTAGACGCCATACTCTCCTAGGTTGTGAGATCAATGCAATGGAGACCAAAGCTCTAATACCACTTGTAGGATCTAAAGTAGTGCTCGAGGGGGGTGATTAGACTACTTGACCAAATGAAAATTTAATTTTTCCCAATTTTAATTCTTCGCAGATTTTAGCATTCATAGTATGTCAAGTACACCCTACACATGCATGTCTAAGAGTATACCAGTGGAAAATAAAGACAAACATGTAAGTAAAGAGAGGATAGGAAGATCAAACGCAATTGGTGACACTATGATTTTTCCCGTGGTTCCCATAGGTGGTGCTACCGTACATCCATGTTCATGGAGTCTTCAACCCACGGAGGGTAATGGTCGCGAGAGTCCACGGAGGGCTCTATCGACAGAGGGTTCCACGAAGAAGCAACCTTGACTATACCATGACGGCTTCCATCCATGGAGGACTAGCCTCACTATGGGTAGATCTTCACGAAGTAGGCGATCTCCTTTCCCTTACAAACTTCTTGGTTCACTCCACAATACGAAGCAGGAGGCTCCCAAGCGACACCAAACCAATCTAGGAGGCACCACCCTCCAAAAGGTAATAGGCTCAGCAATGCGATGAACTCCTTGCTCTTGTGCTTCAAGATGATAGACTCCTCAAGACACAATCACTCTCTCACGGATTTGGCTTGGTAGAAGATATTGATTGGGTGGAAAGCAACTTGGGGAGGCTAGAGATCAAGATCCATATGGTTGGAGTGGAAGATCTTGACCTCAACACAAGGATAGGTGGTTCTCTCTCAGAAAATTGGATGACAAGTGTGGAATAGTTCTGAGTGCTTCTCTATCGAGTAGGTGGTGGTGGAGGTGTATATATAGGCATCTCCAAAAATCCAAATGTTACACACAATAAGTCAGACTCAGTGGAATCAACGTGTGAATCTCGGCTGTACTGAAGTGACTTAAAGTTAGCAACTTTTAATCTCGGTGAGACCAATATAGGAATCTCCGTTGCACCAATAAGGTGACCAACAGTCAGAATGTCCAATCTTGATGATGCCAATCCAACAATATCGGAGGGACTGAAACTGTGAACATCCGTAACAGAAAGTTGGCAGCCCAACTTGGTGGCACCGAATGTTGTATCGTTTGCACCAAAAATCTAGGGTTTGGCCGAGTCTGTCTAGGGTTTGGAATCGGTGGCACCGAGTGTAGAATGTTGGTTGCACCGATTTTGAGTATTTGGCTTTGTACAGACTTTGGTGGGAGGGTTTGTGGGTGTTTTTGGTGACTATCACTTGTGCATTTATGGGCATTTTGTTCACCAATAAAACCTTACCCCCTTTTAATAGTATTGGCTTTCCTATGGACTCAAAGTGATTTCTCATAGATGTAAAATGTAGAGTCTTCTTGCTTGAAGCTTTGCCAACCTATTTCCTTCCATCTTGGGGTATTCCACAATATTTTTGGCAACCCATCATTGAACTTTTCCTGAAACATTCTTAGTGGAAACATTAGTTCAATGACATATATGTTGTTATTAATTACCAAAACCACCAAGGGAGCAAATGTGCTTTCAGCTAGCCCCCACTTCAACGTTGCTCGTCTTTCTCACATTCACTTTTCTTTTTGAAAAAGTTTTAGGTTCCCCTCTTTATTTATTTTTTGTTTTTAAACGAAATAAAAGCACACAACAGAATAAAATGACTCTCTAAAACTTCCGGGTTGTCTCCCTGGAAGCGCTTTCTTTAAAGCCATTAAGCTAGGCATAAAGTGCTCAGGTAGTGGATCCACCCGGATCCCAAGGTATATTGAAGCCAATTTTAATTAACAATGATTTGTAATGTAGCAGTGAGCACAAAGTGATATAAATAATGCAACAACAAATTCTAACTCTCTTCCTATGCATCGGCATGTCATAAAAGAACAATTCATGCACACAAAGTAAAGGTCAATGCATAGTATAAACAGTTTCTTGCAATTTTATCATATTGGAAACATAGAGAGGCGGAGATGTAGTTCCTCACTCATAATAATTGCAAGTAGGAGTAGCAAGCACATGCATATTATATTTATCAAAATCATCATGTGCAATAGTAGAATGCAACCCATCAATATAATCCTTAATAAGTGCAAACTTCTTCGATATAGTGTAGTTGGGAGAATTCAAAAAGATAATAGGACTATCATGTGTGGGTGCAATAGCAACAATTTCATGCTTAATATAAGGAACTATAGCAAGTTCATCTTCATAAGCATAATTCATATTGGCATCATGGCCACAAGAATAGAAAGCACCAAGTTCATCAAAGAGGGAAATTTCAAAAGAATCCAAGGGATCATAGCAATCAACATATCATTCATCCTTCGGTAAGAACGAAGGGAAATTAAACACTGTATGAGTTGAAGAGTTACTCTCATTAGAAGGTGGGCACGGGTAGCTTATATCCGCTCTTCCTCCTTTGGTTCTTCGTTCTCCTCCTCATCTTTTTCATCTAATGAGCTTACAATTTTGGCAACTTCCTCTTCCATAGATTCCTGCAAAATATTAGTCTCTTCCAAGGCAGCGGTTATTCTTTCAATGAACTCTTTAACATAAGCATTAGAAGCATAGTTTTCATAGCAATATTTAAGTATGGAAAAAAATCAGAATTGTAAAGAGTAGCATCATACTTTTCAATGAAAGAAGCAATTTCATAGGCACCTTTAAAAGCAATAAATGCTTCAATTTGTTCAACATAATTATAGCAATAGGCCTCCTTGGCATAAGAGGATAATATTTCATTATCATTAAACACACATTGGTACGGAAGGTGATTTTAGCTTCTTTAGAACAACAAGTAAAATCATAAATGTCACATAGATTCCAAGCATAGCAACACAAAGTATTAATTTGATGCCACAAGAGTTTCCCTTTTTGATATATGCGGTGTCGCACATAATGAGCATGCTCATTTAATGATTTTCCCTCAACTAAGCTAGTTGGGTTTTCAGCACGAGCACAAGTGGATCGAAGATGACCCAAGTAATATTCTTCGGTGGTATGGAACACTAGTGGTTCCTCAACTTTTGGAGCAGCAAGTACAACTATTTTTTTGGCATTTTACGTTTCCTACCCTTATCTAAAGATAGAAAACAACTTAGAACAGAAAATAAAAATTACTTAGTGATAAAGCAAACAAGCACACACGAGAATATTCACCCCACACTATTGCTCCCCGGCAATGGCGCGAGAGAAAGGTCTTGATAACCCCACAAGTATAGGGGATCAATTGTAGCCTTTCTAGATAAGTAAGAGTGTCGAACCCAACGAGGATCTAAAGTTAGAAAAATATTCCCTCAAGTTCTATCAACCACCGATACAACTCTACGCACGCTTAACGTTCGCTTTACCTAGAACAAGTATGAAACTAGAATTACTTTTTAGGTGTAACGGGATAGGTTTGCAAGATAATAAAGAGCACGTAAATAAAACCTAGGGGCTGCTAAGATAAAGTAACAATTAAGTTAGTTTAACGAGTGTGGAAAAGTGGTGGTAGGAGTTTCTGAATTGTCCCTAAGAAATCGATAACTAGACCGGTAATCATTATTGTAATTTTATATGAGGGAGAGGCATAAGATAACATACTTTCTCTACTTGGATCATATGCACTTATGATTGGAACTTTAGCAAGCATCCGCAACTACTAAAGATCGTTAAGGTAAAACCCAACCATAGCATTATAAGGTATCAAGTCCACTTTACTCCCATATGCAACAACCCACCTACTTAGGTTTATGCTTCTGTCACTCAAGCAACCCACCATAGGAGAATCATGAACACATTGCAACACCCTACAGCGAGGATCCCTCACGCTTGCGCAACACGGAGAGCACCATAGTACAACACCAATAATAAAACATGGAATTCAAACCAATCATGATCATCAATCAACCCATAGGACAACAAAAATCTACTCACACATCATAGGATGGCAACACATCATTGAATAATAATATGAAGCATAAAGCACCATATCCAAGTAGAGGGTACAGCGGGTTGCGGGAGAGTAGACTGCTGTAGATAGATGGGGGAAGGTGATGGAGGTGTTGGTCAAGATGACGAAGTTGTTGGAGTAGATCGCCGTCACGATGATGGCCCCGACGGCATTCCAGTGCCTCCGAGAGAGAGGGGGAGAGAGAGCCCCTCCTTCTTCTTATTCCTTGACCCCCCCACCCCCCCACCCCCCAAGATGGGAGGAGGGTTTCCCCTCTTCTCCTTTGCCTCCATGCCGGCAGAGGAGCGGGAGCCCCTCCAAGATTGGATCTCTCTGTGTTTCCTTCTGTTTCCGCATTCCCAGATTGTGGCCTTTCACCATTTCTTAAATATCCAGAGATCCATAACTCCGATTGGGATGAAATTTTGACGGGATCTTTATCCAAAAATTATCTTTCTTGCAGCGAAAGGACAACTCCAACCAACCTAACGGCTGGTCACAAGGGCCCAGGGCACGGTCAGGGGGTAGGTCACGCCTTGCAGGCTTGGGACCTCCGAAGGGCATCGTCTCGCGTTGATTCTTTTTCCCAAAAAACTAATATATTCCAAAAAAAATCTCCATAAATTTTTATCGCGTTTGGACTTTGTTTGATATGGATTTTCTGCGAAACAAAAAACACGCAACAAATAGGAACTGGCACTGGATCAATATGTTAGTCCCAAAAATAGTATAAAAAGTTGCCAAAAGTATATGAAAGTTGTAGACTATTGGCATGAAACAATCAAAAATTATAGATACGATGGAGATGTATCAGTCTCTTCGAGTTATTGGTTTGGTTTGTCCAACTAGATTGGTAATTCTTGCAATGGGAGAAGTGCTTAGTTTTGGGTTCAATCTTGCGGTGTCCACACCCAGTGGCAAAGTATGGGTAGCAAGGCACATATTTGTATTGTTGCCATCAATGAAAAAAAGATGGGGTTTTCATCATATTGCCTGAGTTTATCCCTCTACATGATGTCATCTTACTTAATGTGTTACTCTGTTCTTCATGAACTTAATACTCTAGATGCAGGCAAGAGTCGGTCGATGTGTGGAGTAATAGTAGTAGATGCAGAATCATTTCGGTCTACTTGACATGGACATGATGCTTATATGCATAATCATTGCCTTGGATATCGTCATAACTATGCTCTTTTATATCAATTGCTCGATACTAATTTATTCACCCATCGTATTATTCTCCTTCAAGAGAGAAGCCTCTAGTGAAACCTATGGCCCCCGGGTCTATTTTCCATATTATATTTTTAGATCTATAATCCAAAAATACTACCTTGCTACAATTTTATTTACTTTTATTGAGTTTTACTTCTAGCAATCTTTTATATCTATCTCTATCAGATCTCATCCTTGCAAGTAACCTTGAAGGGATTGACAACCCCTTTATAGCGTTGGGTGCAAGTGTTTGATTGTTGGTGTAGGTGCATAAATTGGGGCCTTGATTGTACCTCCTACTAGATTGATACCTTGGTTCTCAACAACTGAGGGAAATACTTATCTACTTTGTTGCATCACCCGTTCCTTTTCAAGCGAAAACCAACGCAAGCTCAAGAAGTAGCACTTGCTGGATTTGTTTTACCTTTCTCGAACGTATTGTGCACCGGGATTCCAAGGATACTTTGGGCTATCTCGAGGTTGAGGTTTTTCACCGGGATTCTGATGATACTACAGGCTATTCCGTGGTTGAGATTTTCCAACACAAAGTGTGGCTAGTCTATGATGGATGAGTTGGAGCACCCCTGCAGGGTTAAATCTTTTCGAGAAGCCGCGCCCGTGGTTATGTGGCAACTTGGAAATTTGTTTAAAATCAAATCATAGAAAACTTAAAGTAAACTCAAATAAAATACACCAACTATGTGTGTAACTGTGACTATCTCTACTCGTGAGTTTTGAACTAAGACAAAACACGCTGGGGTTATGTTTGACTCGTAAGTAGGTGTTCTGGACCACTTAGTGGTGATCACTAGTTCACGTCCGATTATGCGTAGATCACCCTTCTTATTATTGTACTCGTAAGTTAGCCACTCAAATAAATGCTTAGTGCTTGCTGCAGCCTCACCAGTTAACCATACCTCACCCAATAAGCTTTGCTAGTCTTGATACCCTTGGAAATGAGATTGTTGAGTCCCTCTTGCTCACATATTACTACAACAACAGTTGCAGGTACAGGTAATGCGATGCTTTGAAGTGAGAGTGGTGCTTGTATTATTTGGAGTTGTTTTTCTTCTTCGTCATCAATCATAGGATGGGTTCCAAGCCAGCAGCCTCGGATAGCAAGGATGGATGTCATTTTTATTGTTTGATTTCGTCCATAGTTGGACCCTCCTCTTATGTATGTTGATTAAATATGATGTTGTATTGATGTGATCATGATTTATATTGTGGAGAGAGTAAGCCAATTCCACATACTCATCTCTTATTTACATGGACTTGTAATGATATCCATTCTTGCAAAACGGTGAGGTGCGCTTCTATCCCTGTCGAGGCCCTCGAGCCAAAATAAGGATAGGATCTATTCTTGGGCGTTACATTAGTCCAATGAAATATATGTTGTTATTAATTATCAAAGCACCTAGGGAGAAGTTGTGCTTTCACCTTTTGCAGGAGAGACACATCGTTGAAAGACGCCAGTGGTACTCCTCCTATGTAACTCGCCATTGACAAAGTCATGGGCTTGCAACTTTTGACAATCCGTTGGGCGATGATTTCCTCGTCTCGGAGCTCACCACGAGTCAGATAAGTGAGGTAAGGAACTATCCTATCAGGAGTAGCATGAAGAGCGGCTGCTAACCATGCCTCTGGGTTAGGAATGGCAATGTCTTCCTCTGAAGGTAATTTGACAGAGGAACTATGAAGGACGTCGAGGAACACATTGGGAGGAACCGGCTTTTGTTGAGAACCCAAATGAGACAGAGCGTCTACAGTTTCGTTGATCCGACAATCAATATGATCCACCTGATATCCCTGAAAATGACCTGCAATAGGAGTGACTACTCATCTATAAGCCGCCATAAGAGGGTACTTCGAGTCCAAGTTCCAGAGAGTTGTTGAGCAACCAAATCTGAGTCTCCCAAGCATCCGACCTGGCTTAAGGTAATTTCCTTAGCCATGCAAAGTTTGTGTAGTAAGGCTTCATATTCAGTTGCATTATTAGTACATGGAAACATGAGTCTTAACACATAGCAAAATGTATCACCTCAAGGAGAAGTGACGATGATTACAGCCCCCAAGCCTTCCAGATGTCTAGAACCATCGAAGTGTATAGTCTAGTATGTGTGGTCTGATTTATCTTCTGGCAACTATAGTTCAGTACAATCATTGATGAGATCAACCAGTGCTTGAGATTTAATTGATGTCTGTAGCAAATATTTCAGATGATGTGGGCCATGTTTGATTGCCTAGTGAGCGACCCGGCCTGTAGCTAATACGTCTCTAACGTATCTATAATTTTTGATTGTTCCATGCTGATATATTATCATTCTAGGATATTTTTTGAGCATTTATTTATAAATTTATAATAATTTTGAGGACTAACCAATTTACCCAGTGCCTAGTGCCAGTTGTTGTTTTCTTCATGTTTTTTTACTTTTCAGGTTTATAGTATCAAACAAAGTCCAATTGTCACAAAATGTTTTGGCGATTTTTTGCACAAAAAGAAGATGTGGAAGCTCTAGGAGTAGGCCGGGAAGCACACGAGGGCCCCACCACACATCAGGGTGCGCCCTGATATGTGGTGCCCCCTCGTGCCTCTCCCAATGTCCCTCTCTGGGCCATCTAATAATCCAAAAACCCTAGAGGAGGTCCCAAAACACTTTTTATGCCTCCCCAAGTCTCTGTTCCGATAGGAACCCATCTAGAGCTCCGCTCCGAAACCCCGCCGGATGGGGGGATTGATCATGGAAGGCCTATTCATCAACCTTGCTGCCCTCATGATGATGTTTTAGTAGTTCACCATAGACCTACGGGTCCATAGGTAGTACCTAGATGGCAATCTCTCTCTCTCTCTTGATCTTCAATACAATGTTCATCGCATCTTTGCCTTGATCGATCCGATGTAATCCCTTTGTATGGTGTGTTTGTTGGGATTCGATGAATTGTGAGTTTATGTTCAGATTATTCATGAAAAGTATTTGAGTCAAACCTGATTACTATGATTCTTATTTGCATGATCATTATAGCTTCGTAATGTTATCCAATCTATTGAGATAGTTTGGACAACTAGATTGATATTTCTTCAGTGGGAGTGACGCGCTGTGGTAGGTTCAACCTGACGAGTTTCTTTATCCTAGTGACAAAGTAGGGGACAAGGTACGCCTTTCTGCTGCTGCTACTAGGGATAAAACGATGGGGTTAATTCATACTAATTGAGTTCACTTTGTCTACATCATATCATCGTTATCCAAGCATTACTCTATTTTACTTAACACTCTAGATGCATGTTGGATAGCGGTCGATGAGTGGAGTAATAGTAATAGGTGCAGGCAGGAGTCGGCCTATTTGCTTATGGAAGTGATGCCTATATACACATGACCATTGCCATGGTAATCGAATAACTATTCGCTTTTCAATCAATTTCCCAACTGTAATTTTTTTAGCCACCATATGCTATTTCTATGAGAGATGCCACTAGAGAACACTACAACCCACAGGTCTATTCACTTATATATTTACAAAGTATACTATTACCTTGCTGCCATTTATTTTCTTTTATTTTATTTTGCAATTTAAAATTATCTACACAACTCACTTGCTTGCAATTAACGAGACCAAGTGGATTGACAACCCTCTTGCCAGCCTGGGGTGCAAGTTGCTTGTTCTTTTGCTCAAGCGGTTGCACACAAAAGAACAAACAACTTGAACCCAATGCTGGCAAGAGGGTTGTCAATCCCCCTGGTCTTGTTATTTGCAAGCAAGTGAGTTGTGGTGATAATTGTAAATTGCAAAATAAAATAAAAGCAAATAAATACAACAAGGTAATGAAAGCGTTTGTGAATATATAGGTGAATAGAACCGGGGACCATAGAGTTCTGTAGTGGCATCTCTCATAGAAATAGCATACGGTGGGTAAACAAATTACTGTTGGGAAATTGATAGAAAATTGAATAGTTTTGCAATTCTCATGGCAATGATCATGTGTATATAGGCATCACGTCCATAAGCAAATAGGCCGACTCCTGCCTGCACCTATTACTATTACCCCACCCATCGACCGCTATCCAGCATGCATCTAGAGTATTAAGTAAAATAGAGTAATGCTTGGAGAACATTGATATAATGTAGACAAAGTAAACTGAATCAATATGAATAAACCCCATCATTTTATCCTTAGTAGCAGTAACACAAATATGCAACTTGTCCCTGTTTGTCACTGGGATATAAAAACTCCCCAGGTTGAACCTACTACAACGCACCACTCCCACCGAAGAAATATCAATCTAGTTAGCCAAATTATCTCAATAGATCAGAGAGCATTACAAAGCTATGATGATCATGCAAATAAGAATCTTAGTATTCAAATTTGACTCAAATACTTTTCATGAATAATCTGAACTAAACTTATAATTCATCAGATCCCAAAAAAACACCATACAAATGGATTACATCGGATAGATCAGGGCAAAGATGCGATGAACATTGTATTGAAGATTGAGAGAGAGAGAGAGATTGCCATCTAGGTAGTACCTACGGACCCATAGGTCTGTGGTGAACTACTGACACATCATGGTGAGGGCAGCAAGGTTGATGAAGAGACCCTCTGTGATTGATCTCCCCTCTGGCAGGGTGCCGGAATGGAGGTGTAGATGGCCCCCCATCGGAACAGAGACTTGCGGCAAGGGAAAAAGTGTTTCGGCAGCACTCTTGGAGTTTTCAGGGTGATGAGGTCAAGTACCCTAGGTAGGGTCATGTACCTCTAATCTAGGACCCTCTTGGGGTCCTACAAGGTCATGGAAATACCTGGCTTACCTTGACACTTGGACGAATGTACAAGATGCACTCGGATCCTTGGAAGTCACTCGGACGTCTTCAACCACTCGGCGCCTCCTTAGTAATCGTACATGACGAAGTAGGTGCGGCATGGGAGCTACCATGTTCGAGGGACTTAATATGCCTTAAGTACTGTAAAGACCACACTACCTTTAATGCATGTAGTTAAATTAACATTTTCTCGTAACTCCTATTGTTACTAGCATTAATGACCCTAGTGATGGCGCTCGGTTTGTGGTGGCGCACTCCATATAAGCTAACCCCTGACACCGAAGCAAGGTTTACGAACTCCCTATAATCAGACACCTACACCAAGCAAACACTTAGACCCCGAGATCGAGAAGTAAGAGTTTTACCACTTCCGAGTGGGGTCCGAACTCGTAAATTCCGAGTGTGACACTTACTCCGTAGCTAAGCTTCACCCTACTCATTCGTACCCCCGTATTGTCAGCATTACTCCCATGACAATTGGCACCCATTGTGGCGCAGAGGATCTAGCGAATTCTGGCATAAGTGGGATTCAAGCCTTTTTCATTCAACATGTTGGCACTCAGCGGTGAGATCCTCCTCAGCACCCTGCTTTTCATCGCCGATGGCTCGGCATGGTTGCACGAGGCACCATTTGATCCCGATTCGTTCCCCACGCGGGGGGTAATGCACTTCAGCATGGCGGTGCACAACGTCCTCCTTCGACAGTCGTCGGAGCCTTACGGCTCCCCGTCCATCTCCAACTCTGGAGGCCATCGCAAGTGTTCCGGACGCTCTCGGTGGCAGTGGTGGATCGAGCACACCATGGCTCGCCAGTCTTCCATCGGTCAGGTGGTCGTGCTCGATTCTAATGAGCCCACCATCGACTTGTTCCCTTTCTCGAGGGACGAGTTGTACGACGAGTCATAGTTCGAGAGTAGCGGAGACGCTGTAGAAGTCATGATGTCCAACACTACTAGTAATAGACCTCCTGGGTACTCAGGGGGTGGTCCCCGTGGTTGCGATTGTGATCGCCATGGTAGCGACACGAGCGGCTACGTTCCCCGACCTCTCACTCGGGAGCAGCTGTCGGGACCCTGATCCTAAGACATATGAATCCATCCTGTAGCACATCGCACCACTTTGCAGCCTCACACACGGTAACCCACGACTGCCACCTTACCTTGGCTGGGACCGTTTGCGCCTTTTGGCTCACGGATATGAACATGTCACTAGCATTCACACATCAAAGAACCCAGGTCGACATGACTAGTTATAGACCCAAGTGGCACAACCGTACAGGGAAAGGCATACGTAACCTAGCAATGCAGGTGTCGGTCATCAGCGTGTGTAGACGAGTCATTGCAAGCTACAAGGACTCCATTATGCCATGGGACATAAATGTCATCACTGCACGTAGATGAGTCGTAGCAGGCTACAGGGACTCCATTACACTGCGAGACATTTCCCCAAAGGGACAGACACAGCAACAAAGAAGGATACATGCCGGTCAATCAATGTCTCCGGAGTAGTAGCAATCTACCAAGGCTCGGTGAAAGCACAAAGAGGCATTTCCCCATAAAGAAGGCTACTAAAGGCACACAACTAGGTGTCAAATCCCACACATACCAATGCATTTCAATCATACACACACTATGCACGATATGCGTAGATACAACATGGCATCACAACAAAACTCTACAACATAATATTTATTTAGAAGGCTTCGAGGATCCTACATAGTATAATGTTACAAACAGAAGGGGTCACAAGACCCAACATTCAGAGCATACAAACAACAAGCGGAAGTTACATGTCTGAGTACAGACATCTACAAAAGTGGTTATAAGAGCCTAAAAAGCTACAACGACCCTACCATAGGAACTAGACCTCTGTCTAGGTTACTAAGCTCATCCGTCGATGTCAACGTCAAAAGAAACATAAATGAACTCAACGTCTATTTCTGCAAAAATGTAAATAAGCAACAGTGAGTACAAAGGTACTCAGCAAGTCTTACATCAGAACTATCTACATATGCATCATGTATCAATGAACGGGATTGTGGGGTTTATTGTAGAATGCCATCTTTGACCTTTGGCTATCCTAGCCTATGACAAAGTAACCAATGTATCACTACTCTCTCGTCTCCCTACGAGAGAGCACACACGAGTCCACATGTTCACCATCTCAATACACCACTATGGATCCTCTCTCGTCTTCCTACGAGAAACCATCCATGGCACTCACACTTGTTTGGTGCATTTTAGAGTTTCCACTTAAATTTGTCTATGAACAATGCAAGTATCCAAGTAGTCCATATCCGCGGACGCGGCTATTCGAATAGATAATTTACCCTGCATGGGTGTACTTCATCACACATGCTCCCACCACTTATCGTCATGTGCAGGTAAAAAGGCACCTCAGCAACCTTCAAGCGGAAGCCCAGCAAGGGAGTTGGCCACGGACGTTAACCTTCAACGACCCACGTCCAAGGTAGTCGCCTATCTGAGTTGGAACCCATAATGGAAGTCCGGCCGAGGTTTCCAACATGGCCACAAACGTTGCGAGCAGGGCCCCAAGACGGTCCCAATTGGCCGTTCATCCACTTCGCAGGCCGTGCCACACCTATCAACATTTCGAACTACTACGACTCCTAAACTGAGAACAAAGTAGGTTAATAGGCCGAGAGAGCTCGAGTTACCGGAGCTCAATGTGCGGTAGTAGCTAGTCTTGGAACACAAACACGAAACTCAACTCCTATGAGCAGTTTCAATGAGACAACCCACCATGTAATCCTACATGGCCTCTCATCGCTACCTTTACCAAAACAGGTTCATCACTTAACTCTCATCATCAGGACACATTCCTTTCACTCCGATTCATCTCCCAGATGAATCAGACCTGACACAACTCTAAGCATAGCAAGCATAACGAGGTTATAGTAAAACATGGCTCAAGCATCTACTAGGTATGCTAGGTTGCTTGGTTTAGCTATTTACTATGACAATGACAGGTCATGCAAAGGAGTGGGTTCATTTATCACAACACAAGTAGCAGTTGAACACGTTGTCCTAATGCATTGAAACGAGAGCAAGAGCGAGAGATGGGATTGTATAGGATATGCTCAAGGGGGGTGCTTGCCTGTTTATCAGAAGAACTCAGGTGTTCTTTGATGTCGTCGATAACTACGTCTCGCAAGTCCATCGACAAGATCAAACAAGGTACAATTTAAGCAAGGTAATGGTGCACAATGATGCATGATAATAGCATGGCAATATGTTACTAGTTTGAGCTAATGCATCTATCAACATGTTAACTGAAGATGGTTTGAACCCAAGGTTGAAATTCAACTCCATAAGTGAAGTGGGCTATTGTGCTTTGAACAAAATGTCCAAGTTTGCCTATTTATATTTCTTTAACATGTATGAAAATGACACCATTGGATTCATTGGATTTTTCTGATAAATTTTCATATATAAATTATTTTAATCTGACTTATAGATTATTTTCTATGAATTTTTGAAGTTTTTATTAATTTCTGGAATTTCCTAAATTATTTTAAATCTAGAAATTCATTATCTGCATTAGCATGACGTCATCATGACGTCAGCCAGTCAAAGGCGCCAGGTCAGGGTCAAACTTGACGACCCGGACCCACACGTCAGTGACACGGGGCTAATCCCCACGCTGACCGGGGGTTTGACCCACTACAGGGCCCACTGGTCAGTGGCCGGGGGGCTGGCTAAACAAGGGGAGCGTGGCCGACGGCGACCATGTCGGCGCCCGTCAGAGCGGGGCCGGCGGCGACCAAATCCGCGATGGAGGATCGCCGGAGATGGCCGGAAACGCGCTCGGGGGCTCGGTTTCGTGCACCGAGAGCGCTGGGAGGGAGCTCGTGCTCGACCGCATCTATAGGGGCTGGCCAGAGGACTTGGGGTCGCTGGAGATGATGACCACGATGAGCTCAGCGGCGACGGCGGCTCGGGGAGGTTTGGTTATGGTGCTAGAGGGCACGGGAAGACCGAGGAAGAGAGGGAATCGATGCTGGGGCTCACCTCTAGTCGGCCGGTGGTCTTAGCGGGCTCGGGGACGGCTTGCTCACAACAAATCGACGGTGACGGCTCGTCCTCGAGGGTCTCCCAGTGGCAACTGTCTTCATAGAGAGGTCAAGGGGGGTCGCGGAGGAGCTCTGGGTGTGGCAGGGGGCTCGGCAAGGCTGGAGGCAGCGCTCGGGCACAAGAGAGGGGAGAGAGCAGGGGAAGAGGGGAGAAAGAGCGGTAGGGGAATGAGCTCGAGGGGGGTCCAGGTGGCCCTCTCGCCCGGATAGGGACACGGGGGAGGCCGCCAGCGCGAGCAGGAGGTGGCGCGGTGGCATGGCCGTGCTTGGCTTCCCCTCTGCCTATTGGCACAGGTATAAGACGACTCTGTCCCTCAGCCGGGCCAGTTCTGCTAGAGGGAGGCCCAGGTAGGGTTTTTCTCCTTCTCTTTTTATTTCTGTTTTCCTTTTATATCTAACATTTGTTTTGGCTCAAAATAAATATCAAACCATTTTATAAAATCCTGAAAATTATTATATGACCTTGATATAAATAAATAGTGCCACATAATTAATTTCAGAATTATTTGACATATATTTCATATATAGAAAAATATATCCAATGCAAATAGAGTTAATTTAATTCAAAAACCCAATATAAAATATTTCTGTGATCCCAAAATATTGTTTGGCAATTTTATCTCAACCCAATATTTTACTAGAGAAGCAGGAACATTTCTTGGAACTGTTTGAAGCAATTTTTATAATGCTTATTTGACAAAATTTTGAATTATGAGGCTTGATCATTCCTCATTTCATCTTCATTTGAAAATAAAAATGCATGCATGAATGCACTTGCAATCATGAAGAAACTAGGGCTGTGAAAACTCACCCCCACTAAACAAGAATCTCGTCCCGAGATTCAAGAGTAGTCGGGAAGAGTGCTGGGTACTCAAGCCGAAGACGATCTTCGCGCTCCTAGGTTGCTTCATCCTTGGAATGGTGCGACCACTGAACCTTCAGAAACTTGATGCTGCTACGTCGAGTGCTGCGCTCGGTTTCATCAAGAACACGAACATGATATTCTCGATATGAGAGATCATCTTGAAGATCAAGCGTTTCGTGGTCTACTTCGCGGATAGGATCCTTGAAGCAACACCTGAGTTGAGAAATGTGGAACACATCATGAACTTTGGAAAGCTGCGGGGGTAGTTCCAATTGGTAGGCAACCTCTCCTCGTTTAGCAAGAATGCGAAAAGGACCAATGTAATGAGGAGCCAATTTGCCTTTGATACCGAAACGATGGTGCCCTTCAAAGGTGACACCCGAAGGTAAGCCTTCTCGTCAACTTCATAACTTACATCCTTATGACGACGGGCATATTGGCTCTTCTGACGAGATTCAACGGTTTTCAAATTATCATGAATGATGCGAACTTGCTCTTCTGCATCCTGGATCATATCCGGTCCAAAGAATTGTCTTTCGCCGGTTTCTGGCCAGTTTAATGGCGTTCGACATCTTCGTCCATACAGAACTTTGAAAGGAGCTTTGCCCAGACTAGTCTGAAAGTTGTTGTTATAAGCAAATTCGGCAAATGGAAGACATTTCTCCCAGTTCATTCTGAATGAGATAACACAGGCTCTGAGCATATCCTCAAGAATTTGATTGACTCTTTCTACTTGACCACTTGACTGAGGGTGATAAGCGGTGCTAAAGGAGAGATGGGTTCCCATAGCATTCTAGAAACTTTCCCAAAATCAAGAAGTAAAAAGACTTCCACGATCTGAATTGGTCTCTAGAGGAACACCATGAGAGAAACTATTCGAGAAATATACAAATATGCTAACTGACTAGGAGTTATACTTTCACGAACTGAAAGGAAATGAGCAACTTTTGAAAGGCGATCGATAACCACGAAGATGGCATCATTCCCTTTCTTAGTCTTTGGAAAGCCGGTGATGAAATCCATACCGACCTTGTCCCATTTCCACTCGGGAATAGCCAAGAGCTGAAGGGTGCCAGCAGACCTTTGAAGCTCTGCTTTAACGCAATGACAAACATCACAGTTAGAAATGAATTGAATGATTTCTCTCTTCATCCGGGTCCACTAAAACCTCTGGCGTAGGTCCTGATACATCTTAGTACTACCGGGATGAATCGTGAGAGGAGATTCATGAGCTTCCTTGAGAATCAGTTCTTGAAGTTGTTGCTTTTGGGAACCACCAAGCCGTCCTCAAATAAAACAACACCTTGATCATTTACCGAGAAAGAATGACCAACTCCCTTGGTGATGTTTCTCTTGATACGAGAAATTCTCGTATCCTGCTTCTAGGCAGCTATGATCTGATCCTCAAGAGTTGGTTTCGCCACCAAGGTAGAAAGGAATTCTCGAGGAACATTGTGAAGGTTTAACTTACGAAATACCTCGTGGAGACGTGGTTGACTTTGTAGCAACAAGAGGTTGTTACAATAGGATTTACAACTTAGTGCATCATCCATGACATTGGCTTTGCCTGGGGTGTAGGATATTCCTAAGGCGTAGTCCGTGATCAACTCAATCCACCGTCTTTGCCTGAGATTCAAATCCGGTTGGGTGAATATATATTTGAGACTCTGGTGATCACTAAATATTTCACAACGATTACCCAGAAGGTAATGTCGCAAAGTGAGTAGTGCATGGACTACTGCGGCAAGTTCCAGATCGTGTGTTGGATAGTTTTCCTCATGAGGACGCAATTGTCGGGATGCGTAGGCAATCACATGACGATCTTGCATAAGAATGCAACCTAGACCTTGTCCCGAAGCATCACAATAGATAACAAAGTCCTTTGTGAAATCCAGGGGTACAAGTACCGGGGCAGTAGTCAGTCATCTTTTCAACTCCTGAAAACTTTCCCCACAATTTGGAGTCCGCTCGAACTTCTTATCTTTCTTAAGGAGTTCAGTTAGAGGTTTGGCAACTTTGGAGAAGTTCTCAACGAAGCGGCGACAATAGCTCGCTAAGCCAAGGAAACTCCTAACTTGCTTCACCAATTCAGGTTGAGTCCAATCAAGGACATCTTGAACTCTCTCGAGATTGATAGCGATACCTTTTGCAGAGATTATGTGACCCAGATAGGTCACTTCTGGCAACCAAAATTCGCACTTGGAGAATTTGGCGTAAAGGCGGTGCTCTCAAAGTTTCATCAATACCAGCCTAAGATGCTCAGCATGTTCTTCTTCATTCTTCGAGTATATGAGGATATCATCGAGGTAAATCACGACAAATTTGTCCAAAAACTCCATGAGGATCGAATTCATTAAGCGGGAGAAAGTGGCTGGGGCATTGGTTAGAACGAAGGACATGACGGTGTACTCGTATTGGCCATAACGAGTGACAAAAGTCGTCTTTGGAATGTCCTCATTCCTGATTTTGATTTGATGATAACCTAATCTCAAGCCCATCTTGGAAAAGACTGCGGATCTAGCAAGCTGATCATATAGATCGTTGATCCTGGGGAGCGGATATTTGTTCTTTATCGTGAGCAGATTAACCACCCTATAATCGACAACCATCCGGTCTGTACCATCCTTCTTCTTAATGAAGAGGATAGGACAAGCCAATGGAGAAGAACTAGGACAGATGAAACCTTTCTTCAAAGATTCATCGAGTTGGGTCTTAAGCTCAGCTAGCTCTTGGGGAGACATCTTATAGGGCCTTCTATCCATTGGAGCGGTTCTTGGAAGAAGTTCTATGACAAACTCTACTTCTCTGTCAGGTGGAATACTTGGCAATTCTTCTGGAAACACATCCGGGAAGTCACAGACTACCAGAATGTTTTCAAGGTTTGGCAGAGGATTGGCATTGAGGGAATAAGTGATACCCTCTGGAATATGGGTTTGGATATTGACTATCTGGACAGAAGGATGGGTAAGCTAAACAAACCTAGAGAAACAATCAATTTTGGCATGATGAGCTGTCATCTAGTCCATCCCCAAAATGATATTGATGTCTGAAGTTTTAAGGGCTATCAGAGAGGCAAGAAACACTAAACCATCAACAAGGATTTTGTCGTGGTTTTATCACGGCAGATGTCCGGGTGAACGGACTTTGGTTTGAGGCCATCGCTACTGAGGTGGACTCAAAGGGGTTAGTTGGGACGAAAGACACGGGTTTACCCAGGTTTGGCCCCTCTTGTCGAGGTAACAGCCTACGTCCTGCTTGTGTTTGTATTACTCGTGTATCGATTACAAGGGGCTAAAAGCTTGACCTAGTTCTCGATTGCCTGTCCTCTAAGTCGCCCTGGGTCTGCCTTTATATAAGAGGTCAGAACATCCGGGTCGTTACAATTGCTAACCGAGTCTCTCTCTATATTCTTGCCCAAGCCGTCTGTGAGTCGGCTTGCACGCCCGGGTCTTCTCAGTCCGGGCCGTCATACGGCCCATACCATGAGTCGCCTATCTTCCTGGGCCACTTAATATTACGACTCACCTTTGGGCCGGTTCACGAGCCAATAACATGACCCGGAGCCTCTTTGGCGGGTCATATCCCCAACATTAGGCCCCAGGTTGAACTGAGCTTGCTCACTTCATCCTTCTCTTCCGCTTTTGGCGAGTCGCCCGGAAATGAACCGGCGTGACGTCATGACATCTGCTGACGTGTCACCAAATCTTTAACTTAACTGTCATCCTGAGGATCGAGGCGTCCGCCTCGGTCGAACGGTGTCATCGCTTGGATTTTCGCGCCTTCCTTAACCCCCTTTTAAATATGACCCGTGCAGGTAAGGGTTTCCATTCTCCCGCCCGTGCCTCTGTTTCTTCGCCTTCTTCCTCTCGCCGCCCCAGCGCCTTCGAGCTCTGCACCGACACCGTCCGTACATCGTCCCCGACCTTGGCCGCTGCATCACCCTGAACGTACCAGAGATCCGTCTGCCTCTACCGCGCCGTCTCCGGTAAGTTTTCTTGCTCCGTATATGGTCGCCGCCGTAGTAGGGTTTTCACCTGTGCTCCGCCGCTGTCGTTTGGGCTCCAGCACCGTTATCCCTGGTGCATCCTTGACGCCGCTAACACCCTTAGGATGCGCTCTCGCTCCGCTGCCGCACGCGGGCCTGTCGCGCGTAATGCATGGGCCACGATGGCCCCAGTCCGTTTCTTTTTTTTTCTCCGGTGTTCATCGCTAGGTCAGAATAAAATTTATTTTCTCTGCTTTTATAGATCCGTAGATATAGTGACATCTTGTGGAACCTGTTTTTAGGACTTAGTCAATTTTTCGATCTTCCCTTTCCCTATTGAGTCGCCAAGCTCCTCCGGCTCTTATCAGTCGGGTCTTCCGCTTTATCCGTAGAGCCCTTAAACTTTTAAGCCATCAAAAATATTTGCTTGCGCTTCGACTCATCGCGCCTTTTATCTTGACAGCACTTAAGCCGCCAACATGTCTCGTGCGTCCAACTCATGCAACTGGGTTGGGTCATGCATTACGGAGGATTTTTTGTCAGATTTTGTTCACGCGGGTACTCTTCCTCCTAAGGAAGTCATTAGCTGGCGGGTCCCAGGTGATGAGACGTGGCCCAAACCTCAGGAAGGCGAAGTGGTGGTGTTCTCTGACCATATTGAACGACGGTTCGTGCCTCCCGGCTCCAAATTCTTTCGGGACGTCCTTCACTGTTATAATCTTCACCCACAAGATTTGGCCCCCAATTCCGTCTCAAACATATGCAATTTCCAAGTGCTCTGTGAAGCTTATCTTCAAATCAAGCCGTCTGTGGGATTCTTTCGGGAGTTCTTTTATGCTAACCGGCAAACTGAAGTGAAAGCCGGCCCGAGCTTAGAACTTGGAGGCATATCTATCCAGCAGCGTAGAGATATCATCTTTCCAGCTACACAGATGCCGAGTCACCCCAAGGACTGGAACGGGACCTGGTTCTATTGTAAGGATTCCTCTCCTAAGAACGAGCGTCCTTTGCCGGGTTATCGCCCTTCCTAGATCTCAACGACATCAGAGCTTCCTGGCCGGCTATCAGCTTCAGAACGCGCAAGATATGAGCCGGCCCATGCCAAAATCAAGGCTCTCATGGCCAACAGCTTAATCGGGCTGGACCTGATCCACTGCTGGATTTCGTGGCGGATTATGCCTTTGAGCCATAGAAGCCAACTCATGTGCAAATATAAAGGCAAGTATGATAGCTCATTGTGCTTCAGCCGATCCACATTGACAAAAAATGATATTACCCTCGCCATCCGGAGCCTTGTCCATGAAGCTTCTGGCTCATGTAGCCAAATCGGCCTGTCACCTTTTAGTGCCAACAATCCGGCTCCTAATGTAGGTTTAATCTCTTCTCTTCCGTCTCTTTGTTTGCACTTTGCTGATTTAATATTCACTCTCCGGGTCACTCTTATAGGCCGACTCAGACTTCTGGAAGAGGGAATATATTGCTCCTCCGAAGAAATCCCGAAAGAAGGTCCCAACTAAGAAGGCCAAAAAACATGTCCCGCAAGATAACTTGTTTGACCCGCCACCATCATCTAGCTCGGAGGTAAAGCTTCAACTGTCTTGCTTGATATTTTGCCTTCCTACTTAACAATTATTTTACTTACAGGATGAGGTGCAGACCAGCTGTGCCAATGCCCCTGAGGTAAGTTACCTTTCCTCCGGCTCAGAATGTTTCATCCCCCAAAAGTCGCGGCAGATTATTAGAAAAGTTCCTCTTGCTCACCCTCTTGCTTATCTGGCTCCCGATTTCCTCTTAAAAAAGCAACAGCAAATCGAGCGTCGTCAGACTCGAAGCACCGGCTCTACCGAGCTCATGCCCGGGTTGCCAAACTCTCCGGCTCCCAAGAAGCGCCCCGCCGAGGTTTAAACCCCTTCTTTTCCTTTATCTTTTCTTTATAAACTTGATACTCTCTTCACCTTTCTATTTATTTTGCAGAAATCTCCTTCCTCTGGCGACTCTTCGGAGTCCATCATACCACCGCCCAAGATTAATCCGCTGTAAGTATCTGGATATCCGACTGTTACTATGATAGCAATATCTACAATTGTTGATTCTTCTTCTTTTTTGCAGTGCTCAAGCTAAACGTCGCAAGGCCAACAAACCCTCCTCCGGCCCAGTTATTGAAGAACCGGAGCCCGAGCAATCGGAAGAAATTCAACCGGAAGAAAACCCGCCAGCTGCCTCCCCTGAGCCGGCCGCTGAAGATGTTATCATGGAGAGCCCTCCAAGGGCTCCTTCTAAGCCGGCAACTCCTGCCAAGACCCCTGACACCCCGGACGTTATTATCACCGGGTCTAGTCATCAAACGCCTCCGGCTCATGTGTTGACCAAACATACAGAGCCGGCTGAAGCTTCAAAGAAACTGAACTTCGATTCTTCATGCGAGAAGATGACCGTTGAAGAGCTACACGTTGGGTACATAAACCGGGTTACCACCAGCCGGGACTTGGAACTTCAGTTGATTTCTTCCATGGAGACAAAATATGAGGTACTTTTCCTTCTTTACTATATCCTTTCTTAGCCCCCAAGATCCGTCTTAACGTATTGAATCGTTGAGCCGGGTCTTTTTGTGACCTCTTGCAAAGATTGCCATGTCAAACTCCGTTAAAATTGCTTTATCTTTGTACTGTAAGTAAACTGAACTGCCAATCGTAGCCCCCAAGGGCCGTCTCAGATTATATTTGAGTCGGGCCTGTGATGTGGATGACTTGAAGATGTAATCGTAAGCCCCAAGGGTCGGCTGAAACTTGATCAATTGAGTCGGTGCTTCCATTATTAGCACATTGAAGAGCCATTATATAGCCCCCAAGTTCCGGATCAACTTCAAAGGAATTGAACCGGAACTACATACTTGCAAGATCAAATATACATTAGCCCCCAAGTGTCAAATATATTGCTTGCAATCTGTTTGAGACTTGCATTTGCTTTTAACACCCGTCCTGCATTTTGGCGGCTTAAACTGTATTTATAGGAAGCTTTGAATGAAGTCGGGTCTCAGCTGACGGATCTAAAGGCCAACTTGGTAGCTCAACAAGAAGCTCGAAGTATCGCGGATGAAAAATGTCGGCTTCTCGCAGAAGAACTGGCCAGTGTTACCGCCGAGCTCACCTCTTTAAAAGAGACAGCTGAATCTGAAAAGGCCGCCTTAACCAAACGAGCAGACGACGCTAAGCAGCGGCTTACAGCCGTGGAGGATGAACTTCAAGGTCTGAAACAGCATATTGCGAAGATGTCAGCCGCCCTATATGGTAAGCTTTCTTGTTTACTTTGTAATGTCTAACATTGTTACTGAAAAAACTGGCGGCTCATTAATTTTATCCGACTCATCCAGGTCCCAGGAGCCGGCAGTTGGCTTCTGATAGCCTTCTGCCACTAAAGGCCATTTACACTTTTGCAGAGCAATTATACTGCGGCGCCATCTTCACGATCAAGAGCGTGCAGTACAAGGAGAAGATCCCCACTGCTCTGAAAGGGGTCTTGGAACTTTTCTCCACAATGCCTAAGCAGATTGAAGAGCTCAAGAAGTCCGCCTTCCGCCAAGGAACCGTTGCCGGCTTGAGCCGGGCTCTTGCCTTTGCTCCCGAGCTAACACCGGCTGAAATGATGGATGGCTATCCGTCTAAAAGGGATGATGGCTCAGATTTCACCGAAGAAGATTATACCCGGTGTGTCAAAGAGTCGCGCTATTTAGCCTCTGCCTTGGCGGATGAAGCTGATTTGAGCACCTATCAGGCGGCTTACGATGCAGAGGAGAAGAGAATCCACGGGCCTCTCTACAAGTGGAAAGATCTGACACCCGCACATAGTAAGGATCTCTTTCCTTGTGAGCTTGACACGTCTATGTTCCTTGAAGGGTCATTTGCTGCTCTGGCTGACAGTAACTGGGACTTGGGCAATCTTCAGATAAAGCCAGCAGAAGACCTGGAGCAGGATGAGCCGCCAACAACTGAATTGTAATCTTTTAGCCTTTTGAGCATAGACTTATGTACTGACCCGCCGTGGGTGGCTGACAATGCTTTTTCTCTTTCTGAGAGTATCTTTTGTAACAGAGTAACCATGATTCTGCCACTTGGTGGCCATATATATTTGCACCTCTCTGTGTTTTAATGTGTTACCGACTCTTCAGGGATATACCTTTGAAATTTTTCTGATGAGGGGCCTGTCTTTTAAGACGCCATTCCTTTCTCCAGAATATTAGAGACGGACAATTTCTTTGAGACCTTAAATATGATGGTAAGAAGCCTCTATCGACAACTGCGGCTATTGATGAACCGGAACCTTTGAGCAAAGTTCGGCTGTGTAGCCCTCAAGTGCCGGGTAGTTTCGCCTGCGGCAACCCGAGACTTATAATTGCTCAGCTTTGATAAGTTGGCTTGACACCATATGCAATTATGATCTTTCCTTCCTCAAAAAACTCATATGACGGCTCGTTCTGCATGAATCCGAACGGTTAAACTCATACCAGTTCAGGGTCCATGTCGAGACTGGCCGTCAATTATTTGAACCGGCTCAGGGTCTCTGGGCGAGATTGGCCGTCAATTTCTTGAACCGGCTCAGGGTCTCTAGGCGAGATTGGTCGTCAATTTCTTGAACTGGCTCAAGGTCTCTAGGCGAGATTGACTGGTAAGAGTATAGTGATCACTGGCTGCCAATGGGAGATGTAAGCTATACCCCAAGGCAAGAAGCCTCCATCGACAGCCGTGGCTAAGAATTAGCCTGAGATGGCATAAAGTTGCCTATTTGAAAGGAGAAGTAAGCTATTCCTGAAGGTAAGAAGCCTCTTTCAACAGCCACAGTTGATAAGCAACTGAATTTTGGCGTAAACGCCGGTTGTTAGGGTGAGATAAGCGAACCCATCGGTAAGAAGCTCCCTTCGACAACCGCGGTTAATAAGTAACCGGAAGTGGCATAAAGCCGGCCATTAGGGTGAGATAAGCGATACCCGTCGGTAACAAGCCCCCTTCGATGGCCGTAGTTGATAGGCAACTGGAATTTGGTATACACGTTGTTGTCTTAAGGCACTGTAAGCTATACCAAAAGGTAAGAAGCCTCCGTTAACAATCAGCGCTTAATGTATCCAAACTAGGCATAAAGCCAACTGTGCAAGCGAGAAGTAAGTTATACCCGGAGGCAAGAAGCCTCCTTGCAACAGTTTAATGACAGCTGGTTGTGCAAAGGAGAAGTAAGCTATACCCGAAGGCAAGAAGCCTCTTTGCAACAGTGTTTAATAGGGCATAAAGCCAGCTTGTGCAAGGGAGAAGTAAGCTATACCCAAAGGCAAGAAGCCTCCTTGCCACACCGCTAGATAGGGCATAAAGCCGAAGGGTAGACCAGTCGTTTTGTCGACGAAAAACCCTCTTCAACTCAAAAAAATTTGAAACGGAAGATTTTACCTTGATTGTACAAAGGTGTATAGAAGAGCAGAGGCCTCAGTCTTATGCGAGGATGCTAGCTTTTTACTCATGTGCTCATGATATATACAATGATAGCGGCTTTCAACCCTTGTTAAGTAAAGTATGGCTGCAGATGTGCGATATTCGTCTCTTGTCCCATGGTTTCCGACTCATCTCTGACATCCATGAGGTAATATGACCCGTTGTTAAGGTTCCTGCTGACCACAAAAGGCCCCTCCCATGGTGGAGATAACTTATGCATTCTAGATTGGTCTTGAATCAACCGGAGCACCAGGTCATCTTCTTGGAACGTCCGGGTCTTTATCATGCGGCTATGATAGCGTCGCAGGTCTTGTTGATAAATTGCCGACCTGGCTGTTGCTAACTCTCGTGCTTCATCCAAAGCGTCCAACGCATCTTGGCGGGCTACCTCATTGTCCGTCTCAACATAAGCCGCCACCCTTGGTGAGTCGTGCCGGATATCACTGGGTAGAACCGCCTCAGCACCGTACACCATGAAGAAAGGTGTAAAACCTGTAGATTTGTTAGGTGTAGTTTTGATGCTCCATAAGACGTAAGGCAACTCCTCAACCCAACATCCGGGTGTCCGTTTCAAAGGAACCATGAGCCGTGGTTTGACACCTCTCAAAATTTCCAGATTGGCTCACTCTGCCTGACCATTAGACTGTGGATGTGCCACGGCTGAAACATCAAGCCGGATATGCTCCTTCTCGCAGAACGTTTTCATAGCTCCTTTGGATAAATTTGTCCCATTGTTTGTAATAATACTGTGTGGGTAACCAAAGCGATAAATCAGCTTCTTAATAAATTGAACCGCCGTAGCTGTGTCACATTTACTGACCGGTTCTGCCTCTACCCACTTAGTAAATTTATCAACCGCCACCAGAAGGTGCATTTTCTTATCTTTAGATCGCTTGAAAGGTCCCACCATATCAAGCCCCCAGATCGCAAACGGCCAAGTGATTGGTATCATCCTCAACTCTTGAGCCGGAACGTGAGCACGCTGGCCGAATTTCTGACAGCCGTCACACTTGCGAACTAAGTCCTCTGCATCCTTGTGAGCCGTCAACCAGAAAAACCCATGTCGAAAAGCTTTAGCCACCAAAGACTTTGACCCGGGGTGATGCCCATAGTCGCCAGCATGAATTTCACTTAATATTTGCCGGCCCTCCTCTGGTGAGATGCAGCGCTGAAAGACAACCGTCACACTACACTTATATAACTCACCTTTGATAATCGTCATGGACTTAGAATGGCGAGTGATCTTCCTGGCCAGATCCTCCTTTTGAGGTAACTCGCCGCGTGTTAGATACGCCAAATAAGGAATAGTCCAATCTGGGGTAGCATGCAGAGCCGCCACCAGTTCCGCCTCCGGGTCAGGAATAGCCAGATCCTCCTTAGAGGGTATCTTGACAGTTGGATGATGCAATACAT
The DNA here is from genome assembly GCA_022496015.1 of Hordeum marinum. Classification (NCBI taxonomy): domain Eukaryota; kingdom Viridiplantae; phylum Streptophyta; class Magnoliopsida; order Poales; family Poaceae; genus Hordeum; species Hordeum marinum. Next base: position 297,905,460 of record CM039675.1, on the reverse strand, counting down.
CCAGAAAAACATTAGGTGGTACCGGATTTCGTTAAGAACCTAACCGTGACAAGGCATCAGCCGCCTCATTCCTGCGACGATCAATGTGATCCACCTGGTACCCCTTGAAGTGACCGGCTATGATATCAACCGCCTGTCGATAAGCCGCCATCCGCGGATCCTTAGAATTCCATGTGCCTGAAACTTGCTGAGCCACCAGATCTGAGTCGCCTAAACACCTGACCCGGCTTAAACTCATCTCTTTAGCGACTCTGAGACCATGGAGCAGCGCTTCATACTCAGCTGCATTATTAGTACAAGGGAACATTAACCGGAGCACATAACAAAACTTGTCACCCTTGGGGGAGGTGAGAACAACTCCTGCCCCGGACCCTTCTAGCTGCTTGGATCCATCAAAGTGTATAGTCCAATACGTGTTGTCCGGCTTCTCTTCAGGGGCTTGACATTCAGTCCAATCATTTATGAAATCCACCAAAGCTTGAGACTTAATTGCTGTACGAGGAACATACTTGATGCCAAAAGGACTCAGCTCTAAGGCCCACTTGGCAATCCTCCCTGTAGACTCTCTATTTTGAATGATATCCCCTAACGGGGCAGAACTGACCACTGTTATTTGGTGCCCCAAAAAGTAATGCTTTAACTTGCGATTGGCCATAAAAACTCCGTATACTAACTTCTGCCAATGCAGATACCTCTGTTTAGACTCTGCCAAAACTCCACTCATGTAATAAACCGGCCTTTGCACAGGATACTCTTTCCCTGCCTCCTTGCGCTCAACCACAATAGCTACACTGACCGCTCTGTTGTTAGCCGCCACATAAAGGAGCAAAGGCTCTTTCTCAACCGGACCGACTAACACTGGCGGCTCAGTCAACTGCTTTTTAAGAGCTTCAAGTGCTTCAGCCGCTGCTGCGTCCATTTAAACTTGTCTGTCTTCTTCATCATCTGGTATAAAGGAATAGCTTTCTCCCCAAGCCGGCTTATGAAGCAGCTCAACGCAGCAATCCGTTCTACGAGGCGCTGAACATCATTAATACACGTCGTCTCACCCAAAGAAGTGATGGCCTTGATCTTATCCGGGTTAGCCTCAATGCCCCGCTCAGAAACCAAGAAACCCAAAAGCTTTCCTGCTGGAACACCAAAGACACACTTCGTCGGGTTAAGCATCATCTTATAAACCCGAAGATTATCAAAGGTTTCTTTCAAATCCTCTAAAAGAGTTTCCTTCTTTCTGGACTTAACCACGATGTCGTCTACGTAAGCATGGACATTTCGGCCAATCTGACTATGGAGGCTATTTTGCACACAACGTTGGTACGTCGCCTGGGCACTCTTGAGCCCGAAAGGCATGGAGACATAGCAGAACGCCCCAAAAGGTGTAATAAACGCCATCTTCTCCTGATCCTTCGTTGCCATTTTGATCTGATGATATCCTGAATAAGCGTCCAGGAAGCATAAACTTTCGCATCCGGCTGTTGCATCAATAATTTTATCAATACGAGGGAGCGCAAAAGGATCAGCCAGACAAGCCTTGTTAAGGTCCGTGTAATCTATGCACATACGCCATGTGCCATTCTTTTTTACTACTAGCACCGGGTTAGCCAACCACTCCGGGTGAAAAACTTCCACTATAAAGCCTGCGGCCAAGAGCCGAGCAACTTCCTCCCCAATAGCTTTACGTCTTTCTTCATTGTACCGCCGCAGAAACTGTTTGATCGGTTTAAACTTTGGATCCACATTAAGATTGTGCTCAGCGAACTCTCTCGGTACACCCGGCATGTCAGAAGGTTTCCATGCAAAGATGCGATTCTCACGGATGAATTCGATGAGCGCGCTTTCCTATTTGGGATCCATTTGAGCCCCAATGATGAACTGCTTGGACGAATCACCCGGATTGAAATCTACTGCCTTGGTATCATCTGCTGAAAACTTGAGTGGCGGCTCAACTTCTGTTGTAGGCTTCTTGAGCGTGGTCATATCCTCTGGATCAACGTTCTCCTTGTAAAATTTCAGCTCCTCCTGAGCACAACTAGACGCTGCATAAGCCGCATCCCCTTCCTCCCACTCAAGAGTCGTTTTCCTGTTACCGTGAACGGTAATTGTGCCATTTAAGCCAGGCATTTTGAGTTGCAGATAAACATAACAAGGCCTAGCCATAAACTTAGCATAAGCCAGCCTCCCAAATAACGCATTATAGGGACTTTTGATTTTGACCACTTCGAACCACAAAGACTCCACCCTATAATTATGCTCATCACCAAAAGCTACTTCCAATGATATCCGGCCCACCGGGTATGCTGATTTACCCGGGACCACACCATGAAAGACAGTGGAGGAAGGTTTAAGATCCTTGTCAAGCAACTTCATCCGCCGGAAAGTGTCATAGTAAAGGATGTTGATGCTGCTACCTCCGTCCATGAGCACTTTATTCACCATATAGCCATTCACTTGAGGGGCCATAACCAGAGCCAGCCGGCCCGGGTCATCCACCCACGGCGGTGATCCTTCCGGCTCCACATTATATCATATTCATACCACGACAAATATCGTGGGAGAGCCGGAGCAACCGTATTAACCGCTCGCCTCCGCAACTTCTCATCTCGCTTATTGTGACCGGTCGTAAATACATGATACTGCCCAGAACTGAGCTGCTTCAGATTACTCTGGAACCCGGACTGATTGCGCTGCTGCTGATTGTTGTTATTGCCGTTGTTGCCGGTAGGCTGTTGGTGCCCCCCTTGGTTATTCTGGCCCAGATGCCCGTTTCATGAATCGCCAGCGCCGAATCCAGCCCCTGACCTGCCGTGCTCTGAGCCGCCGGGCGGGCCACCGCCCTGGTTATTACGTGGTTGGGAATGCTGGTTTCTGAACCTCTACATGATAAAGCAATCACCCCACGCATGCAACGCCGGCTTGTCAGGCATGCTGTGCTCCGGACAGGGCTTCCTAAGCGCCTCCTCTAAATTAAAGGGGCCCCTGTTCCTTGGCCAGAATCTTCCACCCCCCTTGGGATGATTCTGTCATGTGTTGGTATTTGCCACTAGCTCGGATCTGCCTTCAGCGTTCTTCCGCTTATTCTGATTCCCATTGTTCGCAAAACCTTTTCCCTGATTGTTTTTCTTCCCTTGATTGGCTTTCTCATCATCCGAACTCGGATCTTTGGTGTTATCTGAGTCGGCATACTTCGTCAAGGCCGTCATTAGCTCTCCCATATCCTGACACGTGCGCTTGAGCCGGCCGAGCTTTTGCTTCAATGGAACAAAATGACAATTCTTCTCTAAGATAAGCACCGCTTGAGCCGCCGTGATCTGCTCTGAAGAGTGAATAATGGTCGACACCCATCGGACCCAATGATGGGCCGACTCATTCTCCTGTTGAACGCAGTGGTCTAGATCGACAATAGTCATAGGCTGCTTACAGGTCCCCTGGAAATTCTTAATAAACTTTGCTCTCAGCTCCGCCCATGAGCTTATCGTGTTAGGCATCAGACCTTTCAACCATGTACGGGCCGGACCCTCCAGCATCATGATGAAGTATTTGTTGGGGAACGTCGCATGGGAAACAAAAAATTTCCAACGCACACGCAAACCTATCCATGGTGATGAGCATCTACGAGAGGGAGAGTGGATCTACATACCCTTGTAGATCGCTAAGCGGGAAGCATTAAGAAACGCGGTTGGTGTAGTCGAACATCTTCGCGATCCAAATCGCCGAGCGTCCCGCGATCTCATCACGATCCGTCCCGCGATCCAATCATGATCCATCCCGTGAACTCATCACGATCCGTCCCGCGATCTCATCATGATCCGTCTCACGATCTTGATCACGATCTATCCCGCGAACTCATCACGATCCGTTCTGCGATCTCATCACGAACCGTCTCGCGATCTCGATCACTGTCCTTCCGATCTAGCATCGAACGGAGGGCACCTCCGCGTTCAGCACACGTGCAGCTTGATGACGATCTCCACCGTCTTGATCCAGCAAGAGGAGGTGGAGAGTAGAGAGAGTTCACCGGCAGCGTGACGGTGCTCCGGTGATGGTGGTGCAGTGATTCCGGCAGGGCTTCGCCTAAGAGCTGCGAAAAAACGATCTAGAGGAGAAACTGTGCACCGGTGAAACGGGTAGCACGTGGCCGGAAATTCTGTCCAAAAACCACCCAATCCACTAGTATATATAGGAGGAGAGGAGAGGAGAGGCAGCCAAGGCCTTTGGGTCGGCCGAAATAGGAGGTGGGAAGCAATCCTACTTCACCTCCAATCCTAGTTGGAGTAGGATTGCCTCCTATTGGCTGATTTTCCACTTTTTGCTTTAGGACTTTCTCTCCAGCGCCATGGGCCTTTGTGGCTGTTTTCCCAGCCCACTAAGGGCTGGTTATTATTCTCCCGCATCCCATGGACCTCTTGGGGTCGAAATACCCCTCCCGGAGGCCTCCCGGTACACTACCGGCACTCCCGATACACTACCGGCACTCCCGGTACACTACCGATGAGCCCGAAACTTTTCCGGAAACCAAACTGGGACTTCCTATATATGAATCTTTACCTCCTGACCATTCCGGAGCTCCTCGTGACGTCCGAGATCTCATCTGGGACTCCGAACAAACTTCGGTCACCACCATACATAACTCTAAACTACCAAAACGTCACCGAACCTTAAGTGTGCAGACCCTGCGGGTTCGAGAACTATGTAGACATGACCGAGACACCTCTACGGTCAATAACCAATGGCGGGACCTGGACGTCCACATTGGTTCCTACATATTCTACGAAGATCTTTATCGGTCGAACCTCTATGTCAAGGATTCAGTTAATCCCGTATAACGTTCCCTTTGTTCTTCGGTATGTTACTTGCCCGAGATTCGATCGTCGGTATCTCCATACCTAGTTCAACCTCGTTACCGGCAAGTCTCTTTACTCGTTCCGTAATACAAGATCCCGCAACTAACAATTAGTCACATTGCTTGCAAGGCTTATTGTGATATTGCATTACCGAGTGGGCCCCGAGATACCTCTCCGTCACACGGAGTAACAAATCCCAGTCTCGATCCATGCCAACTCAACAGACACCATCGGAGATACCTGTAGAGCACCTTTATAGTCACCCAGTTACGTTGCAACGTTTAATACACACAAGGCACTCCTCCGATATCTGTGAGTTGCATGATCTCATGGTCATAGGAACACATACTTGACACGTGGAAAACAGTAGCAATAAACTGACACGATCATATGCTATGTTTGTAGTTTGGGTCTTGTCCATCACATCATTCTCCTAATGATGTGATCCCGTTATCAAATGACATCTCATGTCCATGTCTAGGAAACCTTAACCATCCTTTGATCAACGAGCTAGTCCATTAGAGGCATACTAGGGACATGGTTTTGTCTATGTATCCACACATGCATTTAAGTCTCTGATCAATACAATTATAGCATGGATAATAAACGATTATCATGAACAAGGAAATATGATAATAACTAATTTATTATTGCCTCTAGGGCATATTTCCAACAGTCTCCCACTTGCACTAGAGTCAATAATCTAGTTCACATCACCATGTGATTCGCATTGTTATGAATCTAACACCCAATGAGTTCTGGGGCTCGATCATGCTTTGCATATGAGAGAGGTCTTATAGTCAACGGGTCTGTGATATTCAGATCCATGTGTACTTTGCAAATCTCTATGTCAAACCGTAAACACTGCTATCACACTCCACTTGGTACTATTTCCAAATGGCTGCTCCACTATACGTATCCAGATTGCTACTACGAGTCATCCGGATTAGTGTTAAAGCTTGTATCGACGTAACTCCTTACAACGAACTCTTTATCACCTCCATAATCGAGAAACATCTCCTCAGTCTCTTAGTTACTGAGGATAATCTTGACCGCTGTCCAGTGATCCACTCCTGGTTCACTCTTGTACCCCCTGACGGACTCATGGCAAGGCACACACAGGTGCGGTACACAGCATGGCATAATATAGAGCCTATGGCTAAGGCATAGGGGACGACATTCGTCCTTTCTCTTTCTTCTGCCGTTGTCGAGCTTTGAGTCTCACTCAACTTTCACACCTTACAAATCAGGCGAGAACTCTTTCTCTGACTGATCCATTTTGAACTCTTTCAAAATCTTGTCAAGGTATGCACTCATTGAAAGTCTCATCGAGCATCTTGATCTATCTCCATAGATTTTGATGCTCAACAATTAGGTAGCTTCATCCAGGTCTTCCTTTGAAAATCACTTTCCAAATGACCGTTTTATGCTTTCCAGAAACTCTACATTATTTCTGATCAACAATATGTCATCCACATATACTTATCAGAAATTCTATAGTGCTCCCACTCACTTTATTGTAAATACAAGTTTCTCGTAAACTTTGTATAAACATTAAAACTTTGATCACCTCATCAAAGCGTATATTCCAACTCCGAGATGCTTGCTTCAGTCCATAGAAGGATCACTAAAGCTTGCAAACCTTTTAGCATCCTTAGGACTAACAAAACCATCCGGTTGTATCACATACAACCTTTCCTCAAGTTAAGCGTTAAGGAAACGATGTTTTGACATCCATCTGCCACATTTCATAATTGAAAATGCGGCAACTGCTAACATAATTCCAACAGACTTTAGCATCGCTACGAATGAGAAAGTCTCATCGCAGTCAACTCCTTGAACTTGTCACAAACATCTTTGCAACAAGTCGAGCTTTACAAATGGTGACAATTACCATCAGCGTCTGTCTTCATTTTAAAGATCCATTTGCACTCAACGACCTGCCGTCCAACGAGCAAGTCTACCAAAGTCTATACTTGGTTTTCATACATGGATCCTATCTCGGATTTCATGGCCTCCAACCATTTGTCAGAATCCAGGCCCATCATCGCTTTTCCATAGCTCGTAGGTTCGTTGTCCAACAACATGACTTCCAAGACAGGGTTGTCGTACCGCTTAGGAGCAGTACACATCCTTGTCGACCTACGAAGTTCAATAGTAACTTGATCCTGAAGCTTCATGATCATCATCCTTAACTTCCTCTTCAACTAACGTAGGCTTCACACAAACAACATCCTGCGCTGCGCTACTCTCTGGTTGAACAAAGTTTAAACAACCTCATCAAGTTCTTATCTTCCTCCCACTTAATTCTTTCGAGAGAAACTTTTCCTCGAGAAAGGATCCATTTTAGTAACAAACACTTTGCACTTGGATCTGAGATAGAAGGTTCACCCAACTGATCTTAGGGTATTCTATGAAGATGCATTTGTCCGCCTTGGGTTCGACCTCATTAGGTGAAAACATTTTCCACACAAGTGTCGCAGCCCCAAGTATTAAGAAATGATAGCTTAGGTTTCTATCAAACCATAATTCACATGGTGTCATCTCAACGGATTTAGATGGTGCCCTATTTAAAGTGAATGTAGTTGTCTCTAATGCAGAACCCCAAAATTATAGTAGTAAAACAACAAGAGACATCATAGCACGCACCATGTCCAATAGAGCATAACTATGATGTTCGGACACACCATCACACTATGGTGTTCCAGGTGGCGTTTAGTTGTGAAACAACTTTCACATTGTCTTAAGTTGTATGCCAAACTCGTGACTCAGATATTCACCTCCATGATCATATCGCAGTCATTTTTATCTTCTTGTCACGATGATCTTTAAACTTCACTCTGAATTTGCTTGAACCTTTCAAACGATTCAAACTTGTGTTTCATTAAGTAAATATACACTATATCTACTCAAATCATAAGTGAAGGTAAGAAAATAACGATATCCACTTCACGCTACAAGACTCACTAGATTGCATACATCAACATGTATCATTTCCGATGAATCACTTGCCCGCTCCATCCAACGGGGTCATTTAGTCATCTTGCCCAAGAGGCATGGTTTGCATGTCTCAACCGATTCGAAATCGAATGAGTCCAATCACCATGGAGTTTCTTCATGCGCTTTATACCAATATGACATTTTGCGGCAGTGCCACAAGTATGTGGTACTATCATTATTTAACTTTGTATCTTTTGACATCAATGTTATGAACATGTGTATTACTACGATCAAGATTTCAACAAACCATTCTCATTGGGTGCATGACCATTGAAGGTTTTATTCATGTAAACAGAATAACCATTATTCTCTAACTTAAATGAATAACCGTATTGCAATAAACATGATCTAATCATGTCCATGCTCAACGCAAAACACCAAATAACATTTATTTAGGTTCGTCACTAATCCTGTAGGTAGAGAGAGCGTGCGATGTTGATCACATCAACCTTGGAAACATTTCCAACACATATCGTCACCTCACCCTTAGCTAGTTCTCCGTTTATTCCATAGCTTTTATTTCGAGTTACTAACATTTAGCAACCGAACCGGTATCCAATACCCATGTGCTACTAGGAGTACTAGCAAGGTACACATCAATAACTCGTATATCAAATATACTTCTATCAATGTTGCCAACCTTCTTATCTACCAAGTATCTAGGGTTGTTCTGCTTCAGCGACCGCTCACCTCATAACAGAAGCACTTAGTCTCGGGTTTGAGTTCAACTTTGGGTTGCTTCACTGGAGCAGCAACTGACTTGCTATCCATGAAGTTTCCCTCCTTGCTCTTGCCCTTCTCGAAACTAGTGGTTTGATTAACCATCAACACTTGACGCTCCTTCTTGATTTCTACCTTTGCGGTGGCAAACATCGCGAATAGCTCAGGGATCAACATTTCTTTCCCTGGCATTTTATAGTTCATCACCAAGTTCTAGTAGCTCAGTGACAGTGACTTGGAGAACTACATAAATCAATATCTTATCTGGAAGATCAACTCCCACTTGATTCAAGCGATTATAGTACCCAGACAGTCTGAGCACATGCTCAACGATTGAGCTATTCTCTTTCATCTTCCAGGCAAAGAATCTCATTGGAGATCTTATATCCCGCAACTCGGGCACGAGCCTGAGATCACAATCTCAGCTCTTAGAACATCTCATATGTTTCGTGACGTTCAAAACGTTTCGGAGCCTCAATTCTAAGCCGTAATGCATGACGCACTAAACTATCAAGTAGTCATCGAAACGTGCCTGTCAGATGTTCACAACATCTACAGACGACGCTAGATGGGGTGGCGCACCGAGCGGTGCATTAAGGACATAAGCCTTCCGTGCAGCAATGAGGACAATCCTCAGATCACGGACCCAGTCCGCAATTTTGCTACCAACATCTTTCAATTCTATTTCTCTAGGAACATATAAAAATACAAGGGAGCTACAGCGCGAGCTAGTAATCTACAACATAATTGCAAAGACACTTTGACTATGTTCATGATAATGAGTTCAATTAATCATATTACTTAAGAACTCCCACTCAATTTGACATCCCTCGGGTCATTCGAGTGATACATGATCCAAATTCACCAACTCAAGTCCGATCATCACGTGAGTTAAGGTGGCTTCAATGGTGAACATCATTATGTTGATCATATCCACTATATGACTCATGCTCGACCTTTCGGTGTCTTGTGTTCCGAGGCCATGTCTGAACATGCTAGGCTCGTCAAGTTTAACCCGAGTGTTCTGTGCGTGCAAATCTGGCTTGCACCCGTTGTATGTGAACGTAGAGTCTATCACACCCGATCATCACGTGGTGTCTCAACACGACGAACTTTCGCAACGGTGCACACTCGGGGAGAACACAGTTCATCTTGAAATTCAAGTGAGGGATCACCTTATAATGCTACCGCCGTACTAAGCAAAACAAGGTGCATAAAAGGATTAACATCCCATGCAATTCATAAGTGACATGATATGGCCATGAACTTGTGTTTAAGATCTCCATCTTCAAAACACCGGCATGATCTCCATCGTCACCGGCACAAGACCATGATCTCCATCATCTTGATCTCTATCAATGTGTTGCCATTGGGGTTGTGGCTGTTGGAAATATGCCCTAGAGGCAATAATAAATTAGTTATTATCATATTTCCTTGTTCATGATAATCGTTTATTATCCATGCTATAATTGTATTGATCGGAGACTTAAATGCATGTGTGGATACATAGACAAAACCATGTCCCTAGTATGCCTCTAATGGACTAGCTCGTTCATCAAAGGATGGTTAAGGTTTCCTAGCCATGGACATGAGATGTCATTTGATAACGGGATCACATCATTAGGAGAATGATGTGATGGATAAGACCCAAACTACAAACATAGCATATGATCGTGTCAGTTTATTGCTACTGTTTTCTGCATGTCAAGTATATGTTCCTATGACAATGAGATCATGCAACTCACAGATATCGGAGGAGTACCTTGTGTGTATCAAACGTCGCAACGTAACTGGGTGACTATAAAGGTGCTCTACAGGTATCCCCGATGGTGTCTGTTGAGTTGGCATGGATCGAGACTGGGATTTGTTACGCCGTGTAACGGAGAGGTATCTCGGGGCCCACTCGGTAATGCAACATCACAATAAGCCTTGTAAGCAATGTGACTAATTGTTAGTTGCGGGATCTTGTATTACGGAACGAGTAAAGACATTTTCCGTTAACGAGGTTGAACTAGGTATGGAGATACCGACGATCGAATCTCGGGCAAGTAACATACCGAAGAACAAAGGGAACGTTATACGGGATTAACTGAATCCTTGACATAGAGGTTCGACCGATAAAGATCTTCATAGAATATGTAGGAACCAATGTGGACGTCCAGGTCCCACCATTGTTTATTGACCGTAGAGGTGTCTCGGTCATGTCTACATAGTTCTCGAACCCGCAGGGTCTGCACACTTAAGGTTCGTTGACGTTTCGGTAGTGTAGAGTTATGTATGGTGGTGACCGAAGGTTGTTCGGAGTCCCGGATGATATCCCGGACGTCACGAGGAGCTCCGGAATGGTCCGGAGGTAAAGATTCATATATAGGAAGTCCCAGTTTGGTTTCCGGAAAAGTTTCGGGCTCATCGGTAGTGTACCGGGAGTGCCGATAGTGTACCGGGAGTGCCGGTAGTGTACCGGGAGGCCTCCGGGAGGGGTATTTCGACCCCAAGAGGTCCATGTGATGTGGGAGAATAATAACCAGCCCTTAGTGGGATGGGAAAACAGCCACAAAGGCCCATGGCGCAGGAGAGAAAGTCCTAAAGCAAAAAGTGGATAGGTGGATAGGTGAGAGAGTTCACCGGCAGCATGACAGCGCTCCGGTGATGGTGGTGGAGTGATTCCGGCAGGGCTTCGCCTAAGCGCTGCGGAAAACCGATCTAGAGGAGAAACTGTGCACCGGTGAAACGGGTAGCACGTGGCCGGAAATTCTGTCCAAAAACCACCCAATCCACTAGTATATATAGGAGGAGAGGATAGGAGAGGCAGCCAAGGCCTTTGGGTCAGCCGAAATAGGAGGTGGGAAGCAATCCTACTTCACCTCCAATCCTAGTTGGAGTAGGATTGCCTATTATTGGCTTATTTTTCACTTTTTGCTTTAGGACTTTCTCTCCTGTGCCATGGGCCTTTGTGGCTATTTTCCCAGCCCACTAAGGGCTGGTTATTATTCTCCCACAGCCCATGGACCTCTTGGGGTCGAAATACCCCTCCCGGAGGCCTCCTGGTACACTACCGGCACTCCCGGTACACTACCGGCACTCCCGGTACACTATCGATGAGCCCAAAACTTTTCCGGAAACCAAACTGGGACTTCCTATATATGAATCTTTAACTTCGGACCATTCCGGAGCTCCTCGTGACGTCCGGGATCTCATCCGGGACTCTGAACAAACTTCGGTCACCACCATACATAACTCTGAACTACCGAAACGTCACCGAACCTTAAGTGTGCAGACCCTGCGGGTTCGAGAACTATGTAGACATGACCGAGACACCTCTACGATCAATATCCAATGGCGGGACCTGGACGTGCACATTGGTTCCTACATATTCTACGAAGATCTTTATCGGTCGAACCTCTATGTCAAGGATTCAGTTAATCCCGTATAACGTTCCCTTTGTTCTTCGGTATGTTACTTGCCCGAGATTCGATCGTCGGTATCTCCATAACTAGTTCAACCTCGTTACCGGCAAGTCTCTTTACTCGTTCCGTAATACAAGATCCCGCAACTAACAATTAGTCACATTGCTTGCAAGGCTTATTGTGATGTTGCATTACCGAGTGGGCCCCGAGATACCTCTCCGTCACACGGAGTAACAAATCCCTGTCTCGATCCATGCCAACTCAACAGACACCATCGGAGATACCTGTAGAGCACCTTTATAGTCACCCAGTTACGTTGCGACGTTTGATACACACAAGGCACTCCTCCGATATCTGTGAGTTGCATGATCTCATGGTCATAGGAACACATACTTGACATGCGGAAAAGAGTAGCAACAAACTGACACGATCATATGCTACGTTTGCAGTTTGGGTCTTGTCCATCACATCATTCTCCTAATGATGTGACCCCGTTATCAAATGACATCTCATGTCCATGGCTAGGAAACCTTAACCATCTTTTGATCAACGAGCTAGTCTATTAGAGGCATACTAGGGACATGGTTTTGTCTATGTATGCACACATGCATCTAAGTCTCCGATCAATACAATTATAGCATGGATAATAAACGATTATCATGAACAAGGAAATATGATAATAACTAATTTATTATTGCCTCTATGGCTTATTTCCAACAGTATTTTACATAGACCGCCTCACTGACATCCAGCATCTCCATGGCCAGTTCATAACTTTCAACCCACGCCTCCGGGGGTAGATCAGTTGTGTAGTTCGGAACCTTTCGAGGCCCCTTAAAATCTTTGGGCAGCCGTTCACTCCTCAGAGCCGTAATTAAACATGGCACCCCTACGGCTCTGGTACTAACTACTCCCATTGACACGGAAAGCGCCGGCTCTGGACGGGCTGCAGCTATCTCCGCCTCTCGCCTGTCCCTCACCTGGTCCATGACGGCTTGTGCATCTAGAGCCGCCCTATTGTCCTCCGGGGGTCCGCGGCACGGGTGACTGCTGGAACCCGCTGGCGACTCATAACGCCAGCTGAAACTTCGATTGGGGAGGGGGTAGAGTGAACCCGGCTCCGGCTGTGCGTATACTTCTCTTGCTGGGCCATAGCCGTCTGTAAGTATCCAATGGCGTTCCGTATTTCCTCCGCAAAGGGTGCCTCATCTGGGATCGGGATTGTCTCAAGCCGGGCGGCCGCTGCTGCCATGTTCTCGGCCGGGTTAGAATAATGACCCGCCGGTGTCGGAAAAGCCCTAGGTGAGATTTGGTTATGCTGAGGCGGACGAGTCACTGGGCGCTCCATCGGGCGGCTCTCCGGCACACCCGTAACCTGCCCCACTCCAGGGGTGTTAAAAAGGTTTCTAGCTTCATAACGTTCTGGCAGATGGGACTGATGCCTCCTCCTGTGCATCGCAGCTACTGACCTCTGCTCTAGCTCCAGTCGGAAAGCGTCTGCCTTGATACGCTCTGCTTCTTCCTCCATCTGGGCTTTCAGCTCGTCCATCCTTTGTCGTTCCTCTGCCATCCGACCCTTGATCCGTGCCACCTCTAGATTCCTAGCTGCTTGATTATCCGGAGTTACCTCTATGGCCATGAGAGTTGTGAGTTCGTCCATCAATTCCACTAGAACCTGAGCCGGCGGCGGCGGGTTGTCACCTGCTGCGGTGGCCCCCGCAGTCGTGTCACCGGCGGCTGAAGCCAATCCTGCCATGAACACCGCCGCGTGAACCGGGGGGCTCAGAGCATCCGTCTCAACGCACTCTACCTCATAATAGCTGTCGAAGTAGCCCCCAAGGCCACCGTTGCTGAGCCGATACACTGATTCCGTTTCCCCACTAGAAGACTCATCTTCTGAGCAAATGAGAGTTCCCTGTGACCCAAATGCTTCTAGGTCCATGCCTTGAGTGAAGCCCACGAGAACGTGCTTTTGACCCAGACGGACACGGGCAGACTGTGTAACACGCGTAGATTGAAGACGCCGAGCCGGCTCGACGATGTTGGTGCAGACGTCCGGCCCGGGTGTAGATCCATCAACCTTTCCGATGAAAACCTGGATCCCGCCAAACGGAACCCGGAATCCATACTCCATAGAACCAGCGTCAAGCCCCCAGCCGGCGTCGTCGATGTAGAGCCGGCCGCGGCGACTCTTGCTCATCCTTCCAACCACGTATCCTTCGAGCCCCGGAAGAGAGCCCTTTGAGAACTCAACACCACCAAGCGCTAGCCCCACGGTGGGTGCCAACTGTCGTGGTTTTATCAGGGCAGATGTCCGGGTGAACGGACTTCGGTTCGAGGCCCTCGCTAATGAGGTGGACTCAAAGGGCTTAGTTGGGATGAAAGACACGGGTTTACCCAGGTTTGGCCCCTCTTGTCGAGGTAATAGCCTACGTCCTGCTTGTGTTTGTATTAATCGTGTATCGATTACAAGGGGCTAAAAGCTTGACCTAGTTCTCGATTGCCTGTCCTCTAAGTCGCCCCGGGTCTGCCTTTATATAAGAGGTCAGAACATCCGGGTCATTACAATTGCTAACCGAGTCTCTCTCTCTATCTTCTTGCCCAAGCCGTCTGTGAGTCGGCTTGCACGCCCGGGTCTTCTCAGTTCGAGCCGTCGTACGGACCATACCATGAGCCGCCTATCTTCCTGGGCCACTTAATATTACGACTCACCTTTGGGCCGGTTCACGAGCCAATAACATGACCCGGAGCCTCTTTGGCGGGTCATATCCCCAACAAATTTGGTTACCATGGCTTGCTGCATTAGTTTGCCATTTGGAACCTGGACTTTGAATTACTAATGGAGAGGGCATAACCTCGAAAGCAATGTTATGCAAGAAGGCATAACGTTCAAAGATGAAGGAGTGGGATGCTCCTGAGTCAAACAGAACTGAAGCTGGATGAGAATTGACAAGAAGCATCTTAATCACGACAACGTATTGTCATATCATGGTGTATCAACAATATCCATGAAACCTATAACGTAGCTGCGGATTGGTGCAACCAAGAGCAAACGTATCAAGCTTACAACAAACTCTAAGACCCTTGCCGAGGCAAGCACTCGACAGCGGTCTCGGGGACTACACCCAGTGGGTGAACTCAGAATGCACCCACTGATCCAAAACCTACTCGATTAAGACCCGATCTATTTGAGTGGGGAAATTTCAAAACACTCTACAGGGTGGAAAGTAAACACCCGGTGGGTGTACGGTCAAGAAAAGACAGGAATTCAATCGAGAATGTACTTACAATCGAACTTGCTCGGACATTGGTGCGGAGGGCCCTACTGGCATCGTAAGCCAGCTTGCTGGCCTCGTACGCCTCTTTGGTTCGCAGCATGATCTGCTTTTCCTGAATCATAGCCTCCTTCGCAGCTCCGGTCTGATCTTCCGGGACGCAATGCAGAGGGAAAGCTGTCATGGGCGGGATCGGCATAGTAGCTAGGGCAGCTGAAGCAGTCTGAGCAGGTCCAGTTGAAGTTGATGTCACGATGGTCGAGATAGCTGAGGGGGCACTCGACAGAGGTACTACAGGATCTGCTCTGATTCGTGTCGAGTCGTCCATCCCCTGGGAGGACTCTGCAGTCGACCGCTGAAGCGTCTGCACTGATGAAGCTCTTCGAGTGCGAGCGCACAAGGCATCTGGGTGTTCCTCATCGTCTTCCAGCTGGATGACCTCTGCAATGTCAATCGACAATGTTAACTTTGGCAAGTGACGAATCTCATTTGAATGAATCGAAGACTTGTTAACCCCTGTGAGAAGTTGCAGCGTCAGCAGTGTTAATGTCCATCGCTTCCCCTCCGTCTCGAGGAGGAGATGTCACAGAAGTAGCAGCTCTGATGGATCAAACAACGCTTGGTTAGCAACAACGCAAAGTCACAATCGACAGAAAGAATTTGAAAGTAAACACTCACGTGGATACGACAGGCACGCCCATCTTCGTGCGAGTCAAGGCTTTGCGAGGTTTGGCCACGGTCACTTTGGGTTGCTTCGCCAATCATTCGCTCGACTCGACAGTCGAGGGGCGGCTCCGCCTCGGGTTCTTCTCGCTTGGGCCCGGAGCCCTGTCCTCAGCAGCCGCAGGATCTTGGCGAGCCTTGGTGCGACGTTCGTTGTGAAGAGGTGGCTCGACTTCTGGCTCATTTTTGTCTGAGTTTTCGTACTAGTCCACGGAGTCTACTGAACTGTCGACGTCCACGCTGCCGCCCTCACTCACAACTCCATCATCAATGTGGTTCCCGTTAGGAACGGGCGAATGCATGTGCGTCCACTCATGCATGATCCAACTAAAGAAGTCAGTTCATAAGTCAATATATCACTCGCCGGTACAAGTACATAAGTCGACACCGCGCAACTCACCAGATTCTTCGGCGGGTTTTCGGCCGAGTAGGGTCGGATCCTTTTGGCTCCCAAAGGGTTGTCGCATGCTCTAGTGATGCTGCAAAGCCACTGCTCGACAGTTTTTTGTGGAACCTCTTCTGGGTGCGCCCTGGTCGACTCCTCAGGGACCGCGTAGTGCCACATGGTGTGATCCTTGGCTTGGAGCGGCTGAATATGTCGATTGAGAAATGTTTCCAACAGATCCATGCCAGTCACTCCACCTCGAATCAGTTGCACCACAGCTTCAACCAAGATTCCCACTTGGACATGTTCCTCTTCGGTCACCCTCAGAGACTTGGGGACAACTGGATGGTCAGGTGTATAGGGGGGAAGGCCAGTCGACATGTTGGGCGATGCTACGTCTTTGCAGTAGAACCAAGTCGACTCCCAGCCTCTAACAGACTCAGGAAAAGTCATGGTAGGGAAAGAACTATGGGCTCTTTTCTGAAGTCCTCAACCCCCACACAACTGAAGCACATGAGTCTTCCCATCAGTGGGGAGGGCTTTCTTCACGGTCTGGGATCTGGCCGTAAAGATGTGCTTGAACAGCCCCCAATGAGGAGAACAACCCAGAAAACACTCGCACAAAGTAACGAAGGCAGACAAGTATGCAATAGTATTCAGTGGGAGATGGTGCAGTTGAGCGCCGAAGAAATTCAAGAACCCTCTAAAGAACGGGTGGGGTGGCATAGAGAAACCTCTTTCAACGTGGGAGAGAAGGAGGATCCTCTCCCCGTCGTGCGGCTTCGGCTCGCGCTCTCCCTCCGGCAGCCTCTAGGCGCCATCCGCCATGAGCCCATCGGCGACAAGGCCCTCCATGTCCTCACAAGTGACTACGGAGGGGAGAAAATCCCCCTGCATCCATCCCGCCGGCGCGGTGAACCGAGCAGTCGAGGGATTCTTGCCCTTGACCTTCGTCGCCCCCTTCTTAGCTTGCTCCAGCTTCTCCGTGGTGCTCTTTGTCATCATCGCAGCGGCTCTCGTCGGAGAGGAACAGAGTGGGGCGCTGCGGGCAGAGGAAGTGGAGGAAGGGAGGAAGTCTGGGTAGAGATACTATGCAAATCATGGCGCGTCGAGTTTCATACTCCGCCGAGTGACTCACTAACTAGTGCGGCTGCAAGATCACCGCACACGCCAACCGCTGACGGCGCCCAGTACGTGGCGATATGACCGGCGTGAGAATCGAGGCATCACGCCTCCACTTTCCCTGATCGTGGCGTCATTATCACACACGCGCGCGCTTCCCAAATTTTCGTATCTCGTGAAATCCGGGTCTGACAGACCGATCCGTCACCTCCCAAGATGCTTTCAATTCACTCGGAGCAAAACCGGCATTGAACATTCACTCGGACACTTTCAAGGCTAAATGGATCCGGGCAAATGGCGAAGAGTTCAATTGACGCAAGTTTCATTGAAACCCCGAATATCATTCGGAAGATTTGGCATGTTGATCCTAAATTGACATCAATGCCCAGAGTTCAATCGACACAAGTTTTGTTGAAGCCCTGAATATCATTCAGAAGATTTGATGCCTTAATTCAGGATTGGCATTGATACCCCCATTTCACCGCTCGAACCCCGATCCATTCGGGGGCTAATGACGAGGATATGTACCTAGGGTAGGGTCCTAGGCAAGACCTACAGACCCTACCTAAGGACACTACATTGGAGGACTTGAAGATCAAGCATAAGCTTCCGACTGGATTCCATGTGATGTTCAAGTCACTCAACATTCAATCCACTCGGAGTCTTCTTCCTTCACTCGACAGTCGCCTATCACTCGGTAGACCTCATTCTCAGTCGACACCAAAAGACCAGGAGCCACCATCAGGAGGCCAACGAGCAGTCGTTAGTCCATCATCATTAGTAGCATTTATTATGTACATTACCAATAATGCCAGACTTTAAACACACGATCGGACCCTTAGATGTCAGACACTTATGAGGGGTAGCGAAGTCTATATAAGCTGCCCCTCCCCTCTGGCACAAGGGTTCAAACCACTGTAATCTTAAAATTCCACATGACATAAGCTCTCGAGCACTAAGACGTAGGGCTGTTACCTCCAGAAGAGGGGCCTGAACTCATACGTCCGTGTGTACACCCTCGCCGTAGCTAGGACTCTGCCCTCTCCTTTCGTACCCTACCTTCTATTGTCAGGATCGTTCCCATGACAATCTGGGTACTACCAGCTGAAGATCAGACCCCAAGACATTCTGAAGACGGTGTTTGTAACCCGATATGGCCTATATGAATACACGGTCATGTCATTTGGGTTAACCAATGCCCCTGCCTACTTCATGTACCTTATGAACAAGGTCTTCATGGAGTACTTGGACAAGTTTGTGGTCATCTTCATTGATGACATACTCGTCTTCTCCATGTCTGAAGAAGAGAATGAGAAACACTTGAGACTGGTCCTAGACAAGCTTCAAGAGCACCGTCTTTACGCCAAATTTAGCAAGTGTGAATTCTGGCTGCATGAAGTTGGATTCTTGGGTCATGTATTGACTGTAGAAGGATTGTCAGTGGATCCTTCCAAGATTGAAGCTGTGACTGAATAGCAATCCCCAACCATCGTGAAGGAAGTCAGGAGCTTCCTCGGACTCGCAGGATATTACCGCAAGTTCGTGGAAGGATTCTCGAGCATTGCCTGACCCATGACTCAGCTTTTGAAGGACAAGAAGTTTGAATGGACAACTAAATGTGAACAAGCTTCTAGGAGCTCAAGAAAAGATTGAACACAACCCCAGTTTTGGCCACCCCCGATATGCACAAGGAGTTTGTGATATATTGTGATGCATCGAGAACCGGGCTTGGAGGTGTTCTGATGCAAGAGGCAGAGTCGTAGCATATCTATCCAGAAAACTACATCCTCATGAAGAGCACTATGCTACTCATGATCTTGAGTTGGCAGCTGTAGTTCATGGCTTGAAAACATGACGACATTACCTTCTGGGGAAGCGGTGTGAGAAGTTCACCGACCACAAGAGTTTGAAGTATATTTTCACCCAAAGGGAATTGAACATGAGGCAGCGAAGATGGTTGGAGTTGATCAAGGACTATGACCCCAGTGTTCAGCACCACCCCAGAAAAGCTAACGTGGTAGCAGACGCCTTAAGAAGAAAGGTGTGTTCCTTGAATTCTATGATTAAGAAAAGGCTACCCGCCTTGTATGAAGAGCTTGAAAGCTTCGTCTTGGAACTAGTTTCACTTGGATTCCTCGCCAACCTCGAAGCAAAGCCTATCTCGATGGATGATATCAAAGAAGCTCAGAAGGGACAGGAGAGCATTGAAGGCATCAAGAGGAACATCAAGGAAGTCAAGGCCCCATGATTCTCTATGGATAAACAAGGAGTTGTATGGTTTGGGAATCGCATCTACATACCCAACAAACAGGAGCTCAAGAACTTGATCTTGCAAGAAGCTCATAATACTTCGTATTCCATCCATCCTGGAGGAACCAAGATGTATCAAGACCTCAAGGCAAGATTCTGGTGGCATGACATGAAACGGGAGATAGGCAACTTTGTTGCTAAGTGTGACATATGCTAGAGAGTCAAAGCTGAGCATCAACGACCCGATGGACTACTGCAACCCCTCAAAGTGCCTCAATGGAAGTGGGACAAAATCGGGATGCACTTCATCACCAGATTGCCAAGGTCAAGCAAGGGACATGATTACATTTGGGTCATTGTCGACCAACTAACCAAACTCGAAGATATGCTCCGTGCCTGTGTTTTGGCGTATGGAGTGTAATGCCCAAGATGCGGTCATATCCTTATTTCGGCACGAGGGCCTCGACAGGGATAGAAGCGCATCTCGTCGTGTTGCAAGAGTGGATATCATTACAATTACATGTACAGAAGAGATGAGTATATGGAATTGGCTTACACTCGCCACAAGCTACATCAAGATCACATCAATACAATAACATATTCAAACATCATACAGAAGAGCAGGGTCCGACTACGGACGAAAACAAACGACAAAATGACATCCATCCTTGCTATCCCAGGCTGCCGCCTCGAACCCATCCTAGATTGATGAAGAAGAAGAACTCCAAATCAAACAAACATCGCTCTCACGTCAAAGCATCGCATTACCTGTACCTACAACTGTTGTTGTAGTAATCTGTGAGCCACAGGGACTCAGCAATCTCATTTCCAAGGGTATCAAGACTATTAAAGATTAATGGGTGAGGTATGATTAAGTGGTGAGGCTGCATTTATTTGAGTGGCTAACTTACGAATACATAAAGTAAAGTATGGTGGTCTACGCATAATGGACGTGAACTAGTAATGATCACTAAGTGATCCTCAACACCTACTTACGACAAACATAACCCCGCCGTGTTCTCTTCTAGATAAGGACTCACGAGAAGAGACATTCACAGTTACACACACAGTTGGTGTATTTTATTAGAGTTTACTTCAAGTTTGCTATGACCGGGTGTTAAACAAAGTACCCAAATTTGCCACATAACCACGAGCATGGCTTTCCGAAAGATTTAACCCTGCAGGGGTGCTCCAACTCATCCATCACAAATTAACCACACACAGCGGGAATAACCTCGGCCATGGATCTCGTGATCTTCCTAGGCAATTCCATAGGAAATCCTCCACCTCGAGATAGCCCAAAGAAAAATCGGAATTCCTCACTCAAGACGTTCGAAAAGGGTAAAACAAATCCAGCAAGGCCGCCTGACATGTCGACGAACCCGATAAGAGCCGCGTATCTCGTTCTCAGGACACGACCGGATTGGCTAAGTTTCCGGCTACTACACCCGTTGGTGGCCCCAACTACTGCCATTTTGGACCAACACTCATGAGGAGCACTGGCCCGGGTTGTTGATTAATTATCCGCAGGTGTCAGTAGGTCCCTATGCAATTTTATTAGTTATTAACTAAATGTAGTACCAAAGTTAGGCCTTGCCAGACAAGCTTTATCCTAAAACAAAAATCAAGGGGGTCCCCATAACAACCCCGAGCATGTTAAGAGCGCTCAATTATGGAACATAACACCGGTTCACAAGTAACTAGGACGGCAAGAGTGGAACAAAACACTGAGCAAAAGACCAAGCCTTCCATGCTTTACCAAGTGTATAAGTGCATTAAATTAATTAGCAATAATAATGTGATAACAAAAGAATGTCCATGATGTCACATGGAAGCAATTGCACCTGCAGCTAGAAACGCTATAAGAAGGGCTGAGCAAGCGGTAACATAGCCAAACAAAGGTTTGCGAGGATGTGGAGGGGTTAGAGGCTTTCATGGCAATGTTGGGAGGCAAGACAAACAAGTGGTAGGTAACGAGACATAACGATAGAAGCGGGACAACTAGCATAGCAATGATAGTAGTGGTATCCAGGGAAATGTGTCATCTTGTGTGAGATCCCGCTCGGAAGAAGAACGATTCCATGAAGAAGACATGCCAACGTAGTCGAACGAATCCTCACACCCGAACGCTTTCGGAACTCTATCGAGAAGAAACAATACAAAACAAACAATCAACACAAGATACACCATAACATATGCATGACATGATGCGCAAACAACTATGATAAATGTCCGGTTTATGTAGGCGATGCATGGCATGGCAAGAACAACAAACAACTACTACACGTTAAGTGAAGTTTAATATGCAGCGGGTTGCATATTGACGAAATTCCACATTTGGTTTACTTAGTTCACTTTCGTTTAGGTACTCATCAATATTAAATGTTGTTTAACATGGGTGGTCATGGCATAAGGCGAAGATATAACAAAATAATAACTCTTCATATTATGAGAAAATGGTTAATGTTGTTTATCATGTCAAGAGGTGAAGCATGAACAACTATATCGTCTAGGCATTTTTAATGTGGCCGGAAGCAACATATAGCAACTCCGGAACGACCTCACAAGCATAATATGAATTTGTTGCAGATCTGTCCAAACACAATTTTATATTTATTAAACATGAAAATAAAGTGTGGCATGATATTCTACATGTTTTTCTAGTCAAGTTATATATATAAAACATTTTCAACGGAGCTACGATTCAAAAGTTATTAAATAATTCATATCGACATGGCAATTATGCAAATTGCATGAAAACAGCAAGTTAAACATTTTAAACACATGTGAGAGTTAAATATTATGAAACTACATAAAATTTCAGTCACATTTCATATGTAAAGTTTTTCCATACGATGTCCGGTTGGTGAGTTATTAAATGTATGAGGTCTAGGGGTTTTCTATAAAACAGTAGTTTTCAGGTTAATTAACAAGTTCACGGGACAAAAAAAACATGTCTCGGGCCGAATCTGAGTAGCCCAACAGCAGCAATGGGCGACGGATAACTAAGGGGTGCTCTGGGCGGGGGATAGCTCACCAGAGCGCCCTGGGCCGGTTGGTGGGGCAGGCTGGGCCTTGGGGCGAGGCATTTGGGCTGGCACCTGGCTGCGGCCCACGTGCAGGCGAGCGCCCGTCGGGTCGCTATGCTGGCGGTCAACGGCGCCCTTCGCTCACCCGAACTGGAGCAGGGTGCGACCGGAGCCATGGAGGGAGCAGCGACGGCTTGCGGGGAGTCCTCCGACGCGGATCCAAGGGCGGGGAGGCCAGATCCCACGAGGGTTCTTACGGAGGCGCCGGTTTGGGGCGGCGACGAGGAGCTTGAGGCCATGGCAGGGCTAGCGACGCAGCGGCGCCAGGAGAAGGCCGGCGATGTGGCTGCTCCGGCAAGTCTCCGGCGAGCTGCCGGCGGCCGGACGGGCGCGGGGTCACGGGGACGAGGCTCGAGCAAGCCACGGGCATGGCAAGGTCTCGCGCTGGCCGGGCGGCGCGGCTGGAGGCGCGTTGCGGGAGGTCGGGTGGATCTGGGAGGCACTGCGGTCGCCCGGACATGTCCGATTTGACCGCGGACATGTCCGATTTGACCGCGGACATGTCCGATTTGACCGCGGACATGTCTGGTAGGTGGAAATTTGGACGAATTGGATCCCTAATTATGGATCTGAGGGCTGAAAATGAAGGGGGAGTAGTGGATTTCGGAATTGGAGGGATGAGGGGCTATAAGGAGGGGTTTTCTAGGGGGTGGCTGCAATTTACATGGGGAAACCCTAGATAGTGAGGGGGCTTTCTTCATGGGGTTATATATAGGAGGCACTAGAAGGGGTTGGACATCGTCCGTCCGATCGTGATCCGATGACCACGAACGGAGAGAGGGGATAAGTTGGGCTAGCGGGCTGGTAGAGGGCCTTGGGCTGAGATGAGAGGGAAGGTGGCGGCCCATGACAGAGTTTAAAACATCGAAAAAGGCGCGACGAATAAACCGATGACCACAAATCTACGACTGACCGTTCGAGTATTAAACGAAGTCGGAATGCGACAAAGTTTGGCATGCGGTCTACCTACGCCATAACAAGACCGCATGCCAAGTTTTGACCCAATCCAAGAATATTTTTCGCGTTCTTTAAAAATGGTTTTTTGTAAATGATGTCGCAGGCGCGTGCGTGTGTGGTTGGTCTCGAAATGGGCAACGGCAAGAACGAAGAGAACCGACAATTACGAACGGATGCAAGTTTTTGAAAACAAGTGACGATGCTATGCCGATGATGCGAATGATGCGATGATGAATGCGACAATAAAATGAATCACAGACGAGAACGGAAATAAAAGGGGAATCTTCTGGAGCGTCGGTCCCGGGCTGTTACAACTCTCCTCCACTACACAAGGATCTCGTCCCGAGATCTAAGAACGAGAAAGGGAAGAAAAAGAGCAAGAGGAAAGGAAAAGGTAAAACTTAGTTGCTTCTTTGACAAATGAGTGAAACCAATGAATCTTAAAGGATGCAAAGAGATGAAGAATGACATGAGGAACAAGCAAGAATTCACAAGAAACTTCGGCAGCACTTCAGTAGGAAAGAGAAACAAAACTTCATAAGAAGGAAAGAATGGGAACATAGAACACAACACTCCGGTAAAATGAATAAGCAAAGAAAGAACATGATCTTAACAAGTCAAGATGATAGATTGAAGAGAGCAACATCACAAGGCCTCCGTATCAAGAGAATAGAAACTGGATTGATGGAAGGAAAAGAACGGATAAGAAAATGACAACTTCCAGCACAAATGAATTTGAAAAGCATAGGTTCAATGGAGTTGTTAAAAAACCAATACGAAAAGAACAAGCTTGTTGTGGACTTATGGAAAACATTTCAAAATTATGAGGTGATAACCACCCACTGACAAAACAAGGATTGCTTGGGATCAAAAGAGATGAGAAACTTCTTTCACCAAAAAGAGAAGGAGGAAACTTGGATCATTTATGACACCATGATAGCAGCAATCCTTAGGAAATGCTTTAGGTGACATCCAACCCAAGATAACTCCGATAAGACATGATGGGTTTACTTATCTCATTCTTTACCTTCGAGATTCCTCATAAGCAAAAATTTGATAATCAATCTCAAAAGACAATGGAGAAGGAATTGAACTTACAAATCCAAGATAAAGAACACTTCAGCACCTCCAACAGAATCTTGAATTTTTTTTTTGAGAAGAATTACATCCTTAACAAACCACCATGAAGAACCATCAAGATGAACTACCGAATGAAAGGATGAAGCTTTACATTGAAGGTAGAAAAAGAACAAGATTGAGGCCTTGCTATGAATTAGATGAAGCTTAGCGACAAGATAGTTGAGAAAACTAGGAACTTCGGAAAAGAAAAGATGAACACTTGGGACCAAGAATTTTATATGATGAAAAACTCCGTAAAAGGATTGGAATCACCTTGATGAAACAAGAATAAGAATTATGATATGCCTAACCTTCATCAAGTTAAATTGATGACGAGCAACGGATTCACACACCACTTATTCTTGTTGCAAGGAATTGAAGAGAAAGAGAGAGAGAGAGATCACAAACTTGAAGAAGTCTTGCACGAGAACAACGGTAAGAATTAGAAACTAAAGAGGATAATACAATAACATGAGAACGAAGAGAGCATGATCTGTTGGGAGACGTAGTAGTAAATCAAAAAAATCCTACGTGTCACCAAGATCAATCTATGGAGAAACCAGCAACGAGTGGGGGAGTGCATCTTCATACCTTTGAAGATCGCAAAGCGGAAGCGTTACTAGAACGCGGTTGGTGGAGTCGTACTCGCAGCGATTCAGATCGCGGTGGATTCCGATCTAAGCGCCGAACAACGGCGCCTCCGCGTTCAACACACGTGTAGCCCAGTGACGTCTCCTACGCCTTGATCCAGCAAGGAGGAAGGAGAGGTTGAGGGAGAGTCCGGCAGCACGACGGCGTGGTGACAGTGGAGCTGCGTGGTACTCCGACAGGGCTTCGTCAAGCGCTACGAAGGCCGAGGAGGAGGAGAGGTAAGGCTGTGCTGAGAGAGAGATGCGTGTCCTCGGCAGACCCAAGGGCTCCACTATATATAGGAGGAGGAGAAGGGGTGCACAGACTCTAGGGTTCCCACCCTAGGGTTGGCGGCCAACCCTAGATGGGTCTAGGGCGGCGGCCAAGAGAGGGGAGAGGAGGGGCGGCGCCCTAGGTGGGCCTAGGGCCTATTTGTGCCTAGGGTTTGTCCCTCCCACCTTTGCTGCACCTTGGGCCCTTGTGAGAGGCGCACCAGCCCACCTAGGGGCTGGTTCCCTCCCACCTTCGGCCCACGCAGCCCTCTAGTGCCGGTGGCCCCACATGATGGACCCCCGGAACCCTTCCTGTGGTCTCGGTACGTTACCGGTGATGCCCGAAACACTTCCGGTGACCAAAACCTCACTTCCTATATATGAATCTTTACCTCCGGACCACTCCGGAACTCCTCGTGACGTCCGAGATCTCATCCGAGACTCCTAACAACCTTAGGTAACCACGTACACAATTTCCCTATAACCCTAGCGTCATCGAACCTTAAGTGTGTAGACCCTACAGGTTCGGGAGGCATGTAGACATGACCGAGACACCTCCCCGGTCAATAACCAACAGCGGGATTTGGATACCCATGTTGGCTCCCACATGCTCCATGATGATCTCATCGGATGAACCACGATGTCGGGGATTCAATTAATCTCGTATACAATTCCCTTTGTCTACCGGTATGACACTTGCCCGAGATTCGAGCATCAGTATCCCTATACCTTGTTCAATTTTGTTACCGGCAAGTCTCTTTACTCGTTCCGTAACACATCATATCGTGGCTAACTCATTGGTCACACTGAGCTCATTATGATGATGTCTTACCGAGTGGGCCCAGAGATACCTCTCCGTCACACGGAGTGACAAATCCCAGTCTCGATTCGTGCCAACCCAACAGATACTTTCGGGGATACCCATAGTATACCTTTATAGCCACCTAGTTATGTTGTGACGTTTGGCACACCCAAAGTATTCCTATGGTATCCGGGAGTTGCACAATCTCATGGTCTAAGGAAACGACCCTTGACATTAGAAAAGCTTTAGCAGATGAACTACATGATCTTGTGCCATGCTTAGGATTGGGTCTTGTCCATCACATCATTCTCCTAATGATGTGATCCCGTTATCAAGGACATCCAATGTCCATGGTCATGAAACCGTGACCATCTATTGATAAACGAGCTAGCCAACTAGAGGCTCACTAGGGACATGTTGTGGTCTATGTATTCACACATGTATTACTGTTTCCGGTTAATACAATTATAGCATGAACACTAAACAATTATCATGAACAAGGAAATATAATAATAACCATTTTATTATTGCCTCTAGGGCATATTTCCAACAGTCTCCCACTTGCACTAGAGTCAATAATCTAGTTACATTGTGATGTATCGAACACCCATAGAGTTCTGGTGTTGATCATGTTTTGCTCGTGAGAGAGGTTTAGTTAACAGATCTGCGACATTTAGATCCGTATGTACTTTACAAATATATATATCTTCTTCCTGAATGTAATCACGAATGGATTTGAACCGACGCTTTATGTGTCTTGTCTTCTTGTGAAACCTGGGCTCCTTGGCAAGGGCAATAGCTCGAGTGTTGTCACAGAATAGAGTCATCGGGCCCGACGTGCTGGGAGTCACTCCTAGGTCGGTGATGAACTCCTCCATCCAGACTCCTTCCTTTGCTACTTCCGAAGCAGCTATGTACCCCGCTTCACATGTAGATGCCGCCACGATGCTTTGCTTGCTGCTGCACCAGCTGACTGCCCATCCGTTCAAAATATACATGTATCCGGTTTGTGACTTGGAGTCATCCGGATCTGTGTCGAAGCTAGCATCGACGTAACCCTTTACGATGAGCTCTTCGACACCTCCATATACGAGTAACATGTCCTTGGTCCTTTTCAGGTACTTTAGGATATTCTTGACCGCTGTCCAGTGTTCCACTCTGGGATCACTTTGGTACCTCCCTACCAAACTTATGGCAAGGTTCACATCAGGTCTGGTACACAACATGGCATACATAATAGAGCCTATGGTTGAAGCATAGGGGATGACACTCATCTTTTCTTTATCCTTTGTCGTGGTCGGGCATTGAGTCGTACTCAATCTCACAACCTGTAACACAGGCAAGAACCCCTTCTTGGACTGATCCATATTGAACTTCTTCAATATCTTGTCAAGGTATGTGCTTTGTGGAAGATGTATGAGGCGTTTAGATCTATCTCTATATATCTTGATGCCTAATATGTAAGCAGCTTCTCCAAGGTCCTTCATTGAAAATCACTTATTCAAGTAGGCCTTTATGCTTTCCAAAAGTTCTACATTATTTCCCATCAACAATATGTCATCCACATATAATATGAGAAATGCTACAGAGCTCCCACTCACTTTCTTGTAAATACAAGGTTCTCCATAAACCTGTATAAACCCAAACGCTTTAATCACCTCATTAAAGCGAATGTTCCAACTCCGAGATGCTTGCACCAGCCCATAGATGGAGCGCTGAAGCTTGCATACTTTGTTAGCATCTTTAGGATCAACAAAACCTTCCGGCTGCATCATATATAGTTCTTCCTTAAGGAAACCATTAAGGAATGCCGTTTTGACATCCATTTGCCAGATCTCATAATCATAAAATGCGGCAATTGCTAACATGATTTGGACGGACTTCAGCATCGCTACGGGTGAGAATGTCTCATCGTAGTCAACTCCTTGAACTTGTCGATAACCCTTAGCGATAAGTCGAGCCTTATAGGCGGTCACATTACCATCCACGTCAGTCTTCTTCTTAAAGATCCATTTATTTTCTATGGCTCGCTTATCATCAGGCAAGTCCACCAAAGCCCATGCTTTGTTCTCATACATGGATCCTTTCTCGGATTTCATGGCTTCAAGCCATTTGTTGGAATCTGGGCCCGCCATCGCTTCCTCATAGTTCGAAGGTTCACCATTGTCCAACAACATGATCTCCAGGACAGGGTTGTTGTACCACTCTGGTGCAGAACATGTCCTTGTGGACCTTCGAGGTTTAATGACAACTTGATCTGAAGTTTCATCATCATCATCATCATTAACTTCCTCTCCAGCCAGTGCAGGCTCTACAGAAACAACTTCCCATGCTGCACTACTCTCTGGTTCGAGTGGAGGTACAATTACCTCATCAAGTTCTATTTTCCTCCCACTTACTTCTTTCGAGAGAAACTCTTTCTCTAGAAAGGATCCATTCTTGGCAACAAAGACTGTAACACCCCGTTACACCTGGTGGGATCTAGACTGGCCCCACAGACCAACACTAGTCTTTCCTATGCACTTTGTCCTTACTCGTGCACACCCGGGACCAACTTCCCGGTCGGTCACCCATCCTAGAATCGCTCCACGTCGGCCCATCAGGAACGTTCCCTTTTGGCACACGTATGCGCATCCAGTTCGACACATGTGCCATGCTATGTGCCACGACGGGCCACACACACCATGAGCGACATGCCCGTGCACCTGACCCACACATGCCCGTGTAACCGCAAGGGTTAGCTCTGATACCAATTGTAACACCCCGTTACGCCTGGCGGGATCTAGACTGGCCCCACAGACCAACACTAGTCTTTCCTGCGCACTTTGTCCTCACTCGTGCGCACCCGAGACCAACTTCCTGGTCGGTCACCCATCCTAGAATCGCTCCAAGCCAAGCACGCTTAACTTTGGAGTTATTTTTGAGTGGGCTCCTGGAAAAGAAGGAATTCCTTGTTGATATGAGTAGTCTATCATTCCTATTAAGCCAGGCTCTCACAAAGACTTTCCCTTCGAATCTGAGGTAGAAGGTATACCCAACAGTTTCTTTGGGGTATCCTATGAAGACACACTTTTCTGCTTTGGGTTTGAGCTTCTCAGATTGAAGTTTCTTCACATAAGCATCGCATCCCCAAACTTTCAGAAACGACAGCTTAGGTTTCTTTCCAAACCATAATTCATACGTTGTCGTCTCAACGGATTTAGACGGTGCCCTATTTAAAGTGAATGCGGCAGTTTCTAATGCATATCCCCAAAATGATAGCGGCAAGTCGGTAAGAGACATCATAGATCGCACCATATCCAATAGAGTATGATTATGACATTCAGACACACCGTTTCACTAAGGTGTGCCAGGCGGCGTGAGTTGTGAAACAATTCCACATTTCCTTAGGTGCGTGCCAAACTCGTGACTCAAATATTCTCCGCCACGATCAGATTGTAGGCACTTTATTTTCCTGTCATGTTGATTCTCTACCTCACTCTGAAATTCCTTGAACTTTTCAAAGGTTTCAGACTTGTGTTTCATTAAGTAGACATACCCATATATGCTTAAGTCATCAGTGAGGGTGAGAACATAATGGTAGCCACCGCGAGCTTCAAAGCTCATTGGATCGCATACATCGGTATGTATTATCTCCAACAAGTCAGTTGCTCGCTCCATTGTTCCGGAGAACGGTGTCTTGGTCATCTTGCCCATGAGGCATGGTTCGCACGTGTCAAATGATTCAAAATCAAGAGACTCCAAAAGTCCATCAACATGGAGTTTCTTCATGCGTTTGACAACAATATGACCAAGGCGGCAATGCCACATGTAAGTGGGACTATCATTATCAATCTTACATCTTTTGGTACTCACACTATGAACATGTGTAACATCACGTTCGAGATTCATCAAAAATAAACCATTGACCAGCGGGGCATGACCATAAAACATTTTTCTCATATAAATAGAACAACCATTATTCTCAGATTTAAATGAGTACCCATCTCTCATCAAACGAGATCCAGATACAATGTTCATGCTCAAAGCTGGTACTAAATAACAATTATTAAGGTTTAAAACTAATCCCGAAGGTAGATGTAGAGGTAGCGTGCCGACGACGATCACATCAACCTTGGAACCATTCTCGACGCGCATCGTCACCTCGTCCTTCGCCAGTCTCCGCTTATTCTATAGCTCCTGCTTGGAGTTACAAATGTGAGCAACTGCACCGGTATCAAATACCCAGGAGCTACTACGAGCACCAGTAAGGTACACATCAATAACAAGTATATCACATATACCTTTAACGTTGCTAGCCTTCTTATCCGCTAAGTACTTGGGGCAGTTCTGCTTCCAGTGACCGGTACCCTTGTAATAAAAGCACTCAGTCTCAGGCTTGGGTCCATTCTTGTTCTTCTTCCTGAGAACTTGCTTAACGGGCACGGAACTGCTTTTCCATCCTTCTTGAAGTTCTTCTTATCCTTTCCTTTCTTGAAACTAGTGGTCTTATTGACCATCAACACTTGATGCTCCTTTTTGATCTCGACCTCCACTGATTTCAGCATCGAGTACAACTAAGGAATGGACTTTTCTATCCCCTGCATGTTCTAGTTCATCACAAAGCTCTTGTAGCTAGGTGGGAGCAACTGGAGGATTCTGTTAATAACCGATTCATCCAGAAGATTAACTCCCAGCTAAGACAAGCGGTTGTGCAACCCAGACATTTTGAGTATGTGCTCACTGGCAGAACTATTTTCCTCCATCTTACAACTGAAGAACTTGTCAGAGACATCATATATCTCGACCAGGGCATGAGCTTGGAAAACCATTCTAAGCTCTTGGAACATCTCATATGCTCCGTGTTGCTCAAAACGCTTTTGGAGCCCCGATTCTAAACTATAAAGCATGCATCACTTAACCAGGGAGTAATCATCACAACACGAGTGCCAGGCATTCATAACGTCTTGAGTTGCTGGGAAAATAGGTGCTTCACCTAGCGGTGCATTAAGGACATATAATTTCTTGGAAGCTATGAGGATGATCCTCAAGCTACGGACCTAGTCTGTATAGTTGCTTCCATCGTCTTTCAGCTTGGTTTTCTCTAGGAACGCGTTGAAGTTGAGGGCAACATTAGTGTGGGCCATTGGATATACAATATAGATTGTAAAGACAATTTTAGACTAAGTTCATGATAATTAAGTTCACATAATCAAATTATTTAATGAACTCCCACTTATATAGACATCTCTCTAGTCATCCAAGTGACACATGATCCACGTCAACTAGCCCGTGTCCGATCATCATGTGAGATGGACTAGTCATCAATGGTGAACATCTCCATGTTGATCGTATCTTCTATACGACTCATGTTCGAACTTTTGGTCTCCCGTGTTCCGAGGCCATGTCTGTACATGCTAGGCTCGTCAAGTCAACCTAAGTGTATTGCGTGTGTAAATCTGGCTTACACCCGTTGTATGCAAACGTTAGAATCTATCACACCCGATCATCACGTGGTCCTTCGGAACAATGAACCTTAGAAACGGTGCACCGTTAGGGTGAACACATTTATTGAAATTTTAGTGAGAGATCATCTTATTTAAGCTACCGGTGTTCTAAGCAAATAAGATGTAAAACATGATAAACATCACATGCAATCATATAGTGACATGATATGGCCAATATCATCTTGCTCCTTTGATCTACATCTTCGGGGCACCATGATCATCATTGTCACCGGCACGACAACATGATCTCCATCATCATGATCTCCAACATCGTGTCTTCATGAAGTTGTCTCGCCAACTATTACTTCTACTACTATGGCTAACAGTTAGCAATAAAGTAAAGTAATTACATGGCATTTTTGATTGACACGCAAGTCATACAATAAATTAAGACAACTCCTATAGATCCTGCCGGTTGTCATACTCATCGACATGCAAGTCATGAATCCTATTATAAGAACATGATCAATCTCATACATCACATATATCACATCACATCCTTTGGCCATATCACATCACATGACATATGCTGCAAAAACTAGTTAGACATCCTCTAATTGTTGTTGCAAGTTTTTACGTTGCCGCTATAGGTTTCTAGCAAGAATGTTTCTTACCTACGCAAAAACCACAACGTGATATGCCAATTTCTATTTACCCTTCATAAGGACCCTTTTCATCGAATCCGATCCGACTAGAGTGGGAGAGACAGACACCCGCTAGCCACCTTATGCAACAAGTGCATGTCAGGCGGTGGAACCAATCTCACGTAAGCGTATGTGTAAGGTTGGTCTGGGCCGCTTCATCCCACAATACCGTCGAATCAAGATAAGACTAGTAACGGCAAGCAAATTGACAAAACCGACGCCCACATCAACTTGTGTTCTACTCATGCATAGATTCTACGCATAGACCTAGCTCATGATGCCACTGTTGGGAGACGTAGTAGTAAATCAAAAAAATTCCTATGTGTCACCAAGATCAATCTATGGAGAAACTAGCAACGAGTGGGGGAGTGCATCTTCATACCTTTTAAGATCACAAAGCGGAAGCGTTACTAGAACGCGGTTGGTGGAGTCGTACTCGCAGCGATTCACATCGCGGTGGATTCTGATCTAAGCGCCGAACAACGGCGCCTCCGCATTCAACACACGTGCAGCCCGGTGACGTCTCCTATGCCTTGATCCAGCATGGAGGAAGGAGAGGTTGAGGGAGAGCTCCGGCAGTACAACGGCATGGTGACGGTGGAACTGCGTGGTACTCCGGCAGGGCTTCACCAAGCGCTACGGAGGACGAGGAGGTGGAGAGGTAGGGCTGCACCGAGAGAGAGAGAGAGATGCGTGTCCTCGACAGCCCCAAGGGCTACACTATATATAGGAGGAGGAGGAGGGGTGCGCAGCCCCTAGGGTTCCCACCCTAGGGCCTGTGGCCAACCCTAGATGGGTCTAGGGCGGCGGCCAAGAGAGGGGAGAGGAGGGGCGGCGCCCTAGGTGGGCCTAGGGCCCATCTGCGCCTAGGATTTGCCCCCTCCCACCTTTGCTGCGCCTTGGAACCTTGTGGGAGACACACCAACCCACCTAGGGGCTGGTTCTCTCCCACCTTCAGCCCACGCAGCCCTCTGGTGCCGGTGGCCCCACACGATGGACCCCCGGAACCCTTCCGGTGTTCCCGGTACATTACCGTTGATGCCCGAAACACTTCCAGTGACCAAAAACTCACTTCCTATATATGAATATTTACCTCAGGACCATTATGGAACTCCTCGTGACATCCAGGATCTCATACGACACTCCGAGCAACCTTCGGTAACCACATACACAATTTCACTATAACCCTAGCATCATCGAACCTTAAGTGTGTAGACCCTACGGGTTCGGGAGGCATGTAGACATGACTGAGACACCTCTCCGGTCAGTAACCAACAGCGGGATCTGGATACCCATGTTGTCTCCCACATGCTCTACAATGATCTCATCGGATGAACCACGATGTTGGGGATTCAATCAATCGCATATACAATTCCCTTTGTCTACCGGTATGACACTTGCCCGAGATTTGATCATCGATATCCCTATACCTTGTTCAATCTCGTTACCGACAAGTCTCTTTACTCATTATGTAACACATCATCCCATGGCTAACTCCTTAGTCACATTGAGCTCATTATGATGATGTCTTACCGAGTGGGCCCAGAGATACCTCTTCGTCACACGGAGTGACAAATCCCGGTCTCGATTCGTGCCAACCCAATAGATACTTTTGGGGATACCCATAGTATACCTTTATAGCCACCCAGCACGTTGTGACGTTTGGCACACCCAAAGTATTCCGTATCCGGGACTTGCACAATCTCATGGTCTAAGGAAACGACACTTGACATTAAAAAAGCTTTAGCAAACGAACTACACGATCTTGTGCTATGCTTAGGATTGGGTCTTGTCCATCACATGATTCTCCTAATGATGTGATCCCATTATGAAAGACATCCAATGTCCATGGTCATGAAACCGTGACCATCTATTGAACAATGAGCTAGCCAACTAGAGGCTCACTTGGGACATGTTGTGGTCTGTGTATTCACACATGTATTATGGTTTCCGATTAATACAATTATAGCATGAACACTAGACAATTATCATGAACAAGGAAATATAATAATAACCATTTTATTATTGCCTCTAGGGCACATTTCCAACATGATCCACCTAATAGAAAATTTCACAAGGCACCAAAATAATTGAGATACGAACGAAGGAACCACAATTGAGAAG
This sequence comes from Hordeum marinum, assembly GCA_022496015.1. Lineage (NCBI taxonomy): Eukaryota > Viridiplantae > Streptophyta > Magnoliopsida > Poales > Poaceae > Hordeum > Hordeum marinum. The sequence goes on along the minus strand of CM039675.1, from coordinate 297,870,614 downwards.
AATTTGAGAATGAAAGCTAAAAGCTGAGAACGAAGAAATCTTCTAAAATGATGGCCTTCGGAGGATCGAGAACTGAAAACAATATGAAATGCACCGGATAGATATGGAAGGAATTACTCATAATCAGAAATAATTTGAGAGGATAGCATGAAGCTGAAACCATGAATATTCAAGAGAATGAGCAAAGATTTTAGAGAAACTCTTCTTCGATCTTCTAACGCAAAGAATGATGACGGGAAACATCACCATGAATTACTGAGATACTCCAGAATAATGAATAAGCAAAGGTCGAGCCAACGATGAAAATGATTTAGATGCGATCTTCGAGAAGGAATATGACTGATGGAATTCATTCTTACGTCATATTAGAAGAGAACTTGAAAACATCTCCGGAAAGATTAGAAGAGCCAGGTAAGATCCTAGGGAAAAACATGTGGGTTATGAGCCCACTGAAAAGAAACCACCGTTGAAACAAATGCTTAGAAAGAGAGATTGCACTGGAAAAATTAAGAACTTGTTGAGGTGAGAACCTCGAAATAATATAAGAGGATATGAATGGAAATGAAAGTCTTTTGAGATATCTTCAGCACTCCGGAAAGAATAGAGAGAGACGAAAACGAGAGATACATGGATAGAATTTCCGACATGGGGAAGCAGTTAGCTATTGAAAAGGATATGAAGAACACCGAGATCTTGAATTGAATGCACCGGGAAGGAAAACAAGAATAAAGAACGATGAACTTGAAGCACTTGAGGATCTTCATAAAGAATCACCAGAAACAATATGAAGAAAAGATAGTGAAGCATCAGTGAAGAGAAAGGCACTTGGATGAGATTTAATCATTGAAGAAAAAGGGCGGGAGGGGGTGGGGAAAACAAAGACAACTTGGATAAGATGAGACAAACTCCGGAACGAAATATTAGGATTGATCTTGCAAATATTGAAGAGGATAAATTTCACTTGAAGAGAGCACACCGGTAGGAAAAGAATTGATATGGTAACTTGATTGAGCACAAGAATTAGCAATCCCATAGAAATATGAGAACACTTGTTAGGAAAGATATGAAATCACCACTTGACATCGAAGCAACTCGAATTACCATATTCAAAACAAAACAAAGGATGAGGCTTACGAAACAAGCCGGAAACAAATACATGACAGAGATTCCACTCGATATTTTTGTGGTAAGGTTCGCATGGGCTCGATCGTACATTGGATTGTCATATTGAAATGACGCTCGAATATGTTCCCTAGGTGTAGCAAACTACAAGGCTTGACGAAGCATTAATCGAGACTGTCCTCTATAAGAAAGACCATGAACAAACGAATCCACTAGATGTCAAACCCCAACCTCACATCATGATCTGTTGAAACATATCCTAGGTAACTACTTGAATTCCCACCTAAGAACTTCCAAAAACTTTCTTGGTTATGCAATCGGGTGTAGGGGATATAAGGAGGAAAATATCTCACACAACTAACAAGCCCTACACCCCAACTGTATCCATCCTTCAACACATAACCAGAGGCTTCGGAACTCCATCTATCTCGGACCCTCGAAAACACAATGATAGCAAACATGCTAGTACCCCGGATGCCTCCCTAGTATTGGGTGACTCCGACCTTATCTCGCCACGAGAAGTATTGAAGCAATTTCAAACATCCTCCATCCTGAGATACTAAGGAAACTGAATGATAACGATGTGCCAAGAATCCCCTGGAGCTTAACTCCCCGGAAGAAATCAAGTCAGACAGGAGGTACCAAGACACAACTCAATCACATTGGCATCATATAATTTCCAAAATATCCGCGTGATCCTAAAAAAAATTGAGTGAGAAGAGGGTAGAATCAAAATTCCTAAGTCGTAATTCCTCACCAGAGCATAGAAGAGGAGTAAAAAGAATCCTACTCTCCGATATAACTAGACTCAAAATATTTTTTTACCACACTCGACTCGACCAAGTTCAATCAATCAAGGGGGCTCCTAGGTCGGAACCTGGCTCTGATACCAACTTGTAACACCCAAGATGCGGTCCTATCCTTATTTCGGCACGAGGGCCTCGACAGGGATAGAAGCGCATCTCGTTGTGTTGCAAGAATGGATATCATTACAAGTACATGTACAGAAGAGATGAGTATATGGAATTGGCTTACACTCGCCACAAGCCACATCAAGATCACATCAATACATGTATGAACAAGGAGTTGTATGGTTTGGAATCGCATCTACGTACCTAACAAAGAGGAGTTCAAGAACTTGATCTTGCAAGAAGCTCATTACACTCCGTATTCCATCCATCCTAGAGGAACCAAGATGCATCAAGACCTCAAGGCAAGATTCTGGTGGGATGGCATGAAACGGGAGATAGGCACCTTTGTTGCTAAGTGTGACATATGCTAGAGAGTCAAAGCTGAGCATCAGCGACCCGATGGACTACTGCAACCCCTCAAAGTGCCTGAATGGAAGTGGGACAAAATCGGGATGCACTTCATCACCGGATTGCCAAGGTCAAGCAAGGGACATGATTCCATTTGGGTCATTGTCGACCATCTGACCAAGGTAGCCCACTTCATCCCCGTCAGGACCACCTATAATGGGAACCAACTGGCCAACCTCTACATCAACCGTATTGTAAGCCTCCATGGAGTTCCTAAGGAGATTGTATCGGACCGAGGCACCCAGTTCACCTCAAGGTTATGGAATAGGTTCCAAGAAGCCTTGGGAACCAAGATCTCCTTCAACATTGCTTTTCACCCCTAGAATGGTGGACAGACAGAATGTGTAAATCAGATACTCGAAGATATGCTCTGTGCCTGTGTTTTGGCGTATGGAGTGTAACACCCAAGATGCGGTCATATCCTTATTTCGGCACAAGGGCCTCGACGGGGATAGAAGCGCATCTTGTCGTGTTGCAAGAATGGATATCATTACAATTACATGTATAAAAGAGATGAGTATATGGAATTGGCTTACACTCGCCACAAGCTACATCAAGATCACATCAATACAACAACATATTCAAACATCATACAGAAGAGTAGGGTCTGACTACGGACGAAAACAAATGACAAAATGACATCCATCCTTGCTATCCCAGGCTGATGCCTGGAGCCCATCCTGGATTGATGAAGAAGAAGAACTCCAAATCAAACAAACATCACTCTCACGTCAAAGCATCGCATTACCTGTACCTGCAACTGTTGTTGTAGTAATCTATGAGCCAATGGGACTCAGCAATCTTATTTCCAAGGGTATCAAGACTATTAAAGATTAATGGGTGAGGTATGATTAAGTGGTGAGGCTGCAGCAAGCGACTAAGCATTTATTTGAGTAGCTAACTTACGAATACATAAAGTAAAGTATGGTGGTCTACGCATAATGGATGTGAACTAGTAATGATCACTAAGTGATCCTGAACACCTACTTATGACAAACATAACCCCACCGTGTTCTCTCTCGGATAAGGACTCACGAGAAGAGACAATCACGGTTACGCACACAGTTGGTGTATTTTATTAGAGTTTACTTCAAGTTTGATATGACCGGGTGTTAAACAAAGTATCCAAGTTTGCCACATAACCGTGGGCACGGCTTTCCGAAAGATTTAACCCTGCAGGGGTGCTCCAACTCATCCATCACAAATTAACCATACACAGCGGGAATAACCTCGACCATGGATCTCGTGATCTTCCAGGGCAATTCCACAGGAAATCTGCCACCTCGAGATAGCCCGAAGAAAAATCGGAATTCCTCACTCAAGACATTCGAGAAAGGTAAAACAAATCCAACAAGACCGCCCGACGTGTCGACGAACCCAATAAGAGCCGCGTATCTTGTTCTCAGGACACGACCAGATTGGCTAAGTTTCCGGCTAGCACACCCGTTGGTGGCCCCGGCTACTGCCATTTTGGACCAACACTCATGAGGAGCACTGGCCCGGGTTATTGATTAATTATCCGCAGGTGCCGACGGGTCCCTATGCAATTTTATTAGTTATTAAGCAAATGTAGTACCAAAGTTGGGCATTGCCACGCAAGCTTTATCCTAAAATGAATATCAAGGGGTCCCCATAACAACCCCCGAGCATGTTAGGAGCGCTCAATTATGGAACATAACACCGGTTCACAAGTAACTAGGGCGGCAAGTGTGGAACAAAACACCGAGCAAAAGGCCAAACCTTCCACCCTTTACCAAGTGTATAAGTGCATTAAATTAAATAGCAATAATATTGTGATAACAAAAAAATGTCGATGATGTCACATGGAAGCAATTGCACCTGCAGCTAGAAACGCTATAAGAAGGGCTGAGCAAGCGGTAACATAGCCAAACAAAGGTTTGCGGGGATGTGGAGGGGTTAGAGGCTTTCATGGCAATGTTGGGAGGCGAGACAAACAAGTGGTAGGTAACGAGACATAACGATAAAAGCGGGACAACTAGCATAGCAATGATAGTAGTGGTATCCAGGGAAATGTGTCATCTTGCCTGAGATCCCGCTCGGAAGAAGAACGATTCCATGAAGAAGACGTGCCAACGTAGTCGAACGAATCCTCACACTCCGAATGCTTTTGGAGCTGTATTGATAAGAAGCAATACTAAACAAACAATCAACACAAGATACACCACAACATATGCATGACATGATGTGCAAACAACTATGATGCATGTCCGGTTTAAATAGGCGATGCATGGCATGGCAAGAACAACAAACAACTACTACATGTTAAGTGAAGTTCAATATGCAATGGGTTGCATATTGACAAAACTCCACATTTGGTTTACTTAGTTCACGCTCGTTTAGATACTCATCAATATAAAATGTTGTTTAACATGGGTGGTCATGGCATAAGGCGAAGATGGAATTAACCAATTTTAAATGGAGAGGGATAACATACATATAACAAAATAATAACTCTCCATATTATGAGAAAGTGGTTAATGTTGTTTATCATGGCAAGAGGTGAAGCATGAACAACTATACCGTCTAGGCATTTTAAATGGGGCCGGAAGCAACATATAGCAACTCTGGAATGACCTCATAAGCATAATATGAATTTTGGTGCAGATCTGTCCTAACACAATTTTATATTTATTAAACATGGAAATAAAGTGTGTCATGAGATTCTACACGTTTTTCTTGTCAAGTTACATATATAAAATATTTTCAACGGAGCTAAGGTTCAAAAGTTATTAAATAATTCATATCGGCATGGCAATTATGCAAATTGCATGAAAACAGCAAGTTAAACATTCTAAACACATGTGAGCGTTGAATATTGTGAAACTACATAAAATTCCAGTCACATTTCATATATAAAGTTTTTCCATACGATGCCCGGTTGGTGAGTTTTTAAATGCATGAAGTCTAGGTTTTTTTCTATAAAATAGTAATTTGTAGGTTAATTAAAAAATTTGCGGGACAGAAAAAAAACATGCCTCGGGCCGAATCTGAGTAGCCCAACAGCAACAATGGGCGATGGATAACTAAGGGGTGCTCTGGGCGGGGGATAGCTCACCAGAGCGCCCTAGGCCGGTTAGTGGGGCAGGCTGGGCCTTGGGGCGAGGCATCTGGGCTGGCGCCTGGCTACGGCCCACGTGCAGGCAAGTGCCCGTCGGGTGGCCCAGCTGGCGGCTAACGGCACCCTTCGCTCGCTAGAACTGGAGCAGGGTGCGACCGGAGCCATGGAGGGAGCAGCGACGGCTTGTAGGGAGTCCTCCGACGCGGATCCAAGGGCGGGGAGGCCGGATCCCACGAGGGTTCTTATGGAGGCTCCGATTTGGGGAGGCGATGAGGAGCTTGAGGCCATGGCGGGGCTAGCGATGCTGCGGTTCCAGGAGAAGGCCGATGATGTGGCTGCTCCGGCAGGTCTCCGGCAAGCTGCCGGTGGCCGGACGGGCGCGGGGTCGCGGGGACGAGGCTCGAGCAATCCACGGGCATGGCGAGGTATCGTACTGGCCGGGCAGCGTGGCTAGAGGCGCGTTGCGGGAGGTCGGGTGGATCTGAGAGGCACTGCGATCGCCCAAACATGTCCGATTTGACCGCAGACATGTCCGGTAGGTGGAAATTTGGACGAATTGGACCCCTAATCACGGATCTGAGGGATGAAAATGGATGGGGAGGAGTGGATTTTGGGATTGGAGGGATGAGGGGCTAGAAGGAGGGGTTTTCTAGGGGGTGGCTGTAATTTACATGGGGGAAACCCTAGAGAGTGAGAGGGCTCTCTCCATGGGGGTTATATAGGGGAGGCACTAGGAGGGGTTGGACCTCGTCCGTCCCATCGGGATCCGATGACCACGAACGGAGGGAGGGGCTAGGTTGGGCTAGCGGGCTGTGTAGAGTGCATCAGAATGAGATGATAGGGAAGGTGGTAGCCCGTGACAGAGTTTAAAACACCAAAAAACGTCCGACGAATAAACTGATGACCACACTGCTATGACTGACCGTTCAGGTATCAAACAAACTCGGAATGCGACGAAACTTGGCAGGCGGTCTACCTATGCCATAAAAAGACCACACGCAAGGTTTCGACCCAATCCGAGAATAATTTTTGCGCGCTTTAAAAATGGTTTTTTTAAACGATGCCATGGGCGCGTGCGTGTGTGGTTGGTCTTGAAACGGGCAACAGCAAGAACGGAGAGAACCGACAATTACTAACGGATGCAAGTTTTTTAAAACAAGTGACGATGCTATGCCGATGATGCGAATGATGCGATGATGGATGCGACAATAAAATGAATCACAAATGAGAACGAAAATAAAAGAGGAATCTTCTCGAGTGTTGGTCCCGGGCTGTTACATGGAGCCAAGTGGGAAGATTGCCTACCGTTCGCCCGGTTCTCCTACAACAATAGCTATGAGTCGAGCCTGCAGATGGCACCATTTGGGGTGTTGCATGGATGCAATAGCCGTACTCCCCTCAACTGGTCAGAAACTAGAGAAGGGCTAGTCTTTGGCTCAGACATCCTCCATGAAGCGGAAGAGCAAGTTCAACTCGTCCAAGAGCGTCTCGAGACCGCCAAGACTAGGCAGAAGAGCTACGCGGACTCTAATCGTCAGGACATGAGTTTCCGTGTTGGAGACTATCTTTACCTCTGTGTCACGCCTCTTAAAGGAACCAAGCATTTCCACATCAAGGGAAAACTTACACCAAGGTACATCAGCCCCTTCAAGATCACCGACAAGCAAGGAGAAGTTGCCTATCAACTAGAGCTACCTTTCGAGCTATCAGATGTGCACAACGTCTTTCATGTGTCACAACTTCGGAAGTGTCTCCAAGTTCCCAACCACCCCGGACTCTACAAGGACATCGATCCTCAAGCCATCAATCTTCAGCCAAACCTCACTTATCGTGAGAGGCTAGTTCACATTTTGGATGAAGCAGAGCACTGCACCCGAAGCCGCACCATCAAGTACTTCAAGGTCCAATGGAGCAACCACACTGAAGTTGAAGCAACCTGGGAGCGTGAAGACTATCTTACATCTAAGTTCCCTTATCTTTTTAGTGCTTAGCCTAGGAATCTCGGGGACGAGATTCTTGTAAGGGGGGTAGGTCTGTCACACCCTGTGTTTATATCACTTTTTTATGCTTGGTTATATAAAAATTTGGAAACAATTAAAACTTTTTGAGTGCATGCTTGTTTGAATTAATGCTTGTTTGATTGTTATGTTGAGTTTGTCTGGCACTCTTAGGTTCTACTCCTCTCCATATTCATCTTCCTTGAACCAAACTTCTTGCCCAATGCTCATGCCATGTGAATAGTGCCCAAAACTATTTTATCAAATATTATTTTGACCAAAAAGGATTTATTCAAATTAGGTTTTCAAAAACCCATGAGTTGAGGTTTGCACTACAAGTCCTCAAATTGGGTGGAACCTTTCCCCCCAAAGACTCTATTTGAAACCTATTATGATTATGAGTTCCCAAAACCACCAAACATTGATTTTAAGGATTATTTTAATATTTTATTTAAATGCTTTTTCTTAAGACCAGAAATGGTTTTTCATAGGGAAAAATTATTTTAATGCTTTTAAAATATTTGAGAAAATTTACTAGAAACTCAGTGGACATATATTTTCGATGTATATGAGTTTGAACACATGGTAATGTTCAAAATCATGGGCAAAACCCATCATAACCCTTTTTGTCCAAATCAAGCTTTTGAAATATTTCTATAAGAAATATTCTCAATAAATTCCAAGAAAATTCCACCAAGTCAACATTGTCATAAGTAATGACCTTGCAAAGTCAACATTGTTTTGATTCATCAAACTATTCCAAAACCCTCCCTATCCAAATTCAAATTTGAACAATTTTACATTATGAAGTTTCTTGCCTTGACCCCAAACTTTGTGGACATTTTCTAATCAGCAAATAATGATGCTACACTAAGTGGTGCATCAAGGAGATTAACTTAGAATGACTAGATCTACAGAAACTAGATTCTATTGATTTTTAGGGTTTCACAAGTTTACATCATCAACTTTGGTCAATTAAGCTCAAACTTGGTGATAAAGCCTAACTATTACAACCACTTCATCCTGTTAGGTTTCATCCCCAGTGGGAGAGCCTAGCTAGCCCAAATACTGATCAAACACCTCTAGGCTGAATCCAAGAATCAATAATTGAGCCCCTTCCCTTGTTCTTCATGAGCACAAATATTTACCACAGCTCCACCTAGACCCCCAACACCTCCAGGAGAAAGACCAACGGCTAGCTCCATGATTGAGGGGGCAAAAATCCCACTTGCACCCCCTGGACAACATCTTTCTCTCTTTTCTCACTTCTTTCTGTCACTCCTGGCCACCCCAGAGCATCCCATGCCTCTTTTCCCATTGTTTACTCCCTTCCGTAGCCTCTGGACATCAGTGGACGTGTCAGAGCGTGCTAAAGCCTCATCATGCCGGCCAAAGTCGCGCTCTAGAGCCCGTAGCCACGCTCTAGAGGGTTGACCTCCCTCTCTTGCCCATACCCGACCACCTCGGGCCTTCCTCTCGCGCCAGTCGATGCATCTCGATGTCCGCAACATGCCAAGGCAACCACCCCTTCCTCCATATCTCTCTAGCGGCCCTCTCCAGCGTCCGCATGGCCGCCTCTCTTGGCCAACCACTAGCCTCGCACGCGTGGGCTCTCCTCTCTCTCTCTTACTCCCGCTCGTCCTAGACCAGCCCCAGGAGCACCCCAGACACACACCCATCTCCTCCCGCGCCTTCTAGCCACGACCCCGAGCTCGCTGGCGCACCCGAGCTCGCCGGCGCACCCGAGCTCGCCGGCGCACCCGAGCTCGGTGGACCACCGGGTGCCTATAAAAAGGGCCTCCACGAGCCTCCTCTCCTCTCTGGAACCCCTCTCACTCTCATTTGGCTTTCCAGAGCCCCCGTTTGAGCCCCCCAAGCACCAGTGCTCAAGATCGACCGAGGCGCCTCCGCGGCGGAGCTCCGTTGATCTTGGGACACAAGCCCACTCCGGCGCTCTCCTCGCCTCCATCGGGCCCGTAGGATCCCTCCGACCTCTTCCCCCTTCCTCCCTGTTCGTTTCTAGTAGAGGAGCACCACCAGCGATCCCCTCCCGAACCTCCTCCACCGCAGGTACTCATCGCCGGCAAGCCAAACCACCTTCGACCGTCCTTCTACTTCCAGGAGACCAGCGGCTCGATGCTGGGTCCATCCCCGCCCTCTCCTTCCCTCGCCGTGCCCTCCTTCGCCACCGGTGAGCATCGCCGCACTCTTGTCCAGAGGTGGGAGATGACAGGTGGGACCCCCTGTCATCCCCACACCTCTCTCCCTCTCCCTCTCTCTCGCTTATGCTAGGGCCCATGCGTCAGGCTCAAACCTAGCCCCGCGTGTGCGCCCGCAGCTCAGCTGGGCCGGCTAGGCCTATTGGCCTAGTGTGGCTGGGCATTAGGCCCAAGGCACAATGGCCTTTTTCTTTTTCTTTTCTGTTCTGTTTTTGAAAAATCCCACATGATTAAATAAAAATCCTATGACAAATATTTTTCCACCATAAATATTGGAATATTCTATAGAGTTTTATAGTGCCATTTATAAAATATTTTGAAAATATTTGATGTACTGTTTAATTTTAAAAACCCATTTTTTGCATTTTTAGCCACTGATAAAAATAGTTTTGAAAACCTTTTTCATACCAAAAACTTAGAAGAATATTTGTAGTATTTATCAGAGTAGGGCAATATTTTAGTAGTAGATTTGTGTGCTCTGTTTTTGTGTGATGCTTATTATTATCGTTATTTATTGCGACGATAGATTGCGCTATTGATGAGGGAGTTGGACCGAAGACTTTGAAAACCCCAAAGACTTTGTTGAGCTAGGCAAGCAGCCCTTTGACCATGACTATGAAAACTTTTATTGCATGTCACATAACACTTTATTTTGTGGCATTGATCATGATGATGTGGCATTCCCCTTTGGTGGGATGCCTCCAATACTTTCTTGTTGGTACTTGCATCATGCATGACCCTACGTCCTTATGACGGTTGTGCGGGTGGGAGTAGTTAGGTTGCCTCTAGTTGCTACACAAGTGGGATGGGAATATGCATGGTGATGGAAACGATATGATTTCAAAGACATTTCGTAAACCCCGTTGGGTGCCACTAATACCCGAGGGAGATGTTGATGAGCTAGGTAACCACTTGATAAAGAAGTGGTGTACCGGAGCAAGTGAGTGTGTGCGGTTTTTGAAAACAGATTGGAGTATGTTGCGGCCGTTATTCCAACCTTACATGTACGACCACGATACACCTTATGGGACGGGGCTTTGTTGACTACTATGGTTGGTACTATCAGGGAGCCCGCATTACCAGTGGCTAGAGTGAAGTAGTCACTCTCAAGACGGGGTCGTCCCGGAAGTGGAAGGCCATGCGCTGTCTTTACAGGCACCAGGCACACTATTGCATGTCCTCATGGATGATACGTGTGATGTATATCATGAGGGATGGCACCAACAAGTGGATTCTTTGTTTAGTATCACCATGAAAAAGGCAATGTTTGGGTGCTTACTCGGGTATGTAATATACCGCGAGTCGTGGATGACACGGAAGTTCCCCGAGTCTCGTGGGTAAAGTGTGCAACCTCTACAGAGTGTAAAACTATTCGAATAGCTATGTCCACGGTCAAGGACAGTTGGATGACCGCTCTTGTGCTATGTCTGTGGTTTCTAAACTTGGGGGGGGGTGTGGGTGATGGTGAAAAACATGATACTTGAGCTAAGTCCAAAGACTTGGCATGGTGATGAACATGAGATGTTCAACCCCCTTTATATGATGATAGATGAGACTTGTTCACATGAATACCTGTTAACAGTTGATGCATGCTTACTCAAGGTTACTTGATCATGTCAATGCATTCAAAATTAGCTTTCTACAAAATAACTACATATTGTTATGTCATGCATTGTTATTGCCTTGTTCCATCATGGGTTGCTTGTGAGTACATTCAAAGTGCTCATTAGCTTGCCACTGGGTATTTAATTAGCGAGGCATGGAAGAACAGGAGTATGGTGAAGAGTTCGTTGTTGACGAACATGCAAACTAGGACACTTCCCAGTCAGAATGCCTGACGGGGTTATTACCCCTAGGTAGACCAAAGCAATGGGGTTCTCCCCCTTCCGCTTCGAAGAAAACTATGTGTCCGGCTGTCCATGGCCGGCTGGAGGACGACCAGCTCGATGTGTTGCCTGCTGGCGACACGGGCGGCTGGGCATGCAACCGGCTCGACCATCGGCCGACTGCCTTCCGGGACGCCTCCTCCGTTGACCCAGGGGCGGACGTGCAACGTCCCATCCCCCCGGGCACGGGTACGACGACAAGACGTGACTGCCATGACGGGTAGTCCTATGGCCACAGTGGCCGCTGACGCACTGGGGTGCATGACTACAGTCCGGCCAACCAGGCCGCTGACCTTGGCAAGCGTGACCGGGCGGGGAAACAATGCCGGCATGCCCTCGCCCACTCGATTACCTGCCCCGGAGGGCCTATAGTGCAGCCGGCCGTGCCGGAGACTTCGGTCGGCTAGCGCTAGACAACGCCTCCTGGGCGACCCGTGCCACGGCAGGTGGGCGAGGGCCAATCGCAGAGCCGATTGGCGGGCCCCAGTGGGAGACGGGACCGCTCAGCTGGTGGACCCTACAGGCGATGAGACGGCATGAAGGGCGGGACCCTCTGGCCAGCCGGAGAGACTGCCAGTCGGGCCCCCCTACCCTTGTACTTCAGAGCATATTATAGAGCTAGGGGGTTGGCCTATAAACCCCCCAAGCCCCCCATGCAACGGGGACGGACGATCATCCGCATACATCCACATAGAGATTTCCTCTTATATCATCGTTAGCAACGGAGGAGGACGAGCCGGCTGCTCCTTCTTCCTCCTCTAGACACAGCTCTAGGAGCACCCTTGTAAACACAACTATCCATCCAACTATACATAGCAGGACTAGGGGTATTACCTCCCACGGAGGGCCCTGAACCTGGGTACATCATGTGTCACCACCGCTTGTGCCCAATCTAGCACCCGGAGCCCGTCGGCGTCCTTCGGCCCCAACCACCTACGATAAGCCTACCCATGGCATCTGTCGTGAGAAAACCAAAGGGGAAAACAGGGGGGATTGAAAAGAACCAAGAGGGAGAAAAAGGATAAGGACAATCCGGCACGAGCAATAAGGAAAACAAAAAAAATTCACAATGCAAATGTTAAGACAAAAGTGGCCCACGGCTAGCACGGTTCATTACATAACACCCCGAGTGGGTGGACTCGAGCCTACTTGCAGGAAAGAAAAAAGAAAGATAAAGGCGCCCGGGGGCTCAGGCCACTGACGCGTTGCCAGCCGGCGTGCCTCCAGTCGGCACGTCGCTAGGCGGTTCGACTCTCGCCTTGGAGGTGGTCGCGGCCTTTGGGTCGGCCTCCTTGGCCTTCGAAGCGGCCTCCATGTTTCCGGCCATCTTGCCCCTCGAGTCGGTGCTCTCATCGGCAACCTCCTTGTCCGCTGGGCCTTGGGGATGCCAAAGGAGTCTTCAGGCACCGGCTCGCTGTCCTCGCCAAGGGCCGACAGGAACTCGTTCGTGTCGACGTACGACTCGAGCTCATTGGGCCGGCAGACAAGGGCCAGCTCACGGGCCTCCCGCTCCTCGGCCAGCTCATCCCGCATGGTGGCCAGCCGGCCCTAGTCCACGCCGCGATACCAAGACATGACGAACCGGAGCGCCATCTGCACGCTGGCTCGGGCTGCTGACGCCTTCCAGGCCTCGAGCCGGGCCACGCCCTGCTCCAGCCACAAGGCTATGCGGTTCGCCGGAGCTCCCCCGTGGCCCAGCCACAGAGCGGCGATAATCTCCTTCCCGACCGTCTTCAGCCACTCCATGCTCCGCTCGAGGTGGGTGAGCCGGTATTCGATGGCGACCCCAAGCTCATCCATGTCCCACGCGGCGTCCTCCTCGATGGAGCGCCCGCGCTCCCAAAGGTATTCCCGGTGCACCTCGACGGCGTGCTCAGCGCGGCGCCGAGCTTCCAGGAAAAGCCCTGGGAGAAAGGGGAAGAAGAGGAAAGAAAGGAAAATCAAACACAAAAAACAACAAGGGAAAAAGCAACCTACTTGAGAAGGAAATAATGGGCACTTACCTTCAGTGGCGTCGTCCACCCCGAGGGCAAAGTTGAGCGCCGCCTTCCGCTCCGACGCCAGTGCCGCCTCCGACGCGGCGAGGGAGCCCTTGACCTCCTCAAGCGACCTCTCGAGGCAGGTCACCTCGTCTTGGAGGGCGGCGGTCCTCCGAGAGGCCTCAGCCGCCTCCTTGATGACTGTCCCTTTGGTCCCCACCTCCTTCACATGGCGGCCTTGAGGCGGTCCTGGGCCGCCTCCTCGTCAACCTGTAGCGTGGCCTGCCGGTCTTTCTCCTGCATGGCCGCCTGGACATCTTGCGCCAGCCGGTCCCGCTCGGAGACGAGCCGGGTCTTCTCATCCCGGAGGGCGGTCAGATCACCTGCAAGACAAGGCAGGCGTCAGCCGGCTCTCGAGGACTACATACCCCTCCTGTGAAACTCAACTTACCTTGCACAGGCGTCAGCTCCTCCTCCAGGCGGTAGAAGTCGTTTTTGCCACGGTCGTGGATGGCGACCGCCTCCTCAAACAGCTTCTGCCGCAAGGAGTTCCCCTCCTATCATGCAGAGCCAAAAATTCAGACATGCTCAAAGAGATCCGGCCCGGCTGCCCATCAGCCGGTTAGCCGGCCCGCATCTTGTGGGCTACACCCAATGGGTGCGCTTGCGCACCCACACTGAAAATTCTAGGACAAGGGCAACCACGCTTACCTCCGCACACTGTAGGGTGGTGTCTGTCGCCTCTGCGAACTAAGCCAGCCCCTGCCGGCACCGGTCCAGCCTCTACGAACGAGGGGACCAGGCCGCCCGCCTGGGGAGCCAGTAGGGTAGGCACGCATGCCAGCGCCTGCCAGTCTCGGAGCACCTCCTGCATCGTCCGCAAGGTCCTCCGGGCCCGGCCGCCGTTGCCACCCGGGCTCACCAAGGTATCGGCCGCCGGCAGCGGGTCAACAATGGCTAGGGTCCGAGTGTTCCCCCCGTCAGCCCTCCACCCGATGCCGTCGCCGCCTCCACCGCCCGCCGCTCCGGCGCGACGATCGTGATGGAGGGAGCCTCCACCTCCATGGCCGCCACCTTTGGTGCCGCCTCTAATGCCACCCTCGAGGCCGCCGGGGCCTCCGGCACATCGACCCAGGCTAGCTCGACCACTGGCGGTGTCACGTCTGGCACCTCCGGCCGGGTCGCCTCGGGGGCCGGCTTAGCTGCCGCTGCACTCGCTTGGGCCGCCTCCTCCGCGGATGGAGGCACATGCGATTCCATGGCCGCCCCTCGCGGCTCGCTCGATGGAGGCCTCGACAGACGGGTCGATTCCGTCGCCGAGTCCGACGCCCGCGCGGGATCTATGGGCCTCCTTCATCGCCTGCCGCTCGAAGTCCTGGAATGCAAGGCCCCGCCTTGCGTTCCGGACTTTGAGGCTCGCAGCTCAACGAGCCTCCTCTTCTCCTCCCGCTGGGTGGTTGCGTGCTCGCGGGCCAGCCAGCTCCCGGCATCTGTTAGGTCCCCCGCCGGCTCCCCCTCGTGAAGCTCGAAGGGTTCCCTGCAGCGCACAAAGGCCGGTCACCCACCGGCTCGTGAGTCGGAAGAAAACACACGCAAGATGTGAAAACGAGACTTACCCGATGACGAGGGGCAAGGCCCGCTTGGCGCGCGCCAGCGGCTTCTGCGCCGCCACCTTCACCCGCTTAGGGACTGGTGGCAGGGCCGTCGGCCCCTCCTAAGCCGGCCTCTTCGCCCGACCGATAGCTCCGGTTGCCGGGGCTTGAGCCGGCCGCTCCTCGCTCCTCCGACCCTGACGCGCTGAGAGAGGATTCTTGTTTAGAATCATTACGTCATCATCGTCATCGTCATCATCGTCGTCCATCCAGTCCCTGATCGTGGGGTCAAGAAGGAACTCACCCACTCCGCTGGGCTCCCCGGCTGCACCGGATCCTCCAGCTCCACTGGGGTAGCCGGCTCATCGACTCCTCCCGAGGAGTCCACACCCTCCTCCGACGGGCCTCCCCGCTCATAGTCTTCGGAGTCGGAGTGTTCGCGCTCCACCTCGAAGATCTGGGGGTGTGGGCCTTCCGGCGTGTTCTATCACACCAACAACTGCGGTCAGCATGGCAAAGTGAGGTCCACAGCCATCTATCAGCTAGAAAGAATCAAATGAAGAAAAGCCATCTCGTCAAAAGACTTACCAGGGGGGCGGTTGACGCAGTCGTATGGCTCCATGCCGAAGGACCACGACTCGGGCTTCAGCTTGAACATCGTGAGGGCGTTCACCCGCTTCGCCACCTAAGCTGGCATTAGGTCGACGGTGGACAGCCGGCAGGGGTCGCGGCGGCCGGACATATCACATATCCGGTGCGGCATCATCTAGAGAGGCAACACCCGGTGCGAGATGAAAGCCGCCACCAGATCGGCAGCGACCAACCCCTCGGAGCTCTTCAGCTGCGTGAGCCGCCCGAGCTCCGCCAGGGCCATGTCGCATGGGCTGGTCCCCTGCCATTTTACCTAGGTGGACTGCGTGTTGACAAACAGCGGCAGCCGGATGAAGTCCAAGCTCGGGTCGGCGTTCTTCACGTAGAAGAACGTCCGGTGCTACCCCTAGACGGAGTCGATGAGAGAAAGTGGTGGGAAGCACGCGGTGCCATGGCAACACAAGACCGTGCCCCCGCAGGCGCTGCTCTTCAGCGGCTTGAGATAAAAGAGGGCGTTGAAGATCTCAAGGAAAGGAAGGATCCCAAGATATCCCTTGCGCAGCCTCACGAACGCGGCGAGGTAGAAGATCGCGTTGGGGCCGAGGTGATGCGGCTGGAGGTCGAAGGTGTCAAGGAATAGGCGGAAGAAGTGGCTTACGGGGATCCCGAAGCCGTGGGAGAAGTGCTAGAGGAACATGACGTGTTCCCCCGGCTGCGGCGCCGGTGCCACCTCATCGTCGGGCGCACGTGCGACCACCCGCTCCACAATGTATCCTTTGATGATGATGGAGCCAGCCCAGCTCCCTCCGCATCCGTCGGCCATTACGGCGGCGAGGCGGTGTGCGGGCGTGGTTGCGGGCTCGAGCGTAGTGTTGCGCAAGGAGGCGAGGAGGACGAAGAAGGCGAGAAGGCGAGGCAGCAGGGGGGCGAGCGGGATGCGGGTATCTCCGCTCCCTATCCTTCCTCCCCTTTTATAGGGGGAGGCCAAGACCGGGGGACGTGGGATTAACTAAGCCCACTCCCCTAGAAACTCCGAGCGCGCGTGGGTGGCCCCGGATCGTAACGGCCGCTTCGGGGCACAGAGGAACCTAGTCTGCGCCCCGAGGCCTACTGGGCTATGCCCGGGGACTAGCAGGCTAGGCCCAGGCCGACGTCCCGTCTCCCCCGAGTGCGCGGGTCTCGCCGCATCATTGGTCGCCGCGTGGCGCGCGGCAGGTCGGTGCGGGTCCCGGGGCGACGCGCCGGTACCCGAGGCATCGGGTCCAACGGCCGACCCGCCTGCTCGTTCGGCTTCATGTCGGAGGTGGGTACCGCTGGGGGAAGCCGCCGTCTCCCCTCTGTCTACCAGACGCGGGCCCCCGCTAGCTTTAGGGACTATTCACGGGGTTATTACCCCTAGGTAGGCTAAAGCAATGGGGTTCTCCCCCCTTCTGCTTCGAAGAAAACTACGTGGCCAGCT
Organism: Hordeum marinum; assembly: GCA_022496015.1. NCBI lineage: Eukaryota > Viridiplantae > Streptophyta > Magnoliopsida > Poales > Poaceae > Hordeum > Hordeum marinum. The sequence goes on along the minus strand of CM039675.1, from coordinate 297,853,371 downwards.
GTCCATGGCCGGCTGGAGGACGGCCAACTTGATGTGCTGCTGGCTGGCGACACGAGCGGCTGGTCATGCAACCGGCTCGACCATCGGACGGTTGCCTTCTGGGGCGCCTCCTCCGTTGACCCAGGGGCGGACGTGCGATGTCCCATCCCCTTGGGCACGGGTACGACGACAAGACGTGACCGCCACGACGGGTGGTCCTGTGGCCACAGTGGCCGCTAATGCACTGGGCACATGGATACAGTCCAGCCGTCCAGACCACTGACCTTGGCGAGCGCGACCGTGCGGGGAAACAGTGGCTACAATGCAGCCGGCTATACCGGAGACTTCAGCCGGCTAGCGTGAGACGACACCTCCTGGGCGACCCGTGCCACGGCAGGTGGGCGAGGGCCAATCGCAGAGCCGGCTGGCAGGCCCCAACGGGAGACGGGATCGCTCAGGCGGTGGACCCTATAGGCGACGAGACGACATGAAGGGCGGGACCCCCTGGCCAGCCAAAGAGACTGCCAGCCGGGTCCCCCCACCCTTGTACTTCAGAGCATATTATAGAGCCGGGGGGGGGGGTGGCCTATAAAATCCCCCGAGCCCCCATACAACGGGGACGAACGATCATTCACATACACCCACATAGAGCTTTCCTTTTATATCATCACTACCAATGGAGGAGGATGAGCCGTCTACTCCTTCTTCCTCCTCTAGACACAGCTCTAGGAGCACCCTTGTAAACACAACTATCCATCCAACTAGACCTAGCAGGACTAGGGGTATTACCTCCCACGGAGGGCCCTGAACCTGGGTACATTGTGTGTCACCACCGCTTGTGCCCAATCTCGCACCCGGAGCCCGTCGGCATCCTTCGGCCCCAACCACCTACGATAAGCCTACCCATGGCATCTGTCATAAGAAAACGACGACAATGCCTGTAGGTTTAAGGCAGATGGCATGGGTTCACGCTTTCGACCAAGACTTCCATTGTTTCTTATGTTTAAATGTTTGGCCCTTGCGGCCCTATCTATGTAAGACTTGACCTTCATGGCCTTTATTTGTGTAAGACGCTAATGTGGATGTAAGACTCTTGTTATTCAGCTTCTGTGTGTTCAGTGAGCATTGATCTCTGGGATCACTGTACGCGTGCATTCGGTGATCACGACTTAAGAGTCGGGGTCGCCACAGAGCTGGAATGAGAGCCATCCTGACTGTAGGAAGCCCTTAGTTAGCATGGCCGTTAATTAGTATGAGACCGTTCCCAAGACTACACCTAGCACCTATACTTAGGAGTTTCTGCACTTATTACCTCTTCTATTCTTCACACAACACTCTGCTGACTCTCCTCCATTCAAACCTTTGTGGATGGCTATCGTACCCGAAGCCTTCCTAACATCCGGCTTTCCCTTCCTCCTTGGGGATAGCCTAGAGAAGTGCCAGTTTTGCCAACCACCCGTTTTCCTCTTCCATGAGCACTGGGTCGATGCCGTCACGAAGGAGTACCACGTGGATGTGGTCATGAAGGAAAAAGACTCCCTGACTAGCTGGATCTTTGAAGGACCACAGATGGAGACCATGGCACTCGCAGTCAAGACAGCTGCACGCAAGGCACTTCTACACCTGCGAGAGATCATTCCGGAGATGGCTCACGAGCCAGTTACTCGCTACCTTCCTTTCAGGAAGGATGATCTTGGCGAGAGTTGGACATTGATTCCATCCAAGGAGGATGGCACACCACTCAGGTTCCAGACATACTTCAGCCTCTCTGCTGATAGTCCGGCTCACAACCTGATTAAGGAGTCCATGAAGCTCCGCGAGGAACTTCACCACACCCGAGAGCTACTGCGTCAGGCCAAGACGAAGCCAGATAAGATTAAGAAGGATGGAGCCCCCGAGGGACGACAAGCTGTCGCTCACCAAGGAGGAGTACCCCCAGTTAGAGATGCAACCACATGCCATCATCGCATGAGTGCGAAGGAGTATCGTGAGCACTTCACTAACCCGCCGATGAAGCGTCATCGGGAAGGACCTCCTCATTCTCCGACCCCCTTGACCAGATACGATGCCCGTCCAGAGGATGCTCAGGGTGAAGACCCAGAGGAGCGTGACTACGAGACCGAGCACTCCACCACCTGAGTCTGAGAACCCCTAGGGTAGGATCAGTCATGTACCCCTCATGCGAAGTTGAGTCCGTGTAATGGTTCATATGAAACCATGTGTGCTTGTTGTTTGTTTGTGTTTTGATGCAAGACGCGCTTTTACCTTAGGCAACATGTAACAGACTCCATCATCTATCTTATCTTAATATGTGTGTTAGTCCTCCGACCTTTGTTTCACCACACTTGCACTCAACCAACCCCGTTAGGCGCGCTTTTCCATTGTTGCTTTTCCTCTCGTCTATCCCAGTTGTTTCACTTGGCTGTTCCAAATAGGATGGTGACTTCTACCCACAACAGCTCCTTCACCAACCCTGAAGCTGGCAACTCCAGCCAACAACAGGGAACTGGTGGGACTGCTCAGCCTGGAGGACACCAGGAGCAGCCACAAGTCGACATTCCCCCGCCACCACCTCCACCGGAGAACATGACCATAGCTCAGTTTCTCCAAGTTCTCCAGGAGGAATGTCAAGCGAACAATCCTGCTATTCAGCAGATGGCTCAGGTTCTTGTAAACAACCAGCAACAAGGTAGGAACGACAATGGCCACACCACTCTGTCTGAGTTCATGAGGAATTCGCCCCAACCTTCACTGAGACTGCTGAACCCTTGGATACTGACGACTGAATCCACATCATCAAGGACCTCCTTGCACTGGTCAATTGCAATGAGGATCGTGATAAGGTGCTTTATGCCTCTCACTTTCTTGGAGGTATCGCTAGGGCATGGTGGGATTGATTCAAGGTCATGCAAGGCGATCGTGTGATCACCTGGGATAACTTCAAGGAAGGATTCCGCACCGCCACATTCCTTCTGGGATCATGGCTATCAAGAAGAGAGAGTTCCGAGTGCTGAAGCAAGGAAGTGGCTCTATCAAGGAGTACCTACAGAAGTTCAACCTGCTGTCAAGGTATGCACCTGAAGATGTCAACACGGAGGCTGCCAAGAAGGAACACTTCAGGGAAGGACTTCAACAGACCCTGCAGTATTAGCTCCTCGTCTACGACTGTCGGACCTTCTTCGACCTGGTAAACAAGGCCCTCATGCTGGAATACAAGTGTCGTGCCATAGACGACACTCACAAGCGCAAGATGATCAGCAAGGGTAGTTCCAGCAACTAGAAGCCTCGCCCCTGGCAGCCAGCCCCAGCCAAGCCAACCTATCAACCGCAGTAGGCTAGACCTCTCGTGCCTCGTCCGAGCTACCAGCCCCAGCAGTATGCCAATACCAGGCCAATTTACAACAACACCAATAACAACAAAGGCGGCAAGAACGACAACAACAAGAACTATGGTCAAGTCACTTGCTTTGGGTGTGGTCAGCCTAGACACATCTCTAAGCTATGCCCCAACAAGAAGCCAGATGCCCCGAGCCTCAATGCGCCAAACCAAGGTCAAGGCCATGGGGCGCCACCAAGGATCCCAGCTTCCCACAACCAGCCCAACAATGGCAAGGGTCATGTGAATCACGTCACCGCTGAGGAAGCCCAGGAAGACCTGAATGTCATACTGGGTACGTTCCTTGTCAACTCAACCCCAGCAACAGTATTGTTTGATTGCGGAGCTTCGCATGCTTTTGTCACCCAAAAGTTTGCATTAGAGAGTGGCACAAAGCCTACACCCCCGGGTAGTCGTATGTTGATTCAAACCCTGGTATCATTTATGAAGTCTGAGATAGGTTGTAAAGGAGTGGAGATTAACATCAACGGGGTAGACTTCCTAGCAGATCTTATAGTTCTGGATTCACTAGGCTTGGACGTCATCCTTGGCATGAACTGGTTAACCAAGCACCAAGGCTTGCTAGACTGTGCCAAGAGGATTGTTACCATGACCAATAGCCAAGGAGTGGAAGTCAAGTATGTTCCCAACCCTTCCTCCACTCAAGCCCTCAGGCTAATTGTCTACCAGGAGTTGAGATGGATTAGGTGCCAGTGGTATGTGAATGTAACATCCCAAAATTCCATTTTGGAATGTTATGAAATATAGCTATGCATCCATCATCATCATTGCTTGAATGTATGTAATTGTTGAAATGCTTCTTCTGACTTTCAGAAAGCCCCTTTCTACTTCCCCTAAGTTGCTTTCACCTATTTGAAAATCTTGGTAAAAGTTCAAATAAGAGAGGAGGAACATGACACTCCACACCAGGATCTAATTGGTGATTTATTTGAACAATAAAAACCAGGGGTTGTTTTGAAAATATTTGCAAAAAGGATTTAAAAACAATTAGGCAATTTTTGAAAATATTATTTTTTCAAATTATTAAAATATCAGAATAAAAATGTTCAATAAATGGCATTTATTATTATGTTAATTTTGATATATAATACTCCTATATTTAGAAATGTTTTGAATGCTTTTAAAGAGGTTTTACTGCTCTGGTTATTAAAAAGAGTAACGGTTTTGTATTTAAATGGGCCGGCCCACGGACAGTTACTCGCGAAATTATTTCGAGCCGGCCGACCGACGCGCAACGGACGCCTCCCTCTCTCTGACAGCGGACCCCACCCTGACTGACCGTTCGCACCCGCGCGGTCATCCCTCTCCTCCCGCACGCGCCGACGACCTCGCCGACAGTTTCTTCTCCTCCCCGGATCTCCCTCCTCTCTCCTCCCCGCACCCACCCGAGCACTCTATAAATAGCGCCCCTCCTCCTCGTTTCGTTTCCACCCCCAACCCCTCTCTCCCTCGCCGAGACGCTGCCCAAACACCTCGCCGGAGCTGCTCCGACCACCGAAGCTCTCTCCACTTGTGCCCGTCGCCTCCGTTGCCCCTTCACCCCTCCGACCCCACCGTTCGACGCCGGACCTCGCCCGCCATCGTCTGAACCCCTCCACTGCCTCCCTCGACCACCAGAGCTCCTCGCCGACTTTTCGCCGTTTCGGACTCGCCGGAGAATCCCCACGCCGGCGACCTTTACACTATGAGCCCTCCCATCCATTCGATCTAAATCCTACGGCTAGGATTAGAACGGGTTAATTCCCGAATCGTTTTCTGCTTAGCCTCGGTTGTCCGCCCGTAACACCCGCTCGCACGCGCTAGCCAGCCACTCACAGGTCGCCACGTCACCCTAGCCGACCGTTAGTTAGTTTTTCTTTTCGGTTTTGTTTTTCTGAAAACAGATTGTCTTCCAAATTTGTTTTAGCTATATCTTTTAATCTGTTTAATGTTTTGAACTAATTCTTTTTGCATTAGGTTCCTAATTTCATGTAGTTTCATCCTGTAGTTTTAGATTTCAAATTTGAACTCTAAAATTTGAATTGAATCAAATTTGCTCAAATCATTCAAATCTGAATAACTAGAGTTTAAAAATAGATTTTGATATGAATCTTTTTGCTACTGCTCGGTATTAGTTAGGACTATCAGATTGCTTAGTTTGAGGATTTTAGGATATATTTGTTTAGTGTTTTAGCTATAAACAGATTCTGCCTATTAGTTAGTATAGTTTTATTTATTTAGTTTTAGTTAGTTTCAATTAGATTTAGTTTTATTTGTTTTAGTAGGTTCTGTTGCTTGAACATTTAGTGTTTTACTTACTGTTAATAAAAATATAAAATTGTTTAGTTTATTTCTTTGTTAATATAGGAATCACAACTTCTTTTCAAATAGGTTTGATTTGATTAAAACAACTAGTTAGTAATAGTTTTTCTTTCAGCAAAGTTTTATATAATTTAATTCTATTTTCTAAGACAAGTTTATTTGTACATTATTTTATGTTAAGAACATGTTTTGTTAATAAATAATAAGTTTTGTTTTTCTCTTTTGTTAGTAAAACTATAGTTGGTTCATATAGTGTTTATCAAAACTTAAAAAAAACTTTACTAAAGTTTTTCCCAATAGACTTTAATGAATTCAATTCTGTTATTAATAAAATAGTTTATTGTTTTCTTGCTGTCAACTATTGTTCTGTTATTACAAATAGGTTTCATTATGTTAGTAGTGTTTTATCAATCATCTTTTAGAAAACAAAACTTTGTGTGTTTTCTTGCTTGTGATTTTTATGCATTGTTTGTCTTGATGGTTTACTATTTCATTGTTGATGTTTGTGAGTTACATTATTTTTGTTGTATGTTTATTGAGTGCTCTTGTTTGCTTCGTTAGATTATCCAGAGTGCGAGGCTTGTTACTTAGAGTCACTCACGTACGAAGATCATCAATCAGGCAAGTCACTTTGATCATATTTACCCATGTTTTTATTGCATTAGTTCTACCATTTCCCCCAGTTGCATGCAAAGTAGGTAATTGGAAACTTGGTTACTGTTGTAGTATCATGTGGTAGGTACCCCCTCAACACTTTGACACATTGGCCCCGGGAAACGTTGTTTTACATTTTGCTATGCTACTAGTAGACGGGGTTGGATGTGTGATTCATGAGAGTTGTGAGGTAATATCTTCAAGACCTACATAATGATCAAGACTTCAAGACTCCGAGTTTTCAACATACCTCTGGGTGGATGATGGTTGAACGGCACCCTAGAGAAACCAATGGATTTGCCTAGGTGATGCTGGAGATGGCCAGTATTCACGCGGAAAGATCCACCCAGGCACAAAGAGATGGATGGATGCTTCAAAACCCAAGGCTTACCTGCACAGCCACAAGTCATTATGGGCTCTGGCTTGGTTGGATATCGTGGTGACCCTGGACAGGCGGTGCTACGAGATGTAGAAGAACGGTAGGAAAGGATGGGCACCGACAGAGTCGCAGGGAAACCCTTTGGAAGACCATATTTTGGTCATCTGTTTCTCAAACACCCTGAAGTGCGAGAAATCAAACGGAGGCGACCAAATCTTGTGGGGAACGTGTGCAAAGCTCTGCAGAGTACTCAAACCTAATCGATTAGCCGTGTCCACGGTCATGGGCGACTTGAGCCAAAGGTACTGAAACTTCCGGAAACCCTCAACACAATTAATATGATGATGTGGGTATTAATGACTTGGGTATGAGAATTGGTTGGTGGAACCATCTCATTAATCAACCAACTTAGTAATATTTTTGCTTAGCCCTCTCTTGATGTAGGAAAAATTGGCTTTTTCGCAAAAACTTACCACCCCACCTGCCATATATGCATATAGATTAGATGATTATCTTTTCACCCCTCTCTTGTGACTTTGCCGGCATATTCCATATGCCGACCTACACGGCTGCAACGTATCATGTTGCAGAGTACTTTTTCGACCAGGAGTGAGGACACGTTCTACGCTCGGTGAGATGCCCTTGGAGTCAGATGGACTCATCTACCTTCGACGCTTCCGCAAGATTTAGACATTCTCATGAGTTGGCCTTCAGCCACTTTATTGTAATCTTTATTGTAATAAAGGACTCGATATGAGATTTCGATTAATATAATTCTGTGTGATTTCCCTTTGATATATACATTGATGTACCGTGTGTGTACCAGCATGATCTTGGGATGGTACGGAAACACCGGAGATTTGACCTTTCAGGTCGGGTCACTACAGTGAATACCCGGATGTATTTCCTGATGAGCTGCCCGGAATGCCTCCTGACCATGACATTGAGTTCATCATTGAGCTAATGCCCAGGTCAGGGCCCATCTATAACAATCCCTATAGAATGGGATCCAAAGAGTTGGTTAAATTGAAGAAGCAACTGGTAGAGCAGCTCAGAAAGAGATTCATTCGCCCTAGTGCCTCTCCTTGGGGATCACCCGCTCTATTCGAAAGAGGGACGGAACTATCAGACTCTGTGTCAATTACCATTCTCTCAATGAAGTCACAATAAAGAACAAGTACCCACTCCCCAAGATTGAAGACCTATTCGATCAATTGAACGGAGCCAATGTGTTTTCCAAGATTGACCTTAGGTCTGGGTTCTACCAGCTAAAGATCAGACCCCAAGACATTCCGAAGACGGCGTTTGTAACCCGGTATGGCCTGTATGAAAATATACGGTCATGTCATTTGGGTTAACCAATGCCCCTTCCTACTTCATGTACCTTATGAACAAGGTATTTATGGAGTACTTGGACAAGTTTGTGGTCGTCTTCGTTGATGACATACTCGTCTTCTCCAAGTCTGAAGAAGAGCATGAGCAACACTTGAGATTGGTCCTAGATAAGCTTCGAGAGCACCAACTTTATGCCAAATTTAGCAAGTGTGAATTCTGGCTGCTTGAATTTGGATTCTTGGGTCATGTGTTGACTGTAGAAGGATTGTCAGCGGATCCTGCCAAGATTGAAGCCATGACAGAATGGTAATCCCCAACCATCGTGAAGGAAGTCAGGAGCTTCCTCAGACTCGCAGGGTATTATCGCAAGTTCATGGAAGGATTCTCGAGCATTTCCTGACCCATGACTCAGCTTTTGAAGAAGGACAAGAAGTTTGAATGGACACCTACTATGAAGAAAGCTTCCAGGAGCTCAAGAAGAGATTGACCACAACCCTAGTTTTGGCCACCCTCGATATTCACAAGGAGTTTGTGATATATTGTGTTGCATCAAGAACCGGGCTTGGAGGTGTTCTGATGCAAGAAGGCAGAGTCGTAGCATATCTATCCAGACAACTACGTCCTCATGAAGAGAACTACGCTACTCATGATCTTGAGTTGGCAGCCGTAGTTCACGCCTTGAAAACATGGTGACATTAGCTTCTGGGAAGCGATGTGAGATATACACCGACCACAAGAGTTTGAAGTATATTTTCATCCAAAGGGAATTGAACATGAGGCAGCGAAGATGGTTGGAGTTGATCAAGGACTATGACCTCAGATTTCACTACCACCCCGGAAAAGCTAACGTGGTAGCAGACGCCTTAATTAGAAAGCCTTGTTCCTTGAATGCTATGATTAAGGAAAGGCTACCCTCCCTTTATGAAGAGCTTGAAAGCTTTGGCTTGGAACTAGTTGCACCTGGATTCCTCTCCAACCTCGAAGCAAAGCCTACCTTGATGGATGATATCAAAGAAGCTCGGAAGGGACACGAGAGCATTGAAGGCATTAAGAGGAAGATCAAGGAAGGCAAGGCCCCAGGATTCTCTGTGGATGAACAAGGAGTTGTATGGTTTGGGAATCACATCTGCGTACCCAACAAAGAGGAGCTCAAGAACTTGATCTTGGAAGAAGCTCATGACACTCTGTGTTCCATCCATCCTGGAGGAACCAAGATGTATCAAGACCTCAAGGCAAGATTCTAGTGGCATGGCATGAAATGGGAGATAGGCACCTTTGTTGCTAAGTGTGACATATGCCAAAGAGTCAAAGCTGAGCATCAGTGACCTGCTGGACTACTACAACCCCTCAAAGTGCCTGAATGGAAGTGGGACAAAATCGGGATGCACTTCATCACATGATTGCCAAGGTCAAGCAAGGGACATGATTCAATTTGGGTCGTTGTTGACCATCTGACCAAGGTAGCCCACTTCATCCCTGTCAAGACCACCTATAATGGGAACCAACTGGCCAACCTCTACATCAACCGGACTGTAAGCCTCCACAGAGTTCCTAAGGAGATTGTATCGGACCAAGGCACCTAGTTCACCTCAAGGTTCTGGAATAGGTTCCAAGAAGCCTTAGGAACCAAGCTCTCCTTCAGCACTGCTTTTCACCCCCACACTGGTGGACAGACATAACGTGTAAATCAGATAAAGATATGCTCCATGCCTGTGTTTTGGCGTATGGAGCCAAGTGGGAAGATTGCCTACCGTTCGGCAAGTTCTCCTACAACAACAGCTATCAGTCGATCCTTCAGATGGCACCATTTGAGGTGTTGTATGGACGCAACTGTCTTACTCCCCTCAACTGGTCAGAAACCAGAGAAGGGATTGTCTTTGGCTCAGACATCCTCTGGGAAGTGGAAGAGCAAGTTCAACCTGTCCAGAGCATCTCGAGACCGCCAAGAATAGGCAGAAGAGCTACGCCTACTCTCACCGTCGGGACATGAGTTTCCGTGTTGGAGACCATGTTTACCTCTGTGTCACGCCTCTCAAAGGAACCAAACGTTTCCACGTCAAGGGAAAACTTGCACCAAGGTTCATCGGCCCTTCAAGATCATCGACAGGTGAGGAGAAGTTTCCTATCTGTTGGGTTCTACCATAGGTGCATCGCATGCCAATTAAAATTTTCCTACGCGCGGAACAACCAAGAACTTGCTACTGAGATGGATCACAGATTGTTACCACTAGATGCGCAGTGCCGTGCAGGGGAAGTAGAGTTGGGGCAGCGCGTTCATGTGGTCCATCTCCTCCTCGTTTGATCTCCCTGAAACAGCCGTTCCGATCTCCCTCGAACAACCGGTCGCCGTATTCCACGTACAGGTTCGCCGGAGTGCCGCAAGTGCACCACCTCTAATGGTATCCGCGCGCGCAGGAGGAACACCCATGCGGCGGACTGCTAGGTCCGATCACACAGTCGGCGGCGGCGAGTGGAGGTGGCTAGTTGCAACTCATGCAAAGCCCTAACGACGACACCGAAGCAATCAACCGGATGGGTGTGCCGCACCTCCACTATATATAGGCATCCGATGCGGGATCAACTCTTGGGCCTCGCACGGATCCTAAAGCCCACGTGTTCCTTCCCTTAAGCACGTGACCCTTTAGGTTCTCGTCCACTTGGTCGCGAGTCATATGACATCCGACTCGACCGGTCGGTAGCGGCCTCTAGCAAGACGTGCCGACTCCAAGTGTCCGTTGAAGTTGGTTAGGCGAACCTATACTTCACACTTATGTTCCCTTTGCCACACGATATATGTCGTCGTGCACGAGGCGACATGGTCATCCTTCTTGCAGCATGGCCTCTTTCTCGTTCCGGTGAATCCGACCAACATTGGGATTATCTCATAATCCTCATCGCATGGCCATGCTTATCCAGGTCGGATCACCCGAGGGGCCTAGAGTATATCTCTCCTGATCGGAGGGGCAAATCCCATCTTGCTCGACCATGTCTCGTAGCATGGGTCTGGACAAGCTCGAAACCTACCTTTGTAACTACCCAGTCACGGAGTAGCGTTTGGTCGGCCCAAAGCAAGTCTGTCACCATCCCGAGTACATGCGCCAGCTTGGGTCTTAGGACATAGAACGTATGTTGTACTAGAGACTCACAGATGACCTATCGATGCGTCTCATAGTTGGGTTTGTCCAACTCAAACCTTATCTCGACTCGGATCCGACTACGTCGAATCCGACCAGACCTTTCTGAGTCCATATTATCCGGCTAGCATCAATGCTACATGGTCAGTGAGACCGGACCATCCACCGTGTCATATGCTAGTCTAACTGGTTGTGCGTCCACACAACCCTTTCGACTAGGGACCATTTAGGACAGTCATCATACAATGCATAATCTCACAAACAAGTCACATACTTGTTAATACACATCAATGATAATATCCAAGGACTATCTTTATTCATAAACACATAGGAAATATCATCATACATGATTGCCTCTAGGGCATATCTCTAACAGTCTCCCACTTGCACTAGAGTCAATCAAATAGACATTGAATGCCCATAGCTCTAACATGCCCCTCATGCTTGGGTTGTGGAAGTGGCTTAGTCAATGGATCTGCAACATTTGCATCCGTGTGAATCTTGCATAAATTGGTATCACCTTTCTCTACGAGCTTTCGTATCAAGTGATATTTTTGGTCTATGTGCATGGTCTTGTGGTGTTGTCTCGGCTCCTTGGCCTGTGCGATGGCACCTAAATTATCACAATAAAGGTCCAACGGTTTTGACCAGCCCGGGAACACACCAACATCTTCCAGGAACTTCCGAATCCAAACACCTTCCTTTGCAGCTTCACAAGCCGCAATGTATTCGGCCTCTGTTGTGGAGTCGGCCACCGTATCTTGCTTGGAACTCGTCCAGCTCACTGCTCCTCTATTCATGACATACACGAATCCAGTTTGCGATCGACAATAATCCCTATCGGTTTGGAAACTAGCATCGGCGTAACCCTTTATGTAGAGCTCCTCCTCACCTCCATAAACTAGGAACATCTCTTTAGTCATTTTCAGGTACTTCAAGATAGTTTTCACCGCTGCCTAGTGACTATCACCTAGGTCAGCATGGTATCTGCTTGTTAAGCTTATTGCATAGGCAACATTAGGCCATGTACATAGCGTGGCATGCATGATGGATCCAATCGCCGAGGCATATGGAATCCTACTCATCCGGTTTCGCTCATCATAAGTCATAGGACTTTGAGTCTGGCTTAGCTTTATACCATGTGAGACGGGCAAGAACCCTTTCTTGGCCTCACTCATGTTGAACCTCTTCAACACTTTGTCTATGTACGTGCTCTTGCTTAAGCCGAGCAGCCTCCTCGATATATCTCCATAGATCTTGATGCCTAAAATGTACACTGCCTCTCCAAGGTATTTCACCTAAAACTTGACATTCAATGATTCCTTGACTGAGTTCAACATCGAAACATCATTTATGATCAGCAGTATGTCATCCACATACAAGATCAAAAATACTACCGACTTCCCACTAGACTTCTTGTATAAACAATAGTCCTCTTCGTTCTTGATGAAACCTAGGTCAACGATGACTTCATCAAAACGAATGTTCCAACTCCGAGCTGCTTGCCTCAATCCATGATTGCCTCTAGGAAATATCATCATACATGATTGCCTCTAGGGCATATCTCCAACACTATCAACTAGAGCTACCTTCCGAGCTATCAGATGTGCACAATGTCTTTCATGTGTCACAACTCCGGAAGTGTCTCCAAGTTCCCAACCGCCCTGGCCTCTACAAAGACATCGACCCTCAAGCCATCGATCTTCTGCCAGACCTCACTTATCGTGAGAGGCCAATTCGCATTTTGGATGAAGTAGAGCATTGCACCCGAAGCCGCACCATCAAGAACTTCAAGATCTAATGGAGCAAGCACAGTAGGAGCATGAAGACTATCTTAGATCTGAGTTCCCTTATCTTTTTAGCGCTTAGCCTAGGAATCTCGAGGACGAGTTCTTGTAAGGGGGGTAGGTCTGTCACACCCGGTGTTTGTATCACTTTGTTATGCTTCGATTTACAAAAATTTGGAACCAATTAAAAAAAATTGAGTGCATGCTTGTTTGAATTAATGCTTGTTTGATTGTTATGTTGAGTTTGTTTGGCACTCTTAGGTTCTACTCCTCTCCATATTCATCTTCCTTGAACCAAACTTCTTGCCCAATGATCATGCCATGTGAATAGTGCCCAAAAATATTTTTATCAAATATTATTTTGACCAAAAAGGATTTATTCAAATTAGGTTTTCAAAACCCCCGAGTTGAGGTTTGCACTACAAGTCCTCAAATTGGGTGGAACCTTTTTTCCCCAAACACTCTATTTGAAACCTACTATGATTATGACTTCCCAAACCCACCAAATATTGATTTCAAAGACTATTTTAACATTTTATTTAAAGGCTTTTTCTTAAGACTAGAAATGGTTTTTCATAGGGAAAAATTATATAAATGCTTTCAAAATATTTGAGAAAATTTAGGGAAACTTAGTGGACATATATTTTCCATATATATGAGTTTGAACACATGGTAATGTTCAAAATCATGGGCCAAACCCCTCAAAACCCTTTCTGGACAAATCAAGATTTTGAAATATTTCTATAAGAAAAATTCTCAGTAAATTCCAAGAAAATTCCAACAAGTCAACATTGTCATAAGTAATAACCTTGCAAAGTTTCATCTCAAACCAAATTGTTTTAATTCATCAAACTATTCCAAGACCCTCCCTATCCAGATTCAAATTTGAACAAGTTTACATTGTGAAGTTTCTTCCCTTGACACCAAACTTTGTGGACATGGTCTAATCACCAAATAAAGATGCTACACTAAGTGGTGCATCAAGGAGATCAAATTAGAATGACTAGATCTACAGAAACCAGATTCTGTTGATTTCTAGGGTTTCACAAGATTACATTATCAACTTTGCTCAATTAGGCTCAAACTTGGTGATCAAGCCCAACTATAACAACCACTTCATGCTATTAGGTTTCATCCCCAGTTAGAGAGCATAACCAGCCCAAAAACTGATCAAACACCTCTAGGCTGAATCCAAGAATCAATAATTGAGCCCCTTCCCTTGTTCTCCATGAGCACAAATTTTTCCACAGCTCCACCTACATCCCAGCACCTCCAGGAGAAAGACCAACGGCTAGCTCCATGATTGAATGGGCGAAAACCCCACTTGCACCCCCTGGACAACATCTTTCTCTCCTTTCTCACTTCTCTCTCACTCCTGGCCTCCCCAGAGCATCCCATGCCTCTTTTCCCATTGTTTACTCGCTTCCATAGCCTCTAGACAATAGTGGACGCATCAGATGGCACCAAAGCCTCATCATGACGGCCAAAGTCGCACTCTGGAGCACGCAGTCGTGCTCCAGAGGGTTGACCTCCCTCTCCTGCCTATACCCGACCACCTCGGGCCTTCCCCTCGCACCAGTCGATGCACCTCAATGTCCGCAACACTCTAGGGCAATGTCCCCTTCCTCCCTCTATCTCCAGCGGCCCTCTCCAGCGCACGCATGGCCGCCCCTCTCAGCTAACCACTGGCCTCGCACGCGCGGGCTCTCCTCTCTCTCTCTCTCTTACTCCCGCTCGTCCTAGACCAGCCCCAGGAGCATCCCAGACAAAGCCCCATCTACTCCCGCGCCTTCTAGCCACGGTCACGAGCTCACCGGCGCACCCGAGCTCCATGGACCATCGGGAGCCTATAAAAAGGGCCTCCCCTAGCCTCCTCTCCTCTCCTCTCCTCTCTGGAACCCCCCTCTCTCTCTCTCCCATTTGGCCGTCCCGAGCTCCCGTTTGAGCCTCCCGAGCACCAGTGCTCGAGATCGATCGAGGCGCTGCCGTGGCGGAGCTCCGTCGATCTCGGGACACAGGCCCGCTATGACGCTCTCCTCACCTCCATTGGGCCCATAGGGTCCCTCCGACCTCTTCCCCCTTCCTCTCCGTCTGTTTCTAGTAGAGGAGCACCGCCGTCGATCCCCTCCCGAACCTCCTCCGCCACAGGTACTCGTCGTCGGCAAGCCAGACCACCTCCAATCGCCCTTCCACCTCTAGGAGACCGGCGGCTCGATGCTGGGTCCATCCCCGCCCGCTGCTTCCCTCACTGTACCCTCCTTCGCCGCTAGTGAGCATCGCCGCCCTTCTATCCAAAGGTGGGAGATGACAGGTGGGACCCCCTGTCATCCCCACACCTCTCTCCCTCTCCCACTCTCTCGCTAACGCTGGGGCCCGCACGTCAGGTTCAAACCTTGCCGCGTGCGCGCGCCCGCAGCTTAGCTGGGCCGGCCAGGCCGGTTCGCCCAGTGCGGCTGGGCATTAGGCCCAAGGCACAGTGGCCTTTTTCTTTTTCTTTTCTATTCTGTTTTCCAAAAATCCCACAATATTAAATAAAAATCCTATGACAAATATTTTTCCACCATAAATCTTGGAATATTCTGTAGAGTTTTATAGAGCCATTTGTAAAATATTTTGAAAATATTGTATGTACTATTTTATTTTAAACCCCCCTTTTTTGCATTTTTAGCCACTGTTAGAAATAGTTTTGAAAACATTTTTCATACCAAAACCTTAGAAGAACATTTGTAGAAAAATTTGTAGTATTTATCAAAGTAGGGAAATATTTTAGTTGTAGATTTGTGTGCTCTGTTTTTGTGTGATGTTTATAATTATTGTTATTTATCGCGACGATAGATTGCGTTATTGACGAGGGAGTTGGACCCGAAGACTTTGAAGACCCCGAAGACTTTGTTGAGCCAGGCAAGCAGCCCTTTGACCATGACTATGAAGACTTTTATTGTGTGTCATATAGCACTTTATTTCGTGGCATTTATCATGATGATGTGGTATTCCTCTTTGGTGGGATGCCTCCGATACTTTCTTGTTGATACTTGCATCATGCATGACCCTACCTCCTTATGAGGGTTGTGCGGGTGGAAGTAGTTAGGTTGCCTCTAGTTGCTATGCAAGTGGGATGGGAATATGCATGGTGATGGAAACAATATGATTTCAAAGACTTTTCGAAAACCCCATCGGGTGCCACTAATGGCCGAGGGAGATGTTGATGAGCTAGGTAACCACTTGATAAAGAAGTGGTGTACCGAAGCAAGTGAGTGTGTGCGGTTTTTGAAAATGGATTGGTGTAAGTTGTGACCATTATTCCAACCTTACATGTACGACCACGATACCCCTTATGGGACGGGGCTTTGTTGACTACTATGGTTGGTACTAGCAGGGAGACCGCATTACCAGTGGAAAGAGTGAAGTGGTCACTCTCGAGACAGGGTCGTCCCAAAAGTGGAAGGCCATGCGATGTCTTTACAGGCACCGGGCACACTGTTGCGTGCCCTCATGGATGATACGTGTGATGTATATCATGAGGGATGGCACCAATGAGTGGACTCTTTGTTTAGTATCACCATGGGAAAGGCATTGTTCGGGTGCTTACCTCGTGTATGTAATATACCGCGAGTCATGGATGACATGGAAGTTCCCCGAGTCTTGTGGGTAAAGTGTGCAACCTCTGTAGAGTGTAAAACTATTCGAATAGCCGTGTCCATGGTCAAGAACAGTTGGATGACCGCTCTTGTGCTAGGTCCATGGTTTCTAAACTTGGTGTGTGTGTGGGTGATGGTGACAAAGATGATACTTGAGCTAAGGCCGAAGACTTGGCAAGGTGATGAACATGAGATGTTCAACCCCCTTTATATGATGATAGCTGAGGCTTGTTCATGTGAATACCTGTTAACAGTTGATGCATGCTTACTCAAGGCTACTTGATAATGTCATTGCATTCAAAATTAGCTTTCTACAAAGTACCTACTTAGTGCTATGTCATGCATTGTTATTGCCTTGTTCCATCATGGGTTGCTTGCGAGTACATTCAAAGTACTCATTGGCTTGCCACTAGTTATTAAATTGGCCAGGCATGGAAGAATAGGAGTACGGTGAAGAGTTCGTTGGTGACGAACATGCGAACTAGGACGCTTCCCAGTCAGAATACCTATAGTTTAAGGCAGATGTCATGGGTTCA
Source organism: Hordeum marinum (assembly GCA_022496015.1). Taxonomy (NCBI): domain Eukaryota; kingdom Viridiplantae; phylum Streptophyta; class Magnoliopsida; order Poales; family Poaceae; genus Hordeum; species Hordeum marinum. Next base: position 297,836,231 of record CM039675.1, on the reverse strand, counting down.
TACTTTTGACCAAGACTTCCGTTGTTTGTTCTGTTTAAATGTTTGGCCCTTGCGGCCCTATATATGCAAGAGTTGACCTTCATGGCCTTTATTTGTGTAAGACGCTAAATGTGGATGTAAAACTCTTGTTATTCAGCTTCTGTGTGTTCAGTGAGCATTGATCTCTGGGATCAGTGTACAAGTGCATTCGATGATCACGACTTATGAGTCGGGGTCCCCACAACGGTGATAGGAAGATAGCTCTAAGTGTGAGGAGGGCGACGCTGCATATGCGGAGTCAAGTTGTGCTGAGGCAAAGCTCAAGTTCTATACGGTTAATGTTGACCCGACAGATATGACTCCGTTCAAAAAGTCCAACATAGAGTCTGAGACGCCCTTAAAGTTTGCGGCGGAAGATAACAAATTGGTAGATTTCACTAACGGCGACTCATCAAAGCAGTTCACTATCAGGGCTAATATGGACCCCGCATAGGAAAGCGCGCTCATCGAATTCATCCGTGAGAATCGGGACATCTTTGCATGGATGCCCTTTGACATGCCGGGTGTATCGAGAGAATTCACTGAGCACCATCTTAATGTGGATCCTAAATTTAAGCTGGTCAAGCAATTTCTCTGATGTTTCAATTAGGAGCGGTGCAAAGCTATTAGGGTAGAGATAACCCGACTCTTAGCGCCAGGGTTCATTATGGAAGCCTTTCACCCGGAATGGCTAGCCAACCCAGTGCTTGTGCTCAAGAAGAACAAGACGTGGCGCATGTGTGTGGATTACACGGATATTAATAAGGCTTGTCCGATCAATCCGTTTTCGCTTCCTCACATTGACCAGATCATTAACGCCACGTCGGGTTGTGAGAGTTTGTGTTGCCTAGATGCTTATTATGGTTACCATCAGATCAAGATGGCAGTCAAAGACCAAGAGAAGACGTCTTTCATCACGCCTTTTGTGGCTTTCTGCTATGTGTCCATGCCTTTTGGACTTAAGAGTGCGCAGGCAACTTATCAACCTTGTGTACAGAACTGCCTTCATAATCAGATTGGGCGAAATGTTCATGCTTATGTGGATGACATTGTGGTCAAGTCAAGGAAGAAGGAAACTTTACTTGACGATTTGAAGGAGACTTTTGATAATCTGTGGGTTTACAAGATGATGCTTAACTCGGCCAAATGTGATTTTGGTGTTGCTGCAGGCAAACTCGTGCGTTTTCTGGTCTCAGAAAGGGGGATCGAAGCTAACCCAGACAAAATCAAGGCCATCACCTCATTGTCTAAGCCGGCGTGCATCAATGATGTCCAGCGCCTGGCAGGTCGTATCGCCGCTTTAAGCTGGTTCATAAGCCGCCTCGGCGAGAAGGCTATCCCCTTGTATCAAATGATGAAGAAGATACATGAATTTGTCTGGAGTGATGCTGCTGATGAGGCGTTTGAAGCGCTCAAGAAATAGTTAGTTGAGCCGCTGGTTCTAGCTGCCCCTGCGGAGAAAGAGCCGTTACTATTATATGTGGCGACTAACAACAGGGCCATCAGTGATGCTATGGTTGTGGAGTGCAAAGAAGCGGGAAAGGAATATCCAGTTCAACGGCCGGTTTACTATGTCAGTGAGGTATTGATAGAGTCCAAGCTGAGGTACCCGCATTGGCAGAAGCTAATATATGGGGTGTTCATGGCGAATCGCAAGCTGAAGCATTATTTCCTTGGACATCCGAGCATGGTGGTCAGTTCTGTGCCTTTCGGCGATATTATTCATAACAGGGAGGCCACTGACAGGGTTGCTAAGTGGGCACTAGAGCTTGGACCTCTTAATTTGAAGTATGTGCCTCGGACAGCCGTCAAGTCTCAAGCCTTGGTGGATTTCATAAATGACTAGATGGAGAGCCAAGCACCTGAGGATAAGCCGGATAATACATACTGGATAATCCACTTTGATGGATCCCAGCAATTGGAAGGCTCGGGGGCTAGAGTGGTGTTAACTTCCCCTCGAGGTGACAAGTTTTGTTATGTGTTAAGGATAATGTTTCCTTGTACTAACAATGCAGCTGAATATGAGGCTTTGCTTCATGGTCTCCGTGTGGCTAAGGAGATGAATCTCAGCCGAGTCAGATGCTTGGCCGACTCATACCTGGTGGCTCAACAAGTGTCCAGCACGTGGGATTCTATGGACCCACGTATGGCGGCTTATCGCCAGGCGGTTGATATCGTTGCCGGTCACTTCGAAAGGTATCAAGTGGATCATATTGATTGTCGCAAGAATGAGGCGGTTGGCGCTTTATCAAGACTGGGGTCTCAGCGCAAGACGGTGCCACATAATGTGTTCTTGGATGTTTTGCATCACCCATCTATCAAGTTACCTTCTGAGGACGATCTGGATGTGCGTGACACGGAGGGACAATTGGTGGTGGCTCTCCATGCTATTCCTGATTGTACGTTGCCATATCTGGCATATTTGACTCGCGGCGAGTTACCCGAGGACGAGACCATGGCGCGGCAGATCATGAGGCGGTCCAAGTCCATGACTATTGTCAATGGCGAGTTGCATCGGTGTAGTATGACTAGTGTTTTTCAGCACTGTGTTTCTCCTGAAGAAGGCAAGGAAATTTTACATGAGATACACTTTGGTGATTGTGGTCATCACGCCGGATCAAAATATTTGGTGGCCAACGCTTATCGACACGACTTCTTCTAGTTAAAGGCTCATAAAGACGCAAAGGACATAGTTACCAAGTGCGGCGGCTGTCAGAAATTTGGACAACGCGCCCATGTTGTGATAGCCTGGCATATTACAGATGATAGACTACTCATATAAATAAGGAATTCCTTCTTTTCCGGGAGCCCATTTGAACAGAACTCCTAGGTTAAGCGTGCTTGGCTTGGAGTAGTTATAGGATGGGTGACCGACCGAGAAGTTGGTCCCGGGTGCGCATGAGTGAGGACAAAGTGCGCAGAAAAGACTAGTATTGATCTGTGAGGCCAGTCTAGATCCCGCCAGGAGTAACGACTACCGGCGGGTGTGTCTGGGGTGTTACAAGTTGGTATCAGAGCCGACCCTCGCGGTTACACGGATGTTTGCCGACAGGTGCGCGGTCATGTTGTTCACGAAGTTGGTGACCCGTCGTGGCACACAGAATGACACATGTATCGGACTGGAAGCACAGACGTTTGTGCCAAGTGGGAACGCTCCTGTGGCCCGAAGAGGACCTCGTTTCCTCTGAGTGGTGGTGTATGTGATAGCCTGGCATATTACGGTTGATATACTACTCATATAAATAAGGAATTCCTTCTTTTCCGTGAGCCCATTTGAACAGAAGTCCCAGGTTAAGCGTGCTTGGCTTGGAGTAGTTGTAGGATGGGTAACCGAATGGGAAGTTGGTCCCGGGTACGCATGAGTGAGGACAAAGTGCATAGAAAAGACTAGTATTGATCTGTGAGGCCAGTCTAGATCCCGCCAGGAGTAACGACTACCGGCGGGTGTGTCCGGGGCGTTACACATGTGCCGGCTCAAGAGCTGCGCATGATTCCTATTACCTGGCCATTTGCGGTCTAGGGGCTTGATATGGTTGGGACCTTTAAGAGATCCAAGAATAAGAAGACCCACCTTTTGGCGGCGGTTGACAAGTTCACCAAGTGGGTCGAAGCAGAGCTGGTCAGCAAGTGCAATGCGGCCATAGTAGTTCAGTTTGTCAAGAAATTGATCTTTCATTTTGGTTACCCTCACAGTATAATTGCTGACATTGGTACAAATCTGTCCAAGGGAGCCATGAAGGCATTTTGTGAAAGTGAACATATCCGGCTTGATGAATCAACAGTGGCTCATCCTCAGTCCAACGGGCAAGCGAAACGTGCGAATCAAGAAATCTTGAGAGGGATAAAACCCCGACTTATGGTCCCTTTGGAGAGAATGCCTGGTTGTTGGGAGGAGGAGTTGCCTTCTGTTCTTTGGAGTATCAGAACCACCCCCAACCGGTCTACAGTCTATACGGCTTTCTTCATGGTTTATGGCGCGGAAACTGTCCTCCCAAGTGATATCCGCCATGACTTGCCCAGAGTGGCGGCTTATGTTGAAACTGAAAAGTAGACTACGCGTCAGGATGCACTAGATGCTTTGGATGAGGAACGGGATCTTGCAGCAGCAGGATCAGCAATTTATCAGCAAGACCTGCGTCGCTATCATAGTCACAGAGTGAAGACCTGGACGTTCCAAGAAGGCGACTTGGTGCTACGTTTGGTTCAAGACTGGACGGATATGCACAAGTTATCCCCCCTTGGGAAGGATCTTTCATGGTCGGCAAGAATCTTCACAATGGGTCATACTACCTCATCGATGTACGGGAGAGCGACGAATCACGCACTTCTGGGCCAGAGACCAACATGTCGTGGAATATTGCTCATCTTCGGCCTTACTATACTTAAGTCATTGGCTCTCATCAATGTACATATTTTATACATTCTATACACCTTTTCATATCATAAATTTGGCATCCCCATAATTCGGGGCCTCTGTCGTTTTTCGTGCAACAAGATTGTGCAAAAGAGTTGATAATTCAACATGTCACTTGGGGGCTTCCAACCCATCGGGTTTATCTTTCATACCCTCTTGACCGGATTTTAAGCCTTACCCAGGTTAAACCTATCTGTTTGCAACTTGCCACTCCACCATGTGACCCACCGAACTCGTATCAGCTAATCTCGCAATAAAGACCCTGAACTGTTTAATGATCTTGACAGTAAATCTTGCAATGAGACCCTATACTGATTAAGGTTAAATGGCGGCTTAGTCACGGGAGGGCCGACTTATAGAAAGCTAGGATAAACTCACGTGTCTGCTGTGGTCTCTCCGCCATGTGGACCGTTCATACTCTTATACAGTCAATCTTTTTAAAGACCCTAGACTATTTAAGGTTAAAACGATGGATTTATGTCACGTGAGAGCCGGCTTATCAGTTTTGGGGGTACTCATGCCCTGTTGTAGTCACTCCACTATATGGCTCGTCATACTCTTAACAGTCAATTTTTTTAAAGACTGAAAGCACATTTGCTCCCTTGGTGGTTTTGGTAATTAATAACTAAATATAAGTCATTGAACTAATGCTTTCACCAAGTATATTTCAGGACAAGTTCAATGATAGGGATGGAAAAAGGATTGTGGAATTACCCCAAGATGCAAGGAAATAGGTTGGCCAAGCTTCAAGCAAGAGGAGTCTATATTTTACATTTGTGAGAAATCACTTTGAGTCCATTGGAAAGCTAATACTATTAAAAGGGGGTAAATTTTTTATGGTGGACAATATGCTCAAATGTGCACAAGTGACAGTCACCAAAACATCCACAAAACTCTCCCACCAAAGTCTGCCCTAAGAAAAATATGCAAAATCGGTGCAACCAACATTCCTATCCTGGTGCCACAGATTCTAAACCCTAGACAGACTCAGCCAAACCCTAACACTTCGGTGCAGCCGACACTGCACTCGGTGCCACCGAGTTGGGTTGCCAAGTTTCTGTTACGCAAGTTCTCACTTTCTGTCCGACCAAGAATGGTGAATCAGCGTCACCGAGATTGGTAAATCTGACCCATTGGTCACCTTGTCGGTACAACCGAGAATTGTATATCAATCCCTCCGAGATTCAAAAGTTGCCACTTTTAGTCACTTCGGTACCACCAAGATTTACACATCGGTGTCATCGAGTCTGACTTATTGTGTGTAACAGTTGAATTTTTGGGGATGCCTATATATACCAGTTCACCACCACCCACTCGAAAGAGAAGCACTCAGAACTATTCCATACCTATCCTACTCAGTTTTCTGAGAGAGAACCACCTACCCTTGTGTTGAGGTCAAGATCTTCCACTCCAACAATATGGATCTTGATTTCTAGCCTCCCCAAGTCACTTTCCACCAATCCCATCTCTTCTACCAAGCCAAATCTGTGAGAGAGTAATTGTGTGTTGAGGAGTCTATCATCTTGAAGCACAAGAGCAAGGAGTTCATTGTCATTACCAAGCCTATTACCTTTTGGAGGGTGGTGCCTCTTAGATTGGTTAGGTGTCTCTTGGGAACCTCCTACTTTGTGTTGTGGAGTTAACCAAGAAGTTTGTAAGGGCAAGGAGATCACCAACTTCGTGAAGATCTACCCATAGTGAGGCTAGTCCTTCGTGGACGAAAGCCACAAGGAATAGTCAAGGTTGCTTCTATGTGGAACCCTCCATGGGTAGAGCCCTCCGTGGACTCTAGCGACCGTTACCCTCCATGGGTTGAAGAATCCATGAACGTGGACGTACGATAGCACAACCTATCGGAACCACGGGAAAAATCATCGTGTCATCACTTGTGTTTGCTTTCCTAACCCTCTATTTACTTACATGTGTAATGTCTTTACTTTCTGCTGCCACACTCTTAGACATGCATGTGTAGGGTGTCACTTGATATGCTATGAATGCTAAAACTTGCCAAGAACTAAAATTGGGAAAAAGGCAAAACTTTTATTTGGTCAAGTAGTCTAATCACTCCCTCCTCTAGACCTACTTTCAATTCTACAAGTGGTATCAGAGCTTTGGTCTCCATTGCATTGGTTTCACAACCTAGGATAAGTATGACATCTAGTGAGGGAAATTATCACCGTAGAGGTCCGTACTTTGATGGCACTAATTTTGCTAGTTGGAAGCATAAAATGAAAATGCATTTTCTTGGTCATAATCCTGCCATTTGGACTATTGTTCGTGTTGGCTTGCAAGGTGAATTCTTTGCAGATGGAAAGGAACCGAATCGTGAAGCATCTGCAGATGAATTGAAGATGTTGCAACTCAATGCTCAAGCATGTGACATTATCTTTAACTACCTATGTCCTAAAGAATTCAACAAAATCAACCGTCTTGAATGTGCAAAAGAGATTTGGGATACTTTGGTTGATATGCACGAAGGAACTGAGTCCGTGAGAGAATCCAAGTTAGATGTTCTTCAAGGTCAACTTGACAAGTTCAAGATGAAGGATGGTGAAGGAGTCGCTGAAATGTACTCTAGGCTAGCTCTCATCACAAATGAGGTTGCCGGCTTAGGAAGCAAAGAAATGATTGACAAGTTCATCATCAAGAAGATACTTCGAGCTTTGGATGAGAGATATGACACCGTGTGCACATTGATCCAAATGATGCCCAACTACAAAGATCTCAAACCAACAGAAGTGATAGGTAGAATTGTTGCTCATGAGATGACACTCAAAGACAAGGAAGACCTTCATCACAAGTCTAGCGGTGTGTACAAAGCCACAAGTGATGCTCCCGCTACCTCAAGAGGCAACCTTGTCACAAATGAAGAGATAAGCCTCATGGTCAAGAAATTCAACAAGTTCTACAAGAATAAGATCGCAGCTCCAACTCAAGATATGAAGAGAAGCATTCTTCAAGTCGTGACCAAAACTGCTACAATTGTGGAAAGCCCGGACACTACTCCAATGAGTGCTTGGATCCCTACAAACGAAGAGAAGAGTCACCAAGAAGATGAAGCTCAAGAGATGAATCACCTCGTAGAGAGAGAAGGAGTAGAGATGATCGTTATGAACGAGACCCTCAAGGAGAAGTAGGGACTTGGAGAAGAAGGACAAGCATGCCAAGAGCTACTAAATAAGAAATCATCAAGATCATGTTGGTGAATGGGTTTCCGGCTCCGACTCCGACAACCACTCCGAGAGAAGCTATCACTCCAACTCCGACTATAGTCAGATGATGGTGTTGCCGGAATTGCACTAGTGAAAACCAACTCCTATGATCTATTTGATTCACCAAATGAAGGAGGTGGAAGTTGCTTCATGGCTAAAGGCCCTAAGGTATCACACCCTGAATATCTTGATTTCGATAGTGATGAAGATGATTTGCTTTACGACAATGACTTGCTATGTGATAAAACTAGTGATGTTAATCATAATGAACTTGATATTTCTCATACTAGTCAAGATAAGTCAGTTGACGATGATAAGATGAAAATAGAAGAACTAACTAAAGAACTCAACACTCTTAAGTTAGCTCATGAATCTACTCTGGAAGATCATAGAGAGCTTGAAAGAACTCATGAGAAGCTACGCTTCAAGAAGCTCAATTTGGAGCAAGAACATGAATTTCTTAAAGCTATCAATGACGATCTCCGACAGAAGACTTCATCTTATATTTCCAAATGACTACTCTTGTCTACATTCATGCCACAAGTCAAATCTAAGCAAACTAGTAACAAAGGAAAGAAAGGTTCTTCATCTAGTAGCAACAATAAAAATGCGAAACCCAATGATGTTGCTCCTAGTAATTCTATTGATTCCACTAATGATGATTATCTTAGCCAAGTTACACTTGAGCAATAAAATGCTTTATTGAAAGGAATTATAGAGAAAGGTATCTACAAGAGTCTTGAAGGGTACAAACAATTTGATGAGATTGTACGCAAGCATGGTGGATACCGGAAGAATCGCGGTGTTGGCTACTTGAACGCTAATGGAGTTGAATGGGAAGAAGGTCAATATCCCAATCCCAAGTTTGTTCCTCAAAAGGAGAAGTATGAAAATACTCTTCCCAAGGGGACAAACACTCAAGATGACCTTCCACCACAAGACACCAAGCTCAAGGGCAAGAACAAGCTCCAAGAGGACTTTGACTCTTATGAAGATGAACCCCAAGCTTTGGTGAAGTGGGTTCCCAAGGCTACTACAAGCTCAACTTATACAAGTGCTAATTCAACACCAAGGATCCCCATCAACTTGATGTGGATTCCCAAGAAGAAGAACTAGAAAGTTCTTGAGGGGTGACTCCGCCAATGAAATTCACTCAAATTCATTATTGGCAAGATCTATTTGCAATCAACATCAACCCTATGCAATAGATCAAGGAGTCACACATTCCCTCAAAGGTAAGCAAGGGATAAGGTAATAAACAACTCAATGGACATCAATACACATGCTTTGCACTCCATGTCCATAGATATCCTTGTGTTTGTCTCTTGTGTGTTGGGACTAACCCATGTAGGTGAGAAGAGTAAGGAAACAACGAGGATGCTCCCAACTCTTGGTGATCTTCATCAACCTTGATCATCCACCACTACCTCACCAACATGAAGTCTTCATCGACAAAACCCAAGGTTAGTTTATCCCTCTTATGGGGAATGTCACATCAAGGGGGAGCTTTACTCCAAGACTTGAGTCAAAGCATCTCTTAGAATGTGACAACATTAAATGCCTTATGTAAAAGTGGTAACCCCACTTGTGCTTAAACGGTGAGTATGACCTATGATCAAGTACTCTTACTTGACTCCTAAGTAAATTACTCATATATAGATGACTTCGTCATCGACCAAGTGCTTGTTAGTTGCTAGAGTGTTTGTGCATGTTTGCCATTATTTCATTTCAAATCTTATTGTGTGAGCATGTTGGTATGCATTTATTTTCTCATTCGAGGATATCCAATTGTTGCTATTTAGCTTTTGATTTATCTTTTGCCAATTTGATATACAAGAATGCATAGGACCACTTATTTAGCTATCTATGCTTTCTCACCTCGTACACTATTCATGTTACATAACAAAATTTGAACAAGTGCTTTTCGATTCCTCTGTGTGTGGAGCACTCGAAGTTCCTTACCGACAAGGACTGGCCATTAAAACCTCCCAAGTGCATCTCGGTGGAACCAACCACAAAATCTCGGTCTCACCGAATGCCTAGGGTTGATCTATTTTTCAATCTCAGTACCACCGATTCCATTTTCTTGGTTACACCGAGTGTCCCTGTCAACTGACAGTTGAGGCACTCGGTGACACCAAAAAATTAGAATCGATGTCACCGATAGTGGTGGGTATATAAGCTGTGGACCCCGAGGCTTTGAATTTCAATCTCATTCGTCGCGCCTCTAAATCCTAAGCTGCCGCCCACGAGACCCCTGGTCATCGCCCTTGTCTCCCTGTGCTCCTCAGCCGCTGGGAATCGCCGTCGCCAACGAAATCCACTCCCTTGTCGCTGCCGTAGAGGATCCGCTCCAAGCTAGGGTACATATTTGATCTCTATTGCGCTCCTCGTCCGATTCTTGCGCATTAGATTCATTTTTATCATTGATACACCCTTTGTACGTATTCCTATCCACTCAAAACTCCAAAATCTTGCGAATGAAGAATTTTCTAGGGTTTTGCCATTCGCCCTATAAATCTTGGTGGAACCGAAACTGATATATCAGTTTCACCGATGTGCTTTTCTATGTGGCTGAGAACTGACTCGGTGGAACCGAGTTGCTCTTTTCGGTCCGACCAAAAAGGGTACCAACGTCCGGTTAGAGAGTCAGTCATTCTTGGCCCTACCAAAAAATCTGTTTCGGCTTTACCGATATTTATTTCATAGAATGCAGAAGTCATGAAAATTCATTGTTCAAATTTCAGAAACCAGCCTCATTTTGTGATGACTCATCTATTTTTGCTCTCCTATACTCTATTCACAGGGTCAGTATGTCAGGCTCAGAGGACAGTCAGAATTTGGCAGAGCAGGGAGTTAACATGAGTTCTGGCACAAGCCCAGAGGCTAGTTCTTTTTCAGATCCAGGCACCCCCAGCTCTCATGGGTTGCCCAAGGCTGCCACCAGGACCAGGAAGAAGCTAAACTCTGATGAACAAGATTCAAATTTCATTCCTGAGGAGATTCTTGCCAAGCAGCAAGAAAAGGCTGCCAAGAAGTCAGCAACTGAAGCTACTTCATCCAGGAGAGTTGTCAGCAAGATCTATGCTATCTCAGAGACTATCAAGGCACATGAGAGTGCTAGAGCCACTATTTCTGTTGATGCCCCAAGGAAGTCTTTGCCTAAGAAGGCAGGGGAGAACAAGTCCAGGTAAAGGATTATCCATGTGATTGGCAGGCCCACCTCTATGTATGAAATCCAGAGGAGGTTGCTGGTGCTGTTGCTGAGGAAGAGGAGGAAGAACATGTTGAGAAGGCCGCTCCCAAGAAGAAAGCCAAGAAGCTGATGGCTGATGCTATGCCAAAGACTGGCACTTCCAAGAGCACCAAGCCTTCTTCCAAGAAAGCTGCTACACAGAAGTCCAAGAGGACTACCAGAGACATTCCAGCTTTTGAGAAGAACAAGGGGACTGCCTCCAGAACTGAAGATGATGATGACTTGACTACTTTGATGAAGCTCAGACCACATCCTCTAGTGCATGATGCCAGCCAATTAGTTGCCGAGGACATGAACAAGAGGGAAGAATCAGGATTGAGAGCCTAGAGAGCCATAGATCCTTATGCTCAGAGGAGCAAAACTGCTGTTGATTACAGGTTTTACACAAGAGAGCAACAAGATTTTTATGAGACAATGTTGCTTGACAAGAGCCCAACTGTTAGCGACATGAGATATGTCGATTGGAAGTTCATTAAAGATAATGTCGACTACTTCCCAAGTGTCCAAAACAACTTCCATTGCATTGGTCTGGATAAGTTCATTGGCAGAGTGCTTACTGCATGGAATGACGAGATGATCATGCAATTCTACTCCACTTCACATTTCTACGGAGATGGTAGAATTGTATGGATGACTGAAGGTGCAAGGTATGAATCCACTGTTGAGGAGTGGGCTGCACTTCTAGAAGTTCCAGAAGCTTAAGAAGGTGATCTGGATGTATTCTCAGAACCCAAGGCAAGTCACAATGCCATGAAGGATATATATACTCCTATCCCTGCAGACAAGGTGCAATCACACAAGCTACGATCTATCTATTATCTGCAAGTAGACCTCCGTACAATGAACACCATTTTGAGGCACACCTTGATGCCCAAGTCAGAAATTGACAAGATGATCCAAGGCTACTCCATTAGCATGCTGATCCACCTTGATAGGAACACCAGGATTAGAGTCATGGATTTGATTTTTGAGACAATCAAGAGGGTTGCTGCTGATCAAAAGCGCTCTTGCTGTTATGCACCCTACATCCAGTTGCTTATCAACTCTCGGTTGGAGAAGCACATTGTTGCTCTAGATCATCCACATCTGCCCCTACAGCCAGATCTTGAGGATAATGTTGTGGTGATGGACCCAGATCATCCCACATCTGCTACAGCATAGGCAGAGGCAAAAGCTGTTCGAGACGCTAGTTCTCAAGCCCCCAGATCCAGGAACGAGCACATGGATCTTCTGATCTCAGCCGTCTAGGGCATGCAGAAGGATATCAAGGGGATTCTGGACAACCAGGACAGTCTAGTGAGGATCTTCGAGACAAGAATCAAGGTTCTTGGTGATAAGGTGGACAAGTTGTCCAAGACAGTTATAGAGCTTCAGAAGGAAGTTGACTCCGTGCACATCCCCCGGGTCTCTTCTACTTTTGATGATGAGGATGATGATGATGAGGATGGATCACCTCTCGGGATAGGCACCCAGTTCACCACTCAGGCTAGATCAGCCACAATGCCTGCACCAAACTTGAGGCCCTCTTCATCAGCTCCTACTACTGTCAGCACAACTCCTGCCCCATTAGCTCCAGTTCCTCCCGTGACCACTCCAGCTCCATCCACGACATCTACAGAGGTCTTTGCTGATGTCTTTATCTCGAATCCTTCATCGACAACTGGAGGAGATCAGCCCAAGAACGATTAGTTATATGCCTTTGAACTTTTTGGTAACTTGTTGCCAAAGGGGGAGAATTGTATATAGATCATTAGGCTTCAAGTGAGAGAGAGTTTGGTGTTTGTTGCTTTTTCACAAAACAATTGCTTTTGGTTGCCATGGTACTCTTTTGTTTTGCTTGTGATACACGCTTGATGATGTTTGATCATACGCTTTAATGTGTGATGTTACTATTTCCTATCATCTTAATGCTTATGTGATGATCATTCATATTTGGTTGATTGTGTTGTGCTATGATGTTCATTCCAATTACTCTCGCACACCACCAAGTGGTATGTGACATGTAAGAAGTGACCCATGTACCTAATCGATTGTGCATTTGCATTCAAATGCAAATTTAAAAATAATGCACCAATTTAGGGGGAGCTCTTGCCTATCACATACTTCTCAAAGCGACGATTATATTCCATGATTATATCTTTATCGAAGCTTTGATCTATATGTTGTCATAAATTACCAAATAGGGGGAGATTGAAAGCACATTTGTTCCCTTGGTGGTTTTGGTAATTAATAACAACATATAAGTCATTGAACTAATGCTTTCACCAAGTATATTTAAGGACAAGTTCAATGATAGGGATGGCAAAAGGATTGTGGAATTACCCCAAGATGCAAGGAAATAGGTTGGCCAAGCTTCAAGCAAGAGGACTCTACATTTTACATTTGTGAGAAATCACTTTGAGTCCATAAGAAAGCCAATATTATTAAAAGGGGGTAAAGTTTTGATGATGGACAATATGCCCAAACGTGCACAAGTGTCAGTGACAAAAACATCCACAAAACTCTCCCACCAAAGTCTGTCCTAAGCCAAATATGCAAAATCGGTGCAACCAACATTCCTATCCTAGTGCCACCGATTCTAAACCCTAGACAGACTCAACCAAACCCTAATACTTCGGTGCAGCCGACACTGCACTCGGTGCCACTGAGTTGGGTTGCCAAGTTTCTGTTATGCAAGTTCTCATTTTCGGTCCGACCAAGAATGGTGAATCGGCGTCACCAAGATTGGTAAATCTGACCATTGGTCACCTTGTTGGTGCAACTGAGAATTGTATATCGGTCCCACCGAGATTCAAAAGTTGCCACTTTTAGTCAGTTCCGTACCACCGAGATTTACACATCGGTGTCACGGAGTCTGTCTTATTGTGTGTAGCGGTTCGATTTTTGGGGATGCCTATATATACCACTTCACCACCACCCACTCGAAAGAGAAGCACTCAGAACTATTCCATACCTATCCTACTCAGTTTTTTGAGAGAGAACCACCTACCCTTGGGTTGAGGTCAATATCTTCCAATCCAACCGTATGGATCTTGATTTCTAGCCTCCTCAAGTTGCTTTCCACCAATCCCATCTCTTCTACCAAGCCAAATCTGTGAGAGAGTGATTGTGTGTTGAGGAGTCTATCATCTTGAAGCACAAGAGGAAGGAGTTCATCGTCATTACTGAGCCTATCACCGTTTGGAGGGTGGTGCCTCCTAGATAGGTTAGGTGTCTCTTGGGAGCCTCCTACTTCGTGTTGTGGAGTGTGTCGTCGTTTTCTCATGGGGGGTCGTGCGAGACGGCAGATGCCACGTGTGGATTATCGAGGTGAGAGCAAGGCTGTCGTGGATGATCCGGGACGGGTATGCGAATGGCATGTAGTGGTTTACCCATGTTTGGGGCTCTTCGGAGAGATAATACCCCTACTCCTGCATGTCTGTATAACTGAGGTACATTCGGTACATGGTTGCTCTTGGAGCGGTTTGAGGAGGAGAGCCATTAGGCTTCTTGCCTCATACATGAGTGTGAGAGTGGGAATGAGAGGATGTGAGGGGAGCTAGCCCCCTTGAGAGAGTGAGAGGGGGCCTTTATATAGGCATGGATGGGTTGCTTGGGATGTAATCCATAGTGGGTAGCTTACATCCCAAGCAGCTTGAGGCGTAAGCTACCATGGGTAGCTTACATGTCAAGCCACATGTAGCTTGTGGACTAAGCTATGCCTGTCCACTAGTGCACTTTATAAATCAGTGTCTAGGCGGCAGGTTACACTGTAGAGAGTACTACATGATGCGCGTACAGTGTGCTTCTGCTCACCAATAGCGTACCACCATGAGATATAGCCGTTTGGTCCGCATGTGTCCGATGGGACACCGGGAGCTGACTTTGTCAGGCCGCAGCCAGACGGGAGGAGTTGAACAGGGGGAGCCGGACAGGTGGAGGCTACGAGCCGGACGGGGTGGAGGCTGCCAATCCGGATGGGTAGAGGTTGCCGAGCCGGACGGGGTGGAGGCCGCCGAGCCGGACGGGTGGAGGCTGCCGAGCCGGACGGGTGGAGGCTGCCCAAGCGGACGGGTGAGGCTGCCGAGCCAGACGGGCGAAGGGTATCGAGCCGGGCGGGTGGAGGCTGCCGAGCTGGACAGCTACAGTGTTGTCAGCTACTGTGTCGTTAGCTCACTTCTCCATTTGTCTTGTTGATTCGTGGGGCTTCGCTTACCGGGGGTGGGTCCCCCGATGTTTTCAAATGTTGAGTCGTCTCCTTGAGCCTACCCAGGGGTAATCCCCCCGACAGTAGCCTCCGAGCCTCCGGGCGACTTGGAGAGTCGGGCGAAGGATTTATGCCGGTGGAGTTGTTGTTGCAGAAGTTGTCGATGATGGTTGATCGCGGGTTGGGGACGATGCGGGTTGCTTCTAGCAGGAGCGTGCTAGCGCATCCACTTGGAGTAGCCTCCAAGCCTCCGGGCGACTCCATGAGTCGGGCGAAGGGTCTTTGCTGTTGCTGAAGTAGACGGTGGCGTCAAGGATGTCGGGCGCAGACGCGGAGTCCGCCGGCTAGCTCTTTCCAGCGGGGGTGCGCTAGCACACCCGCTGGGTGTAGCCTCCGAGCCTCCGGGTGACTCGATGAGTCGAGCGGAGGATCTTTGCCATTGCTGAAGTAGACGGTGGCGTCGAGGATGTTGGGCATGGACGCGGGGTCCACCGTCGCGAGGCGCTGCCGAAGGCGGACGTGGGGTCCGCTGGCTGATGGGTGTGGAGCCCTACCGAGGGTGGACACGAGGTTCGCTGGCTGTCGAGCGTGAGGCACTGCCAGGCGCGGACGGAGGGTCCGCCGGCTTGTGGGCGTGGAGCCCTGCCAAAGGTGGACACAGGATCCGCCGGCTGTCGAGCGCGAGGCGTTGCCGGGCATGGATGGAGGGTCCGCCGGCTTGTGGGCATGGAGCCCGGCCGAAGGCGGATGTGGGGTCCGCCGGCTGTCGAGCGTGAGGTGCTGTCGGGCGTGGGCGTAGGGTCCTCTAGCTGGTGGACGTGGAGCCCTGCCGAAGGCGGACGTGGGGTCCGCCGGCTTTTGAGCGCGAGGCGCTGCCGGGCATGGACGCAGCGTCCTCTGGCTGGTGGGCGTGGAGCCCTGCCGAAGGCGGACATGGGGTCCGCTGGCTGTCGAACGCGAGGTACTGTCGGGCGTGAACGCAGGGTCCTCTGGCTGGTGGGCATGGAGCCCTGCCGATGGCGGACGTGGGGTCCGCCGACTGTCGAGCACAGGGTGCTGTCGGGCGCGGACGGAGGGTCCACCGGCTGATGGGCGTGGAGCCCTGCCGCAGACGGACGCGGGGTCCACTGGTTGTCGAGCACGGTGCCTGGCAGGAGTAGCCTCCGAGCCTCCGAGCGAGGAGGTTCCTCACGGAAATGATCGTGCAAAAGACAAGGTTAAGTCGGTGCAGATATATCAAATATTTGATTTTGGTGGTGCACATTGGCGAAGTGGGTGCCGAGTCGGTTTTGTCCGAGGCCCCTTAAGTCTTTTTCATGTTCTCTCTGCTCTTTGGCTTTTGCTCTTGCTAGCCAGACAGCCAGGAGCCGGTCTATAGCTGAGACGAAGAGTGGGCCGCGGAATGGAGCGTACAGTACTCGGACTCTGGGAGAAGACCCGACCGAGCATATACTCATAAATGAAATGACCAGGTCACCCAAGCCGTTCTCTCCCTGGTTGCCTTTCGCGTGGTGTGACCTCCGGCTTTTGCTCTCGCTAGCCGGACAGTCGCGGTGCGGTCTGTAGCTGAGACAAAGAGTGGGCCTTTGGTCCCGTGCACGCTACTAAGCCGTCCCGTGGGAGCGAACGTATCGGGCCAAGCGGCCAGCCCCGGGCCAAGACTAGCTGGCACTGGGGTTAATAGTAGGGTAGTAGAATAAATGCGGAGATGGCCCCGAGGGTCTCTTGGGGTTATTTGTTTTGTGTGTACGGTGCAAGGGTATGCGTGTGGAGATCTCACATTGCTTTTGGGTGCTGATGAGGTGGTTTTGTCAAAGATGGCCAACGCGACTTGTAGCCGACATGGTCCTGCTGACGTGTGTGAGGTGCTGCCGGGCGCAGACTTGGGGTCTGTCGGCTGATGGGCGCGAGGCGCTATCGGGTGTGGACGCGGAGTCTGCTGGCTAATGGGCGTGAGGCGCTACCCGGCACGGACGCGAAGTCCACCGGGTGTCGAGTGTGAGGCGCTGCCGGGCACGGACGCGGAATCCGCCGGCTGATGGGCACGGAGCCCTGCCGGGCGCAAATGTGGGGTCCGCCGGCTGTCGAGCGCAAGGCGGTTCCGGGTGCGGACGGAGTCCGCCGGCTGATGAGCATGAGGCACTGCCAGGTGTGGATGCGGAATCCACCAGTTGATGAGCGCGAGGCGCTACCGAGGGCGGATGCGGGGTCCGCCGGCTGATGGGCATGGAGCCCTGCTGGGCGTGGACGCGGGGTTCGCCGGCTGATGAGCGCGAGGCGCTGCCGAGGGCAGATGCGGGGTCCACCGGCTGATGAGCGCGGGGCGCTGCGAAGGGCGGACGTGGGGTCCGCCGGCTGGTGAGCGCGAGGCGCCGCCGGAAGTAGCCTCCGCGCCTCCGAGTGAGGAGGTTCATTGATTTGCGCACAAGCGAGACGGTTGTTGTTGACGAAAGCCGACGCGGCTTGGCGCTTGCGGAGCGCGCCGACACACCCGCTGGGTGTAGTCATCGAGCCCCCTGGCGGTCGGCGGGAGTGCCAACCGGCTAGATCTGACTGGCCAGATGTCAAGACGGGCGGGCAGCTGGAGCCGGCCCGATGTCAAAGTAGACGAGCAGGTCAACCAGCCAGATGGTGACACCGGTCGGCCATCCGAGTGGGGACGCGGGCATGTAGACGCGGGTGTTTTCTCCCTTTTTTAGCATAGCCTGCCCCGCCCTTCCTTTTTTCCTCCAACAGGTCCAGACAGCCGGCCACGTCGGATGCAGGAGCCGGCTGGTGCGCGGGGCTACAGCCGGGGGGCGGGCGCGACAGCGGGAGCTGGCCGTTGGGCGGGGCTGCAGCAGACCGCGTGGGGGAGAGGGGGCCGCCGGATAGCTGGGAGGCGACGGGACTGGCAGTGCACGACGTAGTGGGCGTGGGGAGCCGACAGGCGCACATGGGCGGGACCGGTTGGCGGCAAGCCAGCGGCGGGGCTAGCGGTGTCGGCCAGTGCGGGAGCCGGCCGGTGGCGAGGCGAGCGGCGCTGGCAAGTGCGGGAGCCGGCAACCGGCACGGAGCAGCGGGAGGCGGCGGTGGCCAGCAGTCCGAGGCCCGCAACCACGCGGACGGGCGGTGCCGGGGGCAAGCAGCTCGGGCGCGGGCTAGCGCGCGTGGGTGGAGGAGCTCGCAGCTGTTGCAGCCGGCAGGGAGCCGGCGCGCGGAAGGCAAGGGGGGAGGAGCTGGCGCAGAGTGGAGCCGGACACGGGTCCAGGCGCACGAGCGCTCGTGCGAGGCGGAGCAGCACCTAGGGCCCCCCGCGTGCACAAACGGAGCGGCCGGAGCGATGGGGAGGAGCAATGCCAGGAGGCGACCGGGCAGCATGAGGGGGCAACCGGGGTAGCGCGGGCGCGCAGCCTCGGCGGACGGCGCGAGGTGGAGCACGGGAGGCACATCGCGTTGGGCGACGAGGGCGGGCAGCCGACACGTTGCGATGCGCGTGGCAGGGTGGCCGGACTCGGAGGCTGGGTGGAGCCGAAGTGCCACGAGGCGGACGGGGATGAGCGGGCGCGACGAGACGGAGCCGGCCGAGCGGAGTCGGCCAGGGCTGAGGAGGCCCAGCCGGACGCGGGGAGGCGGAGACGGCTTCGCCGTGTGAGGGGCGAGCCGGCTTTGGAGTTGTGGATGCCCGGGCGGCGGGCGGCCCAACGAGCGGTGCGGGAGCCGGCCGAGAGCACAACAGGGCAGCACGGGCGACCGGTGGGGCGAGGGGCGCAGCGGGCACGATGGGACGCGGCGACAAGGTTGGAGGCGGGGCAGGCGGAGCAGCGAGGTGCGGGCGGAACCGACAGCCGACGTAGCAGCCGACTGACGTGCGGGCGCGGCGGCGGGGCCCGACGCCGGCCGAGACCCAGGTTGCACGCGCAGGCGGGTGTGCGGGAGCCGAAGTCGGGGTGAAATATGCCAATGCGAGGGTCGGGGCGACCCATAGCAGCACATAGTAGAGCGGGGACGCTGCCCGACAACACAGGCGCGGGAGGGGGTCCGACGCGTGGAGGTCGGCCGGTCCGCGGCCCTCCTTAAGAGCGAGGCGAGGGGCGCAGGCGAGCAGCACAGGGGAGGAGCCGCTCGGGCGCGGAGGCTCCGCCGCACGGACTGGAGATGGGAAGGTCGGGCGCCTCTTCTTTTGGGTGACAACGACATAGGAGATGCAGGGGCGGACCGCGTCAATGGCGTTGCAGGCATAGCCAAATATGGTGTCGCTCGTTGGTGCTGCATTGATCGAGATGCTCGTTTGCCTCGATCCGCCGCCGCGTGCGCGTGATGGAACACCTAGGCACGACGACGGCTAGGGGAACGAGGAGCAGGCGTGGCGCGAGGCCGCGCCATAGTGGTTCAGTGTGAGCGGGGCAACGCCAGAGCGGCGACGAGGGCCCGCGTCGTGGTACATGAGCTCGGAGATGGCGACGATGGCTAGCGCACCAGCTGCCCTTGCTCGATTCGCCGTTCGGTGAAGACGGAGCCGACGGTGGAGATGGACGATGCCGAGGCCGACGACAAGGACACGGCCGGCACCGTCGCGGTCGTCCGGGGGTGTGTTGGTGTTAGACCCCCGAGCCCTGCCGGAGAGACGACGGCAATGCTACGGTGATGATGGCGAAGAGGGTCCCGCCCGGATCGCGGTTCCAGCGGCAGCTAGCCCCACGGTGGGTGCCAACTGTCGCCGATTTCTCACGGGGGTTCGCACGAGACGGCAGATGCCACGGGGTGGCTTATCGAGGTGAGAACAAGGATGTCGTGGATGATCCGAGATGGGTATGCGAATGGTACGCAGTGGTTTACCCAGCTTCAGGGCTCTCCGGAGACATAATACCCCTACTCATGCATGTCTGTATAACTGAAGTACATTCAGTACATGGTTGCTCTTGGAGCTGTTTGGGGAGGAGAGCCATGAGGCTTGTTGCCTCATACATGAGTGTGAGAGTGGGGATGATAGGATGTGAGGGGAGCTAACCCCCTTGAGAGAGTGAGAGGGGGCCTTTAGATAGGCATTGATGGGTAGCTTGGGATGTAAGCCATAGTGGGTAGCTTACATCCCAAGCAACTTGAGGTGTAAGCTGCCATGGGTAGCTTACATGTTAAGCCACATGTAGCTTGTGGACTAAGCTATGTCTATCCATTGGTGCACTTTATAAATCAGTGTCCAGGGGGCAGGTTACACTGTAGAGAGTACTACATGACGCGCGTAATATGTGCTTCTACTCGCCAATAGCGTACCGCCATGAGATATGGCCGTCTGGTTCGTGTGTGTCCGATGGGACGTCGGGAGCTGACTTCGTCAGGTCCCAGCCAGACGGGAGGAGCCGGACAGGGGCTGCCGAGCCGGACGGGGTGGAGGTTGCCGAGCCGGACGGGTAGAGGTTGCCGAGCTGGACGGGGTGGAGGCTGCCGAGCTGAACGGGGTGGAGGCTGCCAAGCCGGACGGGTGGAGGCTGCCGAGCCAGACGTGTGGACGCTGCCACGCCAGACGGGTGAGGCTACCGAGCTGGACGGGTGGAGGCTGCTGAGCCAGACGGGTGGAGGCTACCGAGCCAGACGGGTGGAGGCTGCTGAGCCGGACAGCTACATTGTTGTCAGCTACAGTGTCGTCAGCTCACTTCTTCGTTTGTCTTTTTGATTCGTGGGGCTTAGTATACCGGGCGTGGGTCCCCCAATGTTTTAAAATGTTGAGTCGTCTCCTTGCGCCTACTCGGGGGTAATCCCCCCGACAGAGTGAACCAAGAAGTTTGTAAGGGCAAGGAGATCGCCTACTTTGTGAAGATCTACCCATAGTGAGGCTAGTCCTTCATGGACGAAAGCCGCATGGAATAGTCAAGGTTGCTTCTCCATGGAACCCTCCGTGGGTAGAGCCCTCCATGGACTCTCGCGACCGTTACCCTACTTGGGTTGAAGACTCCACGAACGTGGACATATGATAGCAACACCTATTAGAACCATGGGAAAAATCATCGTGTCATCACTTGTGTTTGCTTTCCAAACCCTCTCTTTACTTACATGTGTAATGTCTTTACTTTCCGCTGCCACACTCTTAGACATGCATGTGTTGGGTGTCACTTGATTTGCTATGAATGCTAAAACTTGCCAAGAACTAAAATTGGGAAAAAGGCAAAACTTTTATTTGGTCAAGTAGTCTAATCACCCCCCCTCTAGACCTACTTTCAATCCTATAAAACCCCTAAACTAGTTAAGGTTAAAATGATGAATTTATGCCATGTGAGAGCCGACATATGAGTTTGGCAGTCATGCCTATGTTTTGACAAATAAAGCTTGAGTTTTCAGTAAGGTTATAAATAAGAGTTAACCTCTTTGGGATTTGGCTTTAAAGCCGCCCTAACAATGATAGGGAATATATTTCCCGTCTTGTTATTTTGCAGGTTTTATTTCTGGTGATAAACTGCAACTAAAGTATCGGGAAAGATGATCCTAGCCATGTTGAAGGAAAGATGGATAAGTTTATAAATCTATTCAAATTCCAAAATATGCACGAAGGCACGACCAAGGCAAATCAGTTTTAACTACTGCTATTACAAGGCTATCAAGAAGCCTAAAATCTGCAGACTTAAAGTTTTTCATAACAAATTATTACCCGACATGTCAAACAGGGCCGGGTTACCTTCATATGGAGTCAGCTCTTTGCTTAACTTGTCGCCGGATCATCCTGTGCTAGGTCTTCAGGCTCCTGGATCTGAAGGTTGTCCACATCCCAGTTGCAGTTTGTCAAAGCTTCGAATTCGGCTTCGTCATGCAAGAGGGGAGTTGGGTCAGCATCAGGAGCAAAGAGGTGCTTACGGCGTTGAGGGGTCAAGTTTCTTGCTTCGAAAGTGGGACTTCGAACTCGTTTATTCTCTTCAGAATAAGCCGCCTGATAGGTTGACAGGTCAGCCTCTGTGGCCAGCCGGCTTGCCAATACGCGAGTCGCCTTCATGTAACGGACAGAGTCTTCTTGCGTGTACTTCGAACCATCATCTTTGAGTGGAGGGAAGCCATCCGTCATCTCGTCCGGGTTAAGTTCCAGTGCATAAGCCAGCGACCGGCTCAAAGCTGCGATTGCACCCTTACGGGCAGCTGATCTCTTCATCTCCTCTACCTACTTCGGGATGGTGGAGAGGACTTATAGCACACCTTTCATAAATTTCGAATGCCTCTCTTAGACATAACAACTTTAATAGTAAAAAGAGACCCGGCATAGAGCTATTTTGTCAGGGAATATAGAGCTTTCAGCTTCGGCAGACTGTCATCTAAGAGTTGGCGGCTTCGTTCACCTACAACCAAGTCAAAATTTTATAAGCTGCCTGGAATGATGTTTGAAGATTTTCTTTTACAAAGGAGTATTGATAGTTAATTAACACTTACCAAAGACGACTCCAATCATCTAGGATATCTGCCCCTTGAAGTTATTAAGCTCTTCTGTAAAAGGTTGCAGTTGACCCTCGGCGTCTTTTGCCCGTTTGATTAAGGCGGCTTGTTCCGTCTCAGCAGTTTGTATATAATCCTTGAAGTCCGCTTTAACCTTCTCCAGCTCTATGGAGGAGAGCCGCCATTTTTCTTTGGCTTTAGCCTGGGCATTTCGTTGCGAAGTCAGATTTCCTCAGGTCAGCCAAGCTAGACCCGGCTGCATGTAAGGACTCATGTATAGTAATCAAGAACAGGTTTATTTTCAAGCCGTCAGAGCAATATGTGATAAGCACTTATGGGGCAATGAATAAAATACATTTCAAGTCTCAAGCAGATTGCAGGCAATATACTTGACACTTGGGGGCTAATGTGTGTCAGTTCTTTCATAGGCTTACAATTCATATAAGACTCGAGTCATCTTTAAGAAGATGAGCCGACCCTTGGGGAATACAATTGTCATGCCCAAGATGTGATCCTATCCTTATTTTGGCACGAGGGCCTCGACAGGGATGGAAGTGCATCTCGTTGTGTTGCAAGAATGGATATCATTACAAGTACATTTATAGAAGAGATGAGTATATGGAATTAGCTTACACTCGCCACAAGCTACATCAATATCACATCAATACAACAACATGTTCAAACATCATATAGAAAAGTAGGGTCCGACTACGGACGAAACCAAACGATAAAATGACATCCATCCTTACTATCCCAGGCTGCCGCCTGGAACCCATCCTAGATCGATGAAGAAGAATAAGAAGAATAAGAACTCCAAATCAAACAAGCATCGCTCTCATGTCAAAGCATCATACTACATGTACCTGCAACTGTTGTTGTAGTAATCTGTGAGCCACATGGACTCAGCAATCTCATTTCCATGGGTATCAAGACTATTAAAGCTTAATGGGTGAGGTATGGTCAAGTGGTGAGGCTACAGCAAGCAACTAAGCATTTATTTGAGGTTCTAACTTACGAATCCAGAAAGTAAAGTATGGTGGTCTACACATAACGGACGTGAACTAGTAATGATCACTAACTGGTCCTAAACACCTGCTTACGTCAAACTTAACCCCACCGTATTCTCTCTCGGATAAGGACTCAGAGAAGAGACAGTCACGGTTACGCACACAGTTGGTGTATTTCATTAGAGTTTAATTCAAGTTTGCTATGACCGGGTGCTAAATAAAGTGTCCAAGTTTGCCACATAACCGCGGGCACGACTTTCCGAAAGATTTAACCCTGCAGGGGTGCTCCAACTCATCCATCACAAATTAACCACACGCAGCGGGAATAACCTCGACCACGGATCTCGTGATCTTCCTAGGCAATTCCACAGGAAATCTGCCACCTCAAGATAGCCCAAAGTATTTCCGGAATTCCTCACTCAAGACGTTCGAGAAAGGTAAAACAAATCCAGCAAGGCCGCCCGGCATGTCGACGGACTCGATAGGAGCCGCGTATCTTGTTCTCAGGACATGACCAGATGAGTGCAGCGTACAGTGGCCTGATAGAAATCACTCAAGTTGCCTCGGGTTGGCCCTGCACATGACTCTAGTTTGGACCAACACTGATGAGGAGCACTGGCCCTGGTTGTTAATTAAAGATCCTCGAATTAATTACTCCCTATGCAGGTTTATTAGTTATTAGGCAAATGCAGTACCAATGTTGGGCCTTGCCATACAAGCTTTATCCTCAAACGAAAATCAAGGGGGTCCCATAACAACCCCGAGCAAAAGGCCAAGCCTTCCACCCTTTACCAAGTGTCTAAGTGCATACATTAAATAGCAATAATATTGTGATAACAAAAGAATGTCCATGTTGTCACATGGAAGCAATTGCACCTACAGCTAGAAATGCTATAAGAAGGGCTGAGCAAGTGGTAACATAGCCAAACAATGGTTTGCTTGGAGGTTGAGGTTAGAGGCTATCATGGCAATGTTGGGAGGCTTGACAAACAAGTGGTAGGTAGCGAGACATAATGATAAAAGTGGGACAACTAGCACAACAATAATAGTAGTGGTATCTAGGGAAATGTGTCATCTTGCCTAAGATCCCGCTTGGAAGAAGAACGAGTCAAGAAGACGAGCCAGCATAGTCGAACGAATCCTCACACTCCGAACGCTTTTGTAACTCTATCGGGAAGAAGCAATCCGGAACAAACAATCAACACACGAGAAACACCACAAAATATGCATGACATGAAGAGCAACCAAATATGATGCATGACTGGTTTAATATGCAACGCATGGCATGGCAAGCACAACAAGCAAATACTACACATTAAGTGAATCTCAATATGCAACGAGTTGCATATTCACTAAACTTCGCGCTCAAATCATTTAGTTCACTCCCATTTAGGTACTCATCAATATTAAATGTTGTTTAACATGGCAAGAGGTGAAGCATGAACAACTACAACATCTAGGCATTTTAAATGAGGCCGGAAGCAACATATAGCATTTCCAAAATGACCCCACATGCATATTATGAATTTGGTCCAGATCTATACTAAACATGTTTTATATTTATTAAAAATGGAAATAAAGTGTGGCATGAGATTCTACACGTTTTTCTAGACAAGTTACATAGGTAAAACATTTTAATCGGACCTATGGTTCAATAGTTATGAAATAATCATTTTAGCATGGCATTAATGCAAAAACAATGAAAACAGCAAGTTAATCATTTTTATCATGGTTGAAAGTTGGTTATTATGAATCTACATGAAATTCTAGTCATTTTGCATATATAAAAAGTATTTACATATGATTCACGGTTGGTGAGTTATGATATGCATGAACTTAGGTTTCTTTTCTGTAATTATGTAAATCTCTGGAAATTAGACAAATTCGTTAACAGAAAAAAGAGGGTAACGGGCCGAAAGCACGGGCGCAGCTTAAGTAAACGGTGCATGGGGCGGGCATTACAGGGCTCGCGCTCACCTTGGGCCTCATGGGCCGGTCGATGAGGAGGCGAAGCTAGGCCGACGGATGTTGGGCTTGCTGGGCCGGCCAACGAGCGGGTCAACGGGCACTGGGCTTCGAGGCGCTCATCCTTCTCACTCGGGCAGGAGGCCGAGTACGAGGCCATGGTGGCGCAGTCATTGGCGGCAAAGAACTCCGGCGAGGCGGCGACATCTGGTGATGGGAAGGCCGCGGAAGAGCAGATCGGGGGCGGGCCTCTCCATTGCTTGTGATGAGGATCCTTGGCGGTGCCGACGCAAGGAGATCGGGCGGCGGCTTGTGAAGCTCCTGTCCATGGCGAGGCAAGGCTGCAGCGGGGGGAGGTTCGGTTCGAGGACGGTGGGATCAATTGGCAAGGTGACGCGACGGCTAGGCGGCGCAGTTCCAGCGGACCTCCAGTGGCCAGCCGGCGAAGGGAGCTCGAGGCGGCGACGATCGGGGCGAGTTGAAGCTCAAGAGGATCTCGGGCTCTCGGGCGGTGACACAACTTCAGGCACGGGCGATGGCTCAGCGCACTCGGGCCTGGGGCTGGTCCGTTTCGGGCCCCGATAGGCCGCGGCGGCTGCGGAGGCTCGCTCGGATAGGTGGCGGGCGCTGGTTGGTGGAGGGCGGCTCGGGTGGCGACGTGGCATCCTCGGATTAGCCGCAGGGATGTGGCAGCGACACCAAGTGGAGGCGGTGGGTTTGACCGGCATGGAAAACGATGGGACCGGCGACTGGCTGCATGGGAGGAGGTTAGGGTAGGTTTAGGGCTAGCTTTTTCTTAGGGATGTCCAAAAATGGACTAGAGGGGGTCTATATATAGCAAGGGGGCTAGGGTTAGGGGGTTCTCATCCATTTTCGGACCGTTCGATCTCGATCGGACGTCCGAAAGCGGAGGGCTAGCTAGGTAGACTAGTGGTCTGTGTGGAGGGGTGTTGGGCTGAGAAGAGAGGAAGGTTTGGCCCGTGACATGATTTTTATAACACTAAAAAACGTCCGATAATCAAGTGATGACGGGGCCACTACGGGCGACCGTTGGGGTACCAAACGAGCTCGGAATGTGACAAAATTTGGTAGGCGGTCTACCTATAATAAAACAAGACTGCATGCCAACTTTCGACCCAATCCGGGAATATTTACATCCACCTTCAAAAACAATATTTTTTTGATGCCGCGGGCGCATGCGTGTGTGGTTGGTCTCGAAAGAGGCAACAGCAAGAACGGAGAGAACCGGCGACTACGAACGGATGCAAGTTTTCGAAAACGGGTGACTTATGCAGATGATGCGAATGATGCGATCATGAATGCGACAACCACACGAATCATAGACGAGAACGGAAATAAAAGGGGAATCTTCTAGAGCATCGGTCCCAGGCTGTTACAACAATTCGCTCTTATTACATGTTGACTGCCGGCTCATTATTTACATAATGACCCGACCCTTGGGGTTACAAGGCGATTCATCAAAAATCTACAACAAAGTGAAGACCCGACAAACCTTTGGCAAGAGGAGACAATGGTTACCTCTATGGCATCAGCATAACTTGTTTCTGCTTCCTCCTGTGGGTAAAAGTTCCGAGTCAAGAGGAGACAATTGTTACCTCTATGGCATCAGCATAACTTGTTTCTGCTTCCTCCTGTGGGTAATGATTGTCAATGAGTTGCATAAAGAGAAGGCCAAGGGAGTCAAGTTCTAGCTATGATTCGTCAAGTTCGAGTAGTTCCGCAGCGGACAATTTCTTCTTACAACCTATGGTACTAGTAGCACGGGTCTTGGTCATCTTCGCTTTCTTTTTGCGAGCAGGGGTGTATTTCTTCTTCCAAAAATCGGATTTTGCCTGCATATGAGTCAAAGAAGGGTTAGAAAGAATATGAGACACAACATTTAGAAATAGTTTGTTCAAGGGATCCTTACCTCTGGAGCCGGGTTGAGAACATAGAACGGCTTCAACCCGGTCTGGGTACATGCAGACTGAGGCTCTCCAATAAGAGACTTCACGATGGAGTTGAGGTCCTTCTCATTCAAAGGGGTCCGATTGAAGCGTATCCGATCGTTCACTTCACCAGAATATTCACACATCAACTTGTCACGCTGGCTCAGCGGGATGATCCTCCAGCTAACCCAGCAATGGATCAAGTCCATGCCGGTTAATCCATTAGCCAGCAGGGCTGAAATCTTTAAGAAAGCCGGAGCATACTTGACACACTCCGCGGCGCTCATCCTTTCAGGAAGCTCAGTCTTGGTATAGAGCCGGGTAGGGCGGTAACCTGACAGCGGATTTTCTCCAGCCGGGGATATGTCTTTGCAGTAAAACCAAGTCCGGTTCAAGTCATTGAGATGGCTGGGCAAGATGGCTGCAGGGAAGGCCATATTTCTCCGCCTTTGGATGGAGATGCCTCCAAGCTCGAGACTCGGCCTAGCTGCCAATTCGGTTTGGCGGTTCAGATAGAAAAAAATCTCTAAAGAGGTCCACTGTGGGTTCTTCCTGTAGATAAGCTTCGCAAAGGACTTGAAACTGACAAAAATTTGAGACAAAGTTGGGGCCAATGTCTTGAGGATGGAGCTTGTAGAAATGCACGACATCCCCGAAGAACTTTGACCCGGGCTGTGAAAAGCCACGGAGAAGATGGTCTATGAACACGACCACTTCCCCCTCTTGAGGTATGGGTTTGACCTCTTTGTCGGGAACCCACCAATGAATGACATCTTGAGCTGGCAGGGCTCCCATGGTCACGAGCTCCTTTAGTGAAGCGTCAGTGACCCAGTCACATGAAGTGGGGGATTTGTCCATGGTGGCGGGTTAAACTCTGTGAGAATGCATAAAGTCGAGGCGGGTTAATGAAAACCTCGCAACAAAAGGAGATAAAACTAAGGCAACAATGACGTTCGGCGAGTCATGTTTGTGTTCTAAGCCACCGTCTGTTATGAGACAAAGGCGAATTAAAATGGTTGTAGGATAAGCCGACAGTACATTGGCGGGTCAAAAAGACAACTAGTGCTGAGAATTTTGCTAAGTGTTGACAAACAGATTCTTTCAACTACAGCAACCATTACAAGATCTACGGGCGAGCATAAAATAAAATCTATTCTGAATCTAAAATGGGTAGCGGAAGAACATGCAGCTCATGTGTGGGCTTCTATTCAGGATCGACCTACGATGGAGTGGGGGATTCATGTTAAAGCGAAGCACCGCATCCGATGGATGATATTTTGAGGCCCGAAAGATTCTCAATTTACCAATCTACAACGGATACTCTGGCGAGGGGTAGCATACATGGAGGAAACACAATGACTTAATGTAAATCTATGAGGGGAAGAATAATGAACCTGACAGGTACGAAGAAGATGGCTGAAGCGTCGGCGAGCTATGGTCTGATCAGGTTGATGCAGCGGCCTTGTCGGAGAAGACAAGGAAGGACTGATGGCGGCGGCGGAGCTTTCGACTGCACAGGCATTGGAGGAACAAGAAGATGGACAGTGGTGGTGGAGAGGAGAAAATAAATGGGACCCCTCCCCCTCCTATTTATGAGATGGGACAGCAACAGTCCACGCGAGAATCAAGGAGACGCAATGATGATGGACCAAGGAAGACACCTTGATTTTCGGGTTGACCATTTTAATGAGATGATCTGTTGTGACATCACATAAACTTTTTTGAACATATCTAAAGTGAACTCATGACGGGTTACAAAGTTTTACTTTCAGGTGAACAAAGGTGTGAGACTTGCCGCCAAATGGTTTTAAGATTGACATGAACAGGTTCCAATCAATTTGGGGCCTAATGTTGGGGATATAACTCCGTGGTATGACCCGCCCAAGAGGAGTCGGGTTATACCTCGCGGCTCATAATCAAAGGCCTTAATCGGGCCAAAAGGATGAAGACAAGCCTAAGAGGCGACTCGTCAGATGGGCTTACATGGAGGCCTAGAGCTGGAAGACGGCACGAGACCCGGGCGCGTGAGCCGCCCGGAAGATGGATTGCCTAGGAAGGCAAGGTGACTTAGAGACAAGAACGGATACTTGGTATAAGCCGGTCCGAACTCTTGTAAGCCTAGGTCCTTGACCTACCTATATAAGGGCGAGCCCCTGTGGCAGCTTAGGTACGAAACAACTCATTGGTAGCTAGGTCAAGCGAACTCGCTCCCTTGTAATCGATACCCCATCAATACAATACAAAGTATGATATAGGATTTTACCTCTTTCCAAGGGGCCGAACCTGGGTAAACCCTTGTCTCTCAAGTTCGATCAACCCCTTCAAGCTCACCGCCTTAGCGATGGCCTCGAACCTAAGTCCTTTCACTAGGACATCTACCGTGACAAAACCACGACATGTCCCTTATGACCTCATCCATCACCAAGGCAAAAAAGATAAGGGCTCAAATCTGACCCTTGATGCAGTCCTATCTTAATTGGGAAGTCATCAGTGTCGCCATCACTTGTTCGAACACTTGTCACAACATTATCATACATGTCCTTGATGAGGGTAATGTACTTTATTGGGACTTTGTGTTTCTCCAAGGCCCACCACATAACATTCCATGGTATCTTATCACAGGCCTTCTCCAAGTCAATGAACACCATATGCAGGTCCTTATTTTGCTCCCTATATCTCTCCATAAGTTGTCGTACCAAGAAAATGGCTTCCATGGTTGACCTCCCAGGCATGAAACCAAACTGATTTTTGGTCATGATTGTCATTCTTCTTAAGCGGTGCTCAATGACTCTCTCTCATACCTTCATTGTATGGCTCATCGGTTTAATTCCACGGTAATTAGTACAACACTGAACATCCCCCTTGTTCTTGAAGACTGGTACTAATATACTCCGTCTCCATTCTTCTAGCATCTTGTTTGCCCGAAAGATGAGGTTGAAAAGTTTGATTAGCCATACTATCGCTATGTCCCCAATACCTCTCCACACCTCAATGGGGATACGATCAGGGCCCATCTCCTTGCCTCCGTTCATCCTCTTTAAAGCCTCCTTGACCTCCGACTCCTAGATCCGTTGCACAAAACGCCTGCTAGTATCATCAAAGGAGTCGGCCAGATCAATGGTAGAGCTCTCACTTCCCCATTGAATAGCTTGTCAAAGTACTCTCGCCATCTATGCTTAATCTCCTCATTCTTCACCAGGAGTTGATCTGCTTCGTCCTTGATGCACTTGATTTGGTCAACATCCCTCGTCTTCCTCTCACAGATCTTGGCCATCTTATAAATGTCCCTTTCGCCTTCCTTCATGTCTAATCTTTTGTAGAGGTCCTCATACAACTGACCCCTTGCTTTACTCACAGCTCGCTTTGCGGCCTTCTTTGCCCTCTTGTACTTCTCTATGTTGTCTGCACT
The DNA here is from genome assembly GCA_022496015.1 of Hordeum marinum. Classification (NCBI taxonomy): domain Eukaryota; kingdom Viridiplantae; phylum Streptophyta; class Magnoliopsida; order Poales; family Poaceae; genus Hordeum; species Hordeum marinum. The sequence continues at coordinate 297,805,423 of CM039675.1, read as the reverse complement.
CCTATCTACATATAGGCGTATGAAACAATTTTTCTTCTCCTTAATTTCCTTATGGACATCATCATTCCACCACCAGGTATCTTTAGCTTCTCTTATACTTCCCCTGGACACTGCAAACTTCTCTGAGGCCACCTTAAGAATGCAAGTCGCCGTCCTCATCCAAATGGTGTCTGCATCACCTCCTTCCTCCCAAGGGCCCTCCTTAATGACCCTCTCCTTGAACGCCTGAGCTACCTCCCCCTTGAGCTTCCACCACTTCATTCTAGTGACTTTGGCACGCTTGTCCCACTGGACACGAAACTAAAAGTGGAGGTCAGCAACCACAAGCTTATGTTGGGGGACAACACTCTCTCCATGTATCACCTTACAGCCTAGGCATGCATGCCTGTCTTATCTTCTTGAGAGGATAAAATCAATCTGGCTAGAGTTTTGCACACTACTGTAAGTCACTAGATGTGATTCTCTCTTCTTAAAGAGTGTATTAGTTACGATCATGTCGTAGGCAAGCGCAAATCCTAATACATCTTCTCCTTCTTGATTCCTGATACCATAGCCAAATCCCCCATGAACGCCTTCAAATCCTGTGTTAGATATGCCCATGTGGCCATTGAGGTCTCCTCCTATGAAGAGCCTCTCGCCAACCGGTACACTCCTAACCAAGTCCTCTAGGCCTTCCCAGAACTCCCTCTTGGTGTTCTCATTGAGGCCTACTTGCAGGGCATACGCGCTGATAACGTTGAGGACCAAGTCCCCAACAACCATCTTGACCAGGATAATCCGGTCCCCACATCTCTTGACGTCTACCACTCCATCCTTGAGGCTCTTGCTGATCAAGATGCCTACTCCATTTATATTAGCAACTGTCCCCATGTACCACAGCTTGAAGCCAGTACCCTCCACCTCCTTCGCCTTCTGTCCCCTGCATTTGGTCTCTTGGACGCAAAGGATAAGTTGGAAAAATTTGAAGTTTGATCGAACCGAGTGCGTACCTTTGAGCCTTTCATTCATTTCGCCAAAATAGTCCTCAACGAGCTTCTCCAGCTCGACCTTTTTGGACGTACCTTCTTTTAGATTTGTTTCGGCCTCAACAGCCTCCTGAGTGCTCTTGTTGGCGACATCCTCCAACGCCTTCTTCTCCTCCTCCCACTTCTCAAATGCCTTTAGTTTGTCCTTTGATTCCTTCGTTTTCCTATTGGCCTCCTTCTAGGCAAATGCCAGATCACGGTCTTTCTTCACCAAGGCCTCCTTCATGGTCTCTATGGAAATGGAAGCCCGTAGCCTCTTAGCAAGCTGAAGATTTTCGCTACGTACATCTGACGAAGTACTTTCAGTCAGATAGGGAAAAAGATCGAACTCAAAGTAGTTGGTAGAGATTTTTTTACCTCCGAGTGTCAGTTTGTCTTGATCCAGATGGGTACTCTTAGTCTTCTCAGCTTTGAGGCTACGACGCAGCTCCTGCACCTCCTTCTCAAGGGTGTTGTAGCGAGACCCGAGCTCGCACATGCCCTGCAATAAACAATCACAAAAACAACACCAACAACATAAGAATATCAGGGATGATGATCAGACGCGACGTTGAACTTAAAAACCATTCGGATTTTTAGACTATAGCCGACTGCTTTAGTCGACGACAACCTCGGGGACTACACCCAGTGGGTGCGCTCAGTGCGCTCCCAATGGAGAACTACAGGTTCTACACCCCGACGGTCAACGTCGAGAGACTATGGTCCATGGACCATCACCGCATCCTCTTCGACAAGTATCTCATCATTTGGATTATATCTTCAGCATCAAGTTCATTCGAATTTTGATACTATCGCCGACTGCTTCAGTCAACGGCAGCCTCGGGGACTACACCCAGTGGGTTCGCTCAATGCGCTCGCACTGGAGAACTACAGGTTCTACACCTCGATGGTCAACGTCGAGACGCTCTGGTCCATGGATCATCACCGCATCCTCTTCGACAAGTATCTCATAATTCGGATTATGTAGGATTGAAAGTAGGTCTAGAGGGGGCCGACTAGACTACTTGACCAATTAAAAATCTACCTTTTCCCAATTTTAAGTGTTGGCAGATTTTAGCATTCATAGCAAGTCAAGTACACCCTACACATGCATGTCTACGAGTATAGCAGCGGAAAGTAAAGACAAGCATGTAAGTAAAGGAAGGGTAGGAAGATCAAACGCAATTGTAGACACGATGTTTTTTCTTGTGGTTCCGATAGGTGGTGCCATCATACGTCCACATTTATGGAGTCATCAACCCACGGAGGGTAACATTCACGAGAGTCCATGGAGGGTTCCACGAAGAAGCAATCTTGACTATACCATGATGGCCTATGTCCATGGAGGACTAGCCAAACTCAAGGTAGATCTTCATGAAGTAGGCGATCTCCTTGCCCTTACAAACTTCTTGGTTCACTCCACAACACAAAGTAGGAGGCTCCCAAGCGACACCTAACCAATCTAGGAGGCACCACCCTACAGAAGGTAATAGGCTCGATAATGTCGATGTACTCCTTGCTCTTGTGCTTGAAGATGATAGACTCCTCAACGCACAATCACTCTCTCACAGATTTGGCTTTGGTGGAAGAGATTGATTTTGTGGAAAGAAACTTGGGGAGGCTAGAGATCAAAATTCATATGGTTGGAATGGAATGGCATGATCTCAACACATGAGTAGGTAGCTCTCTCAGAAAATCTGTTGGTATGAGTGGGATCTGTTCTGAGTGCTTCTTTTTTGAGTGGGTGGTGGTGGAGGGGTATATATAGGCATCTCCAAAAATCCAACCGTTACACCTAATAAGTTAGACTTGGTGACACCAATGTGTTAATCTTGGTGGTAGGTGGTACCGAGTTGGCTCAAAGGTACCAAATTTTGAATCTCGGTGAGACCGATATATAAAACTCGGTTGCACCGATAAGGTGACCAATGGTCAGATTGCCAAACTCGATGACACCGATTCAACAAACTTGGTGGTACCAATTTTGTGAATTTGCGTAACAGGAAGTTGGCAACCCAAACTTGGTGGCACCGAAGCAGAATCGGTTGCACCGAATGGCTAGGGTTTGGCTGAGTTTGTCTGAGGCTGAGAATCAGTGGCACCAAGTGGAAAGTGTTTGTTGCACCAATTTTGGATATTTGGATTTGGACAAACTTTTGTGGAAGAGCTTATGGGTGTATGTGGTGACTATCACTTGTGCACGTATGAGCATTTTTTCACCAATAGTACCTTACCCCCTTTTGATAGTATTGGCTTTCCTATGGACTCAAAGGGATTTCTCACAAAGTAAAATGTAGAGTCCTCTTGCTTGAAGCTTTGCCAAACTATTTCCTTGCATCTTGGGGTATTCCAGAATCCTTTTGCCAACCCATCATTGAACTTTTCCTGAAACATGCTTAGTGGAAACATTAGTTCAATGACATATACGTTGTTATTAATTACCAAAACCACCATGGGAGCAAATGTGCTTTCAATCTCCCCCTTTTTTGTAATTGATGACAACATATAGATCAAAGCTTCGACATATGATATAATCAATGAATATAATCGTCACTTTGAGAAGTATGTGATAAGCAAGAGCTCCCCCTAAATTTTTGTATTATTTTCAACTTTGCGTTTGAATGCAAATGCACAATCGATTAGGTACATGGGGCACTTCTTCCATGTCACATACAACTTGGTGGTGTGCGAGACTAATACGAGTTAATATCATAGCACAAGACATCAAGCAAAGTGAATGATCATCACATAACCATCAAAACGATAGGAAATAGTAGCAACACACATTAAAGTGTATGATCAAAAACAAATAAACTTTTCTTCGTGGCAAGCAACCAAAAGACCAAATGTTTTTAAAACATCGATAAAATCAAAGGCTCTCTCACTCGAAGCCTAAAGATCTATGTACAACTTCTCCCCCTTTGGCAACAAGTTACAAAAAAGATCAAAGAGATATAGCTAATCGTCCTTCTACGGCCGATCTCCTCCAGTGGTCGATGTCGGAGTCGAGAGAACTACGTTGGCAAAGACCTCTGCTGATGTCGTGGACGGAGTTGGAGTAGCAACTGGTGACACTGGAGGAGCTGATGGAGCTGAAGTCATTGTAGCTGGAGCAAATGGTGAAGGTATTGTCTCTGGAGCTGGCACTGTAGGTGTCCTAGCATGTGTCCTGAACTGGGCAGTCGTCCTCACAGGTGCACAATCCTCATCACTAGAAGAAGACTCAGACTTTGAAGAGGTGCGATGGATAGGAGCTTCATCTACTTCCTTCTTGAGCTCGTTCACGGTCTTGGTCAGCCCATCCACCTTGTCATTGAGGGTCTTGAATCTATCCTCAAAGATGTTCACAAGGCTCTTCTGATCGTCCAGTATGCTTTTGATATCCTTCTGCATGGCCATGACTGTAGAGATCAAGAGATCCATCTACCCGTTCTTGGATCTAGTGACTTGAGCACTAGTGGCTCTAGCTGCCTTTGGCTCTGCCCGAGCTGCAGCTGATGTAGGATGGTCTGGGTCCATCACCACAACGTTGTCCTTGAAATCTGGCTATAGGGGAAAGTGGGGTATATCCAGAGCAAAGATGTGCTTCTCAAGCTTGGAGTTGATGAGCATCTGAATGTAGGGAGCATAGCAGCATGAGCGCTTCTGATCAGCAGCAACCCTCTTCATTGTCTCCACTGTCAGATCCATCACTCTAAATCTCTCGTGTTGGTCAATATGAATCAGCAGGTTGATGGAGTAGCCTCGGATCATCTTCTCGTCACCTGACTTGGGCATCAAGGTATGCCTCAATATAGTGTTGATGGTGCGGAGACCTGCCTGGAGGTGATAGATGGATCCTAGCTTCTAGGAGTGAAGCTGTGCAATAGGGATGGCATTATACATGTCCTTCATGGCATGTAGCTTGCCTTGGACTCTGAGTATACGCATATATCTCCATCTTGTGCCTCTGGGACTCCTAAGATGGCATCCCATTTGAAAGGATCGATATGGTTGACTAGAGGGGGTGAATAGGAAACTAACACTTTTTAACTTTTCCTTATCAATTTAGGCTTAGCATCAAATAAGTTGGCTAGATGTGCAACTAGGTGAGGAATCTATGTGATGCTGAACACAACAAGCACACAAGAAAGCAAGGGATACAACATAATAATAGCTTGCAAGAAGTAAAGGTAAGAGATAACAAAAAGTGGAGCCGGTGGACACGAGGATGTGTTACCGGAGTTCCTTCCCTGTGAGGAAGTATGTCTCCATTGGAGTGGTGTGGAGGCACAATGCTCCCCAAGAAGCCACTAGGGCCACCGTATTCTCCTCACACCCTCACACAATGCGACATTTCGTGATTCCACTATTGGTGCCGTTGAAGGTGGCGACCGAAGCTTTACAAGCAAGGTTGGGGCTATCTCCACAAGTTAATTGTAGGCTCCCAACGACACCACGAAGCTTCACGATAATGGAATGTGTCTCCGAGGTGACCTCAACCATCTAGGGTGCTAGAACACCCAAGAGTAACAAGATACGCAAGGGATTAGTGGGGGGAATCAAATTTCTCTTGGTGGAAGTGTAGATCAGGGCCTCCTCAACCAATCCCTAGGAAATCAACAAGTTTGATTGGCTGCGGAGAGAGATCGGGCTAAAATGGAGCTTTGAGCAACAATGGAGCTTGGGGAAGGAAGAGGAAGTCTTCTTGGAGAAGAATACCTCCTTTTTATAGTGGGGGATAAGATCCAACCGTTATCCCCACTCTTAGCCCCGTGCGTCGTGGTACTACCACATATGACCATGGTACTACTGCAAGGTCTTGCGGTACTACCGCTGCAACATGCGGTACTACCGCTTGCATGGAAGTGTCAGACACAGGACGATTGCACTAGGCAACTAGCGGTAGAACCGCCGGAGCGGTACTATCACAAGCCCATGCAGTACTACCACATGGTCGGTAGTGACAGGCACTAGAGATGCACAGAAGTAAAAAATTACTTCCGTGCCTACCTCTGCCGAGGGCAAAGCTGCAAAAAAGTTTGGCACAGTAGTACCGGAGCTGCATCATGGTACTACCGCAGGAGGGCGGATGTAAAAAATTACATCCGCGCCTACTCCAGCAGGCGCACGTACTAGGGCAGGGGACAGCGGTGCTACCGCTCCACTAAGCGGTACTACAACAGGCTCTTGTGATAGTACCGCTCCCATGAGCGGTACTACCACTGGCCACTGAAAGCAAGCACCCCCGCATGCTTCACTTTGCACAGACAAGGAGAATGAGCTGGAGCTCCATTGAAGCAATGGAAAGGTGGTGCAATAGAATAGGTGTGTACGTGTTGATTCCACCCAAACCTTTCCGAAGTGGACCCCCTCTTAATAGTACGTCTTTCCTACGACTCAAATCCACTAAAAGGAAACATAGAGAACAACCGTCTTCGGTAAGCTCCGAGGGGCACCAAATCGTCTTGTGCCTAGACATGAGATATATGAAATGCTCAATGCACATGATTAGTCCGCAAGGGCATTGTCATCAATCACCAACACCACTTAAGGAGAAATATGCCCTTACAATCTCCCCCTTTTCGGTGGATTGATGACAATACAGGATTTGCATATAAAGATATAAACTGAGCATATGCAAACCCAAGATCCATAAAATATAGACAGGCTCCCCCTAGATGTGTACATTCTATAGATATGCTTTGGACTACAAAGCACACACACTAGGATCAACACTCCCCCTATATTTTATAAACAAGGCAATCCTAGTAACAGAATGAATAAGACTAAGTACGGAAACAAGGCATAGAATGTGAGAATGAAGATAAGGGTACATAAGGGATAGACTCACAAGCTACGAATCATGTTGGACAATAATGAGATAAGAGTGATAGCATATGTCTCACACCACATGATAGAAGAAGTCTCCTGGTCTCACACACAAACGACATAAACCAAAGTTTAACGAAAGCAAAGAGACGATGAAAAATGCAAACACTCACAAATCCTACACTCTCTCCCCCTTTGGCATCGAGACGCCAAAAAGGCAGAGAGGACGCCTAACACACATGTGGTAGCTCCCATGCAGACAGATCAGTCATCAAGCTCCTCCTCTGATGCAGCTGGAATGGACTCCTCATCTGAATCAGCCCACTAGAACTTCTGCTTCACCATCCAAGTAGCCTGAGGAGTAATGTCCTTCTCAGACCCACACGAGATGGTCTCGCCAAGCTTCCTCAAAATTCGCTTGTCATGCTGGCGACTCTCCTTCTGAGCAACGTGAGTCTGATACTATCCCTTGGCCTGCATGCAGAATAGAGCCTTCATCCTGTGTGAAAGCTTCTTGGCCCATGATGGCTCAGAAGACGGTGGCACATACATCTCTGAACTGTCATCTTCCTCCTCTTTGATCTCATCCTCGTCAACCTCCATACGAGCAGGTGCTGGCTTCGTGGTAGTGTTAGCCCACTTGTCCTACTGATGCAGCCGAATGGGCTCATGAAGAAACAAGTGATCCTCAAGGTTCACACCTGGAAGGTCTTCTCCCAAGTTGTACCAATAAATAGGAATAGGTAGGGCCCATAAATGGGGACCTTATGGTTGAACAAAGCAGTCCAAAGCTCAGTCCACATAATGTGAGAAACATCAAGGGGGGTAATACTTTTAGTTCGTCCTTTCTCACAGAGTGGCAACATATCCACCAGATAGGAGTGCACCTTGTCCTTGTCTCCCATGCGAGAAACATAGTGTTGTGGAAGATCCGGTCCATGACATCAAGGAATGGGCTGAGCACAGAAACTTGCTCACTAGAGGGTAAAGTCTTTAGAATATAGTAGGGCAGGAGCTTTGCCTTGCGTGCAGGCTGGGGGTTGCCGTGAGGGTGCAAACCAATGGGCTCCTTAAGCCCCTCATCACGAACATGCAACAGATCCATGAAATCCTTCCAATTAGCAGACAACCTCTCTCCGTTGGTCATCCACGTCATGGTCCGTTGCACAATAGAGTGGAAATGGACAGAAGCAAAGAACTGACCCACAATCTCGGGATCAAAGTCAAGATGGAACGAGATGATGTCCTCGATAGCAAACTGCTCCACCATACCGAGAGTCTCGCCAAAGTATGTCTGGTTCTTATTCATATGAGCCAAGTCAATCCATTGGACCGGAACATAGAGATTCTTCTTGCCCTTGATCACATCGATATGAATGAGATTATGTTGATTGGTCCAGAACAAGTCATTTCCCTTGGAGTGTTCTCTAGGTTTGATACAGGGGTCAATCAACCGACAAGACAGAAACTCAGCTTGAGGCATGTCTTCCCAATTGTCAATAGGCTCCTTGATCTTAGAAGCGATCCTCATAAAATGGCGTGGCGGGGCATTGGACCCCTCAGGAGCATCTAGATTGTGAAGACACTTTGAACTAGTGCCATGAGAAGGATTCGAGCATCTTGGACCAGAACCGGAATCGGAGCCACCACCTATGACACACAATGCAAACACAAGAGACGAACGAAAAATGAGTCAATGAAAAGACAAAAGCAGACATGAAAACAATATAGAGGTGAGAATGTACAGGACAAAATGAGGCAGCTTTTGATCGAGCGGTAGTACCGGAGGTTCGTGCAGAAGTAAAAAATAACTACCGCTCCGGACGTGGTAGCACCGCTATGAGCGGTAGTACCGGGGCAGGAGCGGAAGTAAAAATTTACTACCGCCCGACGAGCGGTAGTACCTCACCGGGTGCGGTAGTACCGCACGGGGCAGATTTACATGAACACGGATCTAAAAACCAGATCAGTACTACCATGGATCAAAATCTATCATGTTGTATCCTATCAATAAGCACTTCTACCGCACACACACTCTCAAAACATCCGGTCATGCATAGATTTAGCCAAAAATCACTAGACCAACTCATATTTCCCCTAAACCTAGATTCAGAAATAGAGAAGCAAAAAGAGGAGAGATCGGGGAAATACCAGGGTCCATGGCAAGAGGACGAGGTGGGGAACGATCCCACCGGTGGGAATGAAAGGAGAGTTGCCAGAGACGAAGATCTGCGAGGTCCTTCGGCGCCGGTTGTGAGGAGGAGAGAGAGAAACGTGAGGGGAAGAGATAATGGGTATGGGGGATTTTGAACCCCCCCGTCGGCTCTTAACCCCCACGCAGACTCGACAACATGGTAGTACCGCAGGTCATTGTGGAGGTACCGATCAATGAGCGGAAGTAATTTTTTACTTCCGTGCGAGAAGCGGTAGTACCGCTCCGGGAGCGGAAGTAATTTTTTACTTCCGTGTTTTGGGGCGGTAGTACTGTGCCGGTGACGCACCTGTGCAAGCACAAAGGCAGTCCAACTCCAGCGGTAGTATCATGGATTACCACGATAGTGCCATTCTGCCCACAAAATGCATGATTTCAGAGAGAAATGAGAAGAGAAAAAACTATTTCGCACAAAACTAGAGACATAAGAAGACAAAGATGCAAGTCAAAACAAGAGCATGGTGGTCAGAGTAGAAATGGTAAATTAGGACCAAACAATGAACCACTACCTCGCATGAAGAGAGGGCAATGTCCCTAGATCCACCTATGTTTGAGTCAAATGGTATGGCACCGCGAAGAATTATCCTTGGGCCCATGACCAAGACTCGTCTTGTGAAGCACAGTAACCATGAGAAAAATGGCGGATGTGAAATACTTTCATTAGTTTATGCATAATAAGGGGAGGGATAGTTCATTGAGAGAACTAGACTCCCCCTAAATCCATGCCTACACCTAGACAAGACATAATGATGAGTGTGGTGAGGTGTGCACTAAGTCAATCCACATTGCTTGAATCAATGATATTTAGCTCATGCCTTAACTCACGAAATCTTGCTTCATCCAATGGCTTCATAAATATATCTGCAAGTTGTTCATTAGTGCTCAGATGGATAAGATTGTGTCTCCTCGCTTGACGTGTTCTCGGAGGAAGTGATGACGAATATCAATATGCTTCGTCTTGCAATGTTGAACCGGGTTGCTAGAGATCATAATAGCACTTTCATTATGACAGTAAAGAGGCACTTTGTCACAATTGACCCCATAATACTTTAAAGTTTGCCTCATCCAAAGAATTTGTGCACATCAACTGGCAGCAGCTACATACTTGGCCTCGGTGGACGAGAGAGAAACATAGTTTTGTTTCTTTGAAGACCAACTTACCAAAGACCGACCAAGAAATTGGCAGCCTCCAGAAGTGGATTTTCTATCCACACGATCTCCCGCCGAATCCGAGTTAGTATATCCAACAATATCAAATGAAGGCCCCTTGGGATACCATAAGCCAAAGTTTGGAGTATGAGCCAAATATCGAAAGATTCGCTTGACAGCCACATGGTGACTCTCCTTAGGTAAGGATTGAAATCGTTCACAAATACCCACACTTAACATGATATTCGGTCTAGATGCACAAAGGTAAGCAAGGATCCAATCATGGAGTGATATACCTTTTGATCGACAGCTTTACCATTGGGATCACTATCAAGATGGCATTTGAGTGGCATGGGAGTGTTGGCGTTGGGAGGATTGAGCTCATCCATCTTGAACCTCTTGAGCATGTCTTGAGCGTATTTAGCTTGATTGATGACGGTACCTTGAATTTGTTGCTTGACTTCGAAACTAAGGAAGAACTTCAACTCTCCCATAATAGACATCTCAAACTTATTTGTCATCAAAGTGGTAAATTCTTCACTAAAAGCTTTGTTAGGAGAACTGAATATAATATCATCAACATATAGTTGGCATATGAACAAGTTCCCGTTGACCCTCTTCATAAAAAGAGTGGGATCGATTTTCCCAGTTTCAAACCCATGGTCTTGCAACATCTCGGTAAGGTGCTCATACCACATGCATGGGGCTTTCTTAAGGCCATATAGAGCCTTATAGAGAATGTATACATGATTGGGGAACTTGGGATCCTCTAACCCCGAGGGTTGCTTGACATATACCAACTCCTTAAAAGGGCCATTAAGAAAAGCACTCTTGACATCCATTTGATATAATTTAAAGTTATGATGAGGAGCATATGCAAACAATATGCGAATAGATTCAAGGCGAGCAGGAGCAAAGGTTTCACCATAGTCGATACCCTCGACTTGGGAGTAGCCATCTGCCACCAATCTTGCCTTGTTGCGAATGAGGATACCGTTCGCATCTTGCTTATTTTTGAAGATCAATTTAGTTCCAATAACATTGTGGTTCTCCTGAGGTCTTGGCACCAATTGCCATACTTGGTTGCGCTCGAAGTTGTTGAGTTCATCGTGCATAGCTTCAACCCACTCCATATCCTTGAGCGCATCTTGTACCTTAAGGGGCTCAATGCAATAAAAAACGCATGATGTTCACAAAAGTTTGTTAATTGTTTACGAGTGGTTACCCATTTTTGCAAGTCACCATAGACGTTTTCCAGGAAATGTTGTCTAAGTTTGAGCTTGGCAGCATTCTTGGCAGCTCGTCTCTCTAAGATTTCCTTCATGGAAGGTTGAGGGACAACATTCTGAGAGTCATCTTCTTGATGATCTTGAGTGCCTTCGTGAGCTTGCTCTTGATCTTGAAGAAGATCTTGATCTTGATCTTGGTCAAACACGTGAACTTGATCTTCGGCATCATTTGGTGAAACACCATCATCAGTAGATTGATCTTGCCCTTGATCTTGTCCATGTGGTAGAGGACCTTCATTTTGTTCTTCGAAAGCGTGTGGGTATTGCGTCGGTGATGGTTCTACTTGAGTGGAACATTGTGCTTCTCCTTCGGCCACAAGGGGTTCCTCAATGGGTAGGAAGTATCCCACACCCATTCTTCTTATGGCTTGGGGAGGAATTTCATCACCTACATCACAAAGACCACTTTGCTCCACTTGGGAGCCATTATTTTCATCAAACTCTACATTACTCGTCTCCTCAATGAGTCCCGTGGACTTGTTGAGGACACCATAAGCATGAGAGTTTGCAGCATAACCAACAAATTTAGACAAACGAGCACCTTTCTTGAGAATGAAACACTTACGACCAAACACCCGGAAGTATTTGAGGTTGGGCTTGTTCCCGGTAAGGATCTCATAAGGAGTCTTGTTCAAGACTTTGCGGAGATAGAGCCGATTTGATGCATCACACGCCGTGTTGATTGCTTCAGCCCGAAAGTTGTACGGAGATTTAAACTCTGCCATCATGGTTCTTGCCGCATCCGTCAACGTCCGGTTCTTCCTCTCCACAACACCGTTTTGTTGAGGGGTGTAAGGTGTTGGTGATTTATCCCTTCATCACTGAGAAACTCATTTAGGGTGTAGTTCTTGAACTCAATGTCGTTGTCACTTCTGATCATCAAAATCTTTGCATTATGTTGACGTTGGACTTTGCTTGCAAAGTCGATGATGGTCTGTTGGGTCTCACTCTTCCTCTTGAAGAAATATACCCAAGTATATCTCGAGTAATCATCCAAAATCACCAAGCAATATCTTCTTCCACCAAGACTGTCAAAAGATGGAGGCCTGAAGAGAACCATGTGAAGGAGCTCTTCCTCTTTGAGTAGATTGTTGTACTCGGATGATGAGCCTTTTCATGTAGCTTTCCTTCGATACAAGCACTGCAAGCCTGATGTTTGGCAAAACTCACGTTTGTTAGTCCAAGAATGTGATCCCCTTTGAGGAGACTTTGCAAAGATCTCATATTGACATGGGCTAGTCGGCGATGCCAAAGCCATCCCACATCAACTTTAGCCATTAGACATGTCGCGGTCTTAGTGGGTCGCTCAGAGAAGTTAATCACATAGAGACCATTTTCGACATGTCCAACAAAGGCTACTTTAAGAGTCTTGCTCAACAAAAGGGTCACATAATCAATGCCAAAGAAAGTACTAAAACCCATGATTGCAAGTTGACAAACGGAAAGTAAATTGTATGCAAGGGTCTCAACAAAGCATGACTCTCTCAATAGTTAAAGTTGGAGACATAACCACCTTACCAAGACCCAATACCTTTGAGATTGCATCATCTCCAAATGAGACTTGGGTGGCCATAGATTCATCGGGTTGAACACCCACCACCAACTCCTTGCTTTTGGTCATATGATTTGTTGCTCCGCTATCGAGCAACCATGAGACTCCCCTAGAAGCAAAGTCCTACAAGAGATCAATGATTGGTTTTAGGTACCCATTCTTTAATGGGTCCTTTAATGTTAGCAACAAGTGTCTTAGCAACCCAAATACACCATTCAATGTACTCATAAGAAGAACCAACATATTTGGCATAAACATGCACATCACTAGCAGGACACAAAACATAAGAGGGGTTAAAGTCGCCGGTCTTGTTGGGGTGGGTGCTCTTTCCCTTCTTGGCATTACCAACCACAAATTTGTCTTTCTTCTTATCATGAGGACCATATCCTGTTCTTACAAAGGTTTCCTTGAGCGGTGGAATTTCCTTGGTGTTCACCATCTTCTTCTTCTTGCTTTTGGGTGCAAACCCAACTCCTTATTTTGTCACAACTCCCTTGTGATTTCTCAAGAGATCATTGAGCGTCTTCTCACCTTGGATACACATCACCAAGCCCTTTTCAAGCTGCTCTTTTTGCTTATCATTTTCCTCCACAAGATGTGCATGATCACAACATGGGTTAGTAGCAGATGCATTATAAATTAGAACAAAAGGTGGACACATGGCAATTTCCTTAGTGAGATTTACTTGGAGTTGATCATGCGACTCCTTAAGAGAGGAATGAACACACTTAAATGCCTTGTGATCATTGTCAAGTGTGTCAAGTTCAACCTTGAGTCAATCATGGCCAACTCCAAGTGCAACCTTTTCAGACTTGAGCACACGGTTAAGAACAATAGCATGATCATAATATTTACATAATTTAGCAAGGTCATCATTTTGTGTCTCCTCAAGAGTCATACGAAGACCTCGCTCTTCCTCAAGAGCAATAGATAGATACCCTATCTCATCGGTATAATCACGACTATGGCCTCTCAAGTCCTCAAGAAATTCTTCTTGAGACTCGATAGTGTAATGGGCCTCACCAAGTTGTTCCAAGAGAGCAACGAAGTGCTTCTTGGACTCTCCCTTGAGTTTACACACGAATTTGTCAAACTCATTTTTATCCTCTTTCGCCTCCTCATGTTCATCCACACATTCTAAAGATGGAGTGGAAGAAATAGAAGTCTTAATGTTTGAGGTTTTGGCGTTGGAGGTTACCTTGGTGATACCTTTAGCCATGAGGCACCTCGCGATGATGTTCTCATTGGGGGCGTCGAAGAGTGACACCTTTGTTGGGGTAGAGGAAGCAATTGCCATAGATGCCATTGCCATTCCTTCACCGCTTATGTCTTCATCATCAACATCATCATCAGAGGCATACTCTTCTTGAGACACCAATACTTTGTGAGGAGAATTCTTGGTGAAGTTGGTTTTGTTGGGGAAGGACTTGGCCTTATCTTTGCGAATGAGCTTGCCACCATTGTCTTCCCTCTTCTCATATGGGCAATCCACCATAAAGTGACTCACATTACCATAGTTGTAGCATGTTCTCACATGTTGCTTTCCCTTTGATCCATTTGAGTTATTCTTGGAGAAGTTGGGCCTTGTGTTTCTCTTGTTGCCCCAAATTTGTCTGGACGCAAGAGCCATGTGCTCATGATAAGCATATTTGGTGTCCTTGGGGCAACCCTCTTCTTCTTCTTCCTCTTGACTGACCTTGGACATCAAAGCAAGGTTGGGTGAGGATTTCTTTGACCGTTGCACGTGAGCGAGAGCATTGCCAGCTATCGTGTTCAGAATGTTCATTGCAATAAATTCATCCAACACATCACCAGAAGACAAGGTGTGAAAATCCGGCCTTTGACGGATGACAGTGGACATGGCCTTGTTGTAGGGCATGATGGCCTTCACTTATGCTTGATCCAAGTATCATCCACATCCTTGCTGCCATTATCCTTGAGGGAAACGGCGAGAGCGGTCACCCTTCTATAGAGCTCACACGGTTCCTCATCCTCTATCATCACAAACTCATCTAACTGATCAAGGACAACTTCATAGTTTGACCGTTGAATGCTTACTGCCCTTGTACATGGAGATAATGTGTTCCCAACACTCTTTAGCAACAGTGAAGGGTCGCAGGTGAGGTAGATGTTCAGTAGGAATAGCAGCTTGGAGTATGAACAAGGCAGAAGAATTTAGCTTTTTACCCGTTTGTTCTCTTGGAGTAAGATTGGATGGATCATGAGGATAGTATCCTTATTCAATGAGTCTCATGAGATGAATTGAGTTGTGATCTAAATGAGACTTGATACTGAAAACCCAGTTAGCAAAATCATTCGTAACAAGTTTAGGAGGAGGACCGTGATTAACTATATGAGGTGGGTGCACCGGTCCTCCATAGACCATGGGAGGGGGGATTGGGGCAAAGCTCCCCGACCCATTAACTCCTTGAGAACGATTATCCTTGTCAACACTAGCCCCCTCCTTACCGGAGTTGACATCCGATGACGAGTTAGTGGTTTAACCACTTGCATCGCATCGGTAGAAACTTTAAGAGTACTAAGGAAATCTTTGAACATGGGTTGAACCTCGGTCTCCATGGAGGATTTGAGTAAGGACAAGGCCTCATTCAAATCCTCGTGTGAAACCGTGTTCACTCCCACAGCCTCGGGAAGTTCTCCCACATGCTCCTCTTCGCCAGCCATACTCTTCGGGTGGTGAAACCCTTAATACAGAGACGTGGCTCTGATACCAATTGAAAGGATCGATATGGTTGACTAGAGGGGGGTGAATAGGCAACTAAATTTTTTTAACTTTTCCTTCATAATTTAGGCTTAGCATCAAATAAGTTGGCTAGATGTGTGTCATGCCTAAGATGAGATCCTATCCTTATTTCGGCACAAGGGCCTCGACAGGGATAGAAGCGCATCTCATCGTGTTGCAAGAATGGATATTATTAAAAGTACATGTACAAAAGAGATGAGTATATGGAATTGGCTTACACTCGCCACAGGCTACATCAATATCACATCAATACAACAACATAGTCAAATATCATACAGAAGAGAAGGGTCTGACTACGGACGAAATCAGACGATAAAATGACATCCATCCTTGCTATCCCAGGCTGCCGCTTGGAACCAATCCTAGATTGATGATGATGAATAAGAACAAGAATAACTCCAAATCATACAAGCATCGCTCTCACATCAAAGCATCGCATTACCTGTACCTACAACTATTGTTGTAGTAATCTGTGAGCCACAGGGACTCAGCAATCTCATTTCCAAGGGTCTGGTTGAGGTATGGTTAAGTGGTGAGGCTGCAGCAAGCAACTAAGCATTTATTTGAGTAGCTAACTTACGACACAAAAAGTAAAGTATGGTGGTCTACGCATAACGAACGTGAACTAGTAATGATCACTAACTAATCCCGAACACCTATTTACGTCAAACATAACCCCACCGTGTTCTCTCTCAGATAAGGGCTCACGAGAAGAGGCAGTCATGGTTACACACATAGTTGGTGTATTTTATTAGAGTTTACTTCCAGTTTGCTATGACCGGGTGTTACACAAAGTTTCCAAGTTTGCCACATAACAGCGGACATGACTTTCTGTAAGATTTAATCCTATAGGGGTGCTCCAACTCATCCATCACAAATTAACCACACGCAGCGAGAATAACCTCGACCACGGATCTCGTGTTCTTCCTAGGCAATTCCACAAGAAATCTGCCACCTCGAGATAGCCCGAAGAAAATTAGAATTCCTCACTCAAGACGTTCGAGAAAGGTAAAACAAATCCATCAAGGCCGCCCGACGTGCCGACAATCCCGATAGGAGCCGCGTATCTCGTTCTCACGACACGACAGATGAGCTACGCATACAGTGGCCTGATAGAAATCTCCCGAGTTGCCCCGGGTTGGCCCTACACATTGCTCTATTTTGGACCAACACTCGTGAGGAGCACTAGCCCGGGGGTTGATTAATTATCCGCGGGTGCCGACGGGTCCCTATGGAATTTATTAGTTATTAGGCAAATGTAGTACCAATGTTGGGCCTTGACGGATAAGTTTTATCCCAAAACGAAAATCAAGGGGGTCCCCATAACAACCCGAGCATGTTAGGAGCGCTCATTTATGGAACATAACACTGGTTCACAAGTAACTAGGGCGGCAAGAGTGGAACAAAACACTGAGCAAAAGGACAAGCTTTCCACCCATTTCCAAGTGTATAAGTGCATTAATTTAAATAGCAATAATATTGTGATAAAAAAGAACGTCCATGTTGTCACATGGAAGCAATTGCACCTGCAGCTAGAACGCTATAAGAAGGGCTGAGCAAGCGGTAACATAGCCAAACATGGGTTTGTTGGTATGTGGAGGGGGTTAGAGGCTTATCATGGCAATGTTGGGAGGCTTGACAAACAAGTGGTAGGTAGCATGACATAGCGATAGAAAACGAGACATCTAGCATGGCAATAATAGTAGTGGTATCCAGGGAAATGTGTCATCTTGCTTGAGACCCCGCTCGGAACATGAACGAGCCCATGAAGACAATCCAACGTAGTTGAACGAATCCTCACACTCTGAACGCTTTCGGAACTCTATCGAGAAGAAGCAATCTGGAACAAACAATCAACACACGATACACCACAACATATGCATGACATGATGTGTAGAAAATATGATGCATGTCCGGTTTAGTATGCAACGCATGGCATGGCATGGCAAGAACAACAAACAACTACTACATATTAAGTGAAGTTCAATATGCAGCGAGTTGCATATTGACGAAACTCCAGGTTCGAATTATTTAGTTCACTCTCATTTAGGTACTCATCTATATTAATGTTGTTTAACATGGCAAGAGGTTAAGCATGAACAACTATATCATCTAGGCATTTGAAATGGGGCTAGAAGCAACTTATAGCATTTCCGAAACATCCCCATAGGCATAATATGAATTTGGTCCAGATCTGTACTAAAAATGTTTTATATTTATTAAACATGAAAATAAAGTGTGGCATGAGATTCTACATGTTTTTCTAGTCAAGTTACATATATAAAACATTTGCATCGGACCTACGGTTTAAAAGTTATTAAATAAATCATTTTAGCATGGAAATTATGCAAATTAAATGAAAACAGCAGGTTAACCATTTTAAACATATGTGAGAGTCAGAAATTGCGAATCTACACGAAATTCTAGTCAAGTTTCATATATAAAGTTTTTCCATATGTTGCCCGGTTCTCGAGTTATTAAATGCATAAAATTCGAGGTCTAATTTGCAATTTTACAATTCACTAGATAAATAGCAAAATTCGCAGCAGGGAAAAACCCCTCCACGGGCCAAATCTGAACATGGGCCTAAACAAGGGCATGGGCGATGGATAGCTAAACGACGCACGGGGCGAGGAATATGGGCGGCTCACCTCCGTGGCCATGGGCCGGCGAGTGGGCTGCGGAAGTTGGGCCGAAGGGGAGGCGGACTGGGTCGGCCCACCCGCGGGTCAACGGGCGAGCGGGTGCCTCCGCCCCCCGATCCCGAAAGGGGCGAGGGCTTGGCGGCGGCGCTCCTGCAACACCGGTGACGAGGCAGGCAAGGGGCGATGGCGCAAGCCGGCGACAGAAACGGGCAGATCCGGCCTTGGGGCGGCCCCGTTCCCGGCGGCGACGAGCTCAGTGGGCATTCACGGGTGGCGGCATGGCGGAACTCCATGGGGCGGCAAGGGTGGCAACCCTGCAATTGGGAAGACAGGAAGCAGGGGGCAATGGCGACGGCTCCGTCCTAGCGGCGGGGCGACCCGGATGCCAGTGATGGCGGCTCCAATGGGGTTGGCGCGGGCGAGGTCCTAGTGGCAGGGGCGAGCTCGGGCGACTGAGGCTCGGGCGGCAGCGCTTGTTCGGGCCCAGATGGGCTCAAGCGGGCTATGCGATGGGCTTTGTCAGGCCCTACATGGTGGAGGGAAGAGGCTGGCGGCTGGGTGGCGGCTGAGGGGACAACCTCCCTAGAATTTAGGGATTAGGTCTAGGTGGGTCTATATATAGCATTTAGGGGCTAGGGTTAGCAGTTTTTGCTGGGCTGTGTAGAGGGGGTTTGAGGGTATGAGAGGGGGGCTAGCAGGGTTGTGCTGGGCTGTGTAGAGGGGGTTTGAGGGTATGAGAGGGAATGGTGGCCCATGACATGAGTTTTCCAAACACCGAAAAATGTCCGAAAATAAACCGATGACCGCACTACTACGGTTGACCGTTCGGGTATCAAACCAACTCAGAATGCGACAAAATTTGGAAGGCGGCCTACCTACACTATAATAAGACAGCACGCCAACTCTCGACCCAATCCGGGAATATTTTTGGCGCGCCTTTTAAAACACCTTTTAACGATGTTGTGGTCGCGTGCATGTGTGGTTGGTCTCGAAACGGGCAATGGCAAGAATGGAGAGAACCGGCGACTACGAACAGATGCAAGTTCTCGAAAACGAGTGACGGTGCTATGCATATGATGCGAATGATGCGATGATGAATGCAACAACTAGACAAAACAGAGACGAGAATGGAAAAAAGGGGAATCTTCTGGAGCGTCTGTCTCGGGCTATTACAACTCTCCTCCACTACACAAGGATCTCATCTCGAGATATAAGAACGAGAAGGGGAAGGGAAAGAGCAAGAGGGAAGCAAGAGGTAAAACTTAGTTGCTTATTTGACAATGAGTGAAAACAATGAATCTTGAAGGATGCAAAGAGATGAAGAATGACATGAGGAACAAGCAAGAATTCACAAGAAATTTTGGCAGCACTTCGGTAGGATAGAGGGGCATAATCTGATATGATGGAAACAAATTGAAAGAGAGGCACCAAACTTCGGTTGGATTAGAATCAAAACTTCATAAGATGGAAGGATCATGAAAGATTTCACAGCACTCCTGTTAGTGCATCTAGTGCCCCTTAGTGATTTTGGTGTATTCAAGACTTATAGGTTAAGGCACTAATGTGTTTGTGAGTGTACACATGCTCTATAAGTCGATGAGGAGTTTGATATATCCAGAGTTTATCGACCCCTAAAAATGTATGTCTTCAACTGAAGACTTTGTTGAAGACTTTGTGAAGACTTTGGTGAAGACTTTGTGAAGACTTTGAAAATGAATAAGTTGGTGTGACCTTGAAGATATGAACGAGGAATATGAAGCGTGAAGACATTTGTTTTAGTAGTTTCATTTCCTTTATTTGAGTCATAGGAAACACCGTACTATTAAAGGGGGCCGAGGTAATACTAAGGAAAATTTCCGACTGATGCTCAACTCCAAAATCCTCAACCTATACAATCCTTCGAGTCAAGCCTTTGGAAATCTCTTACGGTTCAGTCAAGTTCTTCAGTGACAGAGACAAAGTTCTTTTGGTCTCTGAGGAAATTGAACTGAATGAGGAGTTAGGATTTCTCCAGTGCGAATTGCCTACAAGTGAGGAACATGATATGTATGAGGACTTTCATAGTTCGAAAATCCGACCGTTGCTGGGCTTAGCGTCAGCTGTCCCCAGTCACAATTATCCACATAACGGTCATATCATTGGGGGCATTTATGTCATATAATGTCAGGTTGCATACTGGCTATAAATAGCCACCCCCACAACCACTAGTTGGTTGGCTGCTCCGAGAGAAAACTAACACTTGTCATTTGAGAGCAACCCATCCTCCGAGGACTTTGAGAGAAAATCATCAGTGAGGAAAAACCCACAACCAAACCAACAAACCCATAGTGATTGAGCATCACTGAAGAAATTCCTGTGTGGATCCAACGCTTGTTACCTTTGAGGAGTGTGTATCCTCCAGACGGTTAGGCGTCATGGTCTAGTGCTCCTGCAGTCAATTGGGGATCATGAAGTGACCTTGGTCTAGTGCATCCAACAATAAATTGTATATCGCCGGGTGACCAGTTTGTGAGGGTTTTGGAAGTCGACCCTGAAGACTTACCACGAGTGTTGGGCGAGTACTGTGTGACCTTAGCTCAAGGAGAATACAGTAAGGACTGTGTGTCCTGGGACTGTGTGTCCTCTAGTTTAAATACCAGGCTGCTCCAAACCAGACGTACGACTGTCACAACAGTTGGAACTGGGTCATCAATCCATTGTCTTCATCGAGCTACCTGGTTCTATTTCCTCAACCTCCTTATTCCTCATAAACCTGTTGATAAAATTGATTGTTACTATTTGAAGAATTTGACTGAAGACTTTCACAAATTCCTCACCTCAAATTCTTCAAGTTACCTTGTTCATCACTGCTTATCCTGTATGACGCTACTTACTATTTGTGCATGTTTCATTTCATCATGAAGTCTATACTGTTACTATGTTCCTCATGCACTTGAGTACTTATTCTGTTGCTAGTTATTCATCACGTTTCAAATTCCTCAAAGTTTAAATTCCTCAAGTGATGAATTTGTAAAAATCGCCTATTCACCCCCCTCTAGTCGATATAACGCACTTTAAATTGGTATCAGAGCAGGTACTCCCTCGCTTTGTGTGATTTTGGTTTAACCACCTAGAGTTCTAGTTATGTTAACTACAGGTATGATCAAGGTTTCCGTGGGGTGTCCTACCTTCGATGGGACAGACTACCCCAACTGGAAGAACAAGATGCGTATGCACCTTGAAGCTATTGACAACGATCTCTGGTACATTGTGGAAAATGGTGTGCCCTCTATCACTCCCACTGTTACTACTGCTGATGTGAAGAGATTCAAGCAACTTGATTCTCAAGCGAAGAATATCATCTGTGGCCATCTAAGCAAAGGTCAGTATGGCAGAGTGAGTGCTTTGGAGTCTGCTAAGCTTATCTAGGATAGGCTGTCCAAAGTCAACGAAGGTGTTTCCACTCAACGTGACTCTCGTGTTGACGTTCTTTGCAAGCTCTTCAACCGCTTCAAGAGACTTGATAATAAAAATGTTCAGCAAACTTTTGTTCGCCTCACTGATATTTCTAATGAACTTCAAGCACTGGGTGCCACTGATATCACTGACCATGAAATGGTGAAGAAACTACTAAGATCTCTCGATTCCTCATTTGATACTCTGGCTCTGATGATTCAAGAACGTGGAGACTACAAAGCGCTTGATCCTGCTAACATTCTTGAGAGACTCAATACTCATGAATTTCAACAAGCTAAGAAGAGAGACCTCTATGGGCCAAGCTATGGAAGATCTCGTGCTCTGAAGGCAAAAGTAATTTCCTCATCTGAAGAAGAAGATTCTGACAACAGCCTTGGTGATCCTAAAGAACTAAGTGAGGAACTAGCAATGCTTGTGAGGAAATTCCAGAAGTTCTCAAGGAGAGGTGGATTTGGAAAGTCATCAAAAAGTGGATTGAGGAAATGAGATTCCTTAGAAGACTACAAGAAAAGAACCTGTCATCGTTGCAAGAAGCCTGGTCACTTTATCTCTGACTGTCCTCTCTGGGAAAAAGATTCAAAGAAAAGAAGAAATACGAGGATAATTCTGATGACTCGAAGAAAAAGAAGAAATCTTCAAAGTCCTCATCTTATAAGTCCTCAAAGCACAAGAAGAATGGTTCCATAAAGGCTCGAGCATTCATCGGCAAGGAAATGGATTCTGAGGAAGAATATGAAGAATATGAAGAAGAGGAAGAATCTGAGGAGGAATCAGAATCTGGTGTCGCTAGCCTTGCTCTCGCTACTGCTTTCGTCAGCAAGTCCATCTTCAATGAAGAAGAATATGACTACTCCAATGACTTTAACGTCAGCAATGATGATTATGCTCCCACCTATTGCTTCATGGCAAAAGGATCAAAGGTATACATACATCATTCCTCTTCTGAATCAAGTGAAGGTGAATGTGATGAATTTGTGAAACCTAGCTATGCTAAACTTGTTAAAATTGCCACTAAGCAACAAAGTGCACTTGAAAAGCTTTAGAAAATGCTAGACAAAAGCAATGATGTGCTGAACTATGAAGTCGACCGGACTCAAACTCTGTCTGACGATCTCAAAAGTCTTCAGACAAAGTATGATAACCTTCAGAGTTATCATAACGACCTCTTAGCTGATCATGAGAAGCTTTCTTATGAATTTATTCAAAGAAAGCAAGATCTTGAGAAACTGAGGGTGTCACATGAGGATCTCCAAAGGGAAAATGATTCCTTACTAGCTCAACAGATCAGTACCGCTCCGGAAGAATTTGTTCCACCTTGTTTGAAATGCATCGAATGTGAAACTGCTAATTCTTCACCTGAATGTTCAAATGCTTCTATTGCTGCAAATTCTTCAACTATTCCCGTGGTCTCAAATTCCTCATATGAGGATACCACAAGTATCAGTGATGACAATGCAGGGTTGAAGGAATTGTATGTGACAGGCATGTACAAAAGTCTCAAAGGGCATCAAACCCTTTGCGATGTCCTCAAAAAGCAAATTCTGAACAGGAACCGTAGGAAAGAGGGTATTACCTTTGTGACGAAACTCAACGCTGATGGATCCTACTGGACACCTGAGCAGTACCCCAAAACCTCATGGGTTGCTACGAAAGGACCTCCTGTAGATCCATCCACTTTATCTGGCTTTACGTGTGAAACTTCATATTCCTCTGATGAGTCACTTGACTCCAACTACAAATTCTTCAAAAATCAGAAAGGTGAAGCATTTGCTAGATTTGTTGGAACTAACTATAGGAATGGTTTTCCTATGAAGAAAATCTAGGTTCCCAAGAGCTACCTTCAAAATCTTCAAGTGAATGTCCTCATGACACCACTCATGAAGAACAGGAACCCCAAATCAAATTTCTCATATGGACCAAAGTCCTCACTTGGACCAAATTGCTCAAATGGTCAAAAATATCATTCTCGTAGTAATGCCTCTATTTCGCAGGGAAAACCTAAGAGTTATGAATATGTGCATTATTCTTCAAACCATTATGTTCATAAGTCCTTGAAGAATTTCTCTGCTTATTCATTTGAGTACTCTAACCCTCGCCTTGTGAAACGAAGCACACTTGCTTCTATGCCTCCCTTCTCATATGGTGCTCGCAGAATGATGAACTCTTTTCCACCCCTCCAGATGTGGGTGGTGAAGAAATTGAACTAACATCTTACGCAGGGTCAGGTCTCTGGATGAACATCTGATGAATTTGCTGGAGACCTGAGGAAATGCTTGAAGGATGCAAGCTAACTATGCAGAAATGAATTCCACATTTCTCACGTCCTCACACTACTTGCTTACTATCTTGTGTGATGAAATTCTCTGATGAAATTGATGTCATATTCTTCACTCTGAAGTATATGAGTTCGTAAGTTGTACGAATTCATCTACAGGATGATACTCCAAAAGCTACTGAGTGGGTCCTTGATAGTGGATGCACAAACCACATGACTGGTGATAAAAATCTACTATTGAATTTGCCACTCACTCCATCTCCTCTGAAGCATATCACTTACGCAGACAAAGGAAAAAAGCAAGGTATTGGGACTTGGTAAGGTTGCTATCTAAAAGGACTGAACCAAGGATAAGGTGAAGCTTGTCTAATCCCTTGGGTTCAACCTTATGTCTATCTCAATGCTTTGTGATCTTGAAATGATTGTCGTATTTGGAAAATATCGTTGTGTTGTCATCATGGAATCTGACAATTCCAAAGTCTTCGAAGGCTTTAGGAGAGGAGACTTGTATATTGTTGATTTCTCTACAGGTCCTCAGCCTGCCACATGCCTACTTGCAAAGTCGTTAGAAGGCTGGCTGTGGCATCGACGGCTTGGACATGCGGGTATGAGGAACTTGCACACGCTCGTGAAGAAAAAGCACGTCATGGGCATCGAGGGCATCAAATTCCTCAAGGACCACCTTTGTGGTGCATGTGAATCTGGGAAGATGGCCAGATCCAAGCATCCCTCGAAGACAATCATGACCACGACTCGACCCTTTGAATTGCTTCACATTGATCTCTTTGGCCCCACTCATTATTCTATACTAACAAATTCTTCAAGTTTGTATGGCTTTGTCATCGTTGATGATTACTGTCGATACACTTGGGTACATATTATTCTATACAAAAATGAAGTGCAGGATGTCTTCAGACGATTTGCTTCAAGGGCCTCCACCAACTTCGGCGTCAAGATCAAGCATATTAGGAGTGATAATGGGATTGAATTCAAGAACACTAATCTTGATGAATATCTTGATGAACTCGGTATTACTCATGAGTTATCTGCCCCTTATACTCCTCAACAGAATGGCATCGTGGAGCGCAAGAACATGACTCTAGTTGAGATGGCCCGCACCATGCTTGATGAATACAAGACTCCTCGTCGCTTCTAGCCTGAGGCAATTGATACTACATGCCACATCATCAACAGGGTATATCTTCACAAATTCTTCAAGAAGACTTCATATGAACTTATGACTGGAAAGAAACCGAATGTAAGTTATCTCCAAGTCTTCAGTGCAAAATGCTGGATCAGAGATCCTCACCATAGTTCTAAGTTTGCACCGAAAGCACATGAATGTTTTATGCTTGATTACGGAAAGGACTTGCACACCTACATAGTCTTCAACACCTACCATCACAAGGTTGTTGAAACTGTAGATGTGCAGTTCGATGAAACTGATAGCTCACAAAGAGAGCACCTGCCTTCTATGTTAGATGAACGGTCCCCTGAAGAATCCATTAAGCTGAAGGCAACTGAAGATATCATACCCACTGAGGAAGTCATTCCAACAAATGAAGACTTTCAAGCTGATACACCTGAAGAAAATGGTGCATAAGGAAGTCCTCAGCCACGTCAACCTGCTCATCCTAGAGTTGCAAATGAAGTGCAGATTGACAAAATCATCAATGACATTAATGCACCAGGTCCCCTCACTCGCTCAAAAGCTTCACATTTAACTAACATTTGTGGGCACTTTGCCTTTGTCTCTATCATAGAGCCCACCAAAGTTGTGAAGCATTCAAGGAGCCCGAGTGGATTCAAGCTATTCAAGAGGAATTGCATCAGTTCAAGTTCAATAATGTGTGGGAACTTGTCAAACGGCCAGGTCCTCGCAAGCATAACATCATAGGTACCAAGTGGATCTACCACAACAAGAAAGATGAAAATGGCCTTGTGGTGAGGAATAAGGCTCGTCTTGTAGCACAAGGCTACACACAGGTTGAAGGAATAGACTTTGATGAAATGTTTGCACCTATTGCTAGTCTTGAAGCTATTCCCATATTGCTTGCTTATGCTAACCATCATAATATCATCTAATATCAAATGGATGTGAAAAGTGCATTCCTCAATGGTAAGCTTGAGGAAGAAGTATATTTTGCTCAACCCCCAGGTTTTGAAGACCCTAAGCATCCTGACAAAGTCTTCAGACTCAACAAGGCCCTCTATGGCCTCAAGCAGGCCCCTCGGGCGTGTTATGACACTCTGAAGGAATTCCTCATGAAGAAAGGCTTCAAACCCGGTTCACTCGACCCCACTCTTTTCACAAAATCCTATGACAATGAACTGTTCATATGCCAAATATATGTAGACGATATTATCTTTGGTTGTACTGATAAACGTTACAGTGATGAATTTGCCTATATGCTGAGGGAAGAATATCAAATGTCTATGATGGGAGAGTTGAAATTCTTCTTACGTCTTCAAATTCGTCAGCAAGACAATGGCATTTTCATCTCCCAAGAGAAGTACCTCAAGGATGTTCTGAGGAAATTCAACATGCAAGATTGCAAAGGCGTCAAAACTCCAATGCCTTCTAAAAGGCCACCTCTGCACTGATGAAAATGGTAAAGATTTCGATCAGAAGGTATACCGCTCCATGATTGGTTCATTATTGTATCTATGTGCATCTAGGCCTGATATTATGCTGAGTGTTTGCATGTGTGCCCGATTCCAAGCAACACTGAAGGAATCACACCATAAGGTTGTGAAACACATTCTTCAATACTTAGCTCACACACCAACACTTGGATTATGGTATCCCAAGGGCTCAAATCTTCACCTCGTCGGATACTCTAATGCTGACTATGTTGGAGATCTTGTGGATCTCAAGTCAACCTCAGGCACATGTCATTTCCTCGGACGATCCTTAGTCTGTTGGTCCTCGAAGAAGCAGAACTAGGTCTCACTCTCTACTGCTGAAGCTAAGTACATTGTTGTTGGCTCATGTTGTGCTCAGTTACTATGGATGAAGCAAACCCTCAAGGACTATGGCATCAAGTTGAAGAATGTGCCTCTCTACTGCGACAACGAGAGTGCCATCAAGATTGCATACAACCCAGTTCAGCACTCCAAGACCAAGCACATCCATATTCGTCATCACTTTCTTCGAGATCATGTACTCAAGGGCGACATCTCCATCGACCACATCCCCACTGAAGAACAACTGGCTGATATCTTCACCAAGCCCTTGGATGAAAAGAGATTTTGCAAGTTGCGGTGTGAGCTAAATATCCTAGAATCTTCGAATGTTCTTTGAAAAAGGACACACATCCTAACACTTATGCAAAATTGATGACTTAGATGTGCAACACATGAAGTAACGTTTTTCTTCAATCAATGAAGAATAACCCTCTAAGTGTGAAGAAATTAATGAAGAATTTGATTCTCAGAAGCCTATGACAATTGTATGCGGTGTCTGAAATCATCATTGTTATACGGTGGGTCACGCCACCAACCAAAAGTTGAAATTCTTCAAAATTGAGTTTTTCATCATTTTTGCAAATTCCTCAAGTTTTCAAATTCCAGGACTTTCCAAATTCTTCAAACTTTGAAACTCATGTTCTTCATTGACTATACATATATATATATATATATATATATATATTTGAGTTTTCAATGTCCTCAACAACGTTCACTTATTGCTAATTCTTCAAGTTGATTTTCATCTAAATGAATGTGATCGAACCCTTTCCCCCTCTATGCTAAACTCAACCTAGACTGTTCACAAATTCTTCATATGCGTTCTACTTTGAAACTCATCCAAAGTCTTCATTGTGTCCTTGACAGCTCAAGAATTTGCAAACGGAAGATTTGAAATTTTCACTATCAAAATGTTCAGCGGTTCCCACTCAAACGGTTCTGATTCCCGTGCCTGGATAACCCACGACCCCCCACTATCGCCACCTCTAAGTATGTGGGGGACACCTTTCGCATGGAGAGCAAGGGTCAGGGGCAATCTTGTCCAAAATATTTAGGCAGATTGGTTTTCACTCCCTCTATAAATACCCCTCCCTTTCAACTGTGCTCCGTTACTCCTCATCTCATCCCTCGCCCGAGCTCCAACCTAGCGCTGCCGCTAAAGTCATCGTCACCGGTGAGGAAGATCTTCACTGCCTCGACCTCGTCGTTGCCGTACTCGCATCGGCCGTGGAAGTCCTCACCCTGCCGCCGTTGTAGCTGTCTCCCTTTGCCAACCTAGGGCGTGGGAGATCTGAACGAACGAACTTCCCAATCTCATCTCTTGTTCGTCGTGTTCTTCACCAGGGTAAATAAAATTTATTTTTACTGCCCTTGTTTGATCCTCAAATGCTCTTCATATTCCTCAAACGGTGTTTATTCTTCATGAACCTTATTCTAAAAGCACCTTACATCTTCATATACTTGATGTTTTTCCCTAAGTAATGATTTTCTTCAAGATTCCTCAATTGTATGAATACTCAAAATTTGAACAACTCTGGAACCTGAGACAAAGAACACTTAGTGAAATTCCTCAAGACACCCATGGTCAAATTCCTCTCACTTATTTTATTTAGAAAAATTTCTGAGAACGCATATGACCTCTTCAAATTCCCCGCACATACACTCTGTTCATAGGTACAACATGTCCGCTGATGAATCACTAGGTTCTCATGAACTTAACTCATTTGCAGCGCTCCTTGAGGAAAAACTGTGTACTTCTTCAGAGTCCTGAAGAGTTCAAATTCCTCAAGTGAAGAAAATGGCTGACGGAAAGAACCTCAGAAAGGTGGAAAGAAGTCAGATGTGCACATTGCCTTTGAGAATCCAGATGACGTGTATGAGGAATACTGCACACCCGATGAAGAAACTCATGGCAAAGAAACGACCAACCAGAGAAAAATTTGTCTGCAGAAAATTGAGAGGAGATGGGCAAGGGAATGGAAGGAATATCGTTATGTAACTCCAAAATACATGATGAAATTTGTAGTGAAACGTCCTTGCAGCAAGCCTCCCCTTGCTCCAAATCAAATTGCTGATCCAACTAGCCTCAAGACAGGTGAGGACTTTCCTCATATGTGGGAGAAGCAACAAGCCAAGCTGGCGAGGAAAGCCAAAGAGGCAGTGAAGAAATTCAATGAAGATTCTGTTGTTGCTGCCTCTGCAGGAGCCTCTACAAGTGCTCCGAAGAAATCAATTATGAAGAAAGCTGTTGTGAAACCAGTTCTTCAACCTCAATACCATCGCAGTAGATTCCTCAAGTCCAAAGGCCTCGACCTACAAAGGTCTCAGATGCTGGTACTGTTGCTGCCCAGCCTTCAGCTATAGCTGCAAAGTCCTCAACCCCAGTGCATCTGGCATCATGTAAGAGGACCGAGGGATTCTCAAAAGTTCTGAAGATCTTGACAAGGCCCTCTACTACATCAAAGTCTTGAACTAGCCCTTCTGCATTGAAGCTGAAGAAAACTACTGGATGAGGTCAAAGACCAAGTCCTCACTCAAGCAAGGCTGTGCTGACCATACCATTAGGTTCTAAGGATGATGATGATGAAGCTGATGATGAGGAATTGGAAGAAATCATCAGGCAAAGTGAGCAAAGGGCTGCTATAGCAAAGGGCAATTCTGTTGCTCTCATGCTGGATCACAAGATGATCCTCAACTTCATCGATATATGGCATGAAGACCCAAACACCCCACTTTCTTCACTAAATCTGCCTCTTGGAGTGGATCATGTCCTCACCCACTTCATCTCTGAAGAAAAATGGAAGAGAGAGCAAGCTCTGAGAGCTAAGAGGAATAGGGCTTGGAAGGAAAAGTTTCTGAGAGACAATGTGATGAATTTGACCCCAAATCAACTCGTCACTATTCAGTCTGAAATTCGCACACTCTCTAAGGATCAAGAGAGATATGATGTTGAATGAAAGGGCACCAAGGTGAGATTCGTCAGGGCTGCTCAAGCTACAGTGAAGGATCACAACACTAGGGTTGCAGCTCGATCGCAACCACTAAATCCTTAGGCTAATGAAATTCCTCAAGCTACTGATGAAATTGCTCAGCCTGATGAGACTACTGATGGAAATGCTTCTGCACCAGAAGCAACTGCCAGTGCTGCTGAGGAAACTTAGACCACTGATGATCATGCCAGGACAACCACCACTGTTGTGCTTGAAGAAGCTGAAAGGCAAGCTGAAGCTTTTGCTATGCCTGAAGAAACTGAACACACCAAAGCGGCTGCATCAATCGTTCCTGAAGAAACTGACACTACTGAGGAAAAGACTCTCAAGAGAAAAGCATTAGATTCAGAAACCTCAGCCGTGAAGAAGTTGAAGACTATGCCAAGTGCTTCAACTGGACCTATTGATGCTACACCTATTTCCTCAGCACCTGCCTATCAACTTGTACCATTTCGGGTGGAATTGTTGGGGAACGTCGCATGGGAAACAAAAATTTTCCTACACACACGCAAACCTATCCATGGTGATGAGCATCTACGAGAGGGAGAGTGGATCTACATACCCTTGTAGATCGCTAAGCGGGAAGCGTTAAGAAACGCGGTTGGTGTAGTCGAACATCTTCGCGGTCCAAATCGCCAAGCGTCCCACGATCTCATCACGATCCGTCCCACGATCCAATCACGATCCGTCCCGTGAACTCATCACGATCCGTCCCGCGATCTCATCATGATCCATCTCATGATCTTGATAACGATCTATCCCGCGAACTCATCACGATCCGTTCCGTGATCACATCACGAACCGTCTCGCGATCTCGATCACGGTCCTTCCGATCTAGCGCCGAACGGACGACACCTCCGCGTTCAGCACACGTGCAGCTTGATGACGATCTCCACCGTCTTGATCCAGCAAGATGAGGTGGAGAGGAGAGAGAGTTCACCGGCAGCGTGACGGCGCTCCGGTGATGGTGGTGGAGCAATTCCGGCAGGGCTTCGCCTAAGCGCTGCAGAAAACCGATCTAGAGGAGAAACTATGCACCGGTGGAACGGGTAGCACGTGGCCGGAAATTCTGTCCAAAAACCACCCAATCCACTAGTATATATAGGAGGAGAGGAGAGGAGAGGCAGCCAAGTCCTTTGGGTCGGCCGAAATAGGAGGTGGGAGCAATCCTACTTCACCTCCAATCCTAGTTGGAGTAGGATTGCCTCCTATTGGCTGATTTTCCACTTTTTGCTTTAGGACTTTCTCTCCTGCGCCATGGGCCTTTGTGGCTGTTTTCCCAGACCACTAAGGGCTGGTTATTATTATCCCACAGCCCATGGACCTCTTGGGGTCGAAATACCCCTCCCGGAGGTCCCCCGATACACTACCGGCACTCCCGGTACACTACCGATACTCCCGGTACACTACCGATGAGCCCGAAACTTGTCCGGAAACCAAACTGGGACTTCCTATATATGAATCTTTACCTCCGGACCATTCCGGAGCTCCTCGTGACGTCCGGGATCTCATCTGGGACTAAGAACATCCTTCAGTCACCACCATCCATAACTCTACACTACCGAAACGTCACCGAACCTTAAGTGTGCAGACCCTGCGGGTTCGAGAACTATGTAGACATGACCAAGACACCTCTATAGTCAATAACCAATGGAGGGACCTGGACGTCCACATTGGTTCCCACATATTCTACGAAGATCTTTATCGGTCGAACCTCTATGTCAAGGATTCAGTTAATCCCGTATAACGTTCCCTTTGTTCTTCGGTATGTTACTTGCCCGAGATTCGATCGTCGGTATCTCCATACCTAGTTCAACCTCGTTACCGGAAAGTCTCTTTACTCGTTCCATAATACAAGATCCCGCAACTAACAATTAGTCACATTGCTTGCAAGGCTCATTGTGATGTTGTATTACCGAGTGGGCCCTGAGATACCTCTCCGTCACACAGAGTAACAAATCCCAGTCTCGATCCATGCCAACTCAACAGACACCATCGGAGATACCTGTAGAGCACCTTTATAGTCACCCAGTTACGTTGCAATGTTTTATACACACAAGGCACTCCTCCGATATCCGTGATTTGCATGATCTCATGGTCATAGGAACATATACTTGACATGCAGAAAACAGTAGCAATAAACTGACACGATCATATGCTATGTTTGTAGTTTGGGTCTTATCCAGCACATCATTCTCCTAATGATGTGATCCCGTTATCAAATGACATCTCATGTCCATGGCTAGGAAACCTTAACCATCCTTTGATCAACGAGCTAGTCCATTAGAGGCATACTAGGGACATG
The DNA here is from genome assembly GCA_022496015.1 of Hordeum marinum. NCBI lineage: Eukaryota > Viridiplantae > Streptophyta > Magnoliopsida > Poales > Poaceae > Hordeum > Hordeum marinum. The sequence continues at coordinate 297,773,004 of CM039675.1, read as the reverse complement.
GTTTTGTCTATGTATCCACACATGCATTTAAGTCTCCGATCAATACAATTATAGCATGGATAATAAACGATTATCATGAACAAGGAAATATGATAATAACTAATTTATTATTGCCTCTAGGGCATATTTCCAACAGTCTCCCACTTGCACTAGAGTCAATAATCTAGTTCACATCACCATGTGATTCGCATTGTTATGAATCTAACACCCAATGAGTTTTGGGGCTCGATCATGCTTTGCATGTGAGAGAGGTCTTATAGTCAACGGGTCTGCGATATTCAGATCCGTGTGTACTTTGCAAATCTCTATGTCAAACCGTAAATACTGCTACCACACTCCACTTGGTACTATTTCCAAATGGCTGCTCCACTATACGTATCCAGATTGCTACTACTAGTCATCCGGATAGGTGTTAAAGCTTGCATCGACGTAACTCTTTACGACGAACTCTTTATCACCTCCACAATCAAGAAACATTTCCTTAGTCCTCTGGTTACTAAGGATAATTCCGACCGCTGTCCAGTGATCCACTCCTGGACCACTCTTGTACCCCTTGACAGACTCATGGCAAGGCACACATAGGTGCGGTACACAGCATGGCATAATATAGAGCCTATGGCTAAGGCATAGGGGACGACGTTCGTCCTTTCTCATTCTTCTGCTGTTGTCGAGCTTTGAGTCTCACTCAACTTCACACCTTACAAATCAGACGAGAACTATTTCTCTGGCTGATCCATTTTGAACTCTTTCAAAATCTTGTCAAGGTATACACTCATTGAAAGTGTCATCAAGCATCTTGATCTATCTCTATAGATTTTGATGCTCAACAATTAGGTAGCTTTATCCAGGTCTTCCTTTGAAAATCACTTTCCAAATGACCGTTTTATGCTTTCCAGAAACTCTACATTATTTCTGATCAACAATATGTCATCCACATATACTTATCAGAAATTCTATAGTGCTCCCACTCACTTTATTGCAAATACAAGTTTCTCGTAAACTTTGTATAAACATCAAAACTTTGATCACCTCATCAAAGCGTATATTCCAACTCCGAGATGCTTGCTTCAGTCCATGGAAGGATCACCGAAGCTTGCACACCTTTTAGCATCCTTAGGCCTGACAAAACCTTCTGGTTGTATCACATACAACCTTTCCTCAAGTAAACCGTTAAGGAAACGATGTTTTGACATCCATCTGCCAGATTTCATAATTGAAAACACAGCAACTGCTAACATAATTCCAACAGACTTTAGCACCACTACGAGTGAGAAAGTCTCATCGTAGTCAACTCCTTGAACTTGTCACAAACATCTTTGCAACAAGTCGAGCTTTACAAATAGTGACATTCACCATCAGTGTCTGTCTTCATTTTAAAGATCCATTTGTACTCAACGACCTGCCGTCCAACGAGCAAGTCTACCAAAGTCTACACTTGGTTTTCATACGTGGATCCTATCTCGGATTTCATGGCCTCTAACCATTTGTCAGAATCCGGGCCCATCATCGCTTCTCCATAGCTCGTAGGTTCATCGTTGTCCAACAACATGATCTCCAAGACAGAGTTGTCGTACCACTTAGGAGCAGTACACATCCTTGTCGACCTACGAAGTTCGATAGTAACTTGATCCTGAAGCTTCATGATCATCATCATTAACTTCCTCTTCAACTAACGTAGGCTTCACAGAAACATCTTTCTGCGCTGCGCTACTCTCTGGTTGAACAAAGGTTCAACAACCTCATCAAGTTCTATCTTCCTCCCACTCAATTCTTTCGAGAGAAACATTTCCTCGAGAAAGGATCCGTTTAAGCAACAAACATTTTGCACTAGGATCTGAGATTGAAGGTTCACCCAACTGATCTTAGGGTATTCTATGAAGATGCAATTTGTCCGCCTTGGGTTCGACCTCATTAGGTGAAAACATTTTCCACACAAGTGTCACATCCCAAAATATTAAGAAATGACAGCTTAGGTTTCTATCAAACCATAATTCACATGGTGTCATCTCAACGGATTTAGATGGTGCCCTATTTAAAGTGAATGTAGTTGTCTCTAATGCATAACCCCAAAATTATAGTAGTAAAATGGCAAGAGACATCATATTACGCACCATGTCCAATAGAGCATAACTATGATGTTTGGACACACCATCACACTATGGTGTTCCAGGTGGCGTTTAGTTGTGAAACAACTTTCACATTGTCTTAAGTTGTATGCCAAACTCATGACTCAGATATTCACCTCCACGATCATATCGCAGTCATTTTTATCTTCTTGTCACGATGATATTTAAACTTCACTCTGAATTTGCTTGAACCTTTCAAACGATTCAGACTTGTGTTTCATTAAGAAAATATACACTATATCTACTCAAATCATCAGTGAAGGTAAGAAAATAATGATATCCACTGCACGCTACAAGACTCACTAGATTGCATACATCAACATGTATCATTTCCAATGAATCACTTGCACGCTCCATCCAACGGGGTCCTCTAGTCATCTTGCCCAAGAGGCATGGTTCGCATGTCTCAACCGATTCGAAATCGAATGAGTCCAAATATCCATCAGCATGGAGTTTCTACATGCGCTTTATACCAATATGACATTTAGCGGCAGTGCCACAAGTATGTGGTACTATCATTATTAACTTTGTGTCTTTTGACATCAATGTTATGAACATGTGTAATACTACCATCAAGATTTCAACAAACCATTCTCACTGGGTGCATGACCATTGAAGGTATTATTCATGTAAACAGAATAACCATTATTCTCTAACTTAAATGAATAATCGTATTGCAATAAACATGATCTAATCATGTTCATGCTCAACGCAAAACACCAAATAACATTTATTTAGGTTCGTCACTAATCCTGAAGGTAGAGAGAGCATGCGATGTTGATCACATCAACCTTGGAAACACTTCCAACACATATCGTCACCGCACCCTTAGCTAGTTCTCCGTTTATTCCGTAGCTTTTATTTCGAGTTACTAACATTTAGCAACCGAACCGGTATCCAATACCAAGGTGCTACTAAGAGTACTAGCAAGGTACACATCAATAACTCGTATATCAAATATACTTCTGTCAATGTTGCCAGCCTTCTTATCTACCAAGTATCTAGGGTTGTTCCGCTTCAACAACCTCTCACCTCATAATAGAAGCACTTAGTCTTGGGTTTGAGTTCAACTTTGGGTTGCTTCACTGGAGCAGCAACTGACTTGCTATCCATGAAGTTTCCCTCCTTGCTATTGCCCTTTTAGAAACTAGTGGTTTGATTAACCATCAACACTTGACGCTCCTTCTTGATTTCTACCTTCGCGGTGTCAAACATCGCGAACAGCTCAGGGATCAATACTTCTATCCCTGGTGTATTATAGTTCATCACTAAGTTCTAGTAGCTTTAGTGACAGTGACTTGGAGAACTATATCAATCACTCTCTTATCTAGAAGATCAACTCCCACTTGATTCAAGCGATTGTAGTACCCAGACAATCTGAGTACATGCTCAACGATTGAGCTATTCTCCTTCATCTTACAGGCAAAGAATCTTGTTGGAGATCTCATATCTCGCAACACAGGCACGAGCCTGAGATCACAATCTCTGCTCCTAGAACATCTCATATGTTCCGTGACATTCAAAACGTTTCCGAGCCTCAATTCTAAGCCGTAATGCATGACGCACTAAACTATCAAGTAGTCATCGAAACGTGCCTGTCAGATGTTCACAACATCTATAGACGACGCTAGAGGGGGTGGCGCACCGAGCGGTGCATTAAGGACATAAGCCTTCTGTGCAGCAATGAGGACAATCCTCAGATCACGGACCCAGTCCGCAATATTGCTACCAACATCTTTCAACTCTATTTCTCTAGGAACATATAAAAATACAAGGGAGCTACAACGCGAGCTACTAATCTACAACATAATTTGCAAAGACACTTTGACTATGTTCATGATAATGAGTTCAATTAATCATATTACTTAAGAACTCCCAATCAAATTGACATCCCTCGGGTCATTCGAGTGATACATGATCCAAATTCACCAACTCAAGTCTGATCATCACGTGAGTTAAGGTGGCTTCAATGGTGAACATCATTATGTTGATCATATCCACTATATGACTCATGCTCGACCTTTCGGTCTCTTGTGTTCCGAGGCCATGTCTGTACATGCTAGGCTCGTCAAGTTTAACCCGAGTGTTCTGCGCGTGCAAATCTGGCTTGCACCCGTTGTATGTGAACGTAGAGTCTATCACACCCGATCATCACGTGGTGTCTCAACACGACGAACTTTCGCAACGGTGCACACTTGGGGAGAACACAATTTATCTTGAAATTAAGTGAGGGATCACCTTATAATGCTACCGTCATCCTAAGCAAAACAAGGTGCATAAAAAGGATTAACATCACATGCAAATCATAAGTGACATGATATGGCCATGAACTTGTGCTTTTGATCTCCATCTAGAAAGCACCGGCATGATCTCCATCGTCACCGGCATGACACCATGATCTCCGTCAACGTGTCTCCATCGGGGTTATCACGCCCTGCATGCTTCTACTACTATTGCTACCGTAGCGATAAAGTAAAGCATTACATAGCGCTTAATGATTGACACGCAGGTCATACAATAATTAAAGACAACCCTATGGCTCCTGCCGGTTGCTGTACTCATCGACATGCAAGTCATGATAATCTATACATCACATGATCATCTCATACATCACATATATCACATCATGTAATTGGCCATATCATATCACAACATACCCTGCAAAAACAAGTTAGACGTCCTCTAATTGTTGTTGCAAGTTTTACGTGGCTGCTACGGGTATCTAGCAAGAACGATTCTCACCTACGCATAAACCACAACGGTGATACATAGATTGCTTTTCAACCTTCTCAAGGACCGCCTTTGTCGGATCCGATCCAACTAAAGTGAGAGAAACTGTCACCCGCAAGCCATCTAAGCAACAAGTTGCATCGAGGGAACCGGTCTCTCGTAAGCGTACGAGTAATGTTGGTCCGGGCCGCTTCATCTCACAATCCCGCTGAACCAAAATCCGACTAAGGGAGGAAGCAATCTAAGCATCAACGCCCACAAACCTTTTGTGTTCTATTCGAAATCTCATCGAACCATCAACCTAGCTCATGATGCCACTGTTGGGGAACGTCGCATGGGAAACAAAAATTTTCCTACACACACGCAAACCTATCCATGATGATGAGCATCTACGAGAGGGAGAGTGGATCTACATACCCTTGTAGATCACTAAGCGGGAAGCGTTAAGAAACGCGGTTGGTGTAGTCGAACATCTTCGCGATCCAAATCGCCGAGCGTCCCGCGATCTCATCATGATCCGTCCCGCGATCCAATCACGATCCATCCCGTGAACTCATCACGATCCGTCCCGCGTTCTCATCACGATCCATCTCACGATCTTGATCACGATCTATCCCGCGAACTCATCACGATCCATTCCATGATCACATCACGAACCGTCTCGCGATCTCGATCACGGTCCTTCCGATCTAGCGCCGAACGGACGGCACCTCCGCGTTCAGCACACGTGCAGCTTGATGACGATCTCCACCGTCTTGATCCAGCAAGAGGAGGTGGAGAGGAGAGAGAGAGTTCACCGGCAGCGTGACGGCGCTCCGGTGATGGTGGTGGAGCAATTCCGGCAGGGCTTCGCCTAAGCGCTGCAGAAAACCGATCTAGAGGAGAAACTATGCACCGGTGGAACGGGTAGCACGTGGCCGGAAATTCTGTTAAAAAACCACCCAATCCACTAGTATATATAGGAGGAGAGGAGAGGAGAGGCAGCCAAGGCCTTTGGGTCGGCCGAAACAGGAGGTGGTAGCAATCCTACTTCACCTCCAATCCTAGTTGGAGTAGGATTGCCTCCTATTGGCTGATTTTCCACTTTTTGCTTTAGGACTTTCTCTCCTGCGCCATGGGCCTTTGTGGATGTTTTCCCAGACCACCAAGGGATGGTTATTATTATACCACAGCCCATGGACCTCTTGGGGTCGAAATACCCCTTCCGGAGGTCCCCCGGTACACTACCGGCACTCCCGGTACACTACCGATACTCCCGGTACACTACCGATGAGCCCGAAACTTTTCCGGAAACCAAACTGGCACTTCCTATATATGAATCTTTACCTCCGGACCATTCCAGAGCTCCTCGTGACGTCCGGGATCTCATCTGGGACTCCAAACAACCTTCGGTCACCACCATCCATAACTCTACACTACAGAAACGTCACCGAACCTTAAGTGTGCAGACCGTGCGGGTTCGAGAACTATGTAGACATGACCGAGACACCTCTACAGTCAATAAACAATGGAGGGACCTGGACGTCCACATTGGTTCCCACATATTCTACGAAGATCTTTATCGGTCGAACCTCTATGTCAAGGATTCAGTTAATCCCGTATAACGTTCCCTTTGTTCTTCGGTATGTTACTTGCCCGAGATTCGATCGTCGGTATCTCCATACCTAGTTCAACCTCGTTACCGGCAAGTCTCTTTCCTCGTTCCATAATACAAGATCCCGCAACTAACAATTAGTCACATTGCTTGCAAGGCTCATTGTGATGTTGTATTACCGAGTGGGCCCTGAGATACCTCTCCGTCACACGGAGTAACAAATCCCAGTCTCGATCCATGCCAACTCAACAGACACCATCGGAGATACCTGTAGAGCACCTTTATAGTCACCCAGTTACGCTGCGACGTTTGATACACACAAGGCACTCCTCCGATATCCGTCAGTTGCATGATCTCATGGTCATAGGAACATATACTTGACATGCAGAAAACAGTAGCAATAAACTGACACGATCATATGCTATGTTTGTAGGTTGGGTCTTATCCAGCACATCATTCTCCTAATGATGTGATCCCGTTATCAAATGACATCTCATGTCCATGGCTAGGAAACCTTAACCATCCTTTGATCAACGAGCTAGTCCATTAGAGGCATACTAGGGACATGGTTTTGTCTATGTATCCACACATGCATTTAAGTCTCCGATCAATACAATTATAGCATGGATAATAAACTATTATCATGAACAAGGAAATATGATAATAACTAATTTATTATTGCCTCTAGGGCATATTTCCAACATATGTCATCCCAGATGAAGATGAAGATCAGTTTGTGGCTTCGACAAAGCAGATTGATGAAGAAATTGAAGTTGAAGACATTGCTTCAACTCAAAAGGTATCATCGCCCCAGCTTTAGTTCACTGTTGAAGAAGCTGGAGTTGAAGAAATTTATGAGGACGTAGACATTGGCGACACCACTCGTGTCATCAATGATGAATATTGGGAATCAGCACACCCAAATTCACCAATGACTACTCCTCTGACACAGATTCCTCAGTCGCCTACTCCGACTGAAGAAATACATGAAGAATCTGCCAATCTGAACAACCAAGTCACTAAAGAAATTCCAGCTGCAACGGCTGATGATCTTGATGCTCCCACCGCAACTGAGGAACCAGTCCTCCAAATTGTTCAGTCTGAAGGAGTTCCTCCCATGCCAACGGAGATCAAGGGGCACTTCAAGCCAAATCTTCAACCAAAGCCAAGAATGCCATTCAAAGGCTCAGTTCGCCCCAAATTCCTCAAGAGCAATTTCTTCAATGAACGTATGTTCTTCACTGGTCCAAATCCCTATGACTTTGCAAGGGCTAGTCACAATAGATTCTGGACGGCAACACAGCTCAACTACTATGCATCAGTACTTTTTGAGGAGAAGAAAGTCTTCGAGAACCACCAAATTCCTCATGCTGACATGGAAACCCTTCCATCATTCACACCGGTGCTCCAGGTTCTTCATGATGTAGGCATTCTCCCATTCTGCATCGACATCTGTGACTGGAATGAAGAACTCATTCTTTAGTTCTATGCCACATTGCATATCAACGGAAATGCTTCAGACGTCAACTCCTAGATATTGGACTGGATGATAGGATCAACACACTTCACTGCTCAAGCTTATGAATTGCTTCAGTGTGTACCAGTTCCAATTCCCTTAGATGAAGCTCGCAAACTGTTTGATGAGCCTGCACTTCCATATTAGCTGATGCAAGTGTTTATGAAGACATTGCCTCCTGGAAAGCCTCAACGAAAAACCTTCCTTGTGAAGGATCTGTTATATGTGCCCAGGACTGTCTACCGTATACTCACAAATACGCTATGCCCTCAGAAGGGCCACAATTCTGAAGAAGAAGAAGTGGAAGGAGTCATGAAGAATATGCTCTTCAACATCATTCATGGGATTTCCATTGACTTGCACGACTTCTTCATGACGACTTTGGCCAGTGCTGCTTTATCTCCATTTGAACAGAATCCCTATGTGCCTTGGATAATGAAATTCATTAGGGCAAAGTCCTCAGTTCCCTTCAAGGCTGATTTCAGAACCACTTTGGCTTCCTGCCTCCAATTGAAGTCATCAAGAGCACAATTGCCTCAGTTAAAGGAAAAGGCAAGGCTATCATTGATGAAGGCACTCGTCCATTGGATGGACAGTTTCGCAAAGCCCCTTCCTTCTCCACCAATGATGACACTACCACTCAAGACTCCGATGCAAAGGACTCAGCTCACAAACCTCAAGAGTCTGCCCCTCGTGTGATGACTGATCGCGAGCTTCTAATATGTTTTCATTAGAAGGTCGATCAGAATCACAAGTGGGTGAAGCGCCAACTTGGTTACATTATCCAGAACATGACTATGACGCAGAACACTGTGAAGAGGAGTCACTACTATGCACATGAAAACCTCAACCGCTCTTGGGCCGTACTGTCTCACCTCATGTCTTCTGAAGAACTGGATGAGCTGGATCTTGAGGAACATCCTGACTGGACTCGTCGACCTCAGAAGAAATTCAAGAAAGTTCAAGTTCCTATGATGGTCACAAGTTCATTTTTTTCATCTCGAGAGCGCGATGACGATGAAGACATTGACAACACTGCGGTAGGCCCTGCATCGACAAACGACCCCGACAATGCTGGCGCTCGATCCTCACCAACACGATGAAATTCTTCAAAGGGGCGTTAGTCCTCACTTTTTTCTTCCCTTTTGGTCTTCGATGACAAAGGGGGAGAAAATTTGAGATAGTCTTCAAGAGGGTCTCTATATATGGGCTATTTTTGTTTAAGTTACAACTCTCGCTCTTCTAAAGCTTTTGTTGATTGAGTTGTAAACTTAAGTCCGATGGTGGCCTGACACTTTTGAACTATTTCCTCGCATGTTTATTTCCTCAAGTACCTTAATGCATACATGCTGAATTGTGCTCTTCATGACTAAGGAAACTGAATGATAACGATGTGTCAAGAATCCCTTAGATCTCTACTCCTCGATAACAGGAGGCACCAAGTACAGAACTCCGTAACATTGGCATCATAGAGATTCCAAAATATCCACGTGATCCTAAAAAAATTGAGTGAGAAGAGGAGTAGTAACAAAATTCCTAAGTCGAAATTCCTCACCAGAGTATAGAAGAGGAGTAAAAGAAACCTACTCTCCGATATATAACTAGACTCAAAATAGTTTTTTTTCTAGACTCGACTCGGCCAAGTTCGATCAATCAAGGGGGCTCCTTGGTCGATACAGGCTCTGATACCAACTTGTCATGCCCAAGATGCGATCTTATCCTTGTTTCGGCACGAGGGCCTCGACAGGGATGGAAGCGCATCTTGTAGTGTTGCAAGAATGGATATCATTACAAGTACATGTATAGAAGAGATGAGTATATGGAATTGGCTTGCACTCTCCACAAGCAACATCAATATCACATCAATACAACAACATAGTCAAACATCATAGAGAAGAGCAGGGTCGGACTACGGACGAAATCAAACAATAAAATGGCATCCATCCTTGCTATCCCTGGCTGCCGCCTGGAACCCATCCTATATTGATGATGAAGAAGAAGAAGAATAACTCCAAATCAAACAAGCATCACTCTCACATCAAAGCATCACATTACCTGTACCTGCAACTGTTGTTGTAGTAATCTGTGAGCCACATGGACTCGGCAATCTAATTTCCAAGGGTATCAAGACTATTAAAGCTTAATGGGTGAGGTATGGTTAAGTGGTGAGGCTGCAGCAAGCGACTAAGCATTTATTTGAGTGTCTAACTTACGACACCGAAAGTAAAGTATGGTGGTCTACGCATAACAAACGTGAACTAGTAATGTTCACTAACTGATCCTGAACACCTATTACGTCAAACATAACCCCACCGTGTTCTCTCTCAGATAAGGACTCACGAGAAGAGATAGTCATGGTTACACACATAATTGGTGTATTTTATTAGAGTTTACTTCCAGTTTGCTATGACCGGGTGTTAAAAAAAATTCCAAGTTTGCCACATAACTGCAAGCATGGCTTTCCGAAATATTTAACGCTGCAGGGGTGCTCCAACTCATGCATCACAAATTAACCACATGCAGTGGGAATAACCTCGACATGGATCTCGTGATATTCCTAGGCAATTCCACAGGAAATCCGCCACCTTGAGATAGCCCATAGAAAATAGGAATTCCTCACTCAAGACGTTCGAGAAAGGTAAAACAAATCCAGCATGGCCGCCCAACGAGCCGACAATCCTGATAGGAGTCGTGTATCTCGTTCTCAGGGCATAGCAGATGAGCTACGCGTACAGTGGCCCGATAGAAAACTCCCGAGTTGCCCCGGGTTGGCCCCGCACAGTGCTCTATTTTTGACCAACACTCATGAGGAGCACTGGCTCGGGGGTTGATTAATTATCCGCAGGTGCCGACGGGTCCCTGTGCAATTTATTAGTTATTAGGCAAATGTAGTACCAATGTTGGGCCTTGCCAGATAAGTTTTATCTCAAAACGAAAATCAAGGGGGTCTCCATAACAACCCCGAGCATGTTAGGAGCGCTCAATTATGGAACATAACAATGGTTCACAAGTAACTAGGGAGGCAAGAGTGGAATAAAACACCGAGCAAAAGGCCAAGCCTTCCACCCTTTACCAATATATAAGCGCATTAAATAAAATAGCAATAATATTGTGATAAAAAAAGAATGTCCATGTTGTCACATGGAAGCAATTGCACCTATAGTTAGAATGCTATAAGAAGGGCTGAGCAAGCAGTAACATAGCCAAACAAAGGTTTGCTGGTATGTGAAGGGGTTAGAGTCTTATCATGGCAATGTTGGGAGGCTTGAAAAACAAGTGGTAGGTAGCATGACATAGCGATAGAAAACGAGACATCTAGCATGGCAATGATAGTAGTGGTATCCAGGGAAATGTGTCTGTTGGGGAACGTTGCATGGGAAACAAAATTTTCCTACGCACACGCAAGATCTATCCATGGTGATGAGCATCTATGAGACGGAGAGTGGATCTACATACCCTTGTAGACCGCTAAGCGGGAAGTGTTAAGAAACGTGGTTGGTGTAGTCGAATGTCTTCGCGATCCAAATCGCCGAGCGTCCCGTGATCTCATCACGATCCATCCCGCGAACTCATCATGATCCGTCCCGCGATCTCATCACGATCTACCTCGCGATCTTGATCACTGTCCTTTCGATCTAGTGCTGAATAGACGACACCTTCGCGTTCAACACACGTACAGCTCGATGATGATCTCTGCCTTCTTGATCCAGCAAGAGGGAGCGGAGAGGTAGATGAGTTCTCCAGCAGCGCGACGGCGTTGCGGCGATGGTGGTGGAGCTATTCCAGCAGGGCTTCACCTAAGCACCGCATGCTACAAGACTCATTGGATTGAATACATCAACATGTATCATTTCCAATAAGTCAATTGCCCGCTCCATCAAACCAGAAAACGGGGTCCTTAGTCATCTTGCCCAAGAGGCATGGTTCACATGTATCAACCGATTCGAAATCGAATGAGTCTAAAGATCCATCAACATGGAGTTTCTTCATGCGTTTTATACCAATATGACATTTAGCAGAAGTGCCACAAGTATGTGGTACTATCATTATTAACTTTGTATCTTTTGGCATCAATGTTATGAACATGTGTATTACTACGATCAAGATTCAACAAACCATTCTCACCGAGTGCATGACCATTGCAGGTATTATTCATGTAAACAGAATAACCGTTATTCTCTGACTTAAATGAATAACCGTATTGCACGATCTAATCACGTTCATGCTCAATGCAAACACCAAACAACATTAAGGTTTGTCACTAATCCCGAAGGTAGAGAGAGCGTGTGATGTTAATCACATCAACCTTGGAAACATTTCCAACACATATCGTCACCTCACCCTTAGCTAGTCTCCATTTATTCCGTAGCTTTTATTTCGGGTTACTAACATTTAGCAACCGAACCGGTATCCTATAGCTAGGTGCTACTAGGAGTACTAGCAAGGTACACATCAATAACACGTATATCAAATATACTTCTGTTGACATTGCTAGCCTTCTTATGTACCAATTATCTAGGGTTGTTCCGCTTCAGCAACCGCTCACCTCATAATAGAAGCACTTAGTCTCGGGTTTGGGTTCAACTTTGGGTTGCTTCACTGGAGCAGCAACTGACTTGCCATCCATGAAGTTTCCCTCCTTGCCCTTGCCCTTCTCGAAACTAGTGGTTTTACTAACCATCAACACTTGATGCTCCTTCTTGATTTCTACCTTCGCGGTGTTAAACATCACGAATAGCTCAGGGATCATTATTTCTATCCCTGGCATTTTATAGTTCATCACCAAGCACAAGTAGCTTAGTGACAATGACTTGGAGAACTATATCAATCACTATCTTATTTGGTAGAACAACTCCCACTCGATTCAAGTGATTGTAGCACCCAGAAAATCTGAGCACATGCACAACGATTGAGCTATTCTCCTTCATCTTGCAGACAAAGAATCTTGTTGGAGATCTCATATCTCAAAACACGGGCATGAGCCTAAGATCCCAATTTCAGATCTTAGAACATCTCATATGTTCCGTGACATTCAAAATGTTTCAGAGCCTCAATTCTAAGCCGAAATGCATGACACACTAAACTATCAAGTAGTCATCGGAACGTGCCTGTCAGATGTTCACAACATCTACACACGACGCTAGAGGGGGTGGCGCACCGAGCGGTGCATTAAGGACATAAGCCTTTTGTGCAGCAATGAGGACAATCCTCAGATCACGGACCCAGTCCGCAATATTGCTACCATCATATTTCAACTCTATTTCTCTAGGAACATATAAAAATTCAAGGGAGCTATAGCGTGAGCTACAACATAATTTGCAAAGACACTACTGACTATGTTCATGACAATGATTTCAATTAATCATATTACTTAAGAACTCCCACTCAAATTGACATCCCTCCAGTCATTCGAGTGATACATGATCCAAATTCACCAACTCAAGTCTGATCTTCACATGAGTTGAGGTGGTTTCAATGGTGCAAATCATCATGGTCATCATATCTACTATATGACTCATATTTGACCTTTTGGTCTCTTGTGTTCCGAGGCCATGCCTGTACATGCTAGGCTCGTCAAGTTTAACCCGAGTGTTCTACATGTGCAACATTGGCTTGCAACCGTTGTATGTGAATGTAGAGTTAATCACACCCGATCATGACGTGGTGTCTCGACACGACAATCTTTCGCAATGATGCACACCCGGGGAGAACACAATTCATCTTGAAATTTAAGTGAGGGTTCACCTTATAATGCTACCGTCATCCTAAGCAAAACAAGGTGCATAAAAGGATTAACATCACATGCAAATCATAAGTGACATGATATGGCCATGAATTTGTGCTTTTGATCTCCCTCTTGAAAGCACCGGCATGATCTCCATCATCACCGGCATGACACCATGATCTTCATCATCTTGATCTCCATCAATGTGTCGCCATCGTGGTTGTCGCACCCACCATGCCTGTACTACTATTGCTACTGTTTAGCGATAAAGTAAAGCATTACATAGCGCTTAATGATTGACACGCAGGTCATACAATAATTAAAGACAACCCTATGGCTCCTACCGGTTTCCGTACTCATCGACATGTAAGTCGTGATATTCTATACAATACATGATCATCTCATACATCACATATATCTGATCATGTAATTGGCCATATCGCATCACAACATACCCTGCAAAAACAAGTTAGACGTCCTCTAATTGTTGTTGCATGTTTTACGTGGCTGCTACGGGTATCTAGCAAGAACAATTCTCACCTACGCAAAAACCATAACGGTGATACATAAGTTGCTTTTCAACCTTCACAAGGACCGCCTTTGTCGAATCCGGTCCAACTAAAGTAGGAGAAACAGACACCCGCAAGCCATCTTTGTGCAACGAGGTTACACTTCAGGCGATGGAACCGGTCTCTCGTAAGCGTACGAGTAAGGTTGGTCCGGGCCGCTTCATCCCACAATACCGTTGAACCAAAACACGACCAAGGGAGGAAGCAATCTAAGCATCAACACCCACAAACTCTTTGTGTTCTACTCGAGATCTCATCTACACATAGACCTAGCTCATGATGCCACTATTGGGGAACGTTGCATGGGAAACAAAAAATTCCTACGCACATGCAAGATCTATCCATGGTGATGAGCATCTACGAGAGGGACAGTGGATCAACATACCCTTGTAGATCGCTAAGAGGGAAGCGTTAAGAAACGTGGTTGATGTAGTCGAACGTCTTTGCAATCCAAATTGCCAAGAGTCCGCGATCCCATCATGATACACCCCGCGATCCAATCACGATCCGTCCCGCGATCTCCTGCGATCCAATCATGAATCGTCTCGCGATCTTGATCACGGTCCTTCCGATCTAGCACCGAACGGACGACACCTCTGCGTTCAGCACACGTACAGCTCGATGATTATCTCTGCATTCTTAATCCAGAAAGAGGGAGCAGAGAGGTAGATGAGTTCTCCGACAGCGCAACAGCATGGCGGCAATGGTGGTGGAACAATTCCAGCAGGGCTTCGCCTAAGCACCGCTGAAACGATCTAGAGGAGAAACTACGATCTAGAGGAGAGGTTAGCACGTGGCTATTAGGGTTCGCTTTACCCTCTAAATTCTCTATTATATATAGGAGGGAGGGAGGGGAGGAGGCAGCCTCAAACCCTCAAGAGTTGGCCAAAATTGGAGGTGGAGGAGTCCTACTCCAATCCTATTAGGAGTAGGATTCCTCCTTTCCACTTGGAAACTCTTTCCACCTCTCCACCTTTTGGGTTTTCCCCACGACTAGCAGCATGGGCCTTAGTGGGGGCTTAGTCCATCCCACCAGGGGATGGTTTGACTCCTCCCACATCCCATGAGGTCCTTTGGGTCGAGACACCCCTCCCGATGGTCCCCGGTAGCCCTCCCGGCACTCTCGGTACACTCCTTCCTTATTTAGCCTTTTTGCATTTTTCCACCTTTTTCTCTTTGGGCTTTTCTTCCCAGCCGCATGGGACCTTTGTGGGACTTCCACCAGCCCACTAAGGTCTGGTATTCATCCTCCCACATCCCATGTAGCCTCTTGGGTCGAAATACCCCTCCCGATGGTCCCCTGGTACACTACCGGCACTCCCGGTACACTACTGATGAGCCCGAAAATTTTCCGGCGACCAAAATAGGACTTCCTATATATAAATATTTCCCTCTGGACCATTACAGAGCTCCCCGTGATGTCCGGGATCTCATCCGGGACTCCGAACAACCTTTGGTCATCACCATACATAACTCTATACTACCGAAACGTCACCGAACCTTAAGTGTGCAGACCCTGCGGGTTTGAGAACTATGTAGACATGACCGAGACACCTCTACGATCAATAAGTAATAGCGGAACCTGGATGGCCATATTGGTTCCTACATATTCTACGAAGATCTTTATTGGTCGAACCTCTATGTCAAGGATTCAATTAATCCCGTATGATGTTCCCTTTGTTCTTCGCTATGTTACTTGCCCGAGATTCGATCGTCGGTATCTCCATACCTAGTTCAACCTCGTTACCGGCAAGTCTCTTTACTCGTTCCGTAATGCAAGATCCCATGACTAACACTTAATCACATTGCTTGCAAGGCTTATTGTGATGTTGTATTACCGAGTGGGCCCTGAGATACCTCTCCATCACATAGAGTAACAAATCCCAGTCTTGATCCATGCCAACCCAACAGACACCCTCGGAGATACCTGTAGAGCACCTTTATAGTCACCCAGTTACGTTGTGATGTTTGATACACACAAGGTACTCCTCTGGTGTCAGTGAGTTGCATGATCTCATGGTCATAGGAACATATACTTGACATACAGAAAACAGTAGCAATAAACTGACATGATCATATGCTATGTTTGTAGTTTGCGTCTTGTCCATCACATAATTCTCCTAATGATGTGATCCTATTACCAAATGACATCTCATGTCCATGACTAGGAAAACATAACCATCTTTGATCAACGAGCTAGTCTATTAGAGGCATACTAGGGACATGGTGTTGTCTATGTATCCACACATGTATCTGAGTTTCCGATCAACACAATTATAGCATGGATAATAAACGATTATCATGAACAAGGAAATATGATAATAACCAATTTATTATTGCATCTAGGGCATATTTCCAACAGTGTCCCACTTGCACTAGAGTCAATAATCTAGTTCACATCACCATGTGATTCGCATTGTTATGAATCTAACACCCAATGAGTTCTAGGGCTCGATCATGCTTTGCATGTGAGAGAGGTCTTATAGTCAATGGGTCTGCGACATTCAGATCCATGTGTACTTTGCAAATCTCTATGTTAAACTGTAAACACTGCTACCACACTCCACTTGGAGATTTTCCAAATGGCTTCTCTACAACATGTATCCGGATTGCTACTAAGAGTCATCCGAATTGGTGTCAAAGCTTGCATCGACGTAACTCTTTACGACGAACTCTTTCTCACCTCCATAATCGAGAAACAATTTCCTCAGTCTCATAGTTACTAAGGATAATCTTGACCGCTGTCCAGTGATCCACTCCTGGATCACTCTTGTACCCCTTGACGGACTCATGGCAAGGCACACACAGGTGCGGTACACAGCATGGCATACTATACAAAGCCTATGGCTAAGGCATAGGGTACGACGTTTGTCCTTTCTCTTTCTTCTACCGTTGCCGAGCTTTGAGTCTCACTCGACTTCACACCTTACAAATCAGGCGAGAACTCTTTCTCTGACTGATTCATTTTGAAGTCTTTCAAAATCTTGTCAAGGTATGTACTCATTGAAAGTCTCATCAAGCATCTTGATCTATCTCTATAGATCTTGATGCTCAACAATTAGGTAGCTTTATTTCAAAAACACTTTTCAAACAACCATTTATGCTTTCCAGAAATTCTAACTCATTTTCGATCAATAATATGTCAACCACATATGCTTATCAAAAATTCTATAGTGCTCCCACTCACTTTATTGTAAATACAAGTTTCTCATAAACTTTGTATAGACTCAAAAACTTTGATCACCTCATCAAAGCATATATTCCAACTCCGAGATGCTCGCTCCAGTCCATAGAAGGATCACTAGAGCTTGCACACGTTTTAGAATCCTTAGGACTGACAAAACCTTCTGGTTGTATCACATACAACCTTTCCTCGAGTAAACCGTTAAGGAAACAATGTTTTGACATCCATCTGCCAGATTTCATAATTTGAAAACTGCAGCAACTGCTAACATAATTCCAACAGACTTTAGTATTGCTATGAGTGAGGAAGTCTCATCGCAGTCAACTCCTTGAATTTGTCGGAAACTTCTTTGAGACAAGTCGAGCTTTATAAATGGTGACATTTACCATCAGCGTCTGTCTTTACCTTAAAGGTCCATTTGTATTCGACGACTTGCCGTCCAACGAGCCAGTCTACCAAATTCTATAATTGGTTTTCATACATGGATCCTTTCTCGGATTTCATGGCCTCTAACCATTTGTCGGAATCCGGGACCATCATCGCTTCTCCATAGCTCGTAGGTTCATCATTGTCCAACAACATGACCTCCAAGACAAGTTTGTCGTACCGCTCAGGAGTTGTACGCATCCTTGTCGACCTACGAGGTTTGATAGTAACTTGATCCGAAGCTTCATGATCATCATCATTTACTTCCTCTTCAACTAACGTAGGTTCCACAGAAACATGTTTCTGTGCCGCGCTACTCTCTGGTTGAAGCAAAGGTTCAACAACCTCATCAAGTTCCATCTTCCTCCCACTCAATTCTTTCGTGAGAAACTTTTTCTCAATAAAGGACCCAGTTTTAGCAACAAACACTTTATGCTTGGGTCTGAGATAGAAAGTTCACCCAACTGTTCTTAGGGTATTCTATGAAGATGCATTTGTCCGCTTTGGGTTCAAGCTCATTAGGTGAAAACATTTTTTCCACACAAGCATCGCAGCCCCAAACATTAAGACATGACAGCTTAGGTTTCTATCAAACCATAATTCACATGGTGTCATCTGAATGAATTCATATGGTGCCCCATTTAAAGTGAATGTAGTTGTATCTAATGCATAACCCCAAAACTATAGTAGCAAAACTATAAGAGACATCATAGCCCGCACCATATCCAATAGAGCATTACTATGACGTTCGGACACACCATCACACTATGGTGTTCCAGGTGGCGTGAGTTGTGAAATGACTTTCACATTGTCCAAAGTTGTATGCCAAACTCGTAACTTAGATATTCACCTCCACGATCATATCACAAACATTTTTATCTTCTTGTCACGATAACCTAAAACTTCACTTTGAATTTGCTTGAACTTTTCAAACGATTCAGACTTGTGTTTCATTAAGTAAACGTACACTATATCTACTCAAATCATCAGTGAAGGTAAGAAAATAATGATATCCACCGCATGCTACAAGACTCATTGGATTGAATACATCAACATGTATCATTTCCAATAAGTCAATTGCCCGCTCCATCAAACTAGAAAACGGGGTCCTTAGTCCTCTTGCCCAAGAGGCATGGTTCGCATGTATCAACCGATTCGAAATCGAATGAGTCTAAAGATCCATCAGCATGGAGTTTCTTCATGCGTTTTATACCAATATGACATTTAGCGGCAGTGCCACAAGTATGTGGTACTATCATTATTAACTTTGTATCTTTTGACATCAATGTTATGAACATGTGTATTACTACGATCAAGATTCAACAAACCATTCTCACTAGGTGCATGACCATTGAAGGTATTATTCGTGTAAACAGAATAACCATTATTCTCTGACTTAAATGAATAACCGTATTGCAATAAACACGATCTAATCACGTTCATGCTCAACGTAAACACCAAACAACATTTAGGTTTGTCACTAATCCCTAAGGTAGAGAGAGCGTGCGATGTTGATCACATCAACCTTGGAAACATTTCCAACACATATCGTCACCTCACCCTTAGCTAGTCTCCGTTTATTCCGTAGCTTTTATTTCGAGTTACTAACATTTAGCAAACTAACTGGTATCCTATACCCAGGTGCTACTAGTAGTACTAGCAAGGTACACATCAATAACACGTATATCAAATATACTTCTGTTGACGTTGCCAGCCTTCTTATCTACCAAGCATCTAGGGTTGTTCCGCTTTAGCGACCGCTCACCTCATAATAGAAGCACTTAGTCTCGGGTTTGGGTTCAACTTTGGGTTGCTTCACTAGAGCAGCAACTGACTTGCCATCCATGAAGTTTCCCTCCTTGCCCTTGCCCTTCTCGAAACTAGTGGTTTTACTAACCATCAACACTGATGCTCCTTCTTGATTTCTACCTTCGCGGTGTTAAACATCGCGAACAGCTCAGGGATCATTATTTCTATCCCTAGCATTTTATAGTTCATCACCAAGTTCAAGTAGCTTAGTGACCGTGACTTGGAGAACTATATCAATCACTATCTTATCTGGAAGATCAACTCCCACTCGATTCAAGCGATTGTAGCACCCAGAAAATCTGAGCACATGCTCAACGATTGAACTATTCTCCTTCATCTTGCAGACAAAGAATCTTGTTGGAGATCTGATATCTCACAACACGGGCATGAGCCTGAGATCCCAATTTCAGCTCTTAGAACATGTCATATGTTCTGTGACGTTCAAAATGTTTCGGAGCCTCAATTCTAAGCCGAAATGCATGACACACTAAACTATCAAGTAGTCATCGGAACGTGCCCGTCATATGTTTACAACATCTACACACGACGCTAGAGGGGGTGGCGCACCGAGCGGTGCATTAAGGACATAAGCCTTCTGTGCAGCAATGAGGACAATCCTTAGATCACGGACCTAGTCCACAATATTGCTACCATCATATTTCAACTCTATTTCTCTAGGAACATATAAAAATTCAAGGGAGCGACAGCGTGAGCTACAACAAAATTTGTAAAGACACTACTGACTATGTTCATGACAATGAGTTCAATTAATCATATTACTTAAGAACTCCCACTCAAATTGACATCCCTCCGGTCATTCGAGTGATACATGATCCAAATTCACCAACTCAAGTCCGATCATCACGTGAGTTGAGGTGGTTTCAATGGTGAACATCATCATGTTGATCATATCTACTATATGACTCATGTTCGACCTTTCGGTATCTTGTGTTCCGAGGCCATGTCTATACATTCTAGGCTCATCAAGTTTAACCCGAGTGTTCTACATGTGCAACACTGGCTTGCACCCGTTGTATGTGAACGTATAGTCTATCACACCCGATCATCACGTGGTGTCTCGACACGGCGAACTTTCGCAATGGTGCACACTCGGGGAGAGCACAATTCATCTTGAAATTTAAGTGAAGGATCACCTTATAATGCTACCGTCATCCTAAGCAAAACAAGGTTCATAAAAGGATTAACATCACATGCAAATCATAAGTGAAATGATATGGCCATGAACTTGTGCTTTTTATCTCCATCTTGAAAGCACCGACATGATCTCCGTCGTCACCGGCATGACACCATGATCTTCCTCATCTTGATCTCCATCAACGTGTCGCCATCGTGGTTGTCGCGCCCACCATGCTTGTACTACTATTGCTACTATTTAGCGATAAAGTAAAGCATTACATAGCGCTTAATGATTGACACGTAGGTCATACAATAATTGAAGACAACCCTATGGCTCCTACCGGTTGCCGTACTCATCGACATGCAAGTCGTGATATTCTATACAAGACATGATCATATCATACATCACATATATCTCATCATGTAATTGGCCATATCACATCAGAACTTACCCTGCAAAAACAAGTTATATGTCCTCTAATTGTTGTTGCATGTTTTACGTGGCTGCTACGGGTATCTAGCAAGAACAATTCTCACCTACGCAAAAACCACAACGGTGATACATAAGTTGCTTTTCAACCTTCTCAAGGACCGCCTTTGTCAAATCCGATCCAACTAAAGTAGGAGAACCATACACCCGCAATCCGTCTTTGTGCAACGAGGTTACACGTCAGTCGATAGAACCGGTCTCTCGTAAGCATATGAGTAAAGTTAGTCTGGGCTGCTTCATCCCACAATACCGCTGAACCAAAACACGACCAAGGGAGGAAGCAATCTAAGCATCAATGCCCACAAACTCTTTGTGTTGTACTCGAGATCTCATCTACACATAGACCTAGCTCTGATGCCACTGTTGGGGAACGTTGCATGGGAAACAAAATTTTCCTATGCACATGCAAGATCTATCCATGGTGATGAGCATCGACGAGAGGTAGAGTGGATCTACATACACTTGTAGATCACTAAGCGGGAAGCGTTAAGAAACGCGGTAGGTGTAGTCGAACGTCTTCGCGATCCAAATTGCCGAGCGTCCTGCGATCTCATCATGATCCGTCCCGCTATGCAATCACGATCCATCCTACGAACTCATCATGATCCATCCCGCAATCTCATCACGGCCTGTCTTGCGATCTTCACCGTCCTTCCGATCTTGCGCCGAACGGGATGCACCTCCGCATTCAGCACACGTACAGATCGATGACGATCTCCGCCTTCTTGATCCAGCAAGAGGGAGCGGAGAGGTAGATGAGTTCTTCGGAAGCGCGATGGCATTGTGGCGATGGTGGTGGAGCTATTCCATCAAGGCTTCGCCTAAGCACCGCTGAAAACCGATCTAGAGGAGAAACTACAATCTAGAGGAGAGGCAGCACATGGCTGTTTTTCTGTGTGTCAAAACCCTCAAAACCTCTACTATATATAGGAGGAGAGAGGGAGGAGGCTGGCACATAAGGGCCAGCCCTTTGGCCTCTTGCGCAAGAAGGAGAGGAGGAATCCTCCTCCAATCCTAGTAGGACTAGGACTCCTTCCTTATTTAGCCTTTTTGCCTTTTTCCACCTTTTTCTCTTTGGGCTTTTCTTCCCAGCCGCATGGGACCTTTGTGGGACTTCCACCAGCCCACTAAGGTCTGGTATTCATCCTCCCACATCCCATGTAGCCTCTTGGGTCGAAATACCCCTCCCGATGGTCCCCTGGTACACTACCGGCACTCCCGGTACACTACCGATGAGCCCGAAAATTTTCCGGCGACCAAAACAGGACTTCCTATATATAAATATTTCCCTCCGGACCATTACAGAGCTCCTCGTGACGTCCGGGATCTCATCTGGGACTCCGAACAACCTTTGGTCACCACCATACATAATTCTATACTACCGAAACGTCACCGAACCTTAAGTGTGCAGACCCTGCGGGTTCGAGAACTATGTAGACATGACCAAGACACCTCTACGGTCAATAAGTAATAGCGGGACCTGGATGCCCATATTGGTTCCTACATATCCTATGAAGATCTTTATTGGTCAAACCTCTATGTCAAGGATTCAATTAATCCCGTATGATGTTCCCTTTGTTCTTCGGTATGTTACTTGCCCGAGATTCGATCGTCGGTATCTCCATACCTAGTTCAACCTTGTTATCGGCAAGTCTCTTTACTCTTTGCATAATATAGGATCACGTGACTAACACTTAGTCACATTGCTTGCAAGGCTTATTGTGATGTTGCATTATCGAGTGGGCCCTGAGATACCTCTCCATTAGACGGAGTAACAAACCCAGTCTTGATCCATGCCAACCCAACAAACACCCTCGGAGATACTTGTAGAGCACCTTTATAGTCACCCAGTTATGTTGCGACGTTTGATACACACAAGGTACTCCTCTGGTGTTAGTGAGTTGCATGATCTCATGGTCATAGGAACATATACTTGACATGCAGAAAACCATAGCAATAAACTGACATGATCATATGCTACGTTTGTAGTTTGGGTCTTGTCCATCACATCATTCTCCCAATGATGTGATCCCTTTACCAAATGATATCTCATTTCCATGACTAGGAAACCATAGCCATCTTTGATCAACGAGCTAGTCTATTAGAGGCATACTAGGGACATGGTGTTGTCTATGTATCCACACATGTATCTCAGTTTCTGATCAACACAATTATAGCATGGATAATAAACGATTATCATGACCAAGGAAATATGATAATAACCAATTTATTATTGCCTCTAGGGCATATTTCCAATAGTGTCATCTTGCCTGAGATCCCACTCGGAAGAAGAACGAGCCCATGAAGAAGACGATCCAACATAGTTGAATGAATCCTCACACTCCGAACGCCTTTGGAACTCTATCGAGAAGAAGCAATCCGGAACAAACAATCAACACATGATACACCACAACATATGCATGACATGATGTGCAAACAAATATGATGCATGTCCGGTTTAGTATGCAATGCATGGCATGGCAAGAACAACAAACTACTACTACATATTAAGTGAAGTTCAATATGCAATGAGTTGCATATTGACGAAACTCCACGTTCGAATTATGTAGTTCACTCACATTTAGGTACTCATCAATATTAAATGTTTTTTAACATGGCAAGAGGTGAAGCATGAAGATATATATCATCTAGGCATTTTAAATGGGGCCGGAAGCAACTTATAGCATTTCCGAAACATCTCCATAGGCATCATATGAATTTGTCCATAACTGTATTAAACATGTTTTATATTTATTAAACATGAAAATAAAGTGTGCATGAGATTCTACACGTTTTCTAGTCAAGTTACATATATAAAACATTTGCATCAGAGCTACGGTTTAAAAGTTATTAAATAAATCATTTTAGCATGGCAATTATGCAAATTAAATGAAAACAGCAGGTTAAACATTTTAAACATATGTGAGAGTTGGAATTTCAAATATACACGAAATACTAGTCAAGTTTCATATATAAAGTTTTTCCATACGATGCCCGGTTCTTGAGTTATTAAATGCATGAAATTTGGTGTCTAATATGCAATTTTACAATTCACTAGATAAATAGCAAAATTCGCAACAAGGAAAAAACCCTCTACGGGCCGAATCTAAACATGGGCCTAAACAGGGGGCATGTGTGACGGATAGCTAAACGGCACACGGGGCGGGGAATAGGGGCGGCTCACCTCCGTGGCCGTGGGCCGGCGAGCGGGCTGCGGAAGTTGGGCCGGAGGGGAGGCGGACTGGGCTGGCGCACCCATGGGTCAACGGGCGAGCGGGGGGCTCCTCCCCTGATCCTGAACGGGGCGAGGGAACGGCAACAACGCTCCTGCAACACCAGCGACGAGGCGGGCAATTGGCGATGGCGCAAGGCGGCAGCGGAAACGGGCGGATCCGGCCTTGGGGCGGCCCTGTTCCCGGCGGCGACAAGCTCAGCGGGCATCCACGGGCGGCGGCATGGCGGAACCCCATGGGGCAGCGAGGGTGGCAGCCTTGCATCGGGGAAGACGAGAAGCAGGGGGTAACGGCGATGGCTCCGGACTGGCGGCGGGGCGGCCCGGATGCCGACGACGGCGGCTCCGGCAGGGTTTGTGAGGGCGAGGTCCTGGTGGCAGGGCGAGCTCGGGCGCCTGAGGCTCAGGCGGCGGTGCTCGTTCAGGCCCAGATGGGCTCGAGCGGGCCATGTGATGGGCTTTGGCGGGCCTTGCACGGTGGAGGGAGGAGGTTGGCGGCTGAGGAGACAACCTCCCTAGAATTTAGGGATTAGGTCTATGTAGTTATATATATAGCATTTAGGGGCTAGGGTTAGCAGTTTTTGTCCGTTTTCGGACCTTCGGATCTCGATCCGACAGTCCAGAAGTGGAGGGGGCTAGCAGGGTTGCGCTGGCCGCATAGAGGGTTTTGTGGGGATGAGAGGGAATGGTGGCCCGTGACACGAGTTTTCCAAACACCGAAAAACGTTCGAAAATAAACCGATGACCGCAGTACTACGGTTGACTGTTCAGGTATCAAACGAACTCGGAATGCGACAAAATTTGGCAGGCGGCCTACCTACACTATAATAAGACCGCACGTCAACTCTCGACCCAATTCGGGAATATTTTTAGCGCGCTAAAACATTTTGTAACGATGTCGCGGGCGCGTGCGTGTGTGGTTGGTCTCAAAACGGGGAACGACAAGAACGGAGAGAACAGGCGACTACGAACGGATGCAAGTTTTTGAATACGAGAGACGATGTTATGCAGATGATGCGAATGACGTGATGATGAATGCAACAACCAAACGAAACACAGACGGGAATGGAAAAAAGGGGGAATCTTCTGGAGCATCGGTCCCGGGCTGTTACAATGTGCAACTAGGTGAGGAACCTATATGGTGCTAAACACAACAAGTACACAAGAAATCAAGGGATACAACACAATAATAGCTTGAAAGAAGTAAAGATAAGAGATAACCAAAAGTGCAGCCGGTGGAGACGAGGATGTGTTACCGGAGTTCCTTCCCTTGTGAGGAAGTACGTCTCCATTCGAGTAGTGTGGAGGCACAATGCTCCCCAAGAAGCCACTAGGGCCACCGTATTCTCCTCACGCCCTCACACAATGTAAGATGTCGTGACTCCACTATTGGTGCCCTTGAAGGCGGCGACCGAACCTTTACAAACAAGGTTGGGGATATATCCACAACTTAATTGGAGGCTCCCAACGACACCACGAAGCTTCACCACAATGGAATGTAGCTCCGAGGTGACCTCAACCGTCTAGGGTGCTCAAACACCCAAGAGTAACAAGATCCGCAAGGGAATAGTGGGGGGAATCAAATTTCTCTTGGTGGAAGTGTAGATCGGGGCCTCCTCAACCTATCCCTAGGAAACCAACAAGTTTGATTGGCTAGGGAGAGAGATCGGGCTAAAATGGAGCTTTGAGCAACAATGGAGCTTGGGGAAGGAAGAGGTAGTCTTCTTGGGGAAGAAGACCTCCTTTTGATCGTGGGGGATAAGATCCAACCGTTATCCCCACTCTCAGCCCCGCGCGTCGCGGTACTACTGCACATGACCATGGTACTACTGCTGCAACATGCGGTACTATCGCTTGCACGAAAGTGTCAGATGCAGGCTGATTGCACTAGGCAACTAGCAGTAGAACCTCCGGAGCGGTACTACCGTGAGCCCATGTGGTACTACCACATGGTCGGTAGTGAATGACACTGGAGATGCACGGAAGTAAAAAATTACTTCCGTGCCTACCTCCGTTGAGGGCGTAGCTATGAAAAGGTCCAGTACGGTAGTAGTGGAACTGCATCACGGTACTACCACAAGAGGGCGGATGTAAAAAAATTACATCTGTGCCTACTACCGCAGGCGCACGTACTAGGGCAGGGGACAGCGGTACTACCGCTCCACTAAGCGGTACTACCGCGGGCTCCTGCAGTACTATCGCTCCCTTGAGCGGTACTACCATTGGCCACTGAAAGCAAGCACCCCGTAGGCTTCACTTTGCATAGATAAGGAGAACAAGTTGGAGCTCCATTGAAGCGAAGGAAAGGTGGTGCAATAGAATAGATGTGTACGTGTTGATTCCACCCAAACCTTTCTGAAGCGGACCCCCTCTTAATAGTACGACTTTCCTACGACTCAAATCCACTGAAAGGAAACATAGAGAACAACCATCGTCGATAAGCTCCGAGGGGTACCGAATCGTCTTGTGACTAGATATGAGATATCTGAAATGCTCCATGCACACGATTAGTCCGCAAGGGCATTGTCATCAATCACCAAAACCACTTAAGGAGAAATATTCCCTTACACCATTCATCAACTATAGACTCATATCTTGCTCCTTCTGTCATCATCACAATCCTACCATCTCCATAGAAGTGAGCAGTGGAGTAGAATTGCATGATCATCTCGTCGTTCCATGCAGTGAACTCTCTGCAAAAAAACTAATCAATGCCAATGTAGTGGAAGTTGTCTTGCACACTTGGGAAGTAGTTTTCATTATCCTTGATGTACTTCTAGGTTACATATCTCATATCGCTCACAGATGGACTCTTGTCAAGAAGCACAGTCTCATAGAAGTCATTTTGCTCCTTGGTATAGAATTTGTAGTCCATAACTGTCTTCCTTCTCTGCGAGTCAGGATCAATGGCTCTCCACTCTCTCAAACCTGCATCCTTCTTATTCTTCATATCAACAGCAATAGGATGGCTAGCATTATGCTCTAGAAGGTGAGGTCTGAGATTCATCAAAGCATACATAGCATCGTCATTAGCTTCTCTAAAAGAGTGTCCCTCGTTCTTGTCAAAAGCTAGGATGTCTCCGATAGTCCTCTTGGACTTCTCAGCAGCAGCATTCTTAGGTGCAGACTTGGTTCTCTTGGAGGGACCTTGCTTTGGCATAGATCTCCCAATAGCTTCTTCTGCTTCTTCTTGGGAGGGGCCTTGACAACATGCTCTTCCTCCTCCTCCTTCCTCCTCCTCCTCCTCAGCAGCAACATCAACAGCCTCCTCAGGGTCCTCATACATTGAGGTAGTCCTGGCAACAACACGAATGATCCTTTTCCTGGCCTTCTTATCTCCTGCCTTCTTAGGCAAAGACTTTCTTGGGGGCTCAATGTTCATGGTAGCCCAAGCACTATCAGGTGCTCTCAAAGTTTCTGGAGGTGCATATGTCTTGCTGACCACCCTCCTGGAAGAGGTATCCGCATTGGCTGACTTCTTGGAGCCTTCTCTTGCTTCTTAGCAAGAACCTCCTCTAGCACAAAGTCTGAATCCTCCTCATCTGAATTCAGTCTCTTCCTAGTCCTTGTAGCAGCTTGGGCAACCCATGTGAACTAGGGTTGCCTGGATCTGAAAATGTGCTGGACCCTGGGCTGGTGCCTAAACTCATGTCAATGTTCTGCTCCTGCAAGTTCTGGCTGTCCTCGACATCTGACATATCTGACCCTGTGAATAGAGTATAGAAGAGTGACATAGGATAAGTCATCACAAAATGCAGATGGTTTTTGAAAGTCCGAACAGGAAAATCATAGATGTAGTTCATAGCAAAATTGGATTTCGGTGTCACCGAGTCAAACATTTCGGTGTTGTAGAGACGCACAGAACTCTTAACCGAAACTTGACAACAATTTCAGTCGGACCAAGAACTGTCACTTGATCTCACCGAGTTCTGTCCTCAGTAGCACAAAAAGGAAATCGGTGGAACCAATTTTTCTAACTCGGTATCACTGAGATGTAACTTAGCGGGCAACTAAACCAAGAATTCTTTGTTCACTAGACTAATGAAGGTTTGCATGGACAGATCGATCTCAGATAGTGGCTAGATAATGGAGAAACCCTAACGCGCAAGAATCGAAGGTTGGAGCACAAGAGGGGGCAAATCCATACCCTAGCTCGGTGATGGATCCGCTACGGTGGCGACGGGGGCGAATATTCTATCGATGGCGGCGATTCCCAGTGGCGGAGACGGTCGTAGAAGCAAACACGATGACCAGGGGTCCTTTTCGGCAGCTTACGGTTTTGGGGTGTTACGATTTGAGGATTGAATTTCAAAGCATCGGTCCACATCATATATACTCCCTGCTGGTTGTGACACGGATTCTAAATTTTCAGTGCCACCGATTTTCTCAACTGTTAGCTGACAGGGAAACTTGGTGTAACTGATAATATGGAATCGGAAGTACCGAGATTGAAAACCAGATCAACCCTAGGAATTTGGTGAGACCGAGAATTTTGAGTTGATTCCAACGAGCTGCACTTGGGAGGTTCTAATGGTCAGTCCTTTGTTGATACAGAACTCCGAGTGCTCCTCACATGGAGAGATTGAAAATTACGTGTTCAATTTTTGTGATGCATCATGAATAGAATATGATTTGAGAAAGCATAAATAACTAGAAGAGTGGTCCTAGGCATTCTTGTACATCCAATAGGAAAATGAAAAATCAAAAGCCAAATAGCAACAACTGAATGCCCCTGAATGAGCAAATAAATGCAGACCAACATGCTCACACAATAAGATGTCAAATGAAAACAGGGCAAACATGCACAAACATACTAGCATCTAACAAGCATTTTGGTGATGACGGAGTCATCTATATATGAGTATCTTGACTTAGGAGCCAAGTAAGAATACTTGATCATAGGTCATACTCATCGTTTAAGCACAAGTGGGGTTACCACTTTTACATAAAGCACTTAATGATGTTACATGCTATGAGATGCTTTTACTCAAGTCTTAGAGTAAAGCTCCCCCTTGATGTGACATCCCCCCATAGGAGGGATAAACTAACCTTGGGTTTTGTCGATCAAGACTTCATGTAGGTGAAGTAGTGGTGGATGCTCAAAGTTGATGAAGATCACAATGAGTTGGGAGCATCCTTGTTGTTTCATTACTCTTCTCACCTACATGGGTTAGTCCTAACACACAAGAGACAAATACAAGGATATCTATGGACATGGAGTGCAAATAATATATGATGATGTCCATTGATTTGTTGATTACCTTGTCCCTTGCTTACCTTTGAGGGAATGTGTGACTCCTAGAACTATTTCATGATGTTGATGTTGATTGCAACTAGTTCTTGCCAATAATGAATAGAAGTGGATTTCATTGCCGGATTCGCCCCTCAAGAACTTCTCTAGTTCTTATTCTTGAGGACCCACATCAAATTGATGGGGATTCTTAATGTTGAAGTAGCACTGGTAGAAGTGGAGCTTGTAGTAGCCTTGGGAACCCACTTCACCAAAGCTTGGGATTCATCTTCATATGAGTCAATGTCCTCTTGAAGCTTGTCCTTGTCCTTGAGCTTGGGGTCTTGTGGTGGAAGGTCATCTTGAGCTTTTGTTCCCTTGGGGAGAGTATTTTCATACTTCTCCTTTTGAGGAACAAACTTGGGATTGGGGTATTGACCTTCTTCCCATTCAACTCCATTAGCGTTGAAGTAGCCAACACCACGGTTCTTTCGGTATCCTCCGTGCTTGCGTACAATCTCCTCAAATTGTTTGGACCTAGCAAGAGTCTTGTAGATACCTTTCTCTATAATCCCTTTCAAAAGTTCATTTTCTTTCTCAAGTGTAACTTGGATAAGGTAGGAGTTAGTGGGATCAATATAACTACTAGAAGCAATATCATTATATTTATCATTTTTATTGCTACTAGTTGAAGAACGTTTCTTGCCTTTGTTACTAGTTTGCTTAGTCTTAACTTGTGGCATGAACGTAGACAAGAGAAGTCGTTTGGCTAGATAAAATGAAGTCTTCTTTCGAAGATCGTCATTGATAGCTTTATGGAACTCATGCTCTTGCTCCAAATGGAGCTTCTCGAAGTAGAGCTTCTCATGTGTCCTTTCAAGCTCTCTATGATCTTGTAGAGTAGACTCATGAGTTAACTTAAGAGTGTTTAGTCCTTGAGTTAGTCATTCTATTTCCAACTTATCATCATCACACGACTTATCTAGACTAGAGTGATTACTAGCAAGTTCATCTTGACTAACATTACTATATTTGTCAAATAGCAACTCATCTTCAATTAACAAGTCATCCTCATCACTATTGAAATCAAGATACTCGGGGTGTGATACCTTGGGGCCTTTAGCCATGAAGAAGCATCCACTCCCTTCATTTGGTGAATCAAATATGTCATAGGAGTCGATTGTCACTAGTGCAAGTCCGGCAACACCTTCATCTTGACTATAGTCGGAGTTGGAGTGGTAGCTCTCAGAATAGTTGTCGGAGTTGGAGTCGGAAACCCATTCACCAACATGAGCTTGATGTTTTCTTCGTGAGTAGCTCTTGGTGTACTTGTCCTTCTTCTCTGTGTCCCTACTTCTCCTTGAGGGTCTTCGTTCATAACGATCATCCCTACTCATTCTCTCCCTACGAGGTGACTCTTGAGATTTGTCTTCTTGGTGACTCTTCTTTCCTTTTGTAAGGAGTCGTGCACTCATTGGAGTAGTGTCCGAGTGAGGGAGTCCCGGATTATGGGGTCCTCGGATAGCCGACCTATTGTTTATGGGCCAGACTATATGGGCTACTTGCTGAACACTGGATGATCTGAGGGCCTAGTTTCTAGGATGGAAGCTTCGAGGAGCACGGCTTGCGCTCCACGTTTGATGTGGTAAATAGGCATGTCTATATCTTTGGCATGTAACCGACCATGTGTAAACCCTAGGCCTCCTTGGTGTCTATATAAGCCGGAGGGTTTTAGGGTATAGACATAGAACAACTCATCTAGGGTTAGACATACGATCTCGAGGTAGATCAACTCTGTAACCCCTTACACCATGAATACAATCAAGCAGGACATAGGGTATTACCTCCGTTGGAGGGCCCGAACCTGGGTAAACTTGTGTCCGTCGATCCTAGTCTCACAGTTCGGGACCCCCTACCCGAGATCCGTTGGGTTTGACATCGACATTGGTGCTTTCATTGAGAGTTCCTCTATGAGCGAGATGGGATCGACAACTCGCCTTGTCATCAACGAAGAGGTCCGCAACATGGACGTTTTCGTCTTCGAGAAGATCTTCGCCTTTGGTAGCGTTGTGCTACATGCTGATTCCACCGGACATGTAGGCTGCGTGGAGAACTTTGCCCCCGATCAGGAGGTCAGATTCGGAAACCTAGAGTTTTCCGTCGACTCTCACGGTGACTTGTCACTAATCGGGCTTGCAGCTTCGCCCGTAGCTCCAGATGGGCTCTGAGGCTTTAACCTCGAGCCCCTTCTTCGGACACGCCGATGGGGTCACCCATGGCGACAGTCGAATCTCTCATCCCGGTCTGGCTATCAAACCATACGACCAGATATACGTTCTTTCCGAACAATATCCATGGGTGGACTTCATCGGGGTGAACCCCACGAGTTCCAAACAGCTGGATCAGACCAGGCCCTCAACGATCGACAAGGCTTTGGAGCAACTCTCATCGATGAGGATCACCGACGATCCAGCCTCGATCTATGCCCGGCCCGGTTACAGTTCAAGCAGGGACAGATTTTTCGACCCACCCACCACCCACTTGATAGCCACCATTGAAGACTTAACTGATGTGCTAGACTATGCCTCCGACGAAGCAGAATACATGGATGAAGAGGACCGTCCTCCCACTCCCGTCAACACCGGGAATTGGACCGCCACTTCTACATATGACGTCTACATGGTGGATACTCCTACCACCAACGGCGACAATATGCCTCACAACAACGACGAAAAATTGGGCGATGCGCCATCAAGGCACCGGAAATTGCATAAGCGGTCCACAAGAAAAAAGGGAAGAAGAGATATTATCAGCAGCAAGGACGGTAAGACCCCAGCTGATCATGACAATCCCGATGTCCCCGAGCAACCGTTAGAGGGTCTGGACGAACCTAAGGACAAAAACGACACCGATACCGTTAATGACCCCAAAGGCAACGATTACCTTCCCCCCGTTGAGGATGAATACATACCAGAAGCCGATGACTTGTACATCCCTGATAACCTCGAGGATCAGGAAGAAATCAGGCAACAGCTCATAGCAACGGCTCGCAGCCTAAAGGCCAAAGAGCGGCAACTCAAAGCGAAAAGGCTGACCTCACTAATTGATGTACGAACGTCCTCTCAGCCGAGGAAGTATACGGCACTGGTCTGTCAAACCAACCCAAAAGCTACCCTCAGAGAAGGCTGCTGCCACAATTCGATGATGAGCTCACTGGTACTCCGTCTCCGCATCATACCAGCCGGACCACCCTCCTCGTGGGAGTGATAGAGCGGCCAATGACACCAGTTATGTATCGGCGATGCCCAAAAGACGGGGTAAGGAGACATTCGAACCCAATGACAGGTTTGACCTGCGCGATGACTTAAATCATAGAGCAGGCTGTACAAGATCCATCTACGGATCTAGAGATTACTCACCAGATAGACGGGGAGAGTATAGACCATGGTTTGACCAAAACTATAGAGCCCGGGAATGCAACTGACCCCATACAGACACCAAGTACAGGCAGGACATAGCTCGGGTCAGAGGCTCCGCTCACCCACTATGCTTCACAAATGAAGTAATGCGGCATTAGTTCCTCGAAGGGTTTAAACCCATAAATATAGAACAGTATGATGGGACCACTGACCCAACTGTATGGATCAAGGACTTCCTCATCCATATCCACATACCTAAGAAGGAGAGGAAGCGGGCCCTTCGGGAGGTCTATGATGTGGATCACGTAGCTCTGAAGTATAAGCCATGGTCAGCATACCCGATCACCTTTGACTAGCGCGACCATCCGACTAGTATCCAACATGGGGGCTCGGCTGCCCTCGTCCTAGATCCCATTATAGATGGTATAACCTCACTAAAGTCCTAATGGACGAAGGAAGTAGCCTCAATCTGATTTACTCAGACACGGTGAAAAAGATGGGTATAGATCCGTCAAGAATCAAACCCAACAACACTACTTTCAAGGGAGTGATCCCAGGTGTACGGTCTTTGTAACCCTGGAGGTTGTGTTCTTCTCGCCCGATAACTTCCGTAGCAAGGACTTGTCCTTCAACATTGTGCCCTTCCGCAGCGGCTATCACACGCTGCTCGGTCGGATGGGCGTTTGCTGGGTTCAACGCAGTCCCGCATTACGCATACCTCAAGCTCAAGTTGTCGGGCCTCAATGGGGTCATTACTATACAGAGTGGTCCCTTAGAACAGAGGAACATGCACTGGCACTGGTGGCCGAATTCAGCTACAAAGACGATAGGCAAGCTTGGGCATTCGCCGTAAAGGCACGAAAGGCTGGGAAGCGAGTTCGGATTCAGACCAAAAACTCCGACCCTCCTTCCTCTCCTCAATAGGGACTCGCCCCCCACCGCACAACCTCAGGACCAGCCAAGTACATGCCGAGGAGGCACAGCTTCGCACTTAAGATTCCATGGGTAGCGGTGGGGAACTTACGATGGGTGTTCGGTTGTCCCGAACTGTTACCATCAACATGTCTTCGGACAAGATGCAGGCGCTCCTAAAAGAGCCTGCCCACGGCATAAAGCTCACCTTTAACATTGCGGCCTCTCAAGATTTTGTTCGCAAGATCCGCCTGCACTAACACCCATCAAGGTGCATCTAAAAGAAGGAGTCAACTAGCAATAGGGCATATCAAAGATGTCTGGTCACCAATTGAAGTCCCCTGGTACAACAGCTCCTGTAGGACTTTATTTCTTATCACATACATGTAAACAGTTGCTTCGGCAATCCGTGTTATAACAGTTGTTGAGGAAATGCGAAATTGCATGGCGCACGTATGCCTCATTTCTCCTGTTTTTGGCACATACTTTTTTTCTTCCCTCCCTCTTCTCGTGAACCTGTTCGGTATGACTCGAGGTCCCCGGCTAATAGACCGAGGGCTTGATTTCAAACACAAATTGCCTTAACCATTATGTGTTTGGCGTCTTGGCATTCGCTTTATATGCGTCGGTTCCGAACTATGTCTTTGGTCATTAAGTTGGGTTGTCCGGCTCCTGTGATTACCCCTTTATGTTTTGCTCGTTCGGCTAAAAGGGCAAAGGGAGCACCCCTACAATTGTACTTACGGATAGTCCGGTCAAGCACCTCAAGGGAGAAAGCCAAAAACGGACGGTCATAGTATGCACGATCCGATCTGTGAACCCCAAGTTAGAAATATTATACTTCAACCCTCGTAAGCAGTTATTCCGTGTTGTATGAGGAATTCGCCCTTTGTGCAAATACTATGATGTCGGCTTCGGCCTCGGCTCGTCCGAACATCGCAAAAACTCCGATGGCTAATCATACGCTTCCCTCAGTCCTTTTCGCGCCCCTTCGTTTAGATGAAAGAAATAAAGCATAATAGTCCGGTTGCCTAGTCTGCCGCACTAAAACGCCTTCGAGTTCCTATAATTTGGCTAAGGGACACAATGCATTGGCATAGACACCCCATGTAGTATCTACGTGGGGCTGAAGCCGACGACTCACATCTTTCAATTAAGCAACCATACAGGAGTTATAAAGGAATGCAAACCCATATAAGAGCATATACTAATATCATTGAAAGTTATCACAAGTCTTCGGACACTTTACAAGCTCATTCAAATATATTTTTTCGCCCAAACACCGTGAGGCTATCACCCGCGCACTCTCCATCACTCCATAGAAGTAAAGCTCGGGGCGCCGCTGCTCATTTCTGGGCGGTGGCGGGTCGGTGGCGACCTTCATTGGATTGAGCCCCGACCAGTGCACTTTGGCCTTGGCAAGGGCCATCCGGACTCCTTCAATGCAGGAGGAGCACTTGACGGCATCAAGGCGGGGCGTAGCATCAATCAGTCATTGCACCAGGCCGAAGTAGCTGCCTGGGAGTGGCTCGGCGGGCCATAAGCAGACGCAGAGGTCCTTGATGGCCGGCTCCGCCATCTGGTGCATCTCCATCAGCTATTTCAGTTGTTCCACCAGAAGAGGAGGATGCTCGGGGGCTCCAAACTATGCCCGGAACTTCCGAGCTTCATCTTCCTCTCCCCACGAGGCAAGCTGCTGATTGGCGTCCGCCATGCTCTTCTGGAGATCGGTGGATGTGCCTGAGGATTGCCACACCCGGTTCAGCAACTCGAATTTGCTATCCCCGAATATGCACTTTATGGAGTATGGCTTACCATCAGCTATCTCCTTGGCTTGACGAACTTGTTCCTCAAAAACTGTTTGTCCACCCGCTCGTTTTGGAGATTGGACTACATGGTGGACAGTTCGGCCGAGACCGCCTTGTTATTTTGCTCCAAGGACTCGCACTTATTGCTAGCATCCTCAAGCTCATCATGTATCTCTGCCACATGAGCCTAGTGTTTATCACTGGTGGCTTGTAGGGCGGAGAGAGCAGTGGCCGCTTCTTTGGCTGCCGCCTTCTCCACGGCCGCTTCATCTTTGGCACGTTGAAGCTCGGCCTTGAGCTTTTCGATCTCTTTCGACGAAGCTGCAACACGATGCAACTTTATTTAAAAAGGAATCTGCATTGACAGTATTCGGGGGAAAAGCATCCAGATTTAGTTCAGACTTACCCTGCGCTTTGTCAAACCTCTTGTTGAGGGCTTCCACCACATCCTCGGAACACTTGACCTTCCGATGCAGCTCGTCCAGCTCGGCACCGTTTTTGTCCGCCGCCGATGATGAAGCCTACGTTACACACACAATTCATACATTACATCGACATTCACTTCCCGAATTATAGATATGACCCCTAGGCGAGCTTGTTCATCTCACCTAGGGCTCGGGGGCTACCATCTCTACAATACGAATAAATAAAAATCTTAGCGAAAACATTGAGCGACTTACTTGAAAGCCCGCAAGGAGACCTTTGAAGGCCTCCTTCAGTCCAGTGTCAACAGATTGGACGCTTTGTAGTAATGCACCCATAAGGGTTCGGTGATCCTCGGGGATGGAGGCGCTTGATAGAGCATCCTCCATGGCCGACCACTGGTTGGTCAGCAGTGCCGGGGATTATCGAATTTCCCGATAACCCACTGAGGATTGGACCAGTACCTCCGGAGGCACAATGCGCTCCAGAGATGTCCTTGGAGGGGATTGATTGCCCGTCCGGCCGGCCTCCTCGGTGTTTGGGCGGGGGATTGTCCCCTGGTCTTTGGTGGCCGAAGCGTTAGCCTCGGCCAGGTAATATCTCCCTCGCCCCCTGGGTCCGCCTCCATTGGAGTAGGCTGGGACGACACCTCCACGGCATCCTTCGTAGTGCCTGGAGTGGTGGGGTGCGAGGCATCCCCGCTCTCAGCTAGTTTGGTGGGTGGGGTCTCCCCATGCGATACCACCTCGGTGGGGATGATGCGCGGGGGGCTGTAGGACCAATAACCTCTGTGTTAGCAAACTCTGAATTTATTAGTTACAGGAAGGAGGGTATTTGGATCCTAACATGGATGGAGGGGGTTTGACCCTTAGGATCCTTAGTGGAACCTCCTCGGGGTCTTCGGACACGGAGCTCAAGTCTGAGATATCGTCGGACAAGACCACCCGTGCCTGACGCACCTTCTTCGAGGAAGGTGAAGCTACCTGCCCCTGGGCGTCTGAGGACGCCGCTCTCTTCTTGGCATGGGGAAGTTGCCCCACCCCTCGCTCTCGACCTCCTCCTCCTCCTCTTCCTCCTCTTCGACCTCCTCCTGATTTGAGGAGGCGGCAGTGTCTTCGGATGCAGCATCAGGCTGGTCCTTGATGGGAAGACCAGCCTGACCTGTTTTCTTCTTCTTCTCCTTCTTCGTGGGAGCCTCATAAGGCTTATCCATGAGCATACTAGCTACAAGCCCGATCCTCTCATCTTTGGGCCGACGAGCTGGATTGCCGATGTTGATGGCTTTCTTTAGCCATTTCTGCATAAACAGATCGGACACAGGGTTATATATCTTCTAGGTAATAAGGTCGACCTAGCCATGGTGTATCATACCTCGGAATCTGGCTTGGCGGCGTGCAGGCCCTTGTCCTCCTCGTTGGCGGGCCAGCTCTTCATTGATTTGAAGAGCGGCTTCCACACCTTCTCTTGCATAGTGTGGAAGAGGTTCCGAATTGTGGACTCGGCTTCGAGTTTCCAAGCCCACAGGGGAGTGTCCCGGCACTGGCAGGGGAGGATGCGTCTTCAAAGCATCACCTGGGCCACATCGGGCAGCGTGATGTCGTCCTTGACCAGGGAATGGACACGCTTCTGTAGATGGTTTACCTCCTTGCTCGACCCCCACGCGAGTCCCTTTTCGAGCCAGGAAGCCAATCGGCTCGAGGGACTGGATCTGAATGCGGCGGCGGGGTGCTGACCACCTTCTTGTGGTTCTGTGACATAGAACCACTCCTTTTGCCACCCCTTGATGGTGTCAATGAGGGTGCCCGACGGCCACCCGATGCGGGTAAGTTTATCGATAACGGCCCCGCTACAGTCAGTGTTCTTGCCATTGACGCACTTCGGCTTGATATCAAAAACCTGCAGCCAAAGCCTAAAATGCAGCTCGACGTGCAGGAAGGCCTCGCAGATGAGGATGAAGGCTGAGAGGTGCATGATGGAGTTCGGCAGGAGGTCGTGGAAGTCGAGGCCATAGAAGAACATTAACCCCATGACGAAGGGGTGGAGGGGGAAGCCCAAACCCCTGATAAAGTGGGGGTTGAACAGCACCCGCTCGCCTGGCTTGGGTGTCATGCCAAAGATTCGGTCCTATCCTTATTTTTGGCACGAGGGCCTCGTCGGGGATAGAAGCGCATCTCGATGCGTTCGCAAGAATGGATATCATTACAAGTACATGTACAGAAGAGATGAGTATATGGAATTGGCTTACACTCGCCACAAGCTACATCAGAGTCACATCAATACAACAACATACTCAAACATCATACAGAAGAGAGGGGTCTGACCTCGGATGAAATCAAACGATAAAATGACATCCACCCTTGCTATCGCAGGCTGCCGCCTAGAACCCATCCAAGATTGATGATGAAGAACAAGAAGAAGAACTCCAAATCAAATCAAGCAACGCGCTCACGTCAAATCATCACATTACCTGTACCTGCAACTGTTGTTGTAGTAATCTGTGAGCCACAGGGATTCAGCAATCTCATTTCCAAGGGTATCAAGACTATTAAAGCTTAATAGGTGAGATATGGTTAAGTGGTATGGCTGCAGCAAGCGACTAAGCATTTA
Source organism: Hordeum marinum (assembly GCA_022496015.1). Lineage (NCBI taxonomy): Eukaryota > Viridiplantae > Streptophyta > Magnoliopsida > Poales > Poaceae > Hordeum > Hordeum marinum. The sequence goes on along the minus strand of CM039675.1, from coordinate 297,734,067 downwards.
TTCGAGTGGATAACTTACGAGTATAGAAAGTAAAGTATGGTGTTCTATGCATAACGGGCGAGAACTAGTAATGATCACTAACTGATCCTGAACACCTACTTACGTCGAACATAACCCCACCGTGTTCTCTTTCGGATAATGACTCACGAGAAGAGACAGTCACGGTTACACACACAGTTGGTGTATTTTATTTGAGTTTACTTCAAGTTTCCTATGACCGGGTGTTAAACAAAGTATCCAAGTTTGCCACATAACCGCGGGCATGGCTTCTCGAAAAGATTTAACCCTGCAGGGATGCTCCAACTCATCCATCATAAATTAACCACACGCAGTGGGAATAACCTCAACCACGGATCTCGTGATCTTCCTAGGCAATTCCAAAGGAAATACGACACCTCGAGATAGCCCGAATAATATCATAGTTCCTCACTCAACACGTTCGAGAATGGTAAAACAAATCCAGCAAGGCCGCTCGACGTGTCGACGAACCCGATAGGAGCCGCGTAACTCGTTCTCAGGAGATGACCAGATGAGCGCAGCATACAGTGGCCTGATAGAAATCTCCCGAATTTCCCCGGGTTGGCCCTGCACACGACTCTAGTTTGGACCATCACTCATGAGGAGCACTGGCCCGGGTTGTTGATTAATTATCCACGGGGTCTGGAAAGCCCCTATGCAAGTTCATTAGTTATTAGGCAAATGTAGTACCAATGTTGGGCCTTGCCAGACAAGCTTTATTCTAACCCGAAAATCAAGGGGGTCCCCATAACAACCCCGAGCATGTTAGGAATGCTCAATTATGGAACATAACACCGGTTCACAAGTAACTAGGGCAACAAGAGTGGAACAAAACACTGAGCAAAAGGCCAAGCCTCCCACCCTTTACCAAGTGTATATGTGCATTAAATTAAATAGCAGCAATATTGTGATAACAAAAGAATGTCCATGTTGTCACATGGAAGCAATTGCACCTGAAGCTAGAAATGATGTAAGAAGGGCTGAGCAAGCGGTAACATAGCCAAACAAAGGTTTGCTGGGATGTGAAGGGGTTAGAGGCTTTTCATGGCAATGTTGGGAGGCTTATGAAACAAGTGGTAGGTAGCGCGACATAGTGATATAAAGACGAGACAACTAGCATGGCAATGATAGTAATGGTATCCAAGCAAATGAGTCATCTTGCCTGAGATCCCGCTCGGAAGAAGAACGAGTCCATGAAGAAGACGAGCCAACGTAGTCGAACGAATCCTCACACTCCGAACGCTTTCGGAACTCTATCGAGAAGAAGCAATCGGAAAAAAACAATCAACACAAGATACACCACAATATATGCATGACACGATGCGCAAACAAACATGATGCATGTCTGGTTTAATATGCAAGGCATGACAATTCACACCAATCAAATTCTACACATTAAAGTGAAGCTCAATATGCAATGAGTTGCATATTGACGAAACTCCACATTCGAATATTTAGTTTACTCTCGTTCGGTACACGAAAATATTAAATGTTGTTAAACATGGTAAGAGGTGAAGCATAAGTAAACTAACTATCTAGGCATCTTAAATGAGGTCGGAAACAACTTATAGCATTTCCGATATGACCTCGTATGTTAATTTCGAATTTGGTCCATATCTGAACTAATCTTATTTTATATTTGTTAAACAGAAGAATAAAGGTCACCATGACATTCTACACGTCATTCTAGTCGATTTACATATATAGAACATCTCAAACGGAGCTACGGTCTAAAAGACATGAGCAATACAAGATGCACATGTCATGAATGCGAATGCATGGTAAATACCGTCACAAACATTTCAAATCATGAATGCAGAAAGTTATTATGAAACTATATGAGATTCTAAGCAAGTTTCATATATGGCATGACCAAAACGGAGCTACGGTTCAACCACAAACACCAAAACAAGTTTTAGTTGAAATCTGCCCAAAACAGCAACTTAGCATTTTGCACACATGAAAACAACAAGTTACACTTTTCTAAAATGCACAAACAAAGCAAGGGGCAGTAGCATATAACACATAATTCATTTCATCTTCACATATTATAATCAAAACATGCATGGATCACATGGTAGGAAGCTCACAAGGAGTCTACTTGAAAACAGTTTCAGACTTAGTGAAAATAGCAGTTTTTGACAGTGCAGTTTTTATCACGAAGGCATATTGGCAGCAGTAAAACTATATGCTACAGGTCATATTATGGCATTAACCTTAACAGCATACAACAGGGCAACATCAACTCCAAATAACTCCATTACACCTACCACAAAAGGGTTCTAGATCACTAGCAAATCGCATGACAAGGCAACAACAAAATATAACAGATTACGGACTTAGAAATATTCTGGACCCTCAAAACAACAGAATTTTATAGCAAGTTTACAACAAGAAAAAAACACCTAAACATGCATTTCTACGACAAGCAAAATGTCCAGGGGCTAGTACACACATCAAAGAGCAATTCTCATGTTCAAAACTATTTCATATCATGCATGGATTAAATCCCACAAAATTAACAAAAGGGCATCATGGCATAAATGACATGCAGACAAAATGATCATAAGACAAAACTAAATGCACAGATAATTCCTATGGATTTTTGTACTCCGGAATCATATATAATATGCATAGGTTCATGTAGGAAATTAATCACAATTAATTATGTAATCATATGGCATAATCATCTTATAGCAAGTCATATATGCAAGTCAAATGCAAACATCATGCCAACATTTTTATCATGCATGAAAATGCGATGTCAATTAGATGAACATTTTTAATATGTGATTTGATTAATTTCGATGCACGGTTAAATAATGATGATAATGCAATTAAATGGCAATTATGCAAAATGACAAGTTAAATACTTTAGGCATGGATGCAAATGACATACTACTAATCTACATTTTATTCTAAGCATTTTACATATTAAAATATTTAATTACGATGCACGAATAATTAATTATGGCATTTAAAATATGCAATGGCCTAATCGCAAAAAAACACAGGGGGCTGGCTCACCCATGGGCCAACATGGGCCGGCTCGGTGGAGAAGCTGCTGGGCTGGGGGAACGCGGCCGGCCCATGCGCTGGCGAGCGCAGGCGCACGAGCGGGCGCTGCTCGGTCAACAGGAGCGGGGCTCGAGCTCGTCCCGCTCGTCCTCGTGCCCGAGCAGAGGCAGGATCGGCGCTGGCAACCGGCGGCGGGGCAGCGCATCTCCGGCGACAGGGCGGCCGGAGGGGGGTAGGGACGGCCCGGATCTGGCTGGCGGCGGCCCGGATCCTGCGCGAAGGCGACCGGCGGCGGCTTGGGGCGGCCATGGCAACCTGCGGGAGGAGAAGGGAGAGGTGAGGTCGCCAGGGAAGGAGAAGGAAGGGGGAAGAGGAGAGGAGAGGAAGAGGGCGGCGGGGCGAGGTCCGGCGACGGTGCTCCGGCGAGCTGGCAACTCCGACCAGGGGCGGCGCGAGCTGCGGCGGGGGAAGGAGCTCGGGCAAGGGCACGGCGCCATGGGAGGAGATCGCCATGGGAGGCATGGGAGGAGCTCGGGGACGGGCCCAGGTGGGCTTCCCCGTTCTTAGATGGGCTCGGGCGGGCCTGGTGGCTAGAGGAGGGAGAAGGAGGGGTTTGGAACGGGATTCTAGGGAATTAGGGTTAGCTACCCAATTAGGAAGGGGGAGGGGACTATTTGTAGGTTTCGGGGCTAGGGTTAGCGGTCGTTGTCCGTTTTCGGACCGTCGGATGTCGATTCGACGGACCGGAAGCGGAGGGGGCTACAGTGGCTGTGCAGATGGGGCTAGGAGGGGAAGAGAGGGAAGTGTGACCCGTGACAAGAACTTCGAAACACCGAGAAACGTCCGACGATAACCGATAACCTCACTGCTACGACTGACCGACGGGGTATCAAACGAACTCGGAACGCGACAAAATTCGACAAGCGGTCTACCTATAATATAATAAGTCCGCACGCCAAGTTTCACCCAAATCCAAGAATATTTTTCGCGTGCCTTAAAAACGGTTTTATTTTAAATGATGTCACGGACGCGTGCATGTGTGGTTGGGCTCGAAACGGGCAACGGCAAGAACGGAGATAACCGGCAACTACCAACGGATGCAAGTTTGAAAACGAGTGTTGATGCAATGCAGATGATGCTAATGATGCGATGATGAATGCAACAACCAAACGAAACACAACCGATAATGGAAATAAAAGGGGAATCTTCTAGAATCTTCTGGAGCGTCGGTCCCGAGCTGTCACAACTCTCCTCCACTACACGAGGATCTCGTCTCGAGATCTAGAATGAAAAGGGGAAGAGAAAGAGCAAAAGGTAAAACTTAGTTGCTTCTCTGACAACCGAGTGAAACCACATGAAACATGAAGGTTGGAAGAGATGAAGAATGAAGAACAATCAAGAATTCACAAGAAATTTCGGCAGCACTTCGGTAGGAAAGAGAGGAAAAATTAGATATGATGGAAAGAAATTGAAAGAGATACACCAAACTTCGGTTGGATTAGAATCAAAACTTCAAAGATGGAAGGGTCATGAAAGATTGCACAAAACTCCGGTTAAAAGGATAAGCCGGAAGGAACATGATCTTGAAACAACAAGACAATGGATTGAAGAGAGCAACATGACATCTCCTCTGGAAGAAAAGAATAGAAACTAGATAATTGGAAAGGAAGGAATTGAGAAGAACATGACAACTTCTACCACCATTGAATTGAAAAGATTTCTTGAACAAAGAGGATGGAGAATCAACAACGAAAAGAATAGCTTGTTATGGGCTTATGGAAAACAACTCAAAATTATGAGGTGACAACCTACCACAACAGAAACAATTGATTGAATGAGAGAAACAATATATGCAAAACTTCTTTCACGGAGAATAGGAGGAGAAAACTTGAGTCATATAAGACACCATGGTAGCAACAATCCTTAGGAAATGCTATAGGTGAAATCCAACCCAAGATAACTCCGAAAAGACAAGATGGGTTTACTTATCTCATTCTTGACAAATTTCCTTAGAGACTCCTCATAATCAAGAACTTAATAACACCATCTCAGAAGACAAAGGAGAAGGAATTGAACTTAAAAGAACGAAGAGAAAGAACACTTGAGAACCTCCAACAAGAATCTTGAAGAACACTTGAAAAAGAAGAAATCTTGATGAACCACCATGAAGAACCTCCGGAAAAGAGAGGATGATAGAAAAGAATTGAAGGATGAAAAAGAACAAGATTGGGCCTTCCAATGATTAAGACGATGCTTCGGGACAAGAAACTTGAGAAAAAACTAGGAACTCCGGAAAAGAAAGATGACCACTTGGGATAAGGAATTTTATATCATGAACAACTCTGGAAGAAAGATTGAAATCACTTGGATGAAACAAGAATAACAATTATGTTATGCTTATCCTACATCAAGTTAAATTGATGACAAGCAGCGGATTTCGCACACCACTTATTCTTCTTGAAAGATTGAAGAGAGAGATAGATCACACACTTGGAGAAGTCTTTCATGAGAACACCGGTAAGAACTAGAAACAAAAGAGGATAATGCAAATGAATGATATAACATGAGAATGAAGAGAGCATGATCCTCCTAATAGAAAACTTGAACGAAGCACTAAAAGAATTAGAAACTAAAGAGGACACATGAGAATGAAGAGATCAAGATTGCCTAAAAGAAACTGAACAAGGCACCAGAATAATTGAGATACGAACAAAGGAACAACAATTAAGAAGAATTGAGAACGAAAGCTGAAAGCTGAGAACGAATAAATCTTCTGAAATGATCGCCTTCAGGAGGATCGATAAATGAAAACAACTCTGAATGCACCAGATAGATCTCAGAGAAATAACTGAATTGTTTTGTTATTATTCTCCGGTGATCCTTTACGAAGATGCTCAGAGAAATAACAACGAGAACAAGGAATATGATGATAGATCTTGAAATGAAGCTCTTGAGAATCTCCATAGAAATCACCGGAAACAAGATAGAAGAAAAAAAATAGCGGAAACATCACATGAATAGAAAAGACACTTGGATGAGAATTTAATCATTGAAGAAAAAGGGTGGGAGGGTGGGAAAAACAAAGAAACTTGGGACAGATGAGACAACTCCGAAACGAAATGAGAATTGATCTTGCAAAATTGGAGAAGACAGAAATATCTTGAAGAGAAGCACACCGGTAGAAAAAGAATTGATATGACAACTTGATTGAGCAAAAGAATTAGCATTCCCATAGGAATATGAGAACACTACTGAGCAAGATATGAAATCACCACTTGACGTCGAAGGAACTTGAATTACCATATTCAAAACAAAACGAAGGATAAGGCTTATGAAACAAGCCAGAAACAAATACATACACACTATGCACTTGTTGGAAAGATAATTCTAGGTAACTACTTGAATTCCCACCTAAGAACTTCCGAAAACTTTCTTGTTTATGCGATTTGGGTTGCGGACCCAGGAACCTACCCTAGGTAATCAGCTACAACTGCACCCGCAACCTTCCACACCATAATTCAAGAAACTCCGCAAACTCGTCTAATCTCGAATCCTCGAACTCACAACGATACTAAACCATGGTGGTACCCCGGACGCCTCCCCAGTACTGGGTGACTCTGATCTTATCTCACCACGATAAGTATTGAAGCAATTTTGAACATCCTCCGTCCTGAGATATCAAGAAAATTGAATGATAATGATGTGTCACGAATCCCTCGGAGCTCAACTCCCTGGAAGAAATCAAGTCAGACAGGAGGCACCAAGACAGAACTCCGTCACATCAGCATCATATAGTTTCCAAAATACCCGTGTGATCCTAAAAAAATTTTGCGCGAGAAGGGGAGTAGAATCAAAATCCCTAAGTCGAATACCTCACCAGAGCATAGAAGAGGAGTAAAAAGAAACCTACTCTCTGATATAACTAGACTCCAAACAGTTTTTAACTAGATGCGACTCGTCCAAGTTCGATCAATCAAGGGGGCTCCTAGATCGAACCTGGCTCTAATACCAACTTGTCATGCCCAAGATGGGGTCCTATCCTTATTTTTGGCACGAGGGCCTCGACGGGGATAGAAGCGCATCTCGATGCGTTCACAAGAATGGATATCATTAAAAGTACATGTACAGAAGAGATGAGTATATGGAATTGGCTTACACTCGCCACAAGCTACATCAGAGTCACATCAATACGACAACATACTCAAACATCGTACAGAAGAGCAGGGTCCAACTACGGACTAAATCAAACGATAAAATGACATCCACCCTTGCTATCCCAGGCTGTCGCCTGGAACCCATCCAAGATTGATGATGAAGAAGAAGAAGAAGTCCAAATCAAATCAAGCAATGCGCTCACATCAAATCATCACATTACCTGTACCTGCAACTATTGTTGTAGTAATCTGTGAGCCACAGGGACTCAACAATCTCATTTCCAAGGGTATCAAGACTATTAAAGCTTAATAGGTGAGATATGGTTAAGTGGTGAGGCTGCAGCAAGCGACTAAGCATTTATTCGACTGGCTAACTTACGAGTATAGAAAGTAAAGTATGGTGGTCTACGCATAACGAGCGAGAACTTGTAATGATCACTAACTGATCCGAAACACCTACTTACGTCGAACATAACCCCACTGTGTTCTCTTTCAAATAAGGACTCACAAGAAGAGACAGTCACGGTTACGCACACAGTTGGTGTATTTTATTTGAGTTTACTTCAAGTTTGCTATGACCCGGTGTTAAACAAAGTATCCAAGTTTGCCACATAACCGCGGGCACGGCTTCTCGAAAAGATTTAACCCTGTAGGGTGCTCCAACTCATCCATCATAAATTAACCACACGTAGTGGGAATAACCTCAACCATGGATCTCGTGATCTTCCTAGGCAATTCCAAAGGAAATCCGACACCTCGAGATAGCCTGAAGAAGATCAGATTTCCTCACTCAAGACGTTCGAGAAAGGTAAAACAAATCTAGCAAGGCCGCTTGACGTGTCGATGAACCCGATAGGAGCTGCGTATCTCGTTCTGAGGACACGACCAGATGAGCGTAGCGTACAGTGGCTTGATAGAAATCTCCCGAGTTGCCCTGGGTTGGCCCCGCACACAACTCTAGTTTGTCCCAACACTCATGAGGAGCACTGGCCCGGGTTGTTGATTAATTATCCACGGGGTCCGGAAAGCCCCTATGCAAGTTCATTAGTTATTAGGCAAATATAGTACCAATGTTGGGCCTTGCCAGATAAGCTTTATTCTAACCCGAAAATCAAGCGGGTCCCCATAACAACCCCGAGCATGTTAGGAGCGCTCAATTATGGAACATAACACCGGTTCACAAGTAACTAGGGCGGCAAGAGTGGAACAAAACACCGAGCAAAAGGCGAAGCCTTCCACCCTTTACCAAGTGTATATGTGCATTAAATTAAGAAGTAGTAACATTGTGATAACAAAAGAATGTTCATGTTGTCACATGGAAGCAATTGCATCTGCAGCTAGAAATTCTATAAGAAGGGATGAGTGAGCGGTAACATAGCCAAACAAAGGTTTGCTGGGATGTGGAGGGGTTAGAGGATTTTCATGGCAATGTTGGGAGGCTTATCAAACAAGTGGTAGGTAGCGCGACATAGCGATACAAAGACGAGACAACTAGCATGGCAATGATAGTAATGGTATCCAAGGAAATGAGTCATCTTGCCTGAGATCCCGCTTGGAAGAAGAACGAGTCCATAAAGAAGACGAGCCAACGTAGTCGAATGAATCCTCACACTCCGAACGCTTTTTGAACTCTATCGAGAAGAAGCAATCCGAAACAAACAATCAACACAAGATACACCACAACATATGCATGACACGATGCGCAAACAAACATGATGCATGTCCAGTTTAATATGCAAGGCATGGCAATTCACACCAATCAAATTTTACACATTAAAGTGAAGCTCAATATGCAACGAGTTGCATATTGACCAAACCCCACATTCAATTATTTAGTTTACTCTTGTTAGGTACACGACAATATTAAATATTGTTAAACATGGTAAGAGGTGAAGCATAAGTAAACTAACTATCTAGACATCTTAAATGAGGTCGGAAACAACTTATAGCATGTTCGGTATGACCTCATATGTTAGTTTCGAATTTGGTCCAGATCTGAACTAATAATATTATATATTTTTTTAAATAGAAGAATAAAGGTCACCTTGACATTCTACTTGTCATTCTAGTCGATTTACATATATAGAACATTTCAAACGGAGCTACGGTCTAAAAGATATGAGCAATACAAGATGCACATGTCATGAATGCGAATGCATGGCAAATACCATCCAAACATTTCAAATCATGAATTCAGCAAGTTATTATGAAACAGAATGTGATTCAAAGCAATTTCCATATATGGCATGACCAAAACGGAGCTACGGTTCAACCACAAACACCAAAACAAGTTTTAGTTGAAATCTGCCCAAAACAGCAACTTAGCATTTTGCACACATGAAAACAACAAGTTACACTTTTCTAAAATGCACAAACTAAGCATGGGGAATTACATATAACACATACTTCATTTCATCTTCACATATCATAGTCAAAACATGCATGGATCACATGGTAGGAAGCTCACAAGGAGTCTACTTGAAAACAGTTTCAGACTTGGTAAAAATAGCAGTTTTTGACGGTGCAGTTTTTATCACGAAGGCATATTGGCAGCAGTAAAACTATATATTACAGGTCATATTATGTCATTAACCTTAACAGCATACTAGAGGGCAACATCAACTACAAATAACTCCATGACACCTAGCACAAAAGGGTTCTAGATCACTAGCAAATCGCATGGCAAGACAGCAACAAAATATAACAGATTACAGACTTAGAAATATTTTGCACCCTCAAAACAACAGAATTTTATAGCAAGTTGACAACAACAAAGAAACACCTAGACATGCATTTCTACGACAAGCAAAATGTCCAGGGGCTAGGACACACATCAAAGGGCAATTCTCATGTGCAAAACTATTTCATATCATACATGGATTAAATCCCACAAAATTAACAAAAGGGCATCATGGCATAAATGACATGCACACGAAATGATCAAAAGACAAAACTAAATGCACAGATAATTCCTATGGATTTTTCTACCATGGAATCATATATAATATGCATAGGTTCATGTAGGAAATTAATCACAATTAATTATGTAATCATATGCCATAATCATCTTATACCAAGTCATATATGCAACTAAAATGCAAACATCATGCCAACATTTTTAGCATGCATGAAAATGCGATGTAAATGAGATGAACATTTTTAATATGTGATTTGATTAATTTCGATGCATGGTTAAATAACGATGATAATGCAATTAAATGGCAAATATGCAAAATGACAAGTTAAATACTTTAGGCATGGATGCAAATAATATACTACTAATATACATTTTATTCTAAGCATTTTACCTATTAAAATATTTAATTACGATGCACGGATAATTAATTATGGCATTTAAAATATGCAATGGCCTAATCGTAAAAATAACACAGGGGGCTGGCTCACCCATGGGCCAACATGGGTCGGCTCGCTGGAGAAGCTTCTGGGCTGGGGGAACGTGGCCGACTCACGCGCTGGCGAGCGCATGCGCACGAGCGAGCGCTGCTCGGTCAACGGGAGCGGGGCTCGAGCTCGTCCCGCTCGTCCTCGTGCCCGAGCGGAGGCAGGGTGGGCGCTGGCAACCGGTGGCGGGGCGGCGCATCTCCGGCGACTGGGCGGCCGGAGGGGAGCAGGGACGGCCCGGATCTGGCCAGCGACGGCCCGGATCTGGCCAGCGACGGCCCGGATCCGGCGCGGAGGCGACCGGCGGCGGCTTGGGGCGGCCATGGCGACCTGCGGGAGGGGAAGGGAGAGGTGAGGTCACCAGGGAAGGAGAAGGAAGGGGGAAGAGGAGACGAGAGGAAGAGGGCAGCGGGGCGAGGTCCGGCGAGGGCGCTCCGGCGAGCTGGCGACTCTGGCCAGGGGCGGCGCGAGCTGTGGCGAGGGAAGGAGCTCGGGCAAGGGCACGACGCCATGGGAGGAGATCGCCATGGGAGGCACGGGAGGAGCTTGGGGACGGGCCCAGATGGGCTTCCCCGGGCTCATATGGGCTCGGGCGGGCATGGTGGCTGGAGGAGGGAGAAGGAGGGGTTTGGCATGGGATTCTAGGGAATTAGGGTTAGCTGCCCAATTAGGAAGGGGGAGGGGACTATTTATAGGTTTCGGGGCTAGGGTTAGCGGTCGCTGTCTATTTTTGGACCGTCGGATGTCGATTCGACGGACCGGAAGCGGAGGGGGCTACGGTGGCTATGCAGATGGGGCTAGGAGGGGAAGAGAGGGAAGTGCGACCCGTGACAAGAATTTCAAAACACCGAGAAACTTCCAACGATATCCTCACTGATGCGACTGACCGAAAGGTATCAAACGAACTCGAAACGTCACGAAATTCGACAGGCGATCTACCTACAATATAATAAGACCGCGCACCAAGTTCATCCCAATCCGAGAATATTTTTTGTGTGCCTTAAAAATGGTTTTATTTTAAATGATGTCGCGGGCGCGTGCTTGTGTGGTTGGGCTTGAAACGGGCAACGGCAAGAACGGAGAGAACCGGCAACCACCAACGGATGCAAGTTTTAAAACGAGTGACGATGCAATGCAGATGATGCGAATGATGCGATGATGAATGCAACAACCAAATGAAACACAACCAAGAATGGAAGTAAAAGGGGAATCTTCTGGAGTGTCATTCCCGGGCTGACACATTGGGGGTGGGGATCACTTGGCACTCCTCCGCCGTGCGATGAGGGATATTGGTGGGGAAGTAATCGGCCATCTTGAGGTCAATTATGTCTTGATTGGTGACCGGGCAAGCTTCCCACTGGCCATTGGAGCCCGCCATTGCTGAGCTCGGGAACGGGACTGGAGAAACCTAGATCTATGCTCTAGAGGCACAAGGGAATAGGAGGCGGAGAGGTCGAATGGAGAGCGTGGAAATCCCTTGGGGTTTTCTTTCTCTTTTTATGAGGTCTACCGATTCGGGCTCCCCCTGCTGCGTCGTGAATCTCTCCACTTCCCGAGACTCGCGAGCCATTGTGAGCACGTAATTAAGTATATCTCGTATAAAACGGGACACGATCGACATGTTGATAGATCGTGTAGATGGAACAGCCTCAAACTGCGCATCGAGTACCTATAACTGGCCTATCGATCATGGAGGGTTGTGACCTTTTGTCAGAAAGGTCGTCAGGGAACCTTACCTTTTTTCCCTGCAGCTTGGCCTGAAAAGCCAACTTAACTCACATAATTCGGACGTGCCACTATGCGGAAAAACTACTTATCACCGGAGGCCGAACTATGGTTCGGTGGGAAGGAACTCACCTCGCAAGCTGAAGACTCTATTCGCGAAGCAAATGGAGCTGAAGACCCTTGGCGTTGGATGCAAGTTTGGGGGCTAGTGAGGAAGTCCCGGATTAGGGGTTCCTCGAATAGCCGGTCTATTGTTTATGGGCCGGACTGTATGGGATACTTGCCGAACACTAGATGATCTGAAGGCCTAGTTTCCAGGATGGAAGCTTCGAGGAGCACGGCTTGCGCTCTACGTTTGATGTAGTAAATAGGCATGTTTATCTCTTTAGGGTATAGACAGAGAACAACTCATCTAGGGTTAGACATATGATCTCAAGGTAGATCAACTCTGTAACCCCTTACACCATCAATACAATCAAGCAGGACGTAGGGTATTACCTCCATTGGAGGGACCGAACCTGGGTAAACTCATGTCCCTTTCGTCTCCTGTTACCGTTGATCCTAGTCTCATAGTTTGGGACCCCCTACCTGAGAGTCGTTAGTTTTGACACCGACACCGGGCTTCCCACAATTGTAGCAATTTCGGTCATGACTTGACGAACGCTTATCTTCATATCTTGAGTTGGAGCTTTGATCTTTGCTTTTATTCTTGTAGAACTTGTTGAATTTCTTGACCACGAGGCTTATCTCTTCATTTGTGACCAAGCTTGTCGCTTGAGGTAGCGGGAGCATGACTTGTGGCTTCCTAAGCATCGCTAGACTTGTGATGAAGCTCTTCCTTGTCCTTGAGTGTCATCTCATGAGCAACAATCCATCCAATCACTTCGTTCTCTTTATATCTTTTTAGTTGGGCATCATTTGGATCAATGTGCATACGGTGTCATATCGATCATCCAAGGCTCGAAGTATCTTCTTGATGATGAATTTGTCGGTCATTTCTTCGTTTCCTAAGCCGGCAATCTCATTGGTGATGAGAGCTAGCCTAGAGTACATCTCAGCGACTCCTTCACCATCCTTCATCTTGAACTTGTCAAGATGACTTTGAAGAACATCTAACTTGGATTCTCTCATAGATTCGGTACCTTCATGCATATCAACCAAAGTATCCCAAATCTCTTTTGCATTCTCAAGACGGCTTATTTTCTTGAATTCTTCGGGGCATAAGTAGTTGAAGAGAATGTCACATGCTTGAGCATTGTGTTACAACATCTTCAATTATTCTGTAGTCGCTTTGTGATCTAGTTCCCTTCCATACGCAAAGAATTCACCTTGCAAACCAACACGAACAACAGCCCAAATGGCGGGGTTATGACCAAGAAGATGCATTTTCATTTTGTGCTTCCAACTAGCAAAATTAGTGCCATCAAAGTACGGACCTCAACGGTGATAATTTCCCTCACTAGGCACCATACTCTCCTAGGTTGTGAAACCAATGCAATGGAGACCAAAGCTCTAATACCACTTGTAGGATCTAAAGTAGGTCTAGAGGGGGGTGATTAGACTACTTGACCAATTAAAAATCTAGTTTTTCACAATTTTAAGTGTTGGCTAATTTTAGCATTCATAGCAAGTCAAGTACACCCTACACATGCATGTCTACGAGTATAGCAGCGGAAAGTAAAGACAAGCATGCAAGTAAATGAAGGGTAGGAAGATCAAACACAATTGTAGACACGATGATTTTTCCGTGGTTCCGATAGGTGGTGTTATTGTACATCCACGTGTATGGAGTCTTCAACCCATGGAGGGTAACGGTCGCGAGAGTCCACCGAGGGCTCTACCCATGGAGGGTTCCATCAAGAAGCAACCTTGACTAAGTCATGATGGCCTACGTCCACGAAGGACTAGCCTAACTCGGGGTAGATCTTCACGAAGTAGGCGATCTCCTTGCCCTTACAAACTTCTTGGTTCATTCCACAACACGAAGTAGGAAGCTCTCAGGCGACACCTAACCAATCTAGGAGGCACCACCCTCCAAAAGATAATAGGCTCTATAATGTCGATGAACTCCTTGCTCTTGTGCTTCAAGATGATTCCTCAACACACAATCACTCTCTCACAGATTTGGCTTTTGTGGAACAGATTGATTTTGTGGAAAGAAACTTGGGGAGGCTAGAGATCAAGATTCATATGGTTGGAATGGAATGGAACGATCTCAACAGATGAGTAGGTGGCTCTCTCTCAGAAAATTAGTTGGTATGAGTGGGGATCTGTTCTGAGTGCTTCGTTTTTGAGTGGGTGGTGGTGGACGGGTATATATAGGCATCTCCAAAAAACCAACTGTTAACCTAATATGTCAGACTCGATGACATCGATGTGTATATCTCGATGGTACCGAGTTGCCTCAAAGGTAGCAACTTTTGAATGTCAGTGAGACCGATATATAAAACTCGGTTGCACCGATAAGGTGACCAACGGACAGATTGCCAAACTCGATGATGCTGGTTCAACAAACTCGGTGGTACCGATTTTGTGAATATGCATAACAGGAAGTTGGCAACCCAAACTCGATGGCACCAAAGCAGAATCGGTTGCATCAAATGGCTAGGGTTTGGCCGAGTTTGTCTGAGGTTGAGAATCGGTGACACCAAGTAGAAAGTGTTGGTTGCACCGATTTTTGATATTTGGCTTTGGTCCGACTTTTGTGGAAGAGCTTGTGGGTGTATGTGGTGACTATCACTTGTGCATGTATGAGCATTTTGTTCGTCAATAGTACCTTACCCCCTATTGATAGTATTGGCTTCCCTATGGACTTAGAGTGATTTATCACAAAGTAAAATGTAGAGTCCTCTTGCTTGAAGCTTTGCCAAACTATTTCCTTGCATCTTGGGGTATTCCAAAATCCTTTTGCCAACCCATCATTGAACTTTTCCTGAAACATGCTTAGTGGAAACACTAGTTCAATGACATATATGTTGTTAATAATTACCAAAACCACCAAGGGAGTAAATGTTCTTTCATATTCAACTATGTAACATTCAGATTCTGAGGCTGTCACCGACTGCTTTAGTCGACGGCAGGCTCGGGGACTACACCCAGTGGGTGCACACAGCGCGCTCCCACTAGAGAACTATAGTTTCTATACCCCAATGGTCAACATCGAGAGGCTCGGGTCCATGGACCATCATGACATCCTCTTCGACAAGTATATCATCATTCGGATGGTGTCTTCAACATAAAGTTCATTCCGATTTTGAGACTGTCGCCGACTACTTCAGTTTACGGCAGCCTCAGGGACTACACGCAGTGGGTGTGCCCAACGCGCTCCCACTAGAGAACTACAGGTTCTACACCCCGACGGTCAACGTCAAGAGGCTCTGGTCCTTGGACCATCACCGCATTCTCTTCGACAAGTATCTCATCATTTGGATTCAACTACCTAACATTCAGATTATGAGACTATCGTTGATTGCTTCAGTCGACGACAGCCTCGGGGACTACACACGTGGGTGCGCTCAGCATGCTCCCACTGGAGAACTACATGTTCTACACCCCAACGGTCAACGTCAAGAGTCTCTAGTCCATGGACCATCACCACAGCCTCTTCGACAAGTATCTCACCATTCAGATTTAACACTAAACACCCAATGGGTTTACTCCTCACGTAAACCCACTCGAGACTCTTCATAAGCTCACTCAGGATTCTATGGGATTCTAAAACATCTTCAATGCAAAAAATTCTGTCTAAAGAAGGTGCTTACGAGAGTACTTACTCGGACAGTCTTCTCCAAAACATCGCCAGCATCATGAGCCTCCTTCAACTTGTCATTCATCAACCTCAGTTGGATCAACGCCCCCTTGCTTGCTCCCACCTGGTCCTCCGGGACATGCTGCAGTCTGATGATACCATTCGCATGGGGAGTTGGAGGAGTTGTTCCGAGTGTAGGTCCTGTTCTCGATGAAGTCCCTCGGGCTGGAGGTGGTTCCTAGACAGGCAAGGTTTCTTGCATCACAATGTCCGCAATGCCGGCGGGATTTAGCAGGTCAACCTGGTTGTCTGCATCAATATGAATCACCTCACGCAGCTCTACAACCATTTGATGATCATTCGGAAATAAGTCAAGAGGGGAGACAAAGAACTCAGAGTTCATGAATGATCAAAACCGAGTGTTACCTTTCGAAGTTGTAGTGTTGACATCGGCTTTGTCCTTCCCCAGTGAGGCAGGTGAAGTGTCAGCCTTGCAGGAAAATCACTTGGATTGTTTGTCACATTTGGTCAATTACTCGAAGCGTCAATCGGTGCAAGGATACTTACACGGAGTCCACCGGCACACTCATCTTGGTCTTGGGCAGCGCTGCCTCCTGGGATTTGCTGGTTGAGATCTTCGCCTATTTTGCGTTCTTCTCTGGAGATGCAGCGGGACCACTACGCCCGCGCTTCAAAGTCCGAGTGGGAGGAGTACTTGTAGAATGCTTGGCGGCACCCGGGCCCCCCGTGCAGCCTCCGCGGACTCCAGGGTCCTGGCGAGCCTTCGAAGAGGACTCAGGGAGCACCTCCTCCGAAGGGGAAGACTTTGCCTCGTCCCCTGGTTATGACTCCTTCTCATCCTCTCTGTCGCCGCTGTCGTCTTTGTATTCTTCTTCATTGTCCGAGTCGCCATGGCGCTCGTTGTCGTTGGCCATGATTGATGTCACATGATCCCTGATGGATATCAAGCTCACTATGTCTGTGTAACCCTATCAAAATGGAAACTATGACGATCAATATTCATCAACGGAATACTATATCACTCGGAAATAACGGTTGCATTCGGTGTTTACCTCACTCGGCGGATGGTCGGCCGAGTATGGGGGAACGCATCTCAATCCTATGGGTTGTCCCAAGCTAGAGTTATGGCCTTCAGCTTGTTTTCCATGGCCTCTGTGCTGAGCTCCTCTGGGTGTGTGCGAGTGGTGGCACTCAGACCCGAGTACTACCACATGGGATGGACCTTGGCCTGCAGTGGCTGGATTCTTCTCTGGAAGAAGACCTCCAGGCAAGGTTTTAAATAGCGCCTGCTACCTTCGCTACTGCGACCGCTATTGCGGTAGGGCGTCCCTAACGCTATGTGTTTTGCATTGTGTTCTCATATAGTGCTTTTGTCATGATTCGAGCGATATTCCGCTGATATAGCGTGTTTGGGTTGCGGGCATAGCACTCTAGCTCCATAAAGTAGTGTTGTCTGCCCACTAGGCGCCATCGGCCAACATGGGTTTTGTCCAAGCTTCAGTCGCCGGCGCATGCATGCGTCACTTCATCAGTAATGTCAAAGCATCAGTCATCAACACATGCATGTGTTAGTATGTCCAAGCATTCAGTTTGTGGCCTCTCTGGTTCTACTGCATGTCAAGTGGACAACCTCCCTCGAATCAAACAAAACTGCTGCTACACATGCTCACTTCTCTCCAAGATGACTAATGTGAAATGGTGCTACCGGCTGGATGGGTTATTTAATTCAAAATATTAGACGTAACTCCCTAGATGCACTCTTTGTGTTTAGATTGTACTATAGCAGCCAACTTTTGACCATTAAGAGATCTTGTGTCCATGCCGATTAGTAACATTGAGCCTACACAGAAAATATTGCACAATTTAAATGGATTTTTCCTTATTAGTTGTATCAAAATATGCATAAAAACTGAAAATAATGAGCATTTTTCATAAATTGTATATGAGGACATAGCGCCCGCAATCCGCAATCCGCTACACCGACCCAAATCCACAGCAAGTCCGCTATCCGCTATTTAAAACCTTGCCTCCAGCAGGTCCACGATGTTGACACCTTGATTCACTAGGGCGACCAGTGCATTCGTAAGCAGGTCCACATCAACCTTCTCCTCCTTGGACACGGTCAACTTTGGGAGCCAGCAAATGCGTTCGACGGAATACGGAGGGAGGCCCGATGACGTGGCTTGAGACTGCGTCGGTATTTCCCCAAAAGGAACGGATCATGCAGCACAGCGAAGGTAAGTATTTCCCTTAGTTATGAAACCAAGGTGTCAATCCGTAGAGGAAGATCATGCACCCACGTAAACAACACATGCACACAAATAACAAATACTTGCAACCCAACGTGAAAGAGAGGTTGTCAAGCTCTCTACGGTAAAAAGATAGATTAGGCAATGATAGTTTTCGCAAATAGATCTCGCAAGAATACAAAACAAAATAAGTAAAAAAAAGTGCAGAAAGGTATTTTTGGTTTTTTGGATTAATAGATCTAAAAACAAAAAGGCAAAATAGTAGATTCGAAAGCAATATGTTGGAAAACTAGACTCACGGGTCGTAGGTTTCACTAGTGGCTTCTCTCGTGAGTATAGCACATGGTGGGTGAACAAATTACTATTGGGAAATTGATATAAGATCAAATAATTATGACGATATCTAGGCAATGATCATTATATAGGCATCATGTCCAAGATAAGTAGACCGAAATGATCATGAATCTACTTCTATTACTCCACACATCAACCGCTATCTAACAAGCATCTAGTATATGAAGTTCATGGGAAAACGGAGTAACACAATAAGAACGGTGACATGATGTAGACAAGATCTATTCATGTAGGAATATATCCCATCTTGTTATCCTTAATGGCAATGATACATGCATGTCTTGCTGCCCCTTCTGTCAATGGGAAAGAACACCACAAGATCAAACCCATCACAAAGCACCTCTTCCCATGGCAAGAAAAATTGATCTAGTTGGCCTAACTAAACCAAAGATTCAAAGAAGAAATAAGAAGCTATAAGTAATCATGCAAATAAGAGATCAAAGAAGATTCAAATCATATTCATGGATAGAAACCGATCATGAACTCAAAATTAATCGGATCCCAACAAACACATTGCAAAAGTCATTACATCAAATAGATCTCCAAAAGACCATTGTATTGAGAATCATAGAGAGAGAGGAAGCCATCTAGCTACTGCCTATGGACCCGTAGGTCTATGGTGGACTACTCATGCATCATTGGATAGGCACCTATCATGAAGATGAACCCCTCCATGATGGTGTTAGATTGGATCTCGAGGTTCTGGAACTTGCGGCGACTGGAATTGTGTTTCGTCGACTCCTCTAGGGTTTTCTAAATATTTGGGAATTTATAGGGTGAATAGTCAGTTGAGGGGAGTCCCGAGGTAAGCATGCTCCACCAGGCTACGGTAGGGACCTCTAGCGTGCCCTGGTGGAGGGTGGCCACCTTGGGGCCCCTCCCTGGTGGTTGTTTGGCCCATCCTGGTTTTTCTAGTCCACAAAAAATCTCCAAATTTCCATGATGTTTGGGCTCCGTTTGGTACTTTGGCACTTTGGCACTTTGGCACTATGTCAATAGGTTAGTCCCAAAAAATGATATAATGTTGCTATAAAATGATTCTAAAACATCGAAGATTGATTATATAACAGAATGGAACAAGCAAAAATTATAGATACGTTGGAGACATATCGGCATCCCCAAGCTTAACTCCTACTCATCCTCGAGTAGGTAAATGATAAAAACAGAATTTTTGATGTGGAATGCTGCCTAGCATGTTCATCATATATTGTTTTCTTTGTAACATGGACATTTGGACTTTTAGGTAGTTCAAAGCAATAGTCTAGTTTTGACATGAAACTTTAATATTCAAGCATATCAGCAAGAAACCATGTCTTTGAAAATATCAACACTAAAGCAAGTTATCCCTAGCCCATCATGCTCAATCATTGATCCATTCATGATACACACTCAACTATTAGCTACACCTAATGCTCAAGTACAATCATAGTGCCTCCTAGTTGGTGCTTTATAAGAGAAGATGGAGACTCAAATAACAATAAAAATTGCATAAAGTTAATAGATAGGCCCTTCGTAGAGGGAAGTAGGTATTTGTAGAGGTGCTAGAGCTCAAGTGTTTAAATTGATAAAGAAAAATATTTTGGGTGGCATGCCTTTATTGTCAACGAAAATGACCAAGAGATTACAATATCTTTCCATGCTAGATACATCATAAGCGGTTCCCAAACAGAAAATATAGTTTATTCCTTTTTCCACCATACTTTCACTTTCATGGCTACCCAAATCCACGGTTGCCTTCCATACCAACACTTTCCAAGGAATTTATTATTTGACAACATAAAGTAATTTTTTCTTTCTTTTCATTTCGGGACTAGGCATCCCTATTACCTCCATACTCTCGTGTAATGACAAGTGAATAAACACTCATATTGAGAATAACGCATCTAGCAAGGAAAAATATCGGTCACCCCCTACCATTTAGTGAGCGTTACAAGCACACACAAATGAAAAATTATTTTTAAATTTGGAGATGGCACATAAAATTTGCTTGGAACGGCATGGAAATACCGTATATAGGTAGGTATGGTGGACTCATATGGAAAAACTGGGTTTAAGAATTTTGGATGCATAAGTAGTATTTCTACTTAGTACAAGTGAAGGCTAGCAAATAGATAGAGAAGCAACCAACCAAGAAACGAAAATTCTCAAAAACGGGCATTAAGCATAACTAACACTGAATAATGCACCATAAGTAGGATGTAATTTTACTACATAACTATTGACTTTCGTGCTTGCATTAGGGAATCGCAAACCTTAACACCAATATTCTTACTAAAGCATAATTATTCACCAACATAACTCACATATTACTATCATCATGTCTCAAAACTATTACAAGAATCAAGTTTAATTTGTCCAATGATCTTCATGATTTTTTTTCTTATATCCCTCTTGGACATCTATCACTTTGGGAGTAGTTTCATATATTGCCATTGCTTTTGACAAGCTCAAATAAATTTATGTGAATAACATGATCATAAAAAATTCATCTCTCAAAATAATATAAGTGCAGCATGAGAGAATTTCTTCAAAATTTACTAACTCTCGAATTAATCTAAGTGAAGCATGATAGTATTTCTTCAAAAAAATTAAAGCACACCATGCTCAAAAAGATATAAATGAAGCACTAGAGAAATTCCTTTGCTCAATAGATTTCAGTGAAGTATAAAGAGCAATTCTAGTAAATCATAGCATAATTTTGGGTCTCTCAAATAGGTGTGTGCAGCAAGGATAAAAAGAAAATAAATCAATGATACAAGACGCTCCAAGAAAAACTCATGATATGTAACGAATAAAATATAGTTCCAAGTAAAATACCGATGGTTGTTAGAAGAAAGAGGGGATGCCACTCGGGGCATCCCCAAGCTTAGTTGCTTGTTAATCTTTGGATATTACCTTGGGTTGTTCTATAATCCCCAAAATTAGGCTCTTCTTACTCCTTATTCCTTCATCCATCGTGATCTCACCCAAAACTTGAAAACTTCAATCACACAAAACTTGTCAAAATTCTCATGAGATTTGTTAGTATAATAACGCAAATACCACTTCAAGTACTGTTGTAAACCCATTCATATTTTATTATTGCATTATAACTACTGTATTTTAAATTTACCATGACTTATACCTCCCCCCCCCCCCAATACAAGCCCTAGATTCATCAAAACAAGCACACAATGCAACGAAAACAGAATCTCTCTCAAACATAACAGTCTATAGTAATCTAGACTTTAGCATACTTCCAGAACTCTCAAAATTCTGAAAAAATAGTAAAACGTAAAGAATTTGTGTATAAATACTTTGTTAAAATGTAAGCTCGATATCATGATCAAGTAAAAATGCAAATCCGTGCACTGGGAACAAAGTTTCTGTTTCAGATTCAGCATTGTTTGTACTCATCTTATGGATCATCCTAAAAGGCTTTACTTGGCACAAAAACTAAATAAAACGTAAAAACACAATCATAAAAAAATCATAATTGCACAAACACTCAAAACATAGTAAAATATAAACATTTTTTATTCATTGGGTTGCCTCCCAACAAGCGCTATCGTTTTACCGCCCTATCTAGGCATAACACATAGATTCAAGTATTGTCATCTTTAGTTTTCACTCCATAAAAGTACCTCATGATTGATTCATTTGGTGGATTAATTCTTGTTATAGGGAAGTGTTACATACCCTTTCTAATAGGAAATTGAAATTTAATATTGCCTTCTTTCATATCAATCACGTCACCTATAGTGCGTAAAAACGGTCTACCAAGTATAATGGGACAAGACAGATTGCAATCAATATCAATAACAATAAAATCAATGGGCACATAATTCCTATTTGCAATAATAATAACATCATTAATTCTTCCAAAAGGCTTTTTAATACTAGAATCCGCTAAGTGCAAATTAAGAGAACATTCTTCAGTATTGGTAAGACCAAGCACATCTGAAAGCACATTTGCTCCCTTGGTGGTTTTGGTAATTAATAACATATATATCATTGAACTAATATTTCCACTAAGCATATTTCAGGAAAATTTTGATGATGGGTTGGCAAAAGGATTGTGGAGAAACCCCTAGATGTAAGGGAATAGATTGGGAAAGCTTCAAGG
Source organism: Hordeum marinum (assembly GCA_022496015.1). NCBI lineage: Eukaryota > Viridiplantae > Streptophyta > Magnoliopsida > Poales > Poaceae > Hordeum > Hordeum marinum. Next base: position 297,711,273 of record CM039675.1, on the reverse strand, counting down.
AAAGACGACTCTACATTTTACTTTGTGAGAAATCACTTGGAGTCCATAGGAAAGCCAATACATTTAAAAGGGGGTAAGGTATTGTTGGTAAACAAGATGATCAAACGTGCAAAAGTGATAGTCACCACAAACACCCACAAACTCTCCCACATATTCTGTCTAAGCCATTCTTACTAATCGATGAAACCGACACTTTCCACTCGGTCCCACCGATTCCCAGAACCATGCCAAACCCTAGCACATCGGTGCAACCGATCCCACTTTGGTGCCACCGAGTTCAGGCTACCAACTTTCTATTAGCTTGATTCACAAAATCAGAAGCTCCAAGTTTTTGGATCAGTGTCACCGAGATTTGGATTCTGACCGTTGGACACCTGATCGGTACCGTTGAGAATTCTATATCGGTCTCACCGAGATTCAAAAGTTACTTCCTTTGAAGCAACTTGGTACCATTGACATTCACACATCGGTGTCACCAAGTTGGACTTTTTAGGTGTAACGGTCGGATTTTTGGAGATGCCTATATATACCCCTCCACAACCACTCACTCGCAAGAGAAGCACTCAGAACAGATCCCCACTTATCTCACCAGATTTTCTGAGAGAGCCACCTACTCATGTCTTCAGATCATGCCATTCCATTCCAACCATATGAATCTTGATCTAGAGCCTCCCAAAGTTGCTTTCCACCCAATCAATATCTTCCACCAAAGCCAAAATTGTGAGAGAGTGATTGAGTGTTGAGGAGTCTATCATCTTGAAGCACAAGACCAAGGAGTTCATCGACATTATCGAGCTTATTACCTTTTGGAGGGTGGTGCCTCCTAGATTGGTTAGTGTTGCTTTGGAGCCTCCTACTTTGTGTTGTGGAGTGAACCAATAAGTTTGTAAGGGCAAGAAGGTTGCCTTCTTCGTGAAGATCTACCCGAGTTAGGCTAGTCCTCCATGGTGTAGGCCATCATGGTATAGTCAAGGTTGCTTCTACGCGGAACCCTCTATGGGTAGAGCCCTCCATGGACTCTCGCGATTGTTACCCTCTGTGGGTTGAATACTCCATAAACGTGGATGTACGATAGCACTACCTATGGGAACCATGTGAAAAATTGTGTTGCCAAATTGCGTTTGATCTTCCTACCATTCCTTTACTACTCATGCTTTTCTTTACTTTCCTTGCTATACTTGTAGACATGCATGTATAGGGTGTGCTTGACTTGCTATCAATGCTAAAATCTGCCAACACTTAAAAATGGGAAATGGTAGAATTTTTATTTAGTCAAGTAGTCTAATCACCCCCCCCTATATACCTACTTTCGATCCTACAAGTGGCATCAGAGATTTGGTCTCCATTGCATTGGTTTCACAACCTAAGAGAGTATGGCCTCTAGTGAGGGAAATTATCATAGTAGAGGTACGTACTTTGATGGCACTAATTTTGCTAGTTGGAAGCACAAAATAAAAATGCATATTCATGATCATAACCCTGCCGTTTGGGATGTTGTTCGTGTTGGATTGCAAGGTGAATTCTTTGCGGATGGAAGGGAACCGGATCACGTAGCTACTGGGGAAGAATTGAAGATGTTGCAATACAATTCTCAAGCTTGTGACATTCTCTTCAACTTCCTATGCCCCGAAGAATTCAACAAAATCAGCCGCCTAGAGAATGCAAAGGAGATATGGGATACTTTGGTTGATATGCATGAAGGTATCGAATCCGTGAGAGAATCCAAGTTGGATGTTCTTTGAAGTCAGCTTGGCAAGTTCAAGATGAAGGATGGTGAAGGAATCGCAGAGATGTACTCTAGGCTAGCTCTCCTCACAAATGATATTGTTGTCTAAGGAAGTGAAGAAATGACCGAAAAATTCATCATCAACAAGATACTTGAAGCTTTGGATGATAGATATGACACTATATGCACATTGATCCAAATGATGCCCAACTACAAAGATATCAAGCCTACGAAAGTGATTGGAAGGATTGTTGCTCATGGGATGAGACTCAAGGACAAGGAAGAGCTTCACAACATGTCTAGTGGTGCTTACAAAGCCACAAGTGATGCTCCCGCAACTTCAAGCAACAACCTTGTCACAAATGAAGAGATAAGCCTCATGGTCAAGAAATTGAACAAGTTCTACAAGAATAGAGGCAAACATCGAAGCCCCAACTCAAGATATGAACAAAAGCATTCGTCAAGTCGTGACCAAAACCTCTACAATTGTGGGAAACCCAGACACTACTCCAATGAGTACACGACTCCTTACAAAAGGAAAGAAGAGTCACCAAGAAGACAAAGATTAAGATATGAGTCACCTCAAATAGAGATAAGTAGTAGAGATGATCGTTATGATGAAGACCCTCGAGGAGAAGTAGGGACTCGAAGAAGAAGGAAAAGTACACAAAGAGCTACTCAAGAAGAAGACATCAAGCTCATGTTGGTGAATGGATTTCCAGCTCCGGATCTGACAACCACTCCGAGAGAAGCTATCACTCCAACTCCAACTATAGTCAAGATCAAGGTGTTGCCGGACTTGCACTAGTGACAACTGACTCCTACGACATATTTGATTCACCAAATAAAAGGAGTGGAAGTTGCTTCATGGTTAAAGGCCCCAAGGTATCACATTCCAAGTATCTTGATTTCAATAGTGATGAGGATGACTTATTAGGAGATGATGACTTGCTATTTGACAAATCTAGTAGTGTTAGTCAAGATGAACTTGCTTGTAATTGCTCTAGTCAAGATAAGTCGTATGATGATGATAAGTTGGAAATAGAATGACTAACTCAAGAACTAAACACTCTTAAGTTAGCTCACGAGTCTACTCTAAAAGATCATAGAGAGCTTGAAAGGACACATGAGAAGCTCCGCTTCGAGAAGCTCAATTTGGAGCGAGAGCATGAACTCCTTAAATCTATCAATGGCGATCTTCGAAAGAAGACTTATTCTTATCTATCCAAACTACTTCTCTTGTCTACATTCATTCCACACGTTAAGGGTAAACAAACTAGTAACAAAGGCAAGAAAGGTTCTTCAACTAGTAGCAATAAAAATGATAAATCCAAGGATATTGCTTTTAGTAGTTCTGTTTATCCCACTAACACTTCTCTTATCCAAGTTACACTTGAGAAAGAAAATGAACTTTTGAAAGGGATTATAGATAAAGGTATCTACACGATTGTTGATGGGTGTAAGCAATTTGAGGAAATTGTTCGCAAGCACGGAGGATACCAGAACAACCATGGCATTGGCTACTTCAACGCTAATGGAGTTGAATGGGAAGAAGGTCAATACCCCCAAGCCCAAGTTTGTTCCTCAAAGGGAGAAGTATGAAAATACTCTTCCCAAGGGAACAAAATCTCAAGATGACCTTCCACCACATGATCACAAGCTCAAGGGCAAGAACAAGCTTCAAGAGAACATTGACTCACATAAAGATGAATCCCAAGCTTTGGTGAAGTGGGTTCCCAAGACTACTTCAAGCTCAACTTCTACAAGTGTCACTTCAACACCAAGGATCCCCATCAAATTGATGTGGGTCCCCAAGAAGAAGAACTAGAGAAGTTCTTGAGGGGTGACTCCGCCAATGAAATTCACTCACATTCATTATTGGCAAGAACTAGTTGCAATCAACATCAACATTATGCAATAGTTCAAGGACTCACATGATACCTTAAAGGTAAGCAAGGGACAAGGTAATCAACAAATCCATGGACATCATTATGTATGTTTTGCACCCCATATCCATAGATATCCTTGTATTTGTCTCTTGTGTGTTGGCACTAACCCATGTAGGTGATAAGAGTAAGAAACAGCAAGGATGCTCCCAACCCATGGCGATATTCATCAACCTTGAGCATCCACCACTACATCACCTACATGAAGTCTTCATCGACAAAACCCAAGGTTAGTTTATCCCTCTTAAAGGGGATGTCACATCAAGGGGGAGCTTTACTCTAAGACTTGAGTCAAAGCATCTCAAAGAATGTGACAACATTAACAAGCTTTATATAAAAGTGGTAACCCCACTCGTGCTTAAACGATTACTATGACCTATGATCAAGTAATCTTACTTGGATCCTAAGTTAATATACTCATATATATAGATGACTACGTCATCGCCAAAGTGCTTTATATATGCTTTTATGTATGTGCATGTTTGCCATGATTTCGTTTGACATCTTATTGTGTGAGCATGCTGGTTTGCATTGCTTTATCCATTCGAGGACATCCAATTGTTGTTATTTGGACTTTGATTTTGTTTTTGCCAATTGGATGTAAAAGAATGCCTAGGACCCTCCTCTAGCTATCTATGCTCTCTTGTCTCATATTCTGTTCATGTTGCATCACAAAATTTGAACAAGTACTTTTTGACCCCTCTATGTGAGGAGCACTCGGAGTTCCGTGTCGACAAAGGACTGGCCATTAAAACCTCCCAAGGGCATCTCAGTGGAACCAATCCAAAATTCTTAGTCTCACCGAATGGCTAGGGTTGATCTGGTTTTCACCTCGGTATCACCGATTCCATTTTCTTGGTTACACCGAGTTTCCCTGTGAGCTGACAGTTGAGAAACTCGGTGACACCGAACACTTAGAACTAGTGTCACCGACAGCAAGGAGTCTATAACCTGGCGGACCTGACTTTTGAAATTCAATCGCAAAAGTTGTTTCCTCCAAAATCCTAAGATGCCTCTTCGGACCCCTGGTCATCGCCTTCATCTCCCCGTGCACCTCCGCCGCTGGGAATCACCGCCGTAGCGGATCCTTTACCGAATTAGGGTATGGATCTGTCCCTCTTTGTGCTCCTCGTCCAATTCATGTGCATTAGAGTAAAGTTTATCAATAATCCATAGTTTGCTATCTTCTCAATCCACTAGAAAATTCTTTAGACTAGCAAACGAACGATTTTTTAGGGTTTGCCGTCCGCCACCTGAATCTCGGTGACACCAAAGAAAAAGAACCAGCATCACCAATTCACCTTTTTGGTCAACAGAGAACAACCTTGGTGAAACCGAGTGCCCATTTTTGTTCTCACCGAAAGTGGAGCCAAGTTTCTGTTTAGCAGGTTGTCAGTCTCAGTGGGTCCGAAAAGTCTGCATCGGTTGTACCGTAATTCATTTGGCAGAATGCAAATCTTGAGAAATTTTTGTTCAATCTTTAAAAATTATCTGCATTTTGTGATGACTCAACCCTTCTACTCCTCTATATTCTCTTCAGAGGGTCAGAGATGTCTGTTTCAGAGGACAACAAGAACAATATCAAGGAGCTAAGTGTTGACATGAGCTCCGCACTAGTCCAAACAACAGCTCAACCTCTTTTGATGATGTACCTAGCTCAATCGATCTGCCCAAGGCAGGAACCAGAGCAAGGATGAAGATCAATTCAGATGAGGAGGGTGAGGACTTTGTACCTGATATTGTGCCTCCCTAGACCAAGCAGGACAAGACTGTCAGGAAGCCCACTACTGAGGCTACCTCATCCAAGAAGGTGGTCAGGAATGAGTATGCCCCCTCAGACACCTTGAGAGCACCTGAGAGCTCCAGGGGCACCATGACCATTGAGCCTCCCAGGAAATCCATGCCCAAGAAGGATGGAGAGAAGAAGAGTAGAAAGAGGATCATCCATGCTTTCGGCAGGCCTACATCTATGTTTGAGGACCCAGAAGAGACTGATGCTGCTGAGGAGGAGGAGTAAGAGCCAGCTACAAAAGGCTCCTCCCAAGAAGAAGAAGAAATTGTTGTCTGATGCTATGCTCAGCCAAGCAGCACCCAAGGGCAAGCCAGTTGGATCCAAGAAGCCTTCTGTACCCAAACCCAAGAGGAATACCTGAGGGAGTCCTGGACTAAGGGGTCCTCGAGCCACTGGCCTATCTCCCAATAGGCCGACTTGGTGGGCCGCTCTCTAACTGTCACAGGAAGGTCCGGATACGCCATGGCACCGTGTTCTAGAAGTAAGTCTCGAAAGCGTGTCATGCACTCCAAGTCAAGATGAGGAAATCGGCATCTCCATTCTTGACAGGAGACCTGTCAGGTGTAAACCCTAGGTACCCCCCGATGTCTATATAAACCGAGGGGTTTACATTGTAGGGCAGAGAAACTCATCTAGGGTTTTAGCTATTCGATCTCGAGGTAGATCAACTTTGTAATCTTCGTACACATCAATATAATCGAGCAGGACGTATGGTTTTACCTCCATAGGAGGGCCCGAACCTGGGTAAACATCCTCTCTTTGGTCCCCTATTACCATCGATCCTAGACTCACAGCTCGGGACCCCCTACCCGATATCCGCTCGTTTTGACACCGACATTGGTGCTTTCATTGAGAGTTTTGCTATGATCTCCAAAGGAATCGATGGCTCTCTTAGTAATTAGCGAAGAATTCCGTAACATGGACTTCTTTGTCCCTGTACAGATCTTCGCTTTCGGCAGCATTGTGCTGCACACTAACCCGACCGGCCGTCTTGGCCAGATCGGGAGTTTCGCCCCTGATCAAGAGGTCAAAATCAGAAACCTAGAGTTCTCCACATACTCTCGGGGCGATCTTTTGCTCACCGGGCTTGTAATCTCATCTGACACGTCGGAGGACTCCGAGGCCTTGACTTTGGATTTTGCTCTCGACCCCACCCACGGGACCAACCCCGATGATGATATGGCTTTTAGTACCAGATGGTCGGGGGTCAACTCCTGCCGAACACACTCCTTGTGCGGACGCATTGGAGGTTAACTCCGAAAGCTCTGGGGAGATTGACCCGATCGAGCTCCCGGCACTCAACGAGGCTCTAGATCTGATCCTATCGATGAAAATCACTGACGACCCAACCCCGATCCACGCCTAGATTGGTCTAAAGGCGGGTCAAGAGGATTTTTTCATCCCACCCACCACCCACTTAGTAGCCACCATCGAGACTTAACCGATATGTTGGACTACACCTCCAAGGAGGCAGAAGACATGGATGAAGAGGATTTCGCTCCCGCCCCCGTCAACATCGAGAGATGGACTGCCACCACCACCTACGACGTCTACATGGTGGATACTTCAGCCGATAAGGGCGAGCATACACTCGAAAACAATGGCGATAAATCGGGTGAAGAACCGTCAAGCCACCAGAAACTGGGCAAACGATCAAAGGCAAAAAAGGGAAGGGAAGCCATTGCTGACACCGGGGAAAATGACACCCCGAAAGACCTCGGCGATCCCGGAGCAGCCGCTAGAGGACCAGGAGAGGCCGGGAGATCAGCGCGACCTCGAGGATCTAAACGATTCCAAGGATGACAACTACCTCCCACCATCGAGGAGGAGGACAGCCTAGAAGCCGAAGACTTCACCATCCCCGAAAACCTTGAGGATCAGGAACGGTTTAGGCAACAACTTATAGCCACTGCCCGAAGCCTGAAGGAAAAACAATGACAGCTTAAGGCCGAAATGGATACCCTCAATGATAGATGGACGATGGTCCTATCAGCTGATGATGGGTACGGTACCGGTCTATTGGACCAACCCAAGAGTTATCCATGCCAATGGCTACTGCCGTAGTTCGACAACGAGGTCCCTAATACACCGTCTCCCGAGCACACTCCATATGACCAGCCGGACTTCCCTCCCCAAGGACGAGATAGGACGGCTGGTGACACCAGTTATAGGCCGGCGATACCCCGCAGAAGGGGAAAAGAGACAATAGAGCCTGAGGACATGTACGACCTGTGACACAACCTGGATTATAGAACGGGCCACAGGAGATCCATCTACGGATCTAGAGGGTACTCCCCCGATAAACGGGGCGGGTACAAGCCTTGGCTTGACCGCAATAACAGAGGTATGGAACAAAACAGGGGCAGATCAGGGCCGACTACCAGTGTGACATAGCGCGGGTCAGAGGCGCTGCCCACCCACTGTGCTTCAACGATGAGGTGATGCAACATCAGTTCCCGGAAGGGATTAAACCCGTGAACATAGAGCAATACAACAGGACAGTTGACCCAGCAGTGTGGATCAAGGATTTCCTCCTCCACATTCATATGGCATGAGGAGATGATATCCACGCTATCAAGTATCTGCCCCTAAAACTTAAGGGGCCAGCTCGGCACTGGTTAAATAGCCTTCCCAAAATTTCTATCGGGGGTTGGGATGATCACGAGGACGCTTTCCGATCTAACTACTAGGGCACCTATGTACGACTGTCGGACTCCTCTGACCTAAGGAATGTTGTCCAGAAAGCAGGCAAATCGGCTCGACAATTCCAGAATTGCTTCTTGACCAAGAAGAACCAGATTGTAAATTGCCCAAACGCCGAGGTAGTAGCCTCCTTCTGGCACAATATTCGGGACGAATGGCTGGCTTGCCATCTCGGTCAGGACAAGCCTAGGACCATGTCCGCCCTTACATCACTGATGACCCGCTTTTGCACGGGCAAGGATAACTGGCTAGCTAGACGAAGCCACAACCCCGAAGACCCCGGCACCTCCAAAGTCCGGGATCAAAATGGTAAATCGCGACGCAACAAAAGTAAACGCCAGCACAACAATGGTGACCAATGACACGACCGTTAACGCTAGTTTCTGCAACCCCCGATCCGGGCAGCGGAAGAAGCCTTCTAAAGGCAATCATGACGGACCTACCCCGCTAGACAAAATCATGGAGAGGCCTTTCCAGATCCATGGCACCCAAGACAAGCTCGCCACCCACACCAACCGTAATTGTTGGGTGTTCAAACAAGCTGGCAAACTCACAGCCAAAGAGCAAGGCAAGGACCCATGCAGCAAGGACGATGACGAGCCCCGCAGTCCGAACAATGGAGGACAAAAGCCATTCCCTCCAGAGGTAAAGACTATGAACATGATATACGTCACTCACATACCCAAAAAGGAGAGGAAGCACGCCCTTCGAGAAGTCTACGCATAGATCCTGTAGCCCCGAAGTATAACCCATGGTTGGCGTACCCGATCACCTTTGATCGACGAGACCATCCGACCAGTATCTATCATGGGGGTTCAGAAGCCCTCGTCCTAGACCCCATTATCGATGGGTATCACCTCACTAAAGTCCTAATGGATGGAGGAAGTAGCCTCAATCTGATTTACACAGACACGGTGAAAAAGATGGGTATAGATCCATCAAGGATCAAACCTAGCAACACTACCTTTAAAGGAGTGATCCCAGGCGTCGAAGCCTGGCGCATGGGCTCTGTGAGCCTGGAAGTAGTGTTCGGTTCACCCGATAACTCCCGCAGTGAAGACTTGATCTTCAACATTGTCCCTTTCCACAGCGGTTATCATGCCATGCTGGGATGCACAATGTTCGCTCACTTTAACGCCGTCCCACACTACGCATACCTCAAGCTCAAGATGCCCGGGCCCAAGGGGGTCATTATTGTCAACAGCAACACAGAGTGTTCCCTTCGAACTAAGGAACATGCATTGGCCTGGCGGCCGAATTCCATTACGATGACGATCAGCCAACACTGAAATCTACCATAAAGGCACGTAAGGTTGACAAACGAGCTCGGTCTCGGTCCGAACTCCCGGAATCTTCTTCTCCCTAGAAATAGGGACACGCTCCTCATTGCACATCCCTAGTGCATGTAAAACATGTGTCAAGACGGCACAACTTTGCACTCAAGATTCCACGGACAGCAGTGGGGAACAACTATCAAAGGGAAAGTGTTTGGCTCGACCGAACAACTGCTAGTACATGTCCTCGGACAAACCACAGGTACCATCAAGGACCCACTAAAGCGTAAAGCTCATCCATACTTCGGCAACTTCTCAAGATCTTCTTCCCAAGGTCCGCTCGTTGACACCAATCACCCTTAAAGGAATGCAACTCCCTAGGGGGCGCAGGAGCAGACATGCGACTGGGCACATCGAGGACGTCAAGCCACCCATCGAAGACCCCGGGTACAACTTCTCCTCTGTAAACTTTATATTTCCTCGTCAAATACCTATGAATAGTGGCTTCGGCAATTTGAATTATAAGAATTAATGAGAAAATAATAGACCATTGTACATGGCTTCTTCGCTGTATTTTATGCTACATACTCAGTTCTTCCCTCATCAATGCTTCTTGCAAAACTGTTCGGTATACATTACGATGCAACCGGCTAATAGACCGGGGGATTGAATTTAAAATATCACCTAAGCATCACCCTGACACAATTGATTGTGTGTTTGATGTCTTGGATTTTTCTTTATCTATATTGGATCCGAACTATGTCTTGTGTCAATAGTTGGGCCTGGCTCCTGTGTTTGCCCTCTTATGTTCCGCTCGTTCAGCTAAAAGGGCAAAGGGAGAACCAATGCGATTGTGCTTCTAGTTCGCCTGGTCAAGGACCTCAGGGGAGAAAGCCGAAAACTGACTGTCATGGTAAGCAAGAACGAGTCTGCAAATTCGAGCATAAGTGTCATACTAAAAATTCGATAGAGGTTATTCCGTGTCATACGATGGATTTCGTACTTGTACAAACCATGTGATGCTGGCTTTAGCCTCGGTACATCAGAACATCACGAAACACTGGGGGATAGTATTCACCCACCCACCCCACCCCCCGCATTTTTTAAGCTCCAATGGCTAAGTGAAAGCAATAAAGCATCATAGTCCAATTGCCTTGTTCCCCTCGCACTACCGCCTTCGGGCACCGATACCTCGGCTGAGGGTCACAATGTGGAGGCAGAAACACCTCGTGTAGTATCTACGTGGGGGCTGAAGCCGATGACTCACAACTTTCAGATAAAACGGCCACATGGGAGTGACAATAAATACAAAACTCAAAAGACATGATAAACCATGCAGCCTCATTATAAAGCATTAACAGTCTTCAGGCATATTACAATGCGCTCATTCATAAAAAACATCCTTAAAGTATTGGGCCTCTATTGCCCGAGCACCCTCCATCACCACTGATAAGTATTTCTCCGGGTACCTATGCTCCTTTCTGGGGGGCATAGGTGCGGTGGCCATCTCGGTCGGCTTGAGCTTCGGGCAGTGCATCATGGTCCTTGCAAAGGTCATCTGATCTCCCTCGATGCATGTAGAATGCTTTAAAGCGTCAATCCAAGGCACAGCATCGCATAGTTTGTGCACCAAGCCAAAGTAACTGCTCGGCAACGCCTCCGTAGACCAGAGCATACAGAGATCCGCCATACTGTGCAGCTCCATCAGTTGCTTCATTTGCTCGATCGGAAGAGGAGATCACTCGGGGGCTTCAAACTGTGCCTAGAATAGCCGAGCCTCATCGTCCTCATCCCGCGAAGCATAGAATTTGTTCGCATCCACTGCACTCCTTCGGAGGTCCTAACCGGTGCCTGAGGAATGCCACACCTGGGTGAGCAATGCAAACCTGCTACCACCAAAGGCACACAGTAGTAAATACGGCTTACCATCCATGACTACCTTGACTTGGCACACTTCTTCTTCAAAGAACCGCCTATCCACCCAATCCTTTTGGAGCTCAGATTTCAGCGTGGATAGCACGGTGGCTTGCTCTTTGCCTTTCTGATCAAGGGCCTCACACTTCGTGCTGGCATCCTTGAGCTCCTGTTACTCCTCCTCCACCCGACCCTCATGCTTATCGCTTGCAGTTTTTAATGCGGATAGTGTGACATCTACTTGTTCGGCTGTCGCCTTCTCATTCACGGCCTCCTGCTTCATCTTGTTTAGCTCGTCCTTGAGGTTCTCGACCTCCACAGCCGAAGCTGTGGAAGCAATAAATAAATAATTACATTAGCTTACCAGTGTGGATCACTAACGGTAGATAGCCCGGATATTACAGTTCGTCTTACCTTGCACCTCATCGAACCTCTTGTTCAGGCAATCAAATTCCTCTTCGGAGATCTTGAGCTTCCGATTTAGCTCGGAAAGCTCCATGGCATTGACGGTCGCCGCCGATGATGAGGCCTACAAAAAATAAATAAATAAGGGGCTAGGTGTGTTCAAACTCCCGAGCCGTTAGAACATAATCCTGTGTAGGCTTTCTTAGGGGCTCTTAGAATAGTGCGGGACAAATGGTGCCTTGGGCATCGTTAGTCATTCCTGGGTATTTGACCCCTAAGTGGATTTTTACCAAACTCACCCAAGGCTCGGGGACTGCTATATATATAAAGATAGCACAAACTTAATAAAATAAAATAAAAATCACGAAAATAATATTACGAGGCTCACCTTGAAGCCCGTCAAGAGACCATTGAAGGCCTCTTTAAGTTCGCTATCAACGAACTGAATGCCTTGCAAAACCGCACCCATACGAGTGCGGTGATCCTCAGAGATGGAGGTGCATGATAGAGCATCCTCCATCATGACCAGCCACCTAGTCATGGGTGACACCAGTGGTGACCGGCCAACCCGATCTCTGACGGGGGACTGAACCAGTAGCTCCGGAAGCACAATGTGCTCCGAAGATGTCCTTGGAGGGGACTGGACATTCCTCCATCCTCCCTCCTCAGCGGCCAGGAGAGTTTCCTCCCCCTGGTCTTTGGCGGTCGAGGCATTAACCTCGACCATGACATCATCACCCTGCCACCTGTGTTTGGCTCTGAAGGAGCCTGGTGAAAGAACATTTGCTCCCTTGATGGTTTTGGTAATTAATAACAACATATATGTCATTGAACTAATGTTTCCACTAAGTATGTTTCGGGAAAATTTCAATGATGGGTTGGCAAAAGGATTGTAGACTACCCCAAGATGCAAGGAAATAGATTGGCAAAGCTTCAAGCAATAGGAATCTACATTTTACTTTGTGAGAAATCACTTTGAGTACATAGGAAAGCCAATAATATCAAAAGGGGGTAAGGTACTGAAGGTGAACAAAATGCTCATATCTGCACAAGTGATAGTCACCACATACACCCACAAGCTCTTCCACAAAAGTCTGTCTAAAGATAAATATCCAAAATCTGTTCAACCAACACTTTCCACTCGGTACCACCGATTCTCAGCCTCAGACAGACTCAGCCAAACCCTAGCCATTCGATGCAACCGATTTTGCTTTGGTGCCACCGAGTTTGGGTTGCCAACTTCCTGTTATGCAAATTCACAAAATCGGTACCACCGAGTTTCTTGAATTGGCATCACCGATTCTGGCAATCTGACCATTGGTCACCTTATCGGTGCAACCGAGTTTTATCTATCGGTCTCACCAAGATTCAAAAGTTCTACCTTTGAGGCAACTCGGTACCACCGAGATTAACACATCAGTGTCACCGAGTCTGACTTATTAGGTGTAACGGTTGGATTTTTGGAGATGCCTATATATACCCCTCCACCACAACTTACTCGAAAGAGAAGCACTCAGAACAGATCCCTACTCATACCAACTAATTTTCTGAGAGAGAGACACCTACTCATGTGTTGAGATCATGCCATTCCATTCCAACCATATGAATCTTGATCTCTAGCCTCCCCAACTTGCTTTCCACCCAATCAATCTCTTCCACCAAAGCCAAATCTGTGAGAGAGTGATTGTGTGTTGAGGAGTCTATCATCTTGAAGCACAAGAGCAAGGAGTTCATAGACATTATCGATCCTAATACCTTTTGGAGGGTGGTGCCTCCTAGATTGGTTAGGTGTCGCTTGGGAGCCTACTACTTCTTGTTGTGGAGTGAGCCAAGAAGTTTGTAAGGCAAAGGAGATCACCTACTTCGTGAAGATCTACCCCGAGTTAGGCTAGTCCTTCGCGGACGTAGGTGATCATGGTATAGTCAAGGTTGCTTCTTTGTGAAAACCTCCATGGGTAGAGCCCTCCGTGGACTCTAGCGACCGTTACCCTCTGTGGGTTGAAGACTCCATAAACTTGGATGTACGATAGCACCACCAATCGGAACCACGGGAAAAATCGTCGTGTCTTCAAATTGCGTTTGATCTTCCTACGCTTCCTTCGCTTAGATACTTGTCTTTACTTTCTGCTGCTATACTCGTAGACATGCATGTGTACGGTGTACTTGACTTGCTATGAATGCTAAAATCTGCCAACACTTAAAATTGGGAAGAAGTAGATTTTTAATTGGTCAAGTAGTCTAATCACCCCCCCCCCTTCAAACCTACTTTTGATCCTACAAGTGGTATTAGAGCTTTGGTCTCCATTGCATTGCTTTCACAACCTAGGAGAGTATGGTGTCTAGTGAGGGAAACTATCACCTTAGAGGTCCATACTTTGATGGCACTAATTTTGCTAGCTGGAAGCACAAAATGAAAATGCATCTTCTTGGTCATAACCCTGCCGTTTGGGTTGTTGTTCATGTTGGATTGCAAGGTGAATTCTTTGTGGATGGAAGGGAACCGGATTGTGCAGTGACCGTGGAAGAATTGAAGATGTTGCCACTCAATGCTCAAGCATGTGACATTCTCTTCAACTGCCTATGCCCCGAAGAATTCAACAAAATCAGACATCTTGAGAATGCAAAACAGATTTGGGATACTTCGGTTGTTATGCATGAAGGTACCGAATCTGTGAGAGAATCCTAGTTGGATGTTCTTCAAAGTTAGCTTGACAAGTTCAAGATGAAGGATGGTGAAGGAGCCACTGAGATGTACTCTAGGCTAGCTCTCATCACCAATGAGATTGCCGGCTTAGGAAGCGAAGAAATGACTGACAAATTCATCATAGAGAAGATACTCGAGCTTTGTATGATCGATATGACACTATATGCACATTTATCCAAATGATGCTCAACTACAAAGATCTCATGCCAATGGAAGTGATTGGAAGGATTGTTGCTCATGAGATGACACTCAAGGACAAGGAAGAGCATCACCACATGTCTAGCGGTGCTTACAAAGCCACAAGTGATGCTCCCGCTACCTCTAGCGACAACCTTGTCACAAATAAAGAGATAAGCCTTATGGTCAAGAAATTCAACAAGTTCTACAAGAATAGAAGCGAAGATCGAACCTCCAACTCAAGATATGAAGAGAACCATTCGTCAAGTCGTGACCAAAACTGCTACAATTGTGGGGAGACTAGACACTACTCCAATGAGTGCACGACTCCTTACAAAAGGAAACAAGAGTCCCCAAGAAGGAGAAGCTCAAGAGATGAGTCACCTCAAAGAGAGAGAAGGAGTAGGGATGATCGTTATGAACGAAGACCCTCAAGGAGAAGTAGGGACTCGGAGAAGAAGGACAAGTAGACCAAGAGCTACTCAAGAATAAGACATCAAGCTCATGTTGGTGAATGGGTTTCTGGCTCCAAATCCGACAACCACTCCGAGAGAAGCTACCACTCCAACTCCGACTATAGTCAAGATGAAGGTGTTGCCGGACTTGCACTAGTGACAACCGACTTGTACGACCTATTTGATTCACAAAATGAAGGGAGTGGATGTTGCTTCATGGATAAAGTCCCCAAGGTATCACACCCCGAGTATCTTGATTTCAATAGTGATGAGGATGACTTGTTAATTGAAGATGACTTGCTATTTGACAAATCTAGTCATGTTAGTCAAGATGAACTTGCTAGTAATCACTCTAGTCTAGATAAGTCGTGTGATGATGATAAGTTGGAAATAGAACAACTAACTCAAGAACTGAAAACTCTTAAGTTAGCTCATGAGTCTACTCTTGTCGGGACCCCGATCCTAAGTCATATGAATCCAGACTATAACATATCACATCACTTTGCGGCCTCCACGGCTGCAGACTTACGTTAGCCGGGACCGTTTGCGTCTTTTGGCTCACGTATGTGAACATATCACTGGCAATCAAACGACGAAGAACCCGGGCCGACATGACTAGTCATAGAACCCAAGTGGCACATCCGTATGGAAACAGGCATACGTAACCCAGCAATGCAGGTGTCGGCCTCAAGCATGTGTAGACGAGTCATAGCAAGCTACAAGGACTCCATTATGTTGTGGGACATTAATGTCATCACTACACGTAGATGAGACGTAGCAGGCTACAGGGACTCTATTACATTGCGAGACATTTCCCCGAAGGAACAGACACAACAGCAAAGAAGGATACATGTCGGTCAATCAATGTGCCCAGAGCAGTAGTAAGCTACCAAGGCTCGGTGGAAGCACAAAGAGGCAGTTTCCCGTAAAGAGTACTACTAAAGGCACATGACTAGGTGTCGGATCCCATACATACCGTTGCACGTCACACGTACGCACGACATGCCCGATATGCATAGATACAACTATGGCATCACAACATAACCATACATCAACACAACTTTTATTTAAGAGGCTCGGAAGAGCCTCACATAATATGTTCTTACAGATAGGGGTCACATGACCCGACACTCAAGTAATACAAGCAGAGTCATACAAACCAATGGAAGCATAAAGATGGCTGAGTACAGACAGTTGAAAGGGTAAATAGGCACATGTCCTGACTATCTACAGCCCACCATAGGGCATAAGGTCGTAGCTAGGACACCAGCTATTCGGCATCGTCGACATCTAGAAAGAACCCACCTGATGGGTCCTGAGTCTCATCTGCAACATTTATGAAGCAAACGTGAGTACAAACATACTAAGCAAGTCTTTAAAACATACCTAGACTATTCATGCTCATGTATCAACAAGGGGAGTGGTCGAGTTTATGCAGCAATGTCAGCTTTGACTCATGGCTAACCTACACTACACAATTTTAACTCTTTGTTTAAATTGTAGATATCGCACACGAGTCCACTAACTCCATAACAATACACCACCATGGATTCACTTCCGTCTTCTACGAGAATGCCATCCACGGTACTCACACTTGTCTTGATATTTTTATGAGTATCCATTTAATTATCTATGAACAGCATAAGTTTTCCAAGTAGTCCATATCCGAGGACGCGTCTATTTGAATAGTTTCATACCCTGGAGGGGTGTACTTCTTCACACATACTCTCGCCACTTATCGTTGTGTGCTCATAAAACCATGCACCTCGGCAACCTTCAAGCCGAAAGCACAGCGAGGGAGCCATCCACGACCGTCAATCACACAACACCTCTAGTCCAGGTTATCGCATATTTCAGAGCCCATCATGTGGTAGTAACTAGTCTTGGATCACAAACACAGAACTCGGTTCCTAAGAATGGTCCCAATGACACAACCCGCTATGTACTCCTACATAGCCTCTCATCGCTAGCTTTACCAAATTGGGTTCATTATCAGCTTATCATATCAGAACAACATTGTTTCACTCCAGTTCATCACCCAGATGAATCAGACCTGACACAACTCTAAGCATAGCAAGCATAGCAGGCAAAGTAAGCAAAGCACATCATAGCACAAGCATCTACCAGGTATGCTAGGTTGCAAGGTTTAGCTATTTATTGTGACAATGACAGGTCATGCAAAAGAATAGATTCATCTACCGTGTATGATAGACAAGTGAACATTTGTCCTAATGCAATAAACAAGAGTAGGAGCGAGAGATGGGATGTTATCGGAATGATCAAAGGGGTGCTTGCCTTGTTGGGAAGAAGGAAGGTTTTCTCCTTGTTTGGAAAACTCGGAGGTATCCTCAGGAGTAGGGCCTACCGCAATGCAGATAAATAGCAATCAATACACGCAAGTGCTACAATATGATGCATGATCATGACATGGCAGCATGTATGGATGAGCTAATGCAACTATTGTCCAAGTTAAATGAAGTGAGTTTGAATATAGGTTCAAAGTCATTCTCCATTTCATATTTCATATATTAACCTATTAGTAAATGTCAATCTTCAACTACATAGGTTGCTCTAACATGCATGATAACAGCACCATTGGATTCATTGGATTTTGTTGATAAACTTTCACATATAAATTATTTTCATCTGGTTTACATATTAATTTATATGAATTTTAGAAGTTTTAAACATTTTCTGGAATTTCCTGATTTGTTTTTCTACTAAAAATTCAATTAATGCGTCAGCCTGACGTCACTGTGACGTCAGCAGGTCAATAGACCCGGCCAGGTCAAACCTGACAGGTGGGGCCCTCGTGTCAGCGTCAGAGGCTAATTCCCCGTGCTGACCAGAGGTTTGACCCTCCGCGGGGCCCGTTGTCAGTGGCTAATGGCTTAATTAGCCGGGATGGTTAGCACTAACCGGCCGGCCACGTTGGCGCCCACCGGAGCGGGGCGGCGGCGACCAACCCCGTGGCGGAGAACCGCCGGAGTTGGCCGGAAACGTGCCACAGGGCATGGTTTCGCACGCCGGAAGCAGCTACGGGACGCTCACGCTCGTCCGCGTCGAGTGGGGTTAGTCTGGGGGCTCGGGGTCATCGGAGATGACGGCCACAACAAGCTCGGCGGTGAAGGCGGCTCGGGAAGGTTTGGATATGGCGCAAGAGGGCACGGTAAGACCGGGGAGGAGAAGCAGGAGCATCGGGGGCTCATAGGGAGGCTGCAGAGAGGTCCACTAGGCTCGGGGGCGCTCCGGCTGTGGCGAATCGACGACGATGCTCCGGCGGCCAGCAGGGAAGATAGGCGATGGCTCGGCATAGAGGGGCTCCCAGAGGCTTCTAGCTCCATGGGGAGGACGAAGGGGTCGTAGCAGAGCTCTGGGGAGTGGCAGGGGGGCTCTAGCTAGGCGGGCAGCGACGGTGAGCTCGAGCAGAGCTCGGCCATGCTGAGGAAGAGGAGAGGGAGAAACGAGGGAGAGGAATGGCAAGGAAGAGAGGGTCCAAGCGGCAGTTGGGGTCTATCCCCTCTCTAGCGCGACGAGGAGGAGGCCAGGCACGCAGGAGGTGGCAGGAGGTGCTTCTCCCCCTGGCAGGAGGAAGAAGACGCTGATGGCCCCCATGGGCTGGGCCTCTTCTTCACAGGTAAGGCCTAGGTGGGTTTTCTATTTTCCCCCTTTTTTATTTGTTTCCTATTCTTCTGACATTAGTTTTTTTTTTCAAGCACAATTGCTAAGTAATAAATATCCCAAATATTTTATAGCATTAAGTTTGAATATTTCAAACTTCTGTAAAAAGTTTCAGGATATTTTGAAATCTGAAATAATGATAATGCTTTATTTGGCAATTTCAAAAGCTTTATTATTTATTTTTGAAATGCTATAACTGTTCAAATATTTTAAATTACCCTTTGTATAATCATGTCCACATTTATCAGACATAGGGGACATTTTAGATGGGCATTTTGGATTTGGTGTTTTTTCACAAACATTAAGTTGGTTTGATTCAAACGAACTATTTGGGGTTTCTTTTGATCCCCATTTCAAGTTGATGCAAAAATTCAAATATGATGCACACACATGTTGTCCTAAGACAACTAGCTAGGGATGTGACAACTCACCCCCGCTCAAAAGAATCTCGTCCCGAGATTTTGAAGTCGTCGGGAATAGCACGAGGTACTCTAGTCGAAGATGATCTTCTCTTTCCCATGTGGCCTCCTTTTCAGAATGGTGTGACCAGTGAACCTTGAGAAACTTGATGTTCCAACATCGAGTGGTACGCTCAGCTTGATCAAGAATACGAACAGGGTATTCTCGATATGTAAGGTTATCTTGAGATCAAGCGCTTCGTGGTCTACTTCACGGACAGGGTCCGAGAAGCAACGCCTGAGTTGCGAGACGTGGAAGACATCATGAACCTTGGAAAGATGCAGCGGAAGTACCAATTGGTAGGCAACCTCTCCTCGTTTAGCAAGAATGCGAAAAGGTCCAATGTAACGAGGACCCAACATGCCCTTGATATCGAATCGGTGGGTACCCTTCAGAGGTGTAACCCGAAGATAAGCCTTCTCGTCAACTTCATAGGTCACAGCCTTATGATGGCGATCATATTGGCTCTTTTGACGAGATTGGGCTGTTTTCAACTTTTCACGAATAACGGGAACTTGCTCCTCTACATCCTGGATCATATCCGGGCCAAATAGTTGCCTCTCTCCGATTACTGACCAGTTAAGAGGTATTCGACACCTTCGTCCATAGAGAACTTCAAAAGGGGCTTTGCCCAAGCTTGATTGATAACTATTGATATAAGCAAATTCGGCAAATGGAAGACATTTCTCCCAATTCATACCGAAGGATATGACACAAGCTCGGAGCATGTCTTCGAGGATTTGATTGACTCGCTCAACTTGACCACTTGATTGCGGGTGGAAAGCAGTGCTAAAGGATAGATGAGTCCCCATAGCGGTTTGGAAACTTTCCCAAAATCGGGAAGTAAAGATACTTCCACGGTCTGAGAATCTCCAATGGAATACCATGAAGAGAAACTATTCGAGAAATGCCAGCTAGCGGAGTTATACTCTCCCGAATAGGAAGAAAATGAGCCACTTTGGAAAGGTGGTCGATGACCACAAAGATAACATTATTCCCTCTCTTAGTCCTGGGAAATCCGGTAATGAAATCCATACCGACTTTATCCCATTTCCATTCAGGAATAGCTAAAGGTTGAAGGGTGTCAGCAGGCCTTTGATGTTCTGCCTTAACGCGATGACAAACGTCGCACTTAGCAATGAACTGAGCAATTTCTCTCTTCATCCTAGTCCACCAGAACCTCTGGTGTAGGTCCTGATACATCTTGGTACTACCAGGATGAATCGTGAGAGGAGAATCATGAGCCTCCTTAGGAATCAGCTGCCGAAGATGTTGGTTCTTGGGAACCACCAAACGGTTCTGGAAGAACACCAAACCTTGATCACCAATAGAGAAATCTTTAGCGATACCGCTAACGAGGTTCTCTTTGATTCGGGAAATACCCTTATCACGCTTTTGGCCAGCTATAATTTGAACCTTAAAAGTAGGTTTTGCCACCAAGTTGGAAAGGAATCCTTGAGGAACAGTGTGGAGGTTCAACTTCCGAAATTCCTCATGGAGAAGTGGTTGACCTTGTTGTAACATCAGGTTGTTACAATAAGACTTATGACTTAGTGCATCAGCCATGACATTGTCTTTCCCCGGGGTGTAAGTTATCCCTAAGTCGTAATCTGTAATCAACTCAACCCACCGTCTTTGCCTGAGATTCAAATCCGGCTGGGTGAAAGTATATTTCAGACTTTGGTGATCAGTGTAAATTTTGCAACGATTACCCAAAAGGTAATGTCGCCAAGTTTTCAGTGCATGGACCACAGCTGCAAGCTCAAGATCATGTGTTGGATAATTATCCTCATGTGGAAGCAACTGTCGAGATGTGTATGCAATCACATGACGATCTTGCATGAGAATGCAACCTAATCCTTGTCGCGAGGCATCGCAATAGATAACAAAGTCCTTAGAAAATTCTGGTGGCACCAGAACGGGAGCAGAGGTCAGGCGTCTTTGCAACTTCTAAAAATTGTGCTCGCATTGTGGAGTCCAGTCGAACCTTTTATCTTTCTTGAGGAGTTCAGTTAGAGGTTTCGCAACCTTGGAGAAATTTTCGACAAAGCGGTGACAATAGCTCACTAAGCCAAGGAAACTCTGAACTTGCTTAACTGATTCAGGATGAGTCCAATCAAGGACGGCCTGAACTCTCTCGGGGTTTATAGCAATACCTTTACCAGAGATTACGTGGCCTAGGTAGGTCACTTCTGGCAACCAAAATTCACACTTGGAGAATTTGCCGTACAGACGATGCTCTCGAAGTTTCATCAATACCAGCCTTAGATGCTCGGCATGTTCCTGTTCATTCTTCAAGTAGATGAGTATGTCGTTGAGGTAAACCACGACGAATTTATCCAAATACTCCATGAAGATCGAATTCATCAAGCGAGAGAAGGTGGCTGGCGCATTGGTTAAACCGAAGGACATGACGGTGTACTCGTATTGGCCATAACGAGTAACAAAAGCCATTTTTGGAATGTCCCCATTTCTAATTCTGATTTTATGGAATCCCAACCTCAAACCCATTTTGGAAAAGACAGAGCATCCAGCGAGTTGATCATACAAATTGTTGATCCTGGGAAGCGGATACTTGTTCTTTATGGTGACCAGATTCACTGGCCGATAATCCACAACCATTCGATCCGATCCATCCTTCTTCTTAACAAAGAGGGAAGGGCAAGCCCAAGGAGAAGAACTAGGACGGATGAAACATTTCTTCAAAGCCTCATCGATTTGAATCTTAAGTTCGGCTAGTTCTAAGGGTGCCATCTTATAGGGTCTTCTGGATATTGGAACAGTCCCTGGAATGAGCTCTATCACAAACTCAACATCTCTGACAGGTGGAATTCCTGGCAGTTCTTCTAGAAAGACATCCGAAAAGTCACGAACTATCGGAATATCTTCTAATTCTGGAAGAGGGCTAGCATTGAGAGAATAGAGTTAGCGCTTGGCTGCTCAAGTGGAGACATTAACTATCTCACCCGATGGATGTGTAAGTTGAACATTCCTAGTATGAGTATCAATCTTAGCATAGTGGGCTTTCATCCAGTCCATGCCTAAGATGATATTGATGTCCGAAGACTTGAGGGCTATCAAAGATGCTAGGAAGACTAGCCTATCCATAAGAATCTCATTGTCATGGCTCACTCTAGAAGTTTGCCATTTTGAACCAGGAGTCTGAACTACTAAAGGAGTAGGCATATCACAAAAAGACATGTTATGCAACTATGCATAACTTTCTGAGATGAATGAATGAGATGCCCCAGTATCAAATAGAACAGATGCTGGATGGCTATTGACAAGGAGCGTACCTAGGATAACATCAGGATCCTCAAGGGCTTCCTCAGCAGAAACATAGTTCACTCGTCCACGAGCAGGAGCTGGCTTCACATAGAAAGCTTTTCTCGGCTTCCCACGTCCAGCCGGCTTAGCATTGTTCTAAGGACACTCACGGGAGTAGTGTCCTAGTTCCCCACATTTGTAGCAGACAACGGTGGCACGGGGAGCAGCATTGGTAGGAGGACCTCCAAATGTCATGGCGGGAGGATTAGGCTGAGTTGGGCGAGAAGCCTGGAAGAATGGCCTCGCGGTGTATCTTGGAGGCAGAGCTGCGTTGGGCACCCACACCCGGCGTTTGTTGGATGTCACGCCCAATATGCGGTCCTATCATTATTTGGGCATGAGGGTCTCGATAGGGATAGAAGCGCATCTCGATGCGTTCGCAAGAATGGATATCATTACAAGTACATGTACAGAAGAGATGAGTATATGGAATTGGCTTACACTCGCCACAAGCTACATCAGAGTCACATCAATGCAATAACATCTCAAACATCATACATAAGAGCAGGGTCCGACTACAGACGAAATCAAACGATAAAATGACATCCACCCTTGCTATCTCAGGCTGCCGCCTGGAACCCATCCAAGATTGAGGAAGAAGAACAAGAAGAAGAACTCCAAGTCAAATCAAGCAACGCGCTCACGTCAAATCATCACATTACCTGTACCTGCAACTGGTGTTGTAGTAATCTGTGAGCCACAGGGACTCAACAATCTCATTTCCAAGGGTATCAAGACTATTAAAGCTTAATAGGTGAGGTAAGGTTAAGTGGTGAGGCTGCAGCAAGCGTCTAAGCATTTGTTTGAGTGGCTAAATTACATGTACAGAAATTAAAGTATGGTGGTCTACGCATAACGGACGTGAACTAGTAATGATCACTAACTGATCCTAAACACCTACTTACGTCAAACATAACCCCACCGTGTTCTCTTCCGGATAAGGACTCACGAGAAGAGACAGTCACGGTTACTCACACAGTTGGTGTATTTTATTAGAGTTTACTTCAAGTTTGCTATGACCGGGTGTTAAACAAAGTATCCAAGTTTGCCACATAACCGCGGGCACGGCTTCTCGAAAAGATTTAACCCTACAGGGGTGCTCCAACTCATCCATCATAAATTAACCACACGCAGCGGGAATCATCTCAACCATGGATCTCGTGATCTTCCTAGGAAATTCCAAAGGAAATCCGACACCTCGAGTTAGCCCGAAGAAAATCAGAGTTCCTCACTCAGAATGTTCGAGAAAGGTAAAACAAATCCAGCAAGGCCGCCCGGCGTGTCGACGAACCCGATAGGAGCCGCGTATCTCGTTCTCAAGACACGACCGGATAAGCACAGCATACAGTGGCCTGATAGAAATCTCCTGAGTTGCCCCGGTTTGGCCCCGCACACGGCTCTGTTTTGGACCAGCACCAACAGCACTGTCCCCCTGTATTATGTTAAATTAATCCACAAGGGGGCGACCCTCTATGCATTTAAAAGGTGATCAGTTTTATTATGATGGGCAAATGTAGTACCAAAGTTGGGCCTTGCCAGACAAGTTTTATTCTAACACGAAAATCGAGGGGGTCCCCATAACAATCCCGAGCATGTTAGGAGCGCTCATTTCTGGAACATAACACCGGTTCACAAGTAACTAAGGGTGGCAAGAGTGGAACAAAACACCAAGCAAAAGGCCAAGCCTTCCACCCTTTACCAAGTGTATAAGTGCATTAAATTAAATAGCAGCAATATTGTGATCTAACAAAAGAAGGTCCATGTTGACACATGGAAGCAATTGCACCTGCAGCAAGCAACGCTATAAGAAGGTCTGAGCAAGCGGTAAAATAGCCAAACAATGTTTTCCTAGGATGTGGAGGGGTTAGAGGCTTATCATGGCAGTGTTGGGAGGCTTATCAAACAAGTGGTAGGTAGCGAGACATAACGATAAAAGATGAGACAACTAGCATGGCAATGATAGTAATGGTATCCAGGGAAATGTGTCATCTTGCCTGAGATCCTCCTCGGAAGAAGAACGAATCCATGAAGAAGAAGAACCAACGTAGTCGAACGAATCCTCACACTCTGAACGCTTTCAGAACTCTATCGAGAAGAAGCAATCCGAAACAACAATCAACACAAGATACACCACAACATATGCAAGACACGATGCACAAACAAATATGATGCATGTCTGGTTTAATATGCAAGGCATGACAATTCACAACAATCAAATTCTACACATTAAGTGAAGCTCAATATGCAACGAGTTGCATATTGACGAAACTCCACACTCGAATTATTTAGTTCACTCCCGTTAGGTACACGACAATATTAAATGTTGTTAAACATGGCAAGAGGTGAAGCATAAGTAAACTATCTATCTAGGCATGTTAAATGAGGCCGGAAACAACTTATACCATTTCTGTAATGACCTCATATGTTAATTTAGAAATTGGTCCAGATCTGAACTAAACATATTTTATAATATTTAAACCACAGAATAAATCCTACCATGTTATTCTACACGTCATTCTAGTCGATTTACATATATAGAACATCTCAAACGGAGCTACGGTTCAAAAGATATGAGCAACACAAGATGCACATGGCATGAATGCAAATGCATGGGAAAAACCCCACAACCATCTCAAATCATGAATGCAACAAGTTATTATGAAACTACATGAGATTCTAAGCAAGTTTCATATATGGAATGTCCAAAACGGAGCTACGGTTCAACCACAATTATCAAAGCAAGTTTTTGATGAAACCTGCCGAAAACAGCAACATGGCATTTCGAACATATGAAAACAACAAGATACGATATTCTAAAATGCACAAACTAAGCATGGGTCAGTATCTTACAACATTCACTTCATTTCATCTTCACAAATCATAAGCAAAACAAGCATGGATCACATGGTAGGAAGCTCACAAGAAGGCTACTTGAAAACAGTTTCAGACTTAGTGAAAATAGCAGTTTTTAGACAATGCAGTTTTTATCACGAAGGCATATTGACAGCAGTGAAACTAGAATCTACAGATCAAGAAATGGCATGAAACTTAACAGCATGCTAGAGGGCAATATCAGAAACAATTAACTCCATTACACCTACCTCGAAAGAGTTCTAGATCACTAGCAAATCACATGGCAAGACAGCAACAAAATATAATAGATTCCAGACTTAGAAATATTTTGGACCCTCAAAATAACAGATTTTCACCGCACGTTGACAACAACAAAATAACACCTAAACATGCATTTCTATGACAAGCAAAATGTCCATGGGCTAGGACACATATCAAAGAGCAACTTTCATGTTGGAAATTAATGCATATCATGCCTGGATTAAATCACACGAAGATGACAAAAGGGCATCACGGCATAAATGACATTCACACAAACATGCTCAAATGGAAAAACTAAACGCACAATTAAATACTAGGGGTTTTTCTACGCCGGACACATATATAATATGCATATGTTCATGTGGAAAATTAATCCCAATTAAATATGCGGGTATTAGGCCTAATCACCTAATCGCAAACCACTAATGCAAAAATAGATGCAACCATCAAGCCAACATTTATCTCATGCATAAAAATGCAATGCTGATGATATGAACATTTTTAATATGTGATATTATTAATTTCGATGCACGGTTAATTAATTATGAAAATGCATTTAATGCAAATATGCAAAATGGCAAGGAAAAAAATACTTTAGACATGGATGCAATTGACATATATTTGATCTATGTTTAATTCTAAGCAGATTTCATGTTGAGAGTATTTTATTACGATGCACGGTTATTTAATATATGACGTTTAAAACACGCAAATATAATAAAAAGACAAAAACAAAAAAAACAAAAGGGGCAGTTGGGCTCACCCTAGGCCTATTGGGCCGGCAGGGGAGGCAGGGGCGATCTGGCCTGGAAGGGAGGTAGCTGGGCCGCGGTGGGTAGCAGGAGGGGAGCTGGGCCTCGGCCCACTCAGCGGGAAGCGGGTCAACGCGGGGCAGCGGGAGCGAGCGCTTGTGCGTGCCCGAGCGGAGGCCATGGCGGCGGCCGGTGATGGAGGGCTACGGCTGGGCGGCGAGGGCGGAAGGGGGCCCGGGATGGCCGGAACGGGGCCGGGAAGGACGGATTCGGCGGCCTCCTTGCCGGATCTGGCCAGAGAGGGCCCGGCGGCGGAGCTTGGGCGGCCGGGGCGGCGAGCTCCTCCATGGCAACCTGCATGAGGAGAGGGAGCCGAAGGTGAGGGAAGGAGAAGGAGAAGGAAGGAGGGAGAGGACGGCACGGCCAGGGCTGGTCCGGCGACCGGCGGAGCTGCTCCGGCAAGCTGAGCGGGGCCGGCCATGGACGGACGAGAGGACCTCCATGGATGAGCTCGGGGAGCTTCGGGACGCCGATTCGGGCCCGAATGGGCTCGAACGGGGCCAGATGGGCTCGGGTGGGCTTGGAGGCTGGAGGAGGGAGAAGCTGGGGCTGGCTAGGGTTTGCACGCGAAACGAGGTGGTTCTAGGGGCTATATATAGATTTAGGCTAGGGTTAGCTGGCACTGTCCGTTTTTGGACTGTCGGGTGACAATCCGATGTCCGGAAGCGGAGAGGGGGTTACGTGGCTGTGTAGATGGGCTAGGAGGGGAAGAGAGGGAAGCGGTGCAGCGCGGCACGACGATTTAAAACAGTGGTAAAACTCCGACGATAACCGATGACCGTAGTCCTACGAATTACCGACAGGGTATCTAACGGACTCAGAACGCGACGAAAATCGACGGGCGGTCTACCTAGACTAAAACAAGACCGCACGGCAAGTTTCAACTCGAACCGAGAATATTTTTGCGCGCGCTTAAAAACGGTTTTTATTTTAACGGTGCCGCGGGCGCGGGCGTGTGTGGTTGGTCTCGAAACGGGCAATGACGAAACGGAGAGAACCGGCGACTATGAACGGATGCAAGTTTTGACGATGCAATGCAGATGATGCGAAATATGCAATGATGAATGCGACAACCAGACGAACACAGGACGAGAATGGAAATAAAAGGGGAATCTTCTGGAATCTTCTGGAGCGTCGGTCTCGGGCTGTCACATTGGAGCCCGAGCCACATGTGGGGCTGAAGTCACGGTTGTGCTTCCTGGTTGCCTCGTAGTCAGTCTGTCCAGTCTCGGCATTGATAGCCTAGTTGACGAGAGCCTGGAAGGTTGTGCACTCATGCAGGCACAAATCTCGATGGAGCTCACGACTAAGTCCCTTGCGGAACCTAGCCTGTTTCTTGGCATCGGTGGATACTTCCTTCGGACCATAACGAGCAAGATTGTCGAACTCACGACTATAGGCATCCACTGTTAGTCTGCCCTGGGTGAAAGCATAGAACTCCTCTCTCTTACGATCCATCAGCCCTTCTGGAATGTGATGGGTACGGAATGTCGCGCTGAATTCCGCCCAAGTTGGTGCGGGGACTGTGGGACGCATGGCTTCATAATTTTCCCACCACAGATTGGCGGGTCCTTCCAGAAAGTAAGTGGCAAAGGTCACCTTGTTGGCCTCGGATACATTGGCAGCCCAGACTTTGCGGGACATGTTGGTCAGCCAGCCAGCCAGTGGCAAATGATGATACTTAGGTGGGCACAGCTTGATGAAATCACCAAGAGACACGCCATCATTGTGATCATTGCGGGGAGCACGCGTTGTGTTCTCCTCAATTCGTTCCAACAGCCTGTTGGTCTCCCTTTTGTTCTGTTCAACTTCAAGCATCACTTCTGCCAAAGAGGGCGCGTGTGGCAGGTTCTCTTGCCTTGGCTGGCTTCCCTCACCCTGCTCGGGGGCAGGCACGGGGTTATTCCTAGTTGCCACCATCCTAGGAAAACAAACCACAGCTTAGACACGGAAGACACCAACTCTAAGGAATGAGATAAAGAATGTACTGGACAACATGGCATGCATGGGTAAACACCCGATCAACATGGTAATAACAACTGCCATATGAAGACCATGATTCATACACACCACGACAAAGTTCAGTACAAGCCCAAGCTGAAATACAAACTACGGAGAGATGACACAACTCATCGGAGGCATTACAAGCTTCCTATACATTATCTATCTACACCTCCTGAACTCAACTCTCAACCTCAGTCATATCCCACAAGACACGCAGGACTGTGGCGATACGGCTACTACCATACTAGTACTAACATCCACGTACTCAAGCATTGCCGTAGAATGCCTCATATAGGTTACCCCCGTGACCCGGGAGCTGAACCTGAGGATCTGGAAACACTCTAGCCTGTGATCCTTGGAAACCGTAAGGACACGGATGTGGCCTTGGTCCCCTTGTTGGTGGAAACAATGGTCCTCGAAGAGGGGTGATGCCTCCAACATCGGGCCAGTCTACGTGTGCTAGCAGATGAGTCCGCAATGGGTTCAGCATCTCCAAATCTCCATAGCCTGTCTGCACGACAGGTGCCAACTGCGTCAGGGCTGTCCAAAGACGTGCACGGGTAGCATAAAGCTACATGCGAAGGGCACGTGCATCACGATCCCTGTTCTCCAACATCTGAGAGGTCACCTGCAGCCTAGGGTCCTCATGAGAATGATCATAGTACGTTGCACTAAGATAGCTATCCTCTCCTCCCAGAGAAGCAGGAACATAACAGAACTCTGTGTTCTGAAGCAGACCATGGTGAAACCTCATGATAGTCAGCATGGTGTATGCGGCCTCCTGAACTGCCATGTCTATGGTGACACCTAATCCATAAGTCCAGTGAAGCAGCTCTGCAGCTCCAGGATATGATGGATATATCTTAACAGTACATAGATACTGGCTCTGGTTGAAGTCTCGATACTGATCCTCCACTGTGTACTCTGGGTACCATCGATATCCAGCCTCCATCAAAGTCTAACTAACATGGCCATGTGACCCGGTACATCGATGCACCTGGTCAAACGTACCACGTGACGAGAAGGACGAGGGGGCATCTGAAACAGAGAATGATGCAAATACATTAGAGATTCTAGCAAAATTGAATAGCATAACGGCTGTGATTGCTCAAAAAGGATTTTGAGACAACTGCAAAAGATTGGAAAAGCATAACCACTCGAATATCTAGACTCAAATCTCTTCTCTATCTGTTTGTCACACCAATAATACTTGAGTACCAAATTCACTTGCAAACAAACTAGCTAATAGTCCAGGGTTAGTAACTCATCATCCTAAGCAATAGATGAGAAGCCTAGCTCTTATCCCCGTAGAAAATATGAGAATGACTTGGAATAGAATAACTTGGGAAGAGGAGTAAAAAGAGCCTTATGTTCCCTTCCACAATCAATTCCCCTACTTTTTTATAGTGTTTCTAGACTCAACTTCGATCAGTTTGGCTTGGTAGTCCTATAGTCAGTCAGGCTCTGATACCAACGTCATCGGGACCCCGATCCTAAGTCATATGAATCCAGACTATAACACATCACATCACTTTGCGGGCTCACACACGGTAAGCTCCATGGCTGCAGCCTTACCTTAGTCGGGACCGTTTGCATCTTTTGGCTCACGTATGTGAACATGTCGCTGGCAATCAAACGACAGAGAACCCGGGCCAACATGACTAGTCATAGAACCCTAGTGGCACATCCGTACGGAAATAGGCATAGATAACCCAGCAATGCAGGTGTCGGCCTCAAGCGTGTGTAGACGAGTCATAGCAAGCTACAAGGACTCCATTACGCCGTGGGACATTAATGTCATCACTACACGTAGACGAGTCGTAGCAGGCTACAGGAACTCCATTACACTGCGAGACATTTCCCCGAAGGAATAGACACAGCAGCAAAGAAGGATACATGCCGGTCAATCAATGTGTCTAGAGCAGTAGCAAGCTACCAAGGCTCGGTGGAAGCACAAAGAGGCAGTTTCCCGTAAAGAGTACTACTAAAGGCACATGACTAGGTGTCGGATCCCATACATACCGTTGCATGTCACACGTACGCACGACATGCCCGATATGCATAGATAGAACTATGGCATCACAACATAACCATACATCAACACAACTTTTATTTAAGAGGCTCGGAAGAGAATCGCATAATATGTTCTTATAGATAGGGGTCTACCCGACACTCAAGTCATACAAGCAGAGTCATACAAACCAACGGAAGCATAAAGCTGTCTGAGTACAGACAGTTGAAAGGGTAAAAAGACACATGGCCTGACTATCTACAGCCCGCCACATGGCATAAGGTCGTAGCTGGGACACAAGCTATTCGACATCGTCGACATCTAGAAAGAACCCACCTGATGGGTCATGAGTCTCATCGACAACATTTGTTAAGCAAACATGAGTACAAGCATACTCAGCAAGTCTTTAAAACAGACCTAGACTATTCATGCTCATGTATCAACAAGGGGAGTGGTGGAGTTTATGCAGCAATGCCAGCTTTGACTCATGGCTAACCTACACTACACAATTTTAACTCTTTGTTTAAATTGTAGATATCGCACACGAGTCCACTAACTCCATAACAATACACCACCATGGATTCACTTCCGTCTTCTAAGAGAATGCCATCCACGGTACTCACACTTGTCTTAATATTTTTATGAGTATCCATTTAATTATCTATGAACAACATAAGTTTTCCAAGTAGTCCATATCCGAGGACGCGGCTATTCGAATAGTTTCATACCCTGCACGGGTGTACTTCTTCACACACGCTCTCGCCACTTATCGTTGTGTGCTTATAAAACCATGCACCTCGGCAACCTTCAAGCGGAAGCCCAGCGAGGGAGTCGGCCATGACCGTCAATCACACAAGACCTCTAGTCCAGGCTATCACCTATTTGAGACTGAACCCACGCGGAAGTTCGGCCGAAGTTTCCGCTACGGCCCCAAATAATGTGGGTAGGGTTCCCAAGCCCACCATCCAGGTAACCCTTGGTACACCGTGCCACTGCCTACCATGTCGTAACCCACCCCTAGGGTCAGTGCTACCACGGCCTCCAGCAAACTATAAACACCAGAAACTACTTGCAACTCCTGGACCAAGGACTAAGCAAATGATAAGTCGAGCAGGGTCATATTTCAGAGCCCATCATGTGGTAGTAACTAGTCTTGCATCACAAACACGAAACTCAGTTCCTAAGAACGGTCCCAATGACACAACCCGCTATGTACTCCTACATAGCCTCTCATCGCTAGCTTTACCAAATTGGGTTCACTATCAGCTTATCATATCAGAGCAACATTGTTTCACTCCAGTTCATCACCCAGATGAATCAGACCTGACACAACTCTAAGCATAGCAAGCATAGCAAGCAAAGTAAGCAAAGCACATCATAGCACAAGCATCTACCAAGTATGCTAGGTTGCAAGGTTTAGCTATTTACTGTGACAATGACAGGTCATGCAAAAGAATAGGTTCATCTATCGTGTATGATAGACAAGTGAACATTTGTCCTAATGCAATAAAGAAGAGCAGAAGCGAGAGAGTGGGATGCTATCGGAATGATCAAAGGGGTTGCTTGCCTTGCTGGGAAGTGGGAAGGTTTTCTCCTTCGTTGGAATACTCAGAGGTATCCTCAAGAGCAGGGCCTGCCGCAATGTAGATAAATATCAATCAATACACGCAAGTGCTACAATATGATGCATGATCATGACATGGCAGCATGTATGGATGAGCTAATGCAACTATTGTCCAAGTTAAATGAAGTGAGTTTGAATATAGGTTCAAAGTCATTCTCCATTTCATATTTCATATATTAACCTATTAGTAAATGTCAATGTTCAACTACATAGGTTGATGTAACATGCATGATGATAGCACCATTGGATTCATTGGATTTTTCTGATAAACTTTCATATACGAATTATTTTCATCTAATTTACAGATTAATTTATCTGAATTTTAGAAGTTTTAAACATTTTCTAGAATTTCCTGATTTGTTTTTATACTAAAAATTCAATTAATGCGTCAGCCTAACGTCACTGTGACGTCAGCAGGTCAATATACCCGGCCGGGTCAAACCTGACAAGGTGGCGCCATCGTGTCAGCGTCAGGGGCTAATTCCCCATGCTGACCAGAGGTTTAACCCTCTGCGGGGCCCGCTGTCAGTGGCTAATGGCTTAATTAGTCGGGCTGGTTAGCACTAATCGGTCGTCCATGTCGGCGCCCACCAGAGCGGGGCCGGCGGCGACCAAACCCGCCGCGAAGGACCGTCGGAGTTGGCCGGAAACGTGCCATAGGGCACGGTTTTGCGTGCCGGAAGCAGCTACGGGATGCCCACGCTCGCCCGCGTCGAGTGGGGCTGGTCTGGGGGCTCGGGGTCGTCGGAGACGACGGCCACGAGGAGCTCGGCGGCGACGGCAGCTCGGGAAGGTTTGGCTACAACGCTAGAGGGCACGGGAAGACCGGGGAGGAGAAGCAGGAGCATCGGGGGCTCACAGTGAGGCTGTAGAGAGGTCCAGCGGGCTCGGGGACGCTCCGGCTACGGCGAATCAACGACGATGCTCCGACGGACGGCGGCAAAGAACTGCGAGGGCTCGGCGTAGAGGGGCTCCCGGTGGCTTCTAGCTCTATCGGGAGGACGAGGGGATCGCGGTGGAGCTCTGGGGCGCGGCAGGGGGCCTCTAGCTAGGCGGGCAGCGATGGTAAGCTCGAGCAGAGCTCGGCTATGGCAAGGGGGAGGAGAGGGAGAAACGAGGGAGAGGAATGGCGAGGAGGAGAGGGTCTAGGTGGCAGCTGGGGTCTATCCCCTCGCCAACGCGACGAGGAGGAGGCCAGGCAGGCAGGAGGTGGTCGGGCGCGTGGCCACGGCCGGCTGCAGTGGAGGCACGCAGGTGCTTCTCCTCCTGGCAGGAGGAAGAAGACACTGCTGCCCCCCATGGGCTGGGCCTCTTCTTCACAAGTAAGGCCCAGGTGGGTTTTTTGTTTTTCCACTTTTTATTTGTTTACTATTCTTGTGACATTAGTTTTATTTTATTTTCAGGCACAATTGCTAAGTAATAAATATCCCAAATATTTTATAGCATTAAGTTTGAATATTTCAAACTTCTGTAAAAAGTTTCAAGATATTTTGAAATCTGAAATAATGATAATGCTTTATTTGGCAAGTTCAGAAGCTTTATTATTTATTTTTGAAATGCTATAATTGTTCAAATATTTTAAATGACCCCTTGTATAATCATGTCCACATATATCAGACATAGGGGACATTTTAGATGGGCATTTTGGATTTGTTGGTTTTTCACAAACATTAAGTTGGTTTGATTCAAATGAATTGTTTGGGGTTTCTTTTGATTCCCATTTCAAGTTGATGCGAAAATTGAAATACAATGCACACACATGCTGACGGGGTTTATATCCCCGGGTAGGCCAAGGCAACGGGGTCCTCCCCTCTCCGCTTCGAAGAAAAACCAATCGGCCGGCTCGACGAGGCCGGCTGGGTACACGCCACACGAGCCATCTCCGGCTGGCATTTCGCCCGGCTGGTCTAGCCGCCGGGCATGCTCCCGCCCGGCTGGCCAAGCAGCCGGCTACCCACGAGTCGGGCTATCCATTGACTTGGGGACAGACACGCCCTATCCCGTCTACTTGTCCGCAGGTACGGCAGCGCAACGTGACTGGCAGGACGAGCGACCCTATGGCCATAGTGGTTGCTGACGCGTCGTCCCGCATGGCTACAGTCCATTTGTCCGTCCTGCTCACCTCGATGAGCACGACCGGATGAGGAACATTTCCAGCATGCCTCCGCAACTCGAGTGCCTTCCCCGGCGTGCCTATAGTGTCGCCGGCCATACAGACGACCTCGGCCGGCTGGTGCTAAACGACGCCTCCCCGGGCGGCCCGTGCCGGGGCAGGTGGGGGAGGGCCAATCGCGGCGCCCGTCGGCGGGTCCCAGCAGGGATGGAACCGCTCGACTGGCGGGCCTTGCCCACGATGAGACGATACAAGCCGCAGGACCCCCTGGCCAGGTGGAGAGGCTCCCAGCCGGGTCCTTCCACCCTCATACCTAAATCATATTGTAAGAGCCGGGGGGTTGGCCTATAAAACCCCCCGAGCCCCCCATGCAATGACGACGGAACCCCCGATCAAGAACAAACACATAGGGAGCTCTCATACCCTTCCCAGTAGCGGAGGGAGACGAGTCGGCTGCTCCTTTCTTCCTCCTCCAAACACAGCTCTAGGAGCACCTCTGTATACTTATCCACCCATCCAACGAATCCAAGCAGGACTAGGGGCATTACCTCCCACGGAGGGCCCCGAACTTGGGTACATCGCGTGTCTCCACCTTCTTGTACCCAATCTCGCACCCGGAGCCCATCGGAGTCCTATGGCCCCAACACCACCGATAAGCCACCCTATGGCATCTGTCGTGAGAAAACGACGACAGTTGGCACCCATCGTGGGGCCATCCGCGGCGGCGTTCGGGTTCATGCTTCGGGTGGGACCTCTTGAAATTCCCCGTCGCCGCCGCTTGGCCTGGTGAAACCGTGGAGGGCTCGTGGGGCTTGTTCTGGCACGCCCTGCAGGCGACTCCGATGGCCTAGCGGCCGACATCGACGCGCTCACCCAGCGCTTCGGCAGGCCCAGCCTTGCCGAGGCTCCGGCCACGGGTGAGTACCCCGCGGGGGTACTCATCTGCGCCGGCCCGCCCACAGCCGAGGGCATATTCACCGCGGGCCGCCCCAGCGGGTCCCGCGACTGTGAGGGGGTGATGGCCATCACCTCCTCCACCGCTTCCGGACGGGCGCGGGTAACGGCCACCGCTGCTGCCGCCCGCGTCGGCACGTCCGACCCGGTCGGTGTGGCCCTCCGGGGCTTGAGCACCCCGATCGCCCCGTCAGCAAACCCCGATACCATCAAGGCCGACCTCGAGGCGGATCGTCACATCCTCTTCGAGGATGACACCGCCCTCGCCGCCACGCGCTGCCGCATGGAAGCGGCGCAGCGGGAATATGCCTCCGCTTACGGCCTTACCCCGGCTGGCGCCGAGCCCAGCCGGCGTGGGGCCATGCGCGACCGCGGCCGCGTGGTTGCCAAAATCCTCGGTGGCAAAATGCCCGTCTACGATACCCCCACAGCTAACCTGCGGGCCCTAAAGGTGGCCTACGAGGAACTGGACACCTTGGAGGGCGAAGAGCGTGCCGCCCACGAGCGCCACATCAAGGAGCTTATCGATGCTGCTGACGAACAACAGCATTAGCTCGCGCCAGGCAGTACCGCCGCTGAAGGCCCCCGGCCCGAGCGCGAGGGCATGGGAACTGCCGGCCGCCGGCCGGCGCAGTACTCCTGTTCCCCTCGCATCTACGGTCGTCGAGTCGAGACGCACGACCCCCGACCCTCTCAGCCGTCGAGGAGTGAGCAGCCGGCTGTTAGCAGCTGGCGCACCAACGAGCCGCCTCGTAGCGGCCGTTACCGCGAACCACTGGCTTTCGGCAGCCAGCGCAGACGGGGGCACACACCGCCCCCGCAACGCGAGTCACGGCAATCAACGCTGCCCACCATCCGCCCCGAGATCTCAGCCCGGCTCGGGCCATGCATCCCCCGTAGCAAGGATGATGCTCGCAACCACATTGACCAACTCGCGCAATCCTCCCTCCTTGAGGAGGAGGGCTCGATCGGCCTGGCTTGCTTCGGCCCCCGGATCCGCATCGAGCCATTCCCGAAGGGCTTCACGCTCCCTAGGGACACCCCGAAGTACAACGGGGCCGCCAAGCCAGAAGACTGGCTGATAGACTACACCACCGCAGTAGGCATTGCCAGGGGAAACAAACGCGTGGCCATCCGCTACGCCCCCCTCATGCTCATCATCTCGGCCCGCACCTGGCTCAACAGCCTGGTAGCCGGCAGCATCAACACGTGGATGGACTTCGAGGAGACCTTTGTCCGCAACTTCACCGGCACCTACAAGCGGCCTGGCCGGCCCCGTAAACTTGCTATGTGCATTCAGGGGCCGGACGAATCCCTCCGCAACTACATCACCCGATGGACCGAGCTCCACAACTCCTGCGAGGGAGTGCACGAGGTGCAAGCCGTGCAATACTTCATTGAGGGTTGCCAGGACAGCACCCCTCTCAAGAACAAGCTTCTGTGCTCCAAGCCGGCCACGCTGGCCGAACTCATGACCAAGGCGGACAAATACGCCACGGCCAACTCGGCCATCCGGCTCAAGACGACCCCGCCGGCCAAGGCGACAACGACGCCAGCCGCGGCCCGGCCGGCTGCCGACAACCGGCAGCCGTAGAGCAACAAGCACAAGAATGACCAGCTGGATCCCCACTACGAGAACCGGCAGGTCAACACTGTCAAGGATCAGGAGCCGGCTGCCCAGCTTTCCAGCCAGCGCCAGCGCACCGGCAAGGTTACCTGGCAGCCGAAGCTCACCTTCGAGCAAATGCTCGATCCTCCATGCAAGAATCACTCGGGGGCCAAACCCTCCATGCACATGCTCCAGCAATGCAGCTTCTCACAGCGATTGGCCCGGGGGGACGGCCTTCTGGCTCCTCTCGTTCCGCCAGCCCATGCGCCGGCCCTGGTCCAAGCTGCCTCCCCGATGCCGGCAATGGCCCCAAACGACGGTCGCCTAGTCGACCAGTACCCCAACCAAGATGGTTGCTACGTCGTCTTCACCAGTGAAGAGACGGGCAATCACGTGGAGCACCGGCTCTGCCGTGAAGTGAACGCCACCAGGCCAGCAACTCCCCAGTTCATGCACTGGTCGAAGAAGCCGGTCAGGTGGAGCCAGGCCGACCATCCCGTGGTGATGCCGAATCCCGGCAGCTACGCGTTGGTCGTCGACCCCACCATCACCACCAAGGATCGAGCCTGCCCCTTTATGCGGGTACTGATAGATGGTGGTAGTAGCATCAATATCCTCTACCTCGACATGATGCACAAGCTGGGGCTAAAGATAGAAGACCTACAGGCGAGCCGGGCGGTTTTCCATGGCATCGTGCCTGGAAAGTCTTGCTCCCCTGTAGGCAAGATCACGCTGGACGTCCTCTTCGGCGGACCTAGCCACTTCCGCTGCGAGCTAGTGCTGTTCGAGGTCGTGGACCTCGCAAGCCCCTACCATGCATTGTTGGGTCGGCTAGCTCTAGTCAGCTTCATGGCGGTCCTGCACTACGCCTACCTCAAGCTCAAGATGTCGGGCCCCAAGGGAATCATTACCGTCAATGACGACTACAAGATGTCGCTCGAATGCGCTCGAGACGGTAGCCGGCTGGCCGAGGCCGTGGAAATCGCTGAGGAGAAGCGGAAGCTCGGCGGGCTCGTGGCCCTCGCCGCCAGCTAGCCGGCGGTGCCGGCTCCTCCCTCGCAATCCACCAGCGAAGCCTCCTTCCAGCCGTCCAAGGACACCAAGCAAATCCTGCTCGACCCGGCCAACCCGGCTTAGTGCGTCACGATCGGCTCCCGCCTCAACAGCAAATAGGAAGGGAGCTCGTCGACTTCCTCTGTGAGAATCGGGACATATTCGCGTGGTCCCCCAAGGACATGTCGGGTGTTCCGAGGAAGTTCACCGAGCACAAACTACACGTCTGGCCGGACGTCAAGCCGGTCAAGCAACCCCTATGCCGGTTCTCCAAGGAGAAGCGGTGCACTATAGGAGAAGAGATCGCCCGGCTGCTCGCGCTCGGGTTCATCATGGAAATGTTCTACCCAGACTAGCTGGCCAACCCAGTCCTGGTGCTGAAGAAAAACAAGACCTGGTGCATGTGTATCGACTACACCAGCCTGAACAAGGCATGTCCCAAGGACCCATTTGCCCTGCCACGGATCGATCAAGTTATCGACTCCACGGCCGGCTGCGACTTGCTGTCCTTCTTGGACGCCAATTCCGGCCACCACCAAATCAAGCTAGACCCGGAAGACCGGCTCAAGAACTCCTTCATCACGCCCTTTGGGGCGTACTGCTACATCACCATGTCCTTTGGCCTAAAGAACGCAGGCGCCACCTTCCAACGGTGCATGCAAAAGTGCCTCCTACCTCAGATAGGCTGGAACGTCCACATCTATGTCGACGACATCGTCGTCAATACCAAGAAGCACTTCAGCCTCCTCGACGACCTTCGGGAGACCTTCGCGAACTTGCGCGAATACAAGGTCAAGCTCAACCCGAAGAAATGTGTCTTCGGCGTTCTTGCGGGTCAACTCTTGGGTTTCTTCGTGTCCGCCCACGGCATCGAAGCTAACCCCGAGAAGATCCATGCGATCGAGCGCATGCCAAAGCTGACCCGGCTCCGTGACATCTAGAAGTTCACCGGCTGCCTTGCCTCGCTTAGCCGGTTCATCAGTCGGCTAGGGGAGATGTCTCTGGCCCTCTATGGGCTCCTTCGCAAGACGGCTCTCATCGAGCCGGGTCAAACCAAGAAGTCGGGCACCTTCGACTGGCCTAACGAGGCGGACGAGGCCTTCCGCGGCCTCAAGAAGGCTCACAACCGCGCGCCAATCTTGGCTACGCCGGCTGAGAAGGAACCACTACTCATGCACATCGCTGCGACGACCCGGGTCATCAGCGTCGTGCTGGTTGTCGAACGGCCGGAGGAGGGCAAGGCCCTGCCGGTCCAGCTGCCCGTCTACTACCTCAGCGAGGTCCTCTCCGCGTCCAAGCAGAACCACCCCCACTACCAGAAGATGTGTTACGGCATATACTTTGCTACCAAGAAGGTCGAACAATACTTCCAAGAGCACACCATCACCGTGGAGAGCACGGCCCCACTCAGCGATATCATGAGCGGCTGGGACTCCACCAGCCGGATTTCCAAGTGGGTGATCGCCCTTGCCGATCACGAGATCCGGTATGTGCCAAGAACCACCGTCAAGTCGCAAGCATTGGCGGATTTCCTCGTTGACTGGGCGGAGACGGAGTTCGTCCCGCCTCCCCCGGACTCCACACATTGGCGAATGAACTTTGACGGCTCGAAGATGAGGACCGGCCTGGGTGTCTTCATAGTCCTCTCCTCCCCGAAAGGTGATCAACTCAAGTACGCCCGCCAGATCCGCTTTGCCGCCTCCAACAATGTGGCGGAGTATGAGGCCATCGTCCATGGCCTCCGGCTCGCCAAGGAGATCGGCATCAGGCGCATCCTCTGCTTCGGCGACTTCGACCTCGTGGTGCAGCAAGTTTCTGGTGAATGGGACGCCAGGGATGCCAACATGGTCAGCTACCGTTTCCTCGTGCAACAACTCACCGGCTCCTTCGAGCGCTGCGAGTTCCACCATATCCCCCGAGCGGATAACGAGGCGGCAGACGCGTTGGCAAAAATCGGCTCCAGCCGGCGTCTCTCTCGAGCGGCTGCTCAGGCCGTCGGTCAAGCCCTCCCCAGATTTGGAGTCAATCTTCGTGCCGGCAAGCACTACCGGCCCATCAACGGTGTCGGCCGCCTCCCCAGCAACTCCGTC
This sequence comes from Hordeum marinum, assembly GCA_022496015.1. Classification (NCBI taxonomy): domain Eukaryota; kingdom Viridiplantae; phylum Streptophyta; class Magnoliopsida; order Poales; family Poaceae; genus Hordeum; species Hordeum marinum. The sequence goes on along the minus strand of CM039675.1, from coordinate 297,671,326 downwards.
ATCGGCTCTCGAACCGCCGGCTTCCCAGCCGACCCCGGTCGAACCGGCGGCACCCGAAGCGGAGGGACCCGACGACGCGGTCGTCATGATGGTGATCGACCAGCCGGCTCCAGGGGGCGGCGAGACAGGCCCGGGGGCTGACTAACCAGCCTCGGGGGCTCCCGAGCAGGTCCCGGGGGCTGGCGAGTCGGTCCCAGGGGCTGATCAACCAGCCCCGAGAGTTCTCTAGCCGGCTACTGTCGCAGCCCCCTCATGGGCCCAGCCCATCTTGGCTTTACTTTTACAAGGCGAGCTGCCTCCGAATGAGGCTCTGGCTAGGTAGATCCAGCGCCGGGCCTTGGCTTACAGCATCATCAACAACGAGCTTGTCCACCGCAGCACCACCGGCGTCTTCCAGTGGTGTGTCGAGCCGGAAAAAGGCCAAGAGATCCTCCTCGACATCCACCAGGGCGAGTGCGGGCACCACGCCGCCTCCCGAACCCTGGTGGACAAGGCTTTCCGCCATGGCTTCTATTGGCCCATAGCTCTCGAGGCGGCCAAGAAATAGGTCGACGAGTGCGAGGGCTGCCAACGCTTCAGCACGCAAAGCCACCTGCTGGCAACAGCCCTCCAAACCAGCCCCCTCTCGTGGCCCTTTGCCGTTTGGGGGCTGGACATGGTGGCCCCCTTCAAAACCGCTCAAGGCGGCATGACGCACTTGCTGGTGGCCGTGGACAAATTCACCAAGTGGATCGAAGCACGGCCCATCAAGAAGTTGGACGGCCCCACGGTCGTCCGGTTCATCGATGACATTACAGTACCCTATGGCGTCCCCCACAGCATCATCACCGACTACGGCACCAACTTTGCCAAAGGCGTGCTCGCACGTTTCTGCTCCAAGCAAGGGACCCGGCTCGCCCTGGCCTCCGTCGCTCATCCGCAATCAAACGGGTAGGTCAAGCAGGCAAACGGCCTCATCCTACCGACATCAAGCCCCGGCTCGTGACTCCGCTGGTCAGGTCGGCCGGCTGCTAGATCGACGAGCTGCCGGCCGTCCTTTGGAGTCTCAGGACCACCCCTAATCATTCAAATGGCTACACCTCGTTCTTTCTCGTGTATGAGTCCGAGGCGATCATCCCCACCGACATCAAATTCGACTCGCCTCGGGTCGCCCTATACACGGAGAAGGACGCCAAGGAAGCAAGAGAAGATGGCGTCGACCTGCTCAAGGAGGCTTGCAAGCTAGCCTTGAGCCGATGGCAATCTACCAACAGAAGCTCCGGCATTATCATAGCAAGAGGATCTGGCCGCTCTCATTCCGCGAGGGGACCTGGTCCTCAGACGGATTCAACGAACCGCCGGTCAGCACAAGCTGTCCTCCCCATGGGAGGGCCCGTTCATCGTCAACAAGGTGCTACACAACAATGCGTACTATCTAATAGACGCCCAGAAGCCACAGAAGCGCAAGAGAGACGCCTCCGGCGAAAAAACGGAGCGTCCATGGAACGCGGCACTCCTGCGCCCGTTTTAGTGCTAAGGAAAAACCAACGTATGTATGTATACCCGTCCTTTTGGGCTTATGAATGCAATGGGCGTCCCAAGGCGGCTCTTGGGGCACGCCCCGTTTCGTTTATCTCAAACATTTCCACACTCACCGGCTCCCCGATCCGGCTCCCGGACCCGGGGGCTAGCCGGCTGGATCTAGAAGTGTCTCTCCGCAGAAAAGACTAAGTAAATGTGAGCCGGCCAAGCCTCCCAACCCTTACCAGCTACAGACCGGTACCCGGCTGTTCGGCTGACGAGGCCTTGGGGCGGCAAGGTTCGGCTCGCACCAAAGGTCGAAACGGGAAGGGATATTTTCTAGGCCCAGTCGGACCCTTGCCGCGTCTCTAGCCGCTTCACTTACCCCGAAAAAACCCTCCGCGATTCCTAAGTTTTGAAACGACTCTCTCGAGGCAGACGCCCCAACCTAGCCACAGACCGGCTCCCGGCTGTCAGGCTGGCGGGGCTGAGGCCAAAGGGGAAACGGAGTAGAAGTGCAAAGGGTCATGGCGGGTGAAAAAGGGGTAAGGTGGAGGCGGCAAGATTCATAAGGCATAAAACACAAAGTATTCATAACATAAAGCAAAACGGCCCACTGCCGGTGTTCAATTCACTACATACACACCCCTAGTGGGTGGATCGATTCCAAGTTCAAAGTGCAGGAAAGAAGAAAAAGAAAGAGCAAAACAGGAAGATGCCCGGGGGCTCAAGCCACCGGCGCGTTGCCAGCCGGTGCGTTGCTAGCTGGCACGTCGAGAGGCGGCTCGGTCCTCGTCCTGGAGGTGCTCGCGGCCTTCGGGTCGGCCGCCTTGCCCTTCGCAGTGGCCTACTCGGTCTCCACCGTCTCGCCGCTCGAGTCGGTGCTCTCGTCGGCAACTTCGACGTCGTCCGGGCCCTGGGGGATGCCGAAGGAGTCCTCGGGCAGCGGCTCGCCGTCTTCTCCAAGGGGCGGCAGGAACTCATCCGCGTCAACATACGACGCGAGCTCGTCCGCCCGCAAGACAAGGGCCGGCTCATGAGCCTCTCGCTCTGCGGCCGGCACGTCCCGCGTCGTCGCTAGCCGGGCAAGGTCCACCCCCCGGTACCATGAAGTGACGAACCGAAGCACCATCTGCACTCCGGCTCGGGCAGCCGAGGCTTTCCAGGCCTCGAGGCGGGGGACGGCATGCTCAAGCCACAGCGCCACGCGATGCGTAGGAGCTCCTCCGCGGCCCGGCCACAGCGCGGCGATGACCTCCTTGCCGGTGGTATAGAGGTGCTCCACGCTCCGCCCGAGATGGTTCATCCGCATCTCGACGGCGAGCCGATCTCGTCCACATCCCATGGGGCATGCTCATCAATGGAGCATCCATACCCCCGGAGGTGCTCCTGGTGCTCCTCAACGGCCCACGCGGCGCGGCGGTGGGTCTCCGGGAACCGCACTAAGGGGAAGAAGGGAAGAAGAGAAGGAAAACCATATGAAGCACAAAGAGGCAGCAAGCAGAAGGCAACCAATCAAAAAAGAAAGAAACAAGCGCTTACCTTTGATCGCATCATCCACACTGATGGCGAAGTTGAGCGCCGCCGTCCACTCTGCCGCTCGAGCCGCTTCCAAGGTGGCAAGAGAGCCCTTGGCCTCCTCAGGCGATTTCTCGAGGCGGGTCACCTTGCCTTGGAGGGCGGTAGTCCTCAAGGCGGCGTCAGCCGCCTCCTTGACAGTCGCCTCCCGGGCCGCCACCTCCTTCGCCGCCTCGGCCTTGAGCCGGTCGCGGACCGCCTTGCCGTCAACCAGCAGCGCGGCCAGCCGGTCTGTCTCTTGTGCAGCCGCCTGGACATCCCGCGCCAGCCGGTTCCGCTCGGCGGCGAGCCCGGTCTTTTCCTCCCGAAGGGCGGCCAGCTCGCCTGCGTAACAATGATAACATCAGTAAAATAGGCGTAAAGCCGCCGACTCCCAGGGGCTACACGCCTCCACCCGCAAAATGCAACTCACCTTGCACACGGGCCAGCTCCTCCTCCAGACGGTAGAAGCCGTACTTGCCGCGGTCGTGGATGGCGACCGCCTCCGCGAAGAGCTTCTACTGCAGGGAGGCTCCCTCCTGTTGCAAAAGGGGGAGAACATCAAAAACGCGCTCAGAGGAGATCCGGCCCGGCCGCCCGTGAGCCGGTCAGCCGGTCCACATCTCGGGGGCTACACCCAGTGGGTGCGCTTGCGCGCCCCAACTAAAAATACTAAAGACGGAAGGAGAAGCTTACCTCAGCACGCCGAAGGGCGGTGTCCGCTGCCTCCGCGAACCGGGCCAGCTCCTGCCGGCACCAGTCCAAGACACTCCCCAGATCCCCAAAGGAGGGGACCGGGCCGCCTATCGGAGGCGCCGGTAGGGCCGGCACATTCGCCAGCGCCTCCCGGTCCTGGCTGACCTCCTGCATCGATCGTAGGATTCACCGAGCACGGCCGCCGCTACCGCCCGGGCTTGCCGCGGCTCCGGCCGCTCGGGGCGGGTTGATAACGGCGAGGGACCGGGAGTTGCCTCCCGCCAGCCCCTCGCCGGGCGCCGTTGCTGCCTCACCTGCCAGCCGCTCCGGCGCGTCGATCGCGCCGGAGGTCCGCTCCACCTCCATAACGACTGCCTCCGGCGGCGCTTCCGGAGCCGGCGGGATCACCTCCTCCCGGCCCGGCTCGGGAGCTCGGGGTCACCTCCGGCACTTCATGCCGAGCCGTCTCGAGGGCCGGCTCCGTCACCATCTCCTTTGCGGCTGGGGGCGGCGACAGATCCATGGCCGCGTCTCGCGGCTCATTGGAGGGGGGTCTTGACATGTGGGTGGACTCTGCCGCTAAGTCCGAGGCCCGCGGCGGCTCGGTCGCCCCTCTGCGCCGCCGGATGCTTGAAGTTCTGGAGCATGCGGCCCCTCCCCGCGTGCCGGACCAGGAGGCTCGCAGCTCCGCGAGCCTCCTCTTCTCCTCCCTCTGGGTGGCCGCATGCTCGCGGGCCAGCCGGCTAGCGGCATCCGCCTGCTCATCGGGCGCCCCCTCCTCTTGGAGTTCGATGGGGTCACTGCGGCATCCAAGCCCCGATCATCGACCGGCTCGTAAGACGAAAACAAAAAAACAAGGGAAGAAGCGAAGAGGACTTACGCAACGACGAGGGGCAGGGCCCGCTTGGCGCAAGGCAGCGGCTTCCGTGCAGCCACCTTGACCCGCTTCGGGTCGGGCAGAGGAGCCGCCAACCCCTCTTGGGCCGGCCTTTTTCCCCTGCCGGCCGACTCGACGGCCGGGCCTCGAAGCGGGTGCTCCTCGCTCCTCCGGTCCGGGTGCGCTCCAGGAGCAGGTCCATCGAGGATCATCAGCTCATCATCATCATCGTCGTTGTTGTCCGTCCAATCGCGGATGGTGGGACCAAGAGGGAACTCACCCGCTCCGCCGGGTCCCCCGGCTGCTCTGGACCCTCCGGCCGCTCCGGACCCTCCGGCTCCGCTGGAAGCGCCGCCTCGCGCCCCTGCCGGCTCGTCGGCCTCCCCGGAGGAGTCCACACCCTCTTCCGCAGGACCCCCCCCCATCAGGAAGTACAGGGAGTCGGAGTCCGCCCGCTCCGCCTTGAAGATTTGCGGATGTGGGCCATCTGGGGTGTTCTGTCACACCAGCCGTTGTGGTCAGCACCCCATCATAACTTCTTCCGCCGGCTGACGGCTAGGAATATCAAGCAAAAGACAAACCCCTACAAGAAGACTTACCAGGGGGCGGTTGATGCGGTCATATGGCTTCATGCCGAACGACCACGAGGCGGGCTTCGGCTTGAAAGTCATGAGGGCATTCACCCGCTTCGCCACCTGAGCCAGCGTCAGCTCCCCGAGACGGCCCAGCTCCTCCAGAGCGACGCCGCGTGGGGCTGACGCCAGCCAATTCCGTTGGGACGACTGGCGGTCCTCGAACGGCGGCAGCCTGATGTAGTCCGTCGTCGGGTCGACATTACGCACGTAGAAGAATGTGCGGTGCCACCCCTTGACGGAGTCAATCAAAGAAAGGGGAGGGAAGCGGGCAACGCCGCGGGAACACACTACGGTGCCCCCGCATGTGTTGTTGATCAACGGCTTGAGATAGAAAAGCACGTTGAAGAGGCCAAGAAAAGGAAGAACTCCATGATACCCCTCACACAACGCCACGAAGGCAAAGAGATACAAGATGGCATTGGGACCAAGATTGTGGGGTTGAAGGTCGAGGGTTTCAAGGAAGAGGCGGAAGAAGTTGCTCACCGGGAGCGCGAAGCCCCGGGAGAAGTGCCAGAGGAACAATACACGTTCCCCTGGCTGCGGCGCCGGCACCAGCTCGCCGTCCGGTGCACAGGCGGCCACCCTCTCAAGCGGCGGCAGCATTCGTGCCTTGCGCAGCTCCTCGATATCGGCATCAGTGACGAACGATCCTCCCCAGCTGCCGCCGCGTCCGTCACCCATCTCAGCGGTGGGGCGGCGTGCGGGCACGTGCACAGGCTCGAGCACGGCAGCACGAGGAGAGGCGAGGTCAGGAAGCGAGGAGCAATGGCGAGAAGGGCTGGAAGGGGGCAAGAGGGGCGCGGGTACCTCCGCCCCCTGCCCTTCCCTCCCCTTTATAGGGGAGGACACGACCGTAGATGTGGGATCGTCTGCGCCCACGTTCCCCGGAAATCACGCGCGAGTGGGTCGCTTCAAGCCGTAACGGCCGTATCGGGGCGCGGGGGATCCGGCCTCGGCCCTGCGGCCTACCGGGCTACGCCTGGGCCCTACTGGACTAGGCTTAGGTGACATCCGGTTTCACCGCGTGCGTGGGGCCCAGCGCATCATTACGCACCGCGTGGCTAGTCGCATGCCGGCGCGTGCCCCGGAGCAACGCGCTAGAACCCGAGGCATCGGGTCCTGCAGTTGGCCCGGCTGCCCCTTTGCCTTCGGGCCGGAGGCGGGCTAGGCTGGGGGAAGCCGCCGGCACCCCATCGTCCACCGGACGTGGGCCCTCGCCGACTTCGAGGGCTACTAATGGGGTTTATATCCCCGGGTAGGCCAAGGCAACGGGGTCCTCCCCTCTCCACTTCGAAGAAAAACCAATCGGCCGGCTCGACGAGGCTGGCTGGGGACACGCCACACGAGCCGTCTCCGGCTGGCATTTCGCCCGGCTGGTCTAGTGGCCGGGCGTGCTCCCGCCCAGCTGGCCAAGCAGCCGACTGCCCACGAGTCAGGCTGTCCATTGACTTGGGGACGGACACGCCCTGTCTCGTCTCCCTGTCCGCGGGTACGGCAACGCAACGTGACTGGCGGGGCGAGCGACCTTGTGGCCACAGTGGTCGCTGACACGCCGTCCCGCATGGCTATAGTCCATTCGTCCGGCCCGCTGACCTCAGTGAGCGCGACCGGACAGGGAACAGTTCTAGCACACCTCCGCCACTCGAGTGCCTGCCCCGGCGTGGCTACAGTGGCACCGCCGTACCGACGACCTCGGCCGGCTGGCGCTAAATGACGCCTCCCCGGGCGGCCCGTGCCGGGGCAGGTGGGGGAGGGCCAATCACGGCACCCGTCGGCGTGTCCCGGCAGGGATGGAACCGCTCGGCCGGCGGGCCCCGCCCACGACAAGACGATACAAGCTACGGGACCCCCTGGCCAGGCGAAGAAGCTGCCAGCCGGGTCCCTCCACCCTCGTACCCAAATCATATTGTAAGAGCTGGGGGTTGGCCTATAAAACCCCCCGAGCCCCCCATGCAATGACGACGGAACCCCCGATCAAGAACACACACATAGGGAGCTCTCATACCCTTCCTAGTAGCGAAGGGAGACGAGCCGGCTGCTCCTTTCTTTCTCCTCCGAACATAGCTCTAGGAGCACCTCTATATAATTATCCACCCATCCAATGAATCCAAGCAGGACTAGGGGCATTATCTCCCACGGAGGGCCCCGAACCTGGGTACATCGCGTGTCTCCACCTTCTTGTACCCAATCTCGCACCCGGAGCCCATCGGCGTCCTATGGCCCCAACACCATCGATAAGCCACCCTATGGCATATGTCGCTGAGAAAACGATGACACATGTTGTCCTAAGACAACTAGATAGGGATGTGACAACTCTACAAGATCATAGAGAGCTTGAAAGGACATGTGAGAAGCTCCACTTCAAGAAGCTCAATTTAGAGCAAGAGCATGAGTTCCTTAAATATATGAATCACGATCTTCGGAAAAAGACGTCCTCTATCTAGCCAAGCGACTTTTCTTGTCTATGCTCATCCCACAAGTTAAGACTAAGCAAACTAGTAACAAAGGCAAGAAAGGTTCTTCATCTAGTTGCAATAAAAATGAGAAATCCAATGATATTGTTTCTAGTAGTTCTACTGATCCTACTGACTCTTCTGTTAGCCAAGTTACACTTGAGCATGAAAATGAACTCTTGAAAGGGATTATAGAGAAAGGTATCTACAAGAGTCTTGAAGGGTGCAAACAATTTGAGGAATTGTACTCAAGCACGGATGATACCATAAGAACCATGGTGTTGTCTACTTTAACGCTAATGGAGTTGAATGGGAAGAAGGTCAATACCCCAATCCCAAGTTTGTTCCTCAAAAGGAAAAGTATGAAAATACTCTCCCCAAGGGAACAAAAGCTCAAGATGACCTTCCACCACAAGACCCCAAGCTCAAGGACAAGGACAAGCTTCAAGAGGACATTGACTCATATGAATATGAGCTTTGGTGAAGTGGGGTTCTCAAGGCTACTACAAGCTCAACTTCTACAAGTGCTACTTCAACACCCAGGATCCCCATCAACTTGATGTGGGTCCCCAAGAAGAAGAACTAGAGAAGTTCTTGAGGGGTGAATCCGCCAATGAAATCCACTCATATTCATTATTAGCAAGAACTAGTTGCAATCAACTTCAACATCATGCAATAGTTCAAGGAGTTGCACATTCCCTCAAAGGTAAGCAAGGGACAAGGTAATCAACAAATCAATGGACATAATCATGTATGCTTTGCTCTCCATGTCCATACATATCCTTGTATTTGTATCTTGTGTGTTGGGACTAACCCATGTAGGTGAGAAGAGTAATGAAACAACAAGGATGCTCCCAACTCATGGTGATCTTCATCAACTTTCAGCATCCACCACTACTTCACCTACATGAAGTCTTCATCGACAAAAACCAAGGTTAGTTTATCCCTCCTATGTGGGGATGTCACATCAAGGGGGAGCTTTACTATAAGACTTGAGTCAAGGCATCTCATAGTATGTGACAACATTAAATGCTTATGTAAAAGTGGTAACCCCACTTGTGCTTAAACGATGAGTATGACCTATGATCATGTATTCTTACTTGGCTCCTAAGTCAATATACTCATATATAGATGACTCTGTCATCACCAAAGTACTTGTTAGATGCTAGTGTGTTTGTGCATGTTTGTCATGTTTTCATTTGACATCTTATTGTGTGAGCATGTTGGTCTGCATTTGTTTACTCATTCGAGGACATCCAATTGTTGCTATTTGGCTTTTGATTTTTCATTTGCCAATTGGATGTACAAGAATGCCTAGGACCACTCCTGTAGCTATCTATGTTTTCTCACCTCATGTTCTACTCATGCTAGATCACAAAATTTGAACAAGTACTTTTCGATCTCTGTGTGTGAGGAGCACTCGGAGTTCCGTATCGACAAAGGATTGACCATTAAAACCTCCCAAGTGCATCTCGGTGGAACCAACTCAAAAATCTCGGTCGCACCGAATGCCCAGGGTTGATCTGGTTTTCAATCTCGGTAGTACCGATTCCATATTCTCGGTTACACCAAGTTTCCCTGTCAGCTGACAGTTGAGAAACTTGATGAAACCGAAAATTTACAATCGGTGTCACCGATAGTGAGGGGTATATATGTTGTGGACCCGACGCATTGAAATTCAATCCTCCAATCATCCCGCCCCAAAACCCTAAGTTGTCGAAAAAGACCCCCTGGTCATCGCCTTTGCTTCCCCGAGCGTCTCTGCCGCTGGGAATCACCGTCGCTGACGAAATCTTCTCCATCATCGCCGTCGTAGCGCATCCATCACCAAGCTAGGGTATGGATTCAACATTCCTTGTGCTTCCTGTCCAAATCTCGTGCATTGGAGTTTGTTTAATTGTTTATCCACCATTTGCAACCACTCAATCCTCTAGAAATCTCAATAGTCTAGCAAATCACAGAGTTCTAGGTTTAGCTGCCCGCAAATTTGCATCTTGGTGATAACGGGTCAGAAAATTTGCTTCCACCGATTTGCTTATTGTGCTAATGAGGATAGAACTCAGTGAGACCGAGTGGCAGTTTTCGGTCCAACCGAAATTGTTGCCAAGCTTTGGTTAAGAGTTTTGTGTGTCTCAGCAGCACCGAAATATTTGACTCGGTGACACCGAAATCCAATTTTGCTGTGAACTACATCTATGATTTTTCTGTTCAAACTTTCAAAACCCAGCTGCATTTTGTGATGACTTATCCTATTCCACTCTTCTATACTCTACTCACAGGGTCAGACATGTCAGATGTTGAGGATAGTCAGAACTTGCAGGAGCAGAACATTGACATGAGTTCAGACTAGCCCTGGGTCCAGCTCATTTTCAGATCCAGACACCCCTAGTTCTCATGGGTTTCTTGACAAGGATATGTACCTAGGGTAGGGTCCTAGGCCTGACCTACATACTCTGCCTAAGGACACTACATTGGAGGACTTGAAGATCACAAGTCAGATTCCGACCGGATTCCCAATGTCGCTCAAGTCACTCGATAGGCAATCCACTCGGAGACTTCCTTCTCCACTCGACAGCCGGCTGTCACTCGGAAGACCTCATTTCCAGTCGACGCCAGAAGACCACAAGCCACCCCCAGGAGGCCAACAGGCGGGCGTTAGACCTTTTGTCATTAGTAGCTTCTATTATGTACGTTACCAGTAACGGTAGTCCTTAAACCCACGATCGGACCCTTGGATGCGGGGTAATTATGAGGGGCAGTGAACTCTATATAAGACACCCCTCCCCTCTAGCACAAGGGTTCGCAACCATTGTAATCTCAACATTCCACACGACAAAGCTCCCGAGCACTAAGACGTAGGGTTGTTACCTCCACGAGAGGGGCCTGAACTCATACATTCGTGTGTACACCCTCGTCGTAGCTAGAACTCTGCCCTCTCCTTTCGTACCCCTACCTTCTACTGTCAGGCTCATTCCCACGATAGTTGGCACCCACCGTGGGGCAGGCATCTAAGCGACTTCTGGTGAGGTTGCGCTTTTCATCCTTCGACATGTCTTCCGGCGGTGTTTTTGCTCTGGGCCACGAGATCCTTTTCGGAGTGCTCACCTTCATCGCTGACGATTCGGCATGGCTTCAGGAAACGCCTCTTGACGTCGAGGAGCTCCCGGTCCGTGGAGCCACACACTTCCGTGCGAGTTCCTGTGGCGTGCTGCTGTGTCAGCCGTCGACTCCCTATGCGCTGGCTCCCCTCGTTGTCCGCTGTCGCAAGCAGACCGGCCGCTCACGACTCCAGCGCTGGGTCAAGCATGCAGTGGCACGTCAAATTGCTTCTTCACAGATTGCAGTTCTCGAGCCTGCCGAGTCCCTCCATGGCGTGTTTGAATAGGACTCCGATCAGTCTGATGTTCCTTCCAAGTGCGAGAGCTGCGATCCAGCAACGGAGGTCAGGTTCTCATCAGAACCCGCCTCCGGGCTTCGGCCACAACAAGAGGGAGGTTGGTGGCACGTCGAGTGAACAGCCGCATCGTGATGGTGAAGTCCTTCATACTCCCATCATTGGTACGACCGCCAAGGCCTAGGCCTTGGAGGCCACGCGTATTCGGCTGGAAGAGCTCCAGAGGGAACTCAACAAGCATGCTCGCCAGCTCCCCCCAGTTGTCGGTCGACGGTAGCGATAGCTGTTCCCAACTGGATCCCACAACAACGTTGAGGTATATCGTACCCTTGTGTTAAATGTCGCAGCTGCTGCTAGGATAGCAGATTCCATTCAGCCGTCGTGGTCAGAAGCTGGAAGAGGGTTGATGCAAATCAGAGCCTCGTTAGATGCAACGCAGTGCCTGAATTCTGTTGTTTCGCAGTCCCGCAACAGGATACACGCAACTCACCCAGGGCGGAAACCGTTCAGTCGGCACATAGCCTTGGATCACCCTTGCACTGTAGGGGTGGAGGCTTTCATGAAGAGTAGGTCAGAGATCAGTTTCACCGTGAAGACCACCATCGAGTGCCCACACCTCCGCAGGGTGGTCCGCGCATGCCCCGGCACCAGGACGAAAGGCACTCGTTCGGTGATGAGAGGAATGCAGACTTTGATGCTTGTGATATCCTCACCCAGAAGTGGATCGAGAGGGGCAAAGTTCACAGAGAAGGACAAGACAGAGATTTTCCGAGTGCCAGCTCAGCTATGATTTCTGATCCTGAGTGATTTAGCAGAGCCATCCGTTCTGCAGAGATTCCCCCCAACTTCAGGTTGGCGGCTAGGATCGGGAAGTTTTCTAGCGAGTCAAAGCCAGAGACTTGGTTGGATGATTACCGAGAGGCTGTACAGATTGGTGGCGGCAATGATAAAGTCGCGATGAAACACCTGTCCTTGATGTTGGATGGTTCAAGTCATGCTTGGTTGAATCGTTTGGCTTGAGGGATTACATTCAGCGTTGGTCCACTCTACATCATATAGTGGTGAATGTTTCCGAACACCAAGCTGTGTGTGCCTTCAAGGCTGGTGTGAAGTACAGAGAGCTTTATTTCTAGTTCAGTCGAACAGGTGACCTATCGCTTAGCAAGATGACGGAAATTGCTACTCGGTACACCAATGGCGAGGAAGAAGACCGCCTCCGTAGTGGCAAAGGAAAAGCAGTCGTCAGTGATGCTGGCGGTAATCCCAATCAGAAACAGAAGAGGAAAGCTGAGGGTCCGGTCCAAGCAGAGGCAGCCGCATTGGCGAGTCAAGCAAAGATTAAGGGGAAGGATAAAGGACAGTATGCCCCTAAGAAAGGAAAGAATCGGTCAGGGACTGACATTATGGATCAGCCGTGTGTGATCCACACGAGGAAAGATGAGGAAGGCAATGTGATTTTGGCCAAGCACACCACTCGGCAGTGTCGGACGCTTATACAACAGTTCAAAGAGACTCCACCGAGCGATAAGACTCCTGAGAAGGATGAACATGAAGATAAAGAAACATTCCTGGATGTCACTGCTACACTTGTGATTTACGTTGATGTCGAGAGCAAGACCCGATTGAAAGTTATCAATAGGGAAGTCAACAGGGCCATACTGCTACCCCCTACCTCAAGTGGTCCCAGTATGCCATCACATTCGACCAAACAGATGATCCTGCTCATGTGGCCACTCCGGTCGGAGGCTCTGGTGGTTGATCCGGGGGGGGCACTCGACTGAGAAAGGTCCTCATGGATGGTGGCAGTGGTCTGAACATCCTCTATGCAGACACCCTAAAAGGGATGGGCATCCCGATGTCCCGACTGAGTGAAAGCAACATGCAATTTCACGGAGTCATCCTAGGGAACAACGCCAAGTCACTCGGCCAAATTGCATTGGACGTGACATTCGGGAACGATAAAAACGTTCGAAAGGAAAGTTGACATTTGAAGTCGTGGATTTCCAGAGTGCCTATCATGCCATTTTGGGTCGACCCGCGTATGCTCGTTTCATGGCCCGTCCATGTTACATGTATCTCAAGTTGAAGATGTTGGGCCCTAAGGGTGTGATCACGGTCACTGGCAATCGATAGCGAGCTGAAGAATGCCTCCAGCAAGGCTCCAAGATCGCCGATCATCAGATGGCCATGGTCGAGCTGGAAGAGTACAAGAAGAGCATTGACCCTTCTGATTTGCTCCGCGCAAAGAAGCCCACTTCCGAGTTGGCATTTCAGTCAGCAGGGGAAGTGAAGAAAGTCCACATCCATCCGACGGATCCAACTGCTGCCCCGACCAATATATCATCAACACTCGACAGCAAATAGGAAGCCGAGCTCATCCAGTTCCTCCGTGAGAACTGGGATATCTTTGCATGGAAGCCTGCTAACATGTTGGGGGTTCCCAGGGGACTGGCTGAGCATCGTTTGAGAGTTGATCTGAAAGCTAAACCCGTCAGGGAGCATTTGCGTCGATCGGCGGCGGAGAAGCGCAAAGCAATCGGTGAAGAAGTGGCCCATCTCTTGCAAGCCAACTTCATTCGGGAGATTTACCACTCCGAGTGGCTCTCGAATGTCGTGATGGTGCCCAAGAAGGATAAGTCGTTGCATATGTGCATTGACTTCAAACATCTCAATCGGGTATGCCCGAAGGATCATTTTCCGCTCCCCTACATAGATCAGATTGTTGACTCGACTGCAGGATGCGAGCATTTATCATTTCTAGATGCTTACTCTGGATACCATCAGATCCGTCTATATGGCCCATATGAAATAAAGGCAGCCTTCATCACCCCATTCGGGTGTTTTTGCTACATCACTATGCAATTCGGTCTGAAAAATGCCGGTGCTACTTTTGTGCGCATGATTCATAAGTGTTTACTCGACCAGATACCTCGGAATGTCGAGGCATACATGGATGATATGGTGGTCAAGTCCCGCAAAGGTTCCGGCCTGCTGGCTGACTTGGCCGAAACATTCGCCAATCTGAGGAGATACAACATAAAGCCAAATCCGGCCAAGTGTACTTTCGGTGTCCTTGGCGGCAAGTTACTCGGTTTTCTCTTTTGAAACGAGGGATCGACGTCAAACCTGAGAAAATCAGCGCCATTACCCGAATGAAGACTCCCGTGCGAGTGCACGATGTTCAGAAACTCACAGGTTGCTTGGCAGCATTGAGTCGATTCATTTCTCGTCTCGATGAGAAGGCACTGCCTTTGTACCAATTGATGAAGAAGTCCGATACGTTTGAGTGGACTCCAGAAGCCGAAGTAGTGTTTGTTGATCTCAAAGCCCTGCTCTCCACCCAGCCGGTGATTGCCGCTCATTGCAACAAAGAGCCCTTGCTCCTGTACATCGCGGCCACTAATCAGGTCGTCAGTACAGTGCTAACTATCGAGCGAGAAGAGGAGGGTAAGGCTTACAAAGTCCAACAGCCAATTTATTATGTTTCTAAAGTTTTGTCCCCCTCAAAGCAAATATATCCACACTACCAGAAGCTGGTTTATGATATTTACCTATCAGCGAAGAAGGTGGCGCATTATTTTCAAGACCACTCGATTTCAGTCGTCAGTGATGCTCCATTGTCCGAGATTTTCAAACAATCGAGACGCATCTGGTCAAGTGGCTAAGTGGGCAATCGAACTCAGACATTTTGACATTAAGTTTGAAGCTAAGAAAGCAAACAAGTCCCAGGCACTGGCAGATTTTATGGCTGAGTGGATTGAACAGCAACAGCCAATCCAGGTTCACTCGGCACATTGGACCATGTTCTTCGACGGCTCTAAAATGTTGAATGGATATGGTACTGGTGTTGTCCTGATATCTCCCAAAGGCGACAAGCTCAGTTTTGTCTTGCAAATTCACTTCGATTCCTCCAACAATGTGGCAGAATATGAAGCACTTTTCTATGGGTTGCGCATGGCTATCTCACTCGGCATCAAGCGCCTGATGGTTTATGGTGACTCGGATTTGGTGGTGAATCAAGTGATGAAAGAGTGGGATGTTCGAAATCCCGCTATGACTGGGTACTGCAATGCTGTCAGAAAGTTGGAAAAGAAATTTGAAGGCCTGGAACTTCATCATGTTCCCCGACTGAAGAATCAAGCGGCCGACGAACTAGCAAAGATTGGGTCCACTTGACAGCCTGTCCCCAGTGATGTGTTTTTAGAGCACCTACATACTCCTTCGGTGCAAGAAGATCCTTTCACCGAAGAGCCCCCGCAATCTATGAGCTCCACTGATCCGACTGAAATCGATGTCCCTGCAGTAATTGATTTGGTCATGGAGATTCTGGTTGTCATTCCGGATTGGACGGTGCCCTACATTGCCTATATCCTTAGACAAGAACTCCTTGAAGACGAAACAGAGGCTCGACCGATTGTGCGTAGGTCAAAGGCCTTTACTGTGATTGGGGATCAGATGTTTAGAGAAAGTGCGACTGGCGTGACACAACGTTGCATCTCCCTGAAGAAGGTCAAGTGATTCTAGATGAGATCTGCTCGGGAACTTGCGGCCATCATGCGTCCTCACGGACAATCGTCGCTAAAGCATACCGAGCTGGTTTTTTCTGGCCACAGGCCAATGAGATGGCTAAAGACATTGTTGATCATTGTGATGGATGTCAGTTCTATGCAAACTTGTCACACAAGCCTGCCTCTACTCTGAAGACGATTCCCCTCGCCTGGCCATTTGCTGTTTGGGGACTCGACATGCTTGGTACCTTTCGGACCAGAAAAGGCAGGTTCACTCATTTGTTGGTTGCAGTCGACAAGTTTACAAAGTTGATAGAAGCCAAGCCCATCAAGAAGTTGAACTCCCGCACGGTGGTCACATTCATGAGAGAAATAATTTTTCATAACGGCACCAACTTCGACTCGGAAGAATTCAGAAACTTCTGCACCTCTTAGGGCACTCATGTGGATTATGCGTCTGTTGCACGTCGTCAAACCAATGGACAAGTCGAACAAGATAATGGCCTCATCCTGCAAGGTCTCAAGCCTCGTCTCATGCGCGATTTGGATCATGTCGCTGGTGCCTAGGTAACTGAGCTGCCATCTGTTTTATGGGGCCTGAGAACGACTCCCAATCGATCGACTGGACGGACTCCTTTTTTCCTGGTCTATGGAGCTGAGGCTATCCTATCGAGTGACTTGTTTCACAATTCTCCTCAAGTGAAACTTTATTCTAAAGCTGAAGCTGGACAAGCTAGGCAAGATGGTGTCGATCTCCTAGAGGAAGAGCGAGAAATGGCTCTGATCGGGACTACATCGTATCAGCAAGATCTGCGACGTTTCCATGCAAAGAATGTCAAGAGTCGGTTGTTTCATGAGGGAGACTTGGTACTTCGAGTGGATCAACAGCGGCCTCATAAGCTCGCCCTAGCATGGGAAGGTCCCTTCGTCGTCACCAAAGTGTTAAACAGCGGAGCATATCACCTGTACAACCTCAAGAAACAGATAGATGAACCACGGGCCTGAAATGCAGATCTACTCCGACGCCTTTACACTTAGAGACTGAAGAGGTTTTGATGTATAAACATACTTCATTTATGCAAATCAGACTTCCAGAGTTTATTGTCGATTCTGATCATACTTGGGAATTCTCCGAGTGACGAGCAATCCTCACACTCAGGGGCTTAGCTGCGAACATGCTTTCGCCTAAGTTAAAAACCATGTCGGGTGGATAGTGGTCCATTCACTTGACGACTTAGCAACGAACCAACCTTCATCTAAGTTCAAAATTCTTCTCCGAGTGTTGAGCAATCCTCACACTCGGGGGCTTAGCTGCGAACATGCTTTTGCCTAAGTTAAAACCCCTATCGGGTGGATAGCAGCCAATTCACTCGATGACTTAGCTACGAACCAGCCTTTGTCTAAGTTCAAAATAATACTCTGAGTGTCGAGTAATCCTCACACTCAGGGGCTTAGCTTCGAACATGCTTTCGCCTAAGTTAAAAACCATGTTGGGTGGATAGCAGTCCATTCACTCGACGACTTAGCTACGAACTAGCCTTCGTCTAAGTTCAGAATAATACTCCGAGTGTCGAGCAATCCTCACACTCAGGGGCTTAGCTGCGAACATGTTTTCGCCTAAGTTGAAGTCTCCGCCGAGTGGATAGTCACCCATCCACTTGACGTCCTAGTCGCGAATAAATCTTCGCCTAGGTTCAATAATACTCCGAGTGACGAGCAATCCTCACACTCGGGGCTTAGCTGCGAACATGCTTTCGCCTAAGTTAAAAACCCTGTCGGGTGGATAGCAGTCCATTCACTCGACGACTTAGCTACGAACCAACCTTTGTCTAAGTTCAAAATTCTTCTCCAAGTGTTGAGCAATCCTCACACTCGGGAGCTTAGCTGCGAACATGTTTTCACCTAAGTTAAACTCCCCACCGAGTGGATAGTAACCCATCCACTCGACGTCCTAGCCACGAATAAGTCTTCGCCTAGGTTCAATAATACTCTGAGTGTTGAGCAATCCTCACACTCGGGGGCTTAGCTGCGAACATGTTTTCGCCTAAGTAAGAATTCCTACCAAGTGGATAGTAATCCATCCACTCGACGTCCTAGTTGCGAATAAATCTTCGCCTAGGTTCAAAAATACTCCGAGTGTTGAGAAATCCTCACACTCGGAAGCTTAGCTGCGAACATGTTTTCACCTAAGTCCGAAAACAAAGTCAGTCGAACAAGCGATTGAAAGCCAAATGCGGATAAATCCAAAGGTTTAATCGAGGATAAGTGTTTCACAAGAAAGCAAACATGCACAGGCTTAAGGCTTGAATGAAGTTTTAAGATGATACAATTCCACTCGGCATACCGAGGCAAATAAAGTTTTTCTCTCAAAAATCAAGTTTTCAAGCGCCCGACAGGCTGGCTGGCTCGACGAACGTGTCCAAGTCCATGCCGTCCGCGATCCTGGTGGCTGCATCGATGAAGGTCTCCATGAAATCTTCAAACTAAAGTTTCTTCGTGTTAACCACTCGGAGCTCCTTCAACTTGTCTTCCCTCACCTCCTTGCAATGAACCCTAACAAGGGAGAGTGCCACGTCAGTGCCTCAGCGAGCAACAGATTTCTTCCAGGCTTGCACTCGACTGGGGAGGTCATTCAGGCGCGCCATAACATATGTGAGGTCGAGCTGAAGAGTGTCTTTAGGCCACAGCTCCTTGTCGATCCTCTCCATCGCAGTTTTCAATCGTAGGACATACGCTTGAACACCCTGGAGCCTGAAGTTGAGTCTAAGCATGTTCATGGCCACCGCATCTCCAACAAGTGACTTGGTGGGATCCAAATTGGGCTCGATATCCTCAGTCTCTTTTTCAAAGTCTTGGCAGAATTCTATTGGGACGAAAAATGGGAGGAAGTTGGATGAGATGCAATCATCAAAAAATTTATACAGTTCAGTCGACAGAGATACACACTGTCGAGCATGATATACATCTTCCACGAGAACTCTCCCAAGTGCTTCTCTAGGCCGTTGCTCCTCTTGGTTAGCTGCTCAGTCTTCTTGATAAGGTCCACATGCTCTTGCTTCAGCTTCGAGTTCTCTTCCTCCATCCTCTTCACAGCAGTCAGCTTCTGGTCGGCAGCTTCAGTTTTCTCCTTCGCCACACGTTGGGCATCAGCGAGCGCTTTGTCCTTGTCCTCCAGCACTTTCTTCATGGTATCTAAAGAAACAACATTGTTAAGTCGCGCTTGGAGTCGACGATTTTCATTGCGTACGTCTGTTCGAGTGAAGGCACTCGATTCAAAGCATGTAAAGTGAGGATAAGAATGTAGTGGGTCGACAGAAGTTACCTCCCAGAGTTTTCAGCTCGGTCCGCACTCGCTCCAAAGCATTGTTGGAGGCCTCCAACTCCACGCGCAGTCGGTTCATTTCATCTTCAAGGTCTTTGTACTACGTGCCTAGTTCACATGCCCTCTGAAACCAACAAAGAAAGAAATTCAATCGACAAGAAATATCAGCACTCTGAAGTGCAGAAGACCGAAAACAGACGACTGGGCGGCGCACACCACCCCGCCCCACTATCCTGGAATAGCGTCATATCATGGTTGATCATTGATGTCCATGAAACCTGTGTCCAGGGGAAGGAGAATTCAACCAAAAGTACACTCGACATGTCGAGTGGCTCGTGTACTCCGCGTACCGTAAACAAGTTCAAGACAATCTCTATCAGACCCCCGCCAGTGCAAGCACTCGACGGCGGTCTCGGGGACTACACCCAGTGGGTGCACTCAGAGTGCCCCCACTGGAACGGTAAACACTCGATCTGTCAAGTGTTCCGTCGACCCCATTCCGCACCTTTGAAGCAACGTCATATAATGGTTGATCAAATGATGTCCATAAAACCTACAAGATAGCTTCGGAGCGAGACGGCCAAGATAAAATATATATATATATATATATAACTCGACATGTCGAGTGACAACCGTACTCCGCGTACGAAAAAAATTCCGATTTCAAGTTTTCAAGACTACTGCTCATCGCCTGCGATCAACAGTAGCCTCGGGGACTACACCTAGTGGGTGCACTTAACGTGCCCCCACTGGTTATTAAACAATCAACAAGGTAGGCCCTGTCAGAACATTCAATGGTCTCTATCAGACCCCTGCCAGTGCAAGCACTCGACGGGGATCTCGGGGACTACACCCAGTGGGTGCACTTAGCGTGCCCCCACTGGATCTGCCAAATCTCAACCTGTCGAGTGGCAGAAAATATTTATCACTGGTAAATCCATCACTAGACCTGTCGAGTGACATGCCACCCCACTCCACGCCCTTACAAAGGTTCGCACTAACAACCGTGAAGTGCAGTCTATCCTTATGTAGCGTCATATCATGGTTGATCAATGATATCCATGGAACCTACGAGGTAGCTTCGGAGTGGTGCGGTCAAGTGCAAACGTATCCCGTATGTGACAAAAGACCCCTCTCGATGCAAGCACTCGACAACGGTCTCGGGGACTACACCCAGTGGGTGCACTCAGAGTGCCCCCACTAACCTAAAACCTACTCGAGCAAGACATGATCTATTCAAGTGGAAGACTTTCAAAAATTCTACAAGTTGTAAACAAACACCCAGTGGGTGTGCAGTCAAAGAAGACAGGGATTCAATCAGAAATGTACTTACAATCGAACTTACACGGACATTGGTGCAAAGCGTTGTGCTAGCGTCATAGGCCAACTTTTTGGCCTCATATGCTTCCTTGGTGTGCAGCATCATCTGCTCCGCCTGGATCATGGCCTCCTTTGCAGCTCCGGTCTGGTCTTCCGGAACGCGATGCAGAGGGAAACCCGTCACCGGCAGGATCGGCGTAATGGTTGGCGCAGTCAAGGTGGTGCGAGCAGGTTCGGTTGGAGTTGATGTCACGATAATCGAAGCAGATGGATGGGCACTCAACAGAGGCACTTCGGGTTCAGCTATGACCCGTGTCGAGTCACTTATCCCCTGGGAAGATCCGGTGGTCGACCGCTGAGGCGTCTGCGCAGATGAAGTTCTTTGAGTGCGTATGCGCGGGATGCCTAGGGTCTTGCCTCCGCCTCCCGTGCCCCCAAGGTGTTCTTCATCATCTTCCAAATGGATGATTTCTGCAATTATCAATCGACAGTATTAGCTTTGGCAATCGACAAAAAATATTCAAGAAGCAGAACTGAAGAGTCGATTACCTATGTGAGAAGTGGCTGCATCGGTAGTGTCTACATCCATTGCATCCCCTCCATCATGTTGAGGCGACGTCACTAAAGTAGCAGCTCTGATGGATCGAATAACATTCAGTCAACAAGGATGCAAAGTCACAATCGACAATGAGAATTCAAAAGTAAACACTCACATGGAGATGACAGGCACAACCATCTTCATGCGAGGCAGGGCTTTGTGAGGTTTGGTCACATTCGGTTTAGGTTGCTTCGCTGACCGTTCACTCGACTCAACAGTCGAGGGTCGGCTCCGCTTTGGGTTCTTCTTGCTTGGGCCCAGGGCCTTGTCCTCAGCAGTCGCAGGGTCTTGGCGAGACTTGGAGCGGCGTTCAGAGCGAGGAGGGGACTCGACTTCTTCCTCATTCTCACCCGAGTTTTCGTACTCTTCTTCGGAGTCATAAGAGCCCTTGCCGTCCGTGCTACCACCCTCGCTCACCCCACCGTCTTCAGGCTGGTTCCCGTTTGGTACAGGCGAGTACATATGTGTCCATTCCTGCATGATTCAAACAAGGAAATCAGCCAATGAATCAATCTATCACTCGACAGTACAAGTACTCCAGTCGACAAAATTCAGCTTACCAGATTCTTCGGCGGGTTTTTGGCCGAGTAAGGTCGGATCCTCTTGGCTCCTAAGGGATTGTCACAAGCCCCTGTGATGCTGCGAAGCCATTGCTTGACAGTTTTTTGTGAAACCTCTTTTGGATGCGTCCTGGTCGAGTCCTTAGGGCCTGCATAGTGCCACATGGTGTGATCCCTGGCCTGGAGTGGCTGGATCCGTCGACTGAGGAATGTTTCCAAGAGATCAATGCCAGTCACTCCGCCCCGGATAAGTTTCACCACGGCGTCCACCAGGATTCCCACTTGGACTTGTTCCTCTTCAGACACCTTTAGAGATTTGGGGACAGCTGGGCGATCGGATGTGAAAGGGGAAAGACCAGTCAACATGTTGGGAGAAGCTACATCTTTGTAGTAAAACCAAGTCGACTGCCAACCTCTAACAGATTCAGGAAAAGTCATAGAGGGGAAAGAACTACAAGCTCTCTTTTGAAGTCCTAAACCCCCACACAGCTGCAGTACATGAGTTTTCCCATCCTCTGGGAGCGCTTTCTTCACAGTCTGAGATCTAACTATGAAAATGTGCTTGAACAGTCCCTAGTGAGGAGGACAGCCCAGGAAGCACTCGCACAAAGTAATGAAAGCAGACAAGTAGGAAATTGCATTCGGCGGGAAGTGGTGGAGCTGAGCACCAATGAAGTTCAGAAATCCTCTAAACAATGGGTGGGGAGGCATGGAAAAACCTCTTTCAACGTGAGAGAGGAGGAGAACCCGCTCTCCCTCGCACGGCTTCAGCTCGCGCTCTCCCTCCGACAACCTCCAGGCGCCATCCGCCACGAGCCCATCGGCAACCAGGCCATCAATGTCCGCTCGAGAGACCACCGAAGGAAGGAAGTCTCCCTGCATCCATCCCGTCGGTGCGGTGAACCGAGCGGTCGAGGGCTTCTTGCCCTTGCCCTTCACCATCCCCTTCTTGGCGCGCTCTAACTTCTCCGTCGTGCCCTTCGTCATCATGGTGGCTACGCTCGTTGGAGATGGGCGGAGTGTTGCGCTGAGGACAGAGGAGGTGGAGGAAGAGAGGAAGATTGGGGAAGAATACTGTGCAAACCGCGGTGCTTCGGGATTTATACCCCGCCGAGTGCCTCACTAACGGGTGGGCCCACAAGATCACCGCACATGCCAACCACTGATGCCATCCTGTACGTGGAGAAATGACTGGCGCAAGAATCGAGGCGTCATGCCCCCACTTGCCCCAATCGTGGCGTCATTGCCACGGGCACGCGTGCTTCCCAAATTTTCGTATCCTGTAAAATCTGGGTCTGACAGACCGACCCGTCGCCTCGAAAGATTCCTTCAGATCACTCGGAACAAAATCGACATTGAACATTCACTCAGGCACTTTCAAGGCTGAATTGATCCTGGTGAATGATGAAGAGTTTAGTCAACGCAAGTTTCGTTGAAGCCCTGAATATCATTGGAAAGATTTGGTGTCTTCTTCTGAACTAACATCGATATCCCCCATTCACCACTCGAACCCTGATCCATTCGGGGGCTAATGACGAGGATACGTACCTAGGGTAGGGTCCTTGGCCTGACCTACATACCCTACCTAAGGACACTACATTGGAGGACTTGAAGATCACAAGTCAGATTCCGACCGGATTCCTGATGACGCTCAAGTCACTTGATAGGCAATCCACTCGAAGACTTCCTTCTCCACTCGACAACCGCCTGTCACTCAGAAGACCTCATTTCCAGTTGACGCCAGAAGACTAGAAGCCACCCCCAGGAGGCCAACGGGCAGGTGTTAGACCTTTCGTCATTAGTAGCTTTTATTATGTACGTTACCAGTAACGGTAGTCTTTAAACCCACGATCGGACCCTTGGATGCCGGGTAATTATGAGGGGCAACGAACTCTATTAAGACGCCCCTCCCCTCTGGCACAAAGGTTCGCAACCACTGGAATCTCAACATTCCACACAACAAAGCTCTCGAGCACTACGACATAGGGTTGTTACCTTCACGAGAGGGGCCTGAACTAATACATCCGTGTGTACACCCTCGCCGTAGCTAGGACTCTGCCCTCTCCTTTCGTACCCCTACCTTCTACTGTCAGGCTCGTTCCCACGACATTTACCAAGGCTACTACAAGGACCAAGAAGAGACTGAATTCAGATGAGGAGGATTTAGACTTTGTGCCAGAGGAGGTTCTTGCTAAGAAGCAAGAGAAGGCTACCAAGACGTCAGCCAATGAGGCCACCTCTTCCAGGAGGGTAGTCAGCAAGACATATGCACCTCTAGAGACTATGAGAGTACCTAAGAGTGCTAGGGCTACCATGACCATTGAGCCCCCAAGGAAGTCATTGCCTAAGAAGGCAGGAGAGAAGAAGACCAGGAAAAGGATTATCTGTGTTGTTGGTAAGCCTACCTCAATGTTTGAGCACCCTGAGGAGGCTACTGGTGTTGCTGTTGAGGAGGAGGAGGAGGAAGAGCATGCTGTCAAGGCCCTTCGCAAGAAGAGGCAGAAGAAGCTTTTGGCAGATGTTATGCCAAAGCAAGGTCCCTCCAAGAGCACCAAGTCTGCACCTAAGAAGGCTGCTGCAGTGAAGTCCAAGAGGACTACCAGAGACATCCCAGCTTCTGAGAAGAACAAGGGATCTACCTTCAAAGAAGCTGCTGAGGATGCTATGTATGCTTTGATGAAGCTCAGACCTCACCTTCCAGAGCATAATGCCAGCCATCCAATTGTTGTTGATATGAAGAAGAAGAAGGATGAAGGTTTAAGAGAGTGGAGAGCCATTGATCCTTACTCTCAGAGGAGGAAGACAGTTGTGGACTACAGGTTCTACACCAAGGTGGATGGGCTGACCAAGACAATGAACGAGCTCAAGAAGGAAGTAGATGCAGCTCCTATCCATCGCACCTCTTCAGAGTCTTCTGATGATGAGGAGGATTGTGCACCTATCAGGACGACTGCCCAGTTTAGGACACAGGCTAGGACACCTACAGTGCCAGCTCCGGAGATGAGACCTTCATCGTCTGCACCAGCTATAGTGACTTCAGCTTCATCAGCTCCTCCAGTGCCACCAGTTGCTACTCCAACTCCGTCCAGGACATCTACAGAGGTCTTCGCCGACGCACTTCTCTCGACTCCGACATCAACCACTGGAGGAGATCAGACCTAGAAGGACGATTAGCTATATCTCTTTGATCTTTTTGGTAACTTGTTGCCAAAGGGGGAGAAGTTGTATATAGATCTTTAGTCTTCGAGTGAGATAGCGTTTGGTTTTTATTGCTGTTTTGAAAACATTTGGTCTTTTGGTTGCTTGTGTTATACTTTTGTTTGTGTTTGATCATACGCTTTATAGTGTGTTGCTACTATTTCCTATTATTTTGATGGTTATGAGATGACCCTTCACTTGGCTTGATGTGTTGTGCTGTGACTTTAACTCTTATTAATATCGCACACCACCAAGATGTATGTGACATGGAAGAAGTGCCCCATGTACCTAGTCGATTGTGCATTTGCATTCAAACACAAATTTAAAAATAATGCACAAATTTGGCTCTTGCTTATCACATACTTCTCAAAGCAACGATTATATTCATTGATTATATCATATGTTGAAGCTTTGATCTATATGTTGTCATTAATTACCAAAAAGGGGTAGATTGAAAGCACATTTGCTCCCTTGCTGGTTTTGGTAATTAATAACAACATATATGCCATTGAACTAATGTTTCCACTAAGCATGTTTCAGAAAAATTTCAATAATGGGTTGGCAAAAGGATTGTGGAATACCCCAAGATGCAAGGAAATACATTGGCAAAGCTTCAAGTAAGAGGAATCTACATTTTACTTTGCAAGAAATCACTTTGAGTCCAAAGGAAAATGAATACTATCAAAAGGGGGTAAGGTACTATTGGTGAACAAAATTCTCATACGTGCACAAGTGATAGTCACCACATACACACACAAGCTCTTCCATAGAAGTTTGTCCAAAGCCAAATATCCAAATTCGGTGCAACCAACACTTTCCACTCGGTGCCACTGATTCTCAGCCTCAGACAAACTAAGTCAAACCCTAGCCATTTGGTGCAACCAATTCTGCTTTGGTGTCATCGAGTTTGGGTTGCCAACTTCCTGTTACACAGATTCACAAAATCGGTACCACCAAGTTTGTTGAATCGGTGTCACCGAGTCTGGCAATCTGACCGTTGGTCACCTTATTGGTGCAACCGAGTTTTATGTATCGGTCTCACCGAGATTCAAAAGTTGCTACCTTTGAGCCAACTCGGTACCACCAAGATTAACACATCGGTGTCACCAAGTCTGAATTATTAGGTGTAATGGTTGGATTTTTGGAGATGCCTATATATACCCTCCACCACCCCTTACTCAAAAGATAAGCTCTCAGAACAGATCCCCACTCATACCAACTGATTTTATGAGAGAGAGCCACCTACTCATGTGTTGAGATCATTCCATTCCATTCCAACCATATGAATCTTGATCTCTAGCCTCCCCAACTTGCTTTCCACCCAATCAATCTCTTCCACCAAAGCTAGTTCTATGAGAGAGTGGTTGTGTGTTGAGGATTCTATCATCTTCAAGCAAAAGAGCAAGGAGTTCATCGACATTATCGAGCCTACTACCTTTTGGAGGGTGGTGCCTCCTAGATTGGTTAGGTGTCGCTTGGGAGCCTCTTACTTCGTGTTGTGGAGTGGACCAACAAGTTTGTAAGGGCAAGGGATCGCCTACTTCGTGAAGATCTACCCGATTTAGGCTAGTCCTCCATGGACGTAGGCCATCATGGTATAGTCAAGGTTGCTTCTTCGTGGAACCATTCGTGGGTAGAGCCTTCCATGGACTCTTGCGACTGTTACCCTCTGTGGGGTGAAGACTCCATAAACATGGACGTACGATAGCACCACCAATCGGAACCACGGGAAAAACCATCGTGTCTTCAAATTGCGTTTGATCTTCCTACCCTTCCTTTCCTTGCATGTTTGTCTTTACTTTTTGCTACTATACTCGTAGACATGCATGTGTAGGGTGTACTTGACTTGCTATGAATGTTAAAATCTGCCAACAGTTAAAATTTGGATGAAGTAGATTTTTAATTGGTCAAGTAGTCTAATCACCCCCCCCCCCCTCTAGACCTACTTTTGATCCTACACCTGGCGCGATGACACCTCCGTGGCCTCTTTAGAAGCCCCTGGAGGTGTGGGGTGTGATGCAGTCCCACTCTCCGCCAGCTCGTCGGGTGGAGAATCCCCATCTGACAGTTTGTCGGTGGGGAGAACGTGTGGTGGGATGCAAATTAAAAGGCATTCTTCCATGTAACATCGAAAACTTCATATAAATAATTCATAGGGTCTTCGGATATATACCTTTGGGTCGGGGGCTTGACCCTTGGGCTCCTTCGAGGAACCCTTTCAAAGTCATCCCACTCTTCATCAGAGTCTGAGGTGTCATAGGCTAGGACAACTTTTGTCCGGCATGACCTCTTCGGGGCAGGAGGAGGTAGGTCCTCTGCGGCGTCCGCTGATGCTGCCCTTTTTCTTGTGAGGGGGGAATTGATCTCCCCTCCATCCTCGTTCTCCTCCTCGTGAGTGGAAGAGGTGTGGGTCTCCCCGGATATAGTGTCCGGAAGAGCCCTCAATCAAGGACCTTCTCTGGCCTTCTTCTTCTTCTTCTTCTTCTATGGCGTCGTGTACGGTGCCACGACAAGCATCACCGTCAACAAATCCGACCTAGGGGTCTTCGGGTTGTGGGGCCGGGCAGTTACTTTCCGCAGCCTTGCTCAACCATTTCTACAAAGATGAGGTGGAAGGTGTTCAGCCCTTTTGTCAAAGAACATAGCAAGAGAATTAAAATTTTATCATACCTAGGCAGGAGGGTTGTCGACATCAAGACCTACGTCTTCTTCCTCGGCCAGCCAGTTTTTTCTGGGGCTTGAATAGCACTTTGCACAAATTCTCATGGGTAGTGCAGAAGAGTTGGCGCATGGTAGTCTTGTCCTCAAGCTGATAAGCACACATTGGGGAGGCCCGGTGTTGGCAGGGAAGAAGACGGCATCGGAGCATGACTTGGACCACATTAACCAGCTTGATCTTGGCCGTGATCATCGAGGAAATACGATTCTACAGCAATTTCACCTCTACGTCCGGTCAAGGCCCTTCTTGAGACACGAGGTTAACCTCGTAGGAGGTCCAGATCTGAACTCGTCAAGTGCCACCCAGCCCTCGTCCCTTGGTTCAGCGATATAAAACCATTCCTTCTGCCAGATCTTGATTGTATCAATGAAGGTACCGGTCGGCCACTTGATGCGGGGGAACTTACTGATTACGGCCCATCCGCAGTCTACTTGCTCACCCGCGACTATCTTCGGCTTGATATTGAATACCTTGAGCCACAGGCCGAAGTGCGGCTCGACCCGCAGGAAGGCTTCATAGACAATGATGAATGCCGAAATATGCATGAAGGAGTTTGAGGGAAGATCGTGCAAATCTAGCCCGTCGGAGAACCTAAGGCCCCTAAAAAAGGGGTGGAGCGGAAAGCCTAGTCCCGGAGGAAGTGGGGGACGAACACCACCCTCTCACTCGACTTTGGGGTGGGGACCACCTATTTTGCTTTTGGAGCGCGGCGGAAGACGTTGGCAGGGTTGTAGCCAGCAAGCTTAAGGTCCCGGATGTCCTTGTCGGTGACCGTGGAGGCCTCCCACTTGCCCATAGATCCTAAACCCACCATGGCTATGCTCGGAGGAGAAATTGAGGAAGAACTGGATCTAGGCTCTCGGAGCTTGGGAAGGTTGAGGAAGCAAGGGATCTGAATCGGGAGCGTGAATAGGACTTGAGGGTTTTCCGTCCCTTTTATGGTGTTGTAATACCAATAGCCTCCCTTTCACTGTGCCACAGGCTTCGCCACTTCCCGAAATATCCATGTCGTTATGCACGCGTGAGAAAACCTAGGGCATTAATCATATCCCGTGTGAAACGGAGCATGGTCTATACATTGATGAGTCATGCCAATGTAAGAACAGCCTCAAACCACGAATCAAGTTTTCGTAACTAGTTCAGCGGTCATGATAGGCCATGACCCTTCGTCAAAAAGGCTGTCAGAAAACAATGTTTACACTTTGATGTTTGGCCTTTGGGGCTAAGCAACTCATGACGTCTGGACGATCGTATGATCAGAAAAATTACGCGTCATCAGAAGCCGGACTAGTCTCAGCCGATCATTAATGGGAAGAAGAACTCACCCCGCAAGCCAAAGACTCCGATCACGTGGAGTTGCCAGTGTTGTGACCCTTGGTGTTGGGGGCTAGTTCGGGGGCTACTGAGGGAGTCCTGGACTAAGGGGTCCTCAGGCCGCTGGCCTATCTCCCAACAGGCCGGCTTGGTGGGCCGCTCTTTGACTATCGTGGGAAGGGCCGGATACAACATGACCCTGTGTTCTAGCAGGAAGTCTCGAAGGCGCTTCGTGCACTCCAAGTCAAGATGAGGAAATCGGCATCTCCATCCCCGGCAGGAGACCTACCATGTGTAAACCCTATGTACCCCCAGGTGTCTATATAAACCGGGGGGTTAGATTGTAGGGCAGAGAAACTCATCTGGGGTTTTAGCTATTCGATCTCGAGGTAGATCAACTCTGTAACCTTCATACACATCAATATAATCGAGCGGGGCATAGGGTTTTACCTCCATAGGAGGGCCCAAACCTGGGTAAACATCGTCTCCTTCGTCCGCTGTTACCATCGATCCTAGACTCACAGCTCGAGACCCCCTACCCAAGATCCACCGGTTTTGACACCGACACTACCAGAGACATCCCAGCTTCTAAGAAGAACAAGGGATCATCAAGAGAGATCCAGAGGAGGATGCTATGTCTGCCTTGATGAAGCTGAGACCACACCTTCCAGTGCATAATGCCAGCCACCTGCAAGCTAAGGACATGAAGAAGAGGAAGGACCAAGGTCTGAGAGACTGGAGAGGTATTGATCCATACTCACACGGGAGGAACGCTATTGTGGACTACAGGATCTACACCAAAGAACAACAAAACTTCTATGAGACTATATTGCTTGACAAGAGCCCTCCTATGAGTGATATGAGATACGTGGATTGGAAGTACATCAAGGATAATTAAGATTACTTCCCGAGTGTGCAAGATAAATTTCACTACATTGGACTTGATAAGTTTGTTGGCAAGGAATTCACCGTCTGGAATGATGAGATGATCATGCAATTCTACTCCACTGCTCATTTCTATGGAGATGGTAGAATTGTGTGGATGACCCAAGGTGCCAGGTATGAGTCCACAGTTGAGGAGTGAGCTGCCATCTTAGGAGTCCCAGAGGTGGAAGATGGATATATTGATGTGTACTCTGAAGCCAAGGCAAGCCACAATGTGATGAAGAACATGTACGAGGAGATTCCTGCTGCAGATCAGAAGTCTCACAAACTAGGATCAATCTATTTCCTCCAGGGTAGTCTACGCACGATCAACACCATTTTGAGGCATACCTGATTGCCTAAGTCTAGAGATGAGAAGATGATCAGAGGCTACTCCATCAACATGCTGCTCCATATAGACCAGCATACGAGATTCAAAGTGATGGATCTGATTGTGGAGACTGTGAAGAGGATTGTTGCTGATCAGAAGCGCTCATATTGTTATGCACCCTACATCCAAATGCTCATCAACTCCAAGTTGGAGAAGCAAATCTTTGCGCTTGATCGACCACATTTTCCACTCTTGCCGGAGCTCAAAGACAATGTTGTGGTGATGAACCCAGATCATCCCGCATCAGCTGCAGCACAGGCACATGTTGAGGCAGCTAGAGACACTAGTGCTCAGCCGCCCATGACAAGGAGTGAGAAAATGGAATTACTTTTCAACTCAATGCTCAGCATGCAGAAGGACATCACCAACATCCTGAAGAACCTGGAGAGCCTTGCGAGGATTGTTGAAGGAAAGTTGCATAGCCTCAACAACAAGGTGGATGGACTCAAAGTGACTGTCAACAAACTCAAGAAGGAAGTTGATGTTGTGCCTATACCTCACTCTACTGATGAGGAGGAGGAGGAGGATAGTGCACCTCTCAGGATGACTGCTCAGTTCAGGACTCAGGCCAGGACTCCCAGAGTGACAGATCCAGAGATGAGACCTTCTTCATCAGCACCAGCTATAGCCACTTCAGCTCCATCAGCTTCACCAGTTCCTCTCATTGCTACACCAACTACGTCCATGACATCTGCAGAATTCTTTGTCGATGCTGTTCTCTCGACTCCAACTTCAGCTACCGGAGGAGATCAGCCCTAGAAGAGCGTTTAGCTCTATACCTTTGAAATTTTTGGTAACATGTTGGCAAAGGGGGAGAAGTTGTATAGATCATTAGGGCTGAGAGAGAGAGAGAGTGTGTGTGTGTGTGTGTGTTGGTTTTTATCGCTTTTTTCAAAAACATTGGTATCTTTTGGTTTGGATGTGTTAAACTTTTTTGGTGTTTGATCATACACTTAATGTGTGTTGCTACTATTTCCTATCTTTATGATGCTTATGAGATGATCATTCACTTTGCTTGATTGTGTTGTGCTATGATACTCATTCTTATTATTCTCGCACACCACCAAGATGTATGTGACATGGAAGAAGTGCCCGATGTACCTAATTGATTGTGCATTTGCATTCAAATGCAAATTCAAAATAATGCACAAATTTAGGGGGAGTTGTTGCCTATCACATACTTCTCAAAGCAATGATTATATTCATTGATTATATCATATGTCAAAGCTTTGATCTATATGTTGTCATCAATTACCAAAAAGGGGGAGATTGAAAGCACATTTTCTCCCTTGGTGGTTTTGGTAATTCATAACAACATATATATCATTGAACTAATATTTCCACTAAGCATAT
Organism: Hordeum marinum; assembly: GCA_022496015.1. NCBI lineage: Eukaryota > Viridiplantae > Streptophyta > Magnoliopsida > Poales > Poaceae > Hordeum > Hordeum marinum. The sequence continues at coordinate 297,640,007 of CM039675.1, read as the reverse complement.
TTCAGGAAAAGGTCAATGATGGATTGGCAAAAGGATTGTGGAGAAACCCATAGATGTAGGGGAATGGATTGGCAAAGCTTCAAGGAAAGAGGACTCTACATTTTACTTTGTGAGAAATCACTTTGAGTCCACAACGAAGCCAATACTATTAAAAGGGGGTAATGTATTGTTGGTGAACAAGATGCTCAAACATGCACAAGTGATAGTCACCACAAACACCCACAAACTTTCCCACATATTCTATCTAAGCCATTCTTACAAATCAGTGAAACGAACACTTCCCACTCGATCCCACCGATTTCCAGAACCATGCCAAACCCTAGCACATCGGTGCAACCGATCCCACTTTGGTGCCACCGAGTTCAAGCTGCCAACTTTCTGTTACCTCGATTCACAAAATCGGGAGCTCCGAGATTTTGGATCGGCATCACCAAGATTTGGATTCTAACCGTTGGACACCCGATCGGTACCGCCGAGTTCTATATCGGTCTCACCAAGATTCAAAAGTTGCTACATGTCAAGCAACTCGGTACCACATAGATATAGCGCAACCCAAATTAATCCCTAATCCTTATTTTACAAGTTCTTAATAGGTCTCTTTTCTTATTTTGAATGCAAATACCCAAGATTCACACATCGGTGTCATCGAGTTAGACTTTTAGGTGTAACGGTTGGATTTTTGGAGATGCGTATATATACCCCTCCACCACCACTCACTCGCAAGAGAAGCACTCAGAAAAGATCCCCACTTATCCCATTAGATTTTCTGAGAGAGAGCCACATACTCATGTGTTGAGATCATGCCGTTCCATTCCAACCATATGAATCTTGATCTCTAGCCTCCCCAAGTTGCTTTACACCCAATCAATTTTTTCCACCAAAGCCAAATCTATGAGAGAGTGATTGAGTGTTGAGGAGTCTATCATCTTGAAGCACAAGAGCAAGGAGTTCATCGACATTATCAAGCCTATTACCTTTTGGAGGGTGGTGCCTCCTAGATTGGTTCAGTGTTGCTTAGGAGCCTCCTACTTCGTGTTGTGGAGTGAACCAAGAAGTTTGTAAGGGCAAGGAGATCGCCTACTTTGTGAAGATCTACCCAAGTTAGGGTAGTCCTCCATGGACGTAGGCCATCATGGTATAGTCAAGTTTGCTTCTTCGTGGAACCCTCCGTGGACTGTCGCGACTGTTACCCTCCATGGGTTGAAGACTCCATAAATATGGACGTACGATAGCACCACCTATCAGAACCACGGGAAAAATCTTCGTGTCTCCAAATTGCGTTTGATCTTCCTACCCTTCCTTTACTACTCATGCTTATCTTTACTTTCCGCTGCTATACTCGTAGACATGCATGTATAGGGTGTGCTTGAATTGCTATCAATGCTAAAATCTGCCAACACTTAAAATTGGGAAATGGTAGAATTTTTATTTAGTCAAGTAGTCTAATCACCACCCCCCCCCCTCTAGACCTACTTTCGATCCTACAACATCACATAGAGATTTTGGAATTGTGGAAACACTAGCACCCAAATCACACAAATCAAAGCATTCTCAATTTTTAATCTTGACTTTAATGGTAGGTTCCCACTCATCATGCAATTTTCTAGGGATTAAAATTTCTAATTCCAACTTTTCTTATAAGGATTTCTTCATGGCATCAACGATATGTTTAGTACAAGCTTTATTTTGTTCATAAGCATGGGGTGAATTTATCATGGATTGCAGCAAAGAAATACAATCAACCAAGGAGCAACTCTCATAATTAAAGTCTTTATAATAAAAAAATAGTGGGCACATCACTAGTTAATGTTTTGACCTCTCCAAACCCACTTTCATCAAGATTTTCACCCTCCAAATCATTGGGACACCCTCTAGCTAAAGTTCACTCTTCTCTAGTCCCTTTATCAACAATTTTAACATTTCTAAATAAGGAATCAATATACCAAACACCAATCATTTTAAGATTTTCATCATTGTTATGAAAGTAATCTCTAGAAAACGCTTTTTCCAAACATTCTCTTTTAGCTCTAAGCATAGCGGTTCTTTTCTTGCTTTCATCCATACAAACGTATAAATATTTAATTGATTCGTTAATATTAGCTGGAAAATCATGGAACTTGAGATTTTCTATGTCATTGGAAATTCTATCAATGCTTCTAGACATATCATAAATCTTATTCAACTTTTCTTCTATCGTAGTATTGAAAGACTTTCGAGTATTCATAAATTCTTTAAAATTACTCTCAAGATCAGAGGTGTTCCTATTATTATTATTATTATTATTATTATTATTATTATTATAACAATTACCATAGGAATTGTCATAATTATTAGAGGAACTTCTAGGAAAAGGCCTAGGATTTAAATTACGTCTATAAGCATTGTTATTGAAATTGTTTCACGAGATGAAATTCACATCTACGATATCACTATTTTGCTCAATCATGGTAGACAAAGGCACATCATTAAGATAAATAGGAGTATTTTTACTAGCAACCAACTTCATAAGAGCATCAATGTTTTCACTCAAAGTGCTAATTTCTTCCACTGAATTAACCTTTTTACTAGTAGGTACTCTTTCAGTATGCCATTGTGAATAATTTGCCATAATATTATCTAGCAATTTAGTAGATTCACCGAAAGTAATTTCTATAAAAGTACCACCCGCTACGGAATCTAAAAGATTTCTAGACGCAAAATTCAATCCCGCATAAATAAGTTATATGATCATCCAAAGATTTAAATCATGAGTAGGACAATTTCCTAGCATCAATTTCATTCTTTCCCAAGATTGTGAAACATCTTCATTCTCAAGTTGCTTAAAATTCATGATTTGAGTTCTAAGGAAATAATTTTCACGGGCAGAAAATACTTAGTAATAAAAGCGTCCTTCCCCTTATCCCAAGAATCGATACTATTGAGAGGCAAAGAAGAAAACCATATTTTTGCACAATCCCACAAAAAGAAAGGAAATAATTTCAACTTCATCATATCATTGTCCACATCTTTTTTCTTTTGCATATCACATAATTCCACAAACGTGTTTACATGGGACGTGGCATCCTCATTAGGAGTACCGGAAAATTGGTCTTTCATGACAAGATTCAACAAAGCAGCATAAATATCACAAGACTTTGTACTAGTGGTGGGAGGATCCATAGGAGTGCTAATATAATCATTATTATCGGTATTGGAGAAATCACACAACTTGGTGTTTTCTTGAGTCATCGTGACTACGCAAACAAGATCGCAAGCAAACAAAATTCTGACGAGAAAAAGGCAAACGAAAAAGAGAGGGCGAATAAAACGGCAAATTTGCAAAGTGGGTGAGAGTAAAAAGAGAGGCGAATGGCAAATAATGTAAATTGCAAGGAGATGAGATTTGTGATTAGGAACCTGGTAGATGAGATTGCTTCCTCCCCGGCAACGGCGCCAGAAATTCCTTTGACGTGGCTTGAGACTACATCGGTATTTCCCCAAAGTGGAAGGGATGATGCAGCACATCGACGACAAGTATTTCCCTCAGTTATGAAACCAAGGTATCAATCCGTAGAATAAGATCACGCACCCACGTAAACAACACCTGCACACAAATAACAAATACTTGCAACCCAACGCGAAAGAGAGGTTGTCAAGCTCTTTGAGGTAAAAAGATAGATTAGGTAATGATAGTTTTCGCAAATAGATCTCGCAAGAACACAAAATAAAATAAGTAAGCAAAAGGTGCAGCAAGGTATTTTTGGTTTTTTTGATTAATAGATCTCAAAACAAAAAGGCAATATAGTAGATCGGAAAGCAATATGTTGGAAAAGTAGACTCACGGGTCGTAGGTTTCACTAGTGGCTTCTCTCGTGAGTATAGCACATGGTGGGTAAACAAATTACTGTTGGGAAATTGATATAAGATAAAATAATCATGACGATATCTAGGCAATGATCATTATATAGGCATCATGTCCAAGATAAGTAGACCGAAACGATCATGAATCTACTTCTATTACTCCACACATCAACCGCTATCTAGCAAGCATCTAGTGTATTAAGTTCATGGGAAAACGGAGTAACACGATAAGAACGGTGACATGATGTAGACAAGATCTATTCATGTAGGAATAGATCCCATATTGTTATCCTTAATGGCAATGATACATGCATGTCTTGCTGCCTCTTCTATCACTGGGAAAGAACACCGCAAGATCGAACCCATCACAAAGCACCTCTTCCCATGGCAAGAAAAATCAATCTAGTTGGCATAACTAAACAAAAGATTCGGATAAGAAATACGAGGCTATAAGTAATCATGCAAATAAGAGATCAAAGAAGACTCAAATTATATTCATGGATAGAAACTGATCATGAACCGAAAATTCATCCGATCCCAACAAACATGCCACAAAAGTTATTACATCAAATAGATCTCCAAGAGACCATTGTATTGAGAATCATAGAGAGAGAGGGAGCCATCTAGCTACTGCATACGTACCCATAGGTCTATGGTGGACTACTCACGCACCATCGAAGAGGCACCTATGATGAAGATGAACCCCTATGTGATGGTGTTAGATTGCATCTCGAGGTTCTAGAACTTGCGGCGGCTAGAATTGTGTTTCGTCGACTCCTCTAGGGTTTTCTGAATATTTGGGAATTTATAGGGCGAATAGTCGGTTGAGGGGAGTCCCGAGGTGGGCACGCTCCACCAGGCCATGCTAGTGGCCTTTGGCGCGCCCTGGTGGACGGTGGCCATCCTAGGCCCCCTCTCTGGTGGTTGTTTGGCCCATCCTGGTTCTTACGGTCCACAAAAAAATCTCTAAAAATTTCCATGACGTTTGGGCTCTGTTTGGTACTGATTTTCTGTGAAGTAAAAAACAAGCAAAATAGCAACTGGTACTTTGGCACTATGTCAATAGGTTAGTTCCAAAAATGATATAAACTTGCTATACAATGATTGTAAAACATCCAAGATTGATAATATAATAGCATGGAACAAGCAAAAATTATAGATACATTGGAGACGTATCACCCGACTGACCATCCCCGACTGGAACGTCCTCGGAGGCTGCCAACCCTTAACCGTATCCGGGAAATTCATCACGGGGAAACTACCTTTAACCCTTAACTGGATACCTAGACCCCCGCACAGCTGAACTACACCCATCTTCTCCTCCAATAGAGCGGGCTTCTTCACGGTCATCACTCGGCATGTAAACATATGTTTGAAAAAAATAGTGCGGGTGGCAACCGAGGAAATTCTCACAGAGGGAAATGAAGGTGGATAAGTACGTGATGGAATTGGGAGGAAGATGGTGGAGTTGTGCCCTGAAAAGGTTCAAAAACGCCCGAAAGAAAGGTTGGGGCAGCACTAAAAAACCTCTATAGAGGTGAGTGGTGAGGAGTACCCGCTCGACCTCCCGCTTCTTCGGCAATCTCCATCTTCCCGGGGTGAGAAGCCCTTGGCTCTCCTGGTCCCTCAGCCAGCTGGCGATGACTCGGGACGCCAGCCAGTCACCCTGGATGAAGCCAGCTGGGGTGCCCTCGCTCGAGGAGGAGTCGCGCAAAGACCTCTTTGCCTTCTCGGCCTTCGTGGTATCATTCCTCGACATCTCCAATGAGTACCGGTGGCGAATGGCGAATCGGTGGAACTGGCGAGGCTCTCGGCGGAGCGGAAGAGGGGATGAGGAGGTGGATAAGAGGATGCTTTTTCCTTCCTCCCCCGGTCTCTTTTTTATACCCCAACTCGACGGATTCCTGGTTGACAGATCTGTCGAGGCCGCGCAATCGATGGGAGTGCATAGATCTACTAAATCTTTGGGACAGAGAAGCGAGGACGGGTCGCAAAATTCTCGGCACAGAAATCGAGGCACCACGGCCACCTCCCCCACTTTCCTGACACAACCGTCACGATCGCACGCGCTTCCCCATGATTTCGAAATCGCCAGAGATTTCTTGGCGCCACAATTCGAGTGGACTTCGCGTTCACCGGTGCATTCCGACTTACCGAAATTTACCGAGTGGACAAAGACTGGTCAAACATTCACCGATCGGATAAAGTCTTGTTAGGCACTCGGGTAAATCTTCAACCACTTCGAGAATATCCGAACAAAGACCAGACAAAAGCTCTAATAATGTCATGTCCAAGCCTAAGGATCATCTCTCCCGAGAGCTAATCTACATCGAGTTGAGTGGCTTGAGCGGTCAGGACTGTTCGGGTCATTCGAAAGATATTTAACCTTGAATCGATTGCAACTCAAATACCGAGTGAGAAACGACCCGATTTGTTTTGAAATGTTCCCGAGATCTTACCAGCATCACGACATGTTGGCCACTCGGGCCCCTAAGACTCAACCGATTCGAGGGATAATGACGAGGTCACCTACCCTAGGTAGGGTCATGTACCTCTAATATAGGACACTCTTGGAGTCCTACAAGGTCATTGAAGTCCCTGGCTTACCTTGACACTCGGACGAATGTACAAGATGCACTCAGATCCTTAGAAGTCACTCGGACGTCTTCAACCACTCGGCGCCTCCTTAATACTCGAACAGGAGGAAGTAGGAGCAATGTGGGAGCAACAACGTTCGAGGGATTTAATACGCCTTAAGTACTGTAAAGATCACGTTACATGTAACGCCTGTAGTTAACTTAGCAGTTTCTGGTAACTCCTGCAGTTACTAGCATTAATGACCCTAGTGATGGCACTCAGCTGGTGGTGGCGCACGCTATATAAGCCACCCCCGACACCGGAGCAAGGGTTACGAACTCCCTCTAATCAAACACCTACACCAAGCAAACATTTAGCCCCCAGGCTCGAGACGTGGGACTTTTACCACTTCCGAGTGGGGTTCGAACTCGTAAATTCCGAGTGTGACACTTACTCTGTAGCCAGGCTTCGCCCTACTCATTCGTACCCCCCGTACTACTGCCAGCATTACTCCCACGACATAGGGTAAAAGAGAATTTATAGGCCAGAGAGGGGCATCGGGAGGCACCCGAGGAAGGCACAAGCCATCAGCCCCCCCCCCCCCCCGCTGGTGGTGCACGTTGTTGGCTTGTGGGTCCCTCATGGCTCCTCCGGCCTCCCTCTGAAGCTTCCAGGCCTTCTTTTGGTCTAGAAAAAATCATCAAAAAATTTCATGGCAATTGGACTTCGTTCGGCACTATAAACCTGAAAAGTCAAAAACATGCAGAAAAGAGCAACTGGCACTGGGCACTGGGTCAATAGGTTAGCGCTCAAAAAAATTATAAATTGGTAAATAAATACCCAAAAAGTATCCTAGAATTATAATATATTAGCATGGAACAATCAAAAATTATAGATACATTGGAGACGTATCATTCAACTGCTTGGGGTTGCTCTTAAAACCGGCTTGATTGCCCTGCTGCTGGTTCCCTTTTCAAAAATGTTGGTTTCCACCATCATTGTGCCCAGAATTATGGAATCCCTCCCCCGAGACGCCTGACCCATGGAAACCATTGGATGAGCCACCCGAATGACCCGTATTTCCACCGCCTGGATGACCCTGGTGTCCACCACTACCACCTCCATGGTGGTTTGGTATGGTTGATTACGAAACTCTTGCATGATGTAACAGTTCTCCCATGAATAGGTGGCCGGCTTATAAGGGAAACCACACTTTGAACAAGGAGCCTTAAGTGCTTCCTCATGGTTACGGGGCTTGTTCCCATTGTAATCTCTACCAGAGTTGTTACTCCGTTGATTCTTGAAACCAATATTGGTGTTGGAGACAAAGTCTGACCCGCCCTCAGGGTGTTTGCATTTGCCACCGTTGCCTTGGTTACCATGATTCCCGTTATGTCCGGAGCTCTTCCGATGACCCTTGCCACCATCATTTTTCTTGTTTTTTCCAAATGTGTCCTCATCGGAACCGGGGTCCTTTGTGATGTATGACTCGACATATCTAGTGAGGGCATCCATGAGATCTCCCATGTCTTAAACCTTTCGTTTGAGGCACCCCAGGTTCTGAACAAGGGGTTGGAAGTGGCATTTTTTGTCCAATATTAAGATGACCTGGGAAGTTGTGATGCTATCAAAGGAATGAATAATATCCGCGACCCGTCGAGTCCAATGATGGGTAGATTCATCCGTACGCTCGATGCAATGTTGTAAATCAACAATCATCATTGGTCCCTTGCAAGTTCCTTGAAAATTCCCGATGAAGTGTTCCTTCAATTCTTCCCAAGTATTGATGGAATTGGGGGGGGGTAGATTTTTCAACCAGGTGTGGGTCAGACCCTCCAACATCATGGTCAAGTACTTATCGCAGATAGCATCGCTGACGTCTAGCATGTCCATAACTATCTCGTAGCTTTCTATCCATGCACCCGACTCAGTATCATCCATGTAATTAGGAACTTTGCAAGGACCTTTGAAATCCTTGGGCATACGCTCATTGCATAGAGCAGGCACAAGAAAGGGTATCCCGATCGTCCTGCCACTAAGACCTGCCCCCGAAGAAATTGGTTGGGGTGGGGTGTGAGGCACTTGATGCGCTGCTGCTGCTGCTGCTTCTGCCTGTTGCATAGCCCGAACCGCATCAATGACTGCATGTCACATCCACTGCTAGAAAATGTCGGGGACACCACGTGCCGACTTTGTTGCGACTTGCATAGGGCGTAGAGTGAACCCAATCCCAACTATAAGAGTATTGTGACTGCTGAGTAATAGTTGTCTTCAACATCTCGATGGTGTTCCTGGCCTCAATCTCTATTGGGGTGTTTCCCGTAATAGGAAGCACTTCAAGGTTGCGCCTTGTCGCTAGCATGTTATCCATAGGGCTGGAGAAGTGACCCATAGGATTTTGAAAGCGTCGAGGTGGTGATTGAGTCGGCGGTGGGTGAGCCGACTCAGGTTGCTCAGCCGGCTGGCGAGGTTGGCCCAGTTGTGGTTGCGCAGTCCCCGACGTACGCTGTGGCGTGTCGAAAAGGTATGTTGGCTCGATATTAGGGGGCAAGCGGCTTGTGTGCCTCCTTTGATAAACCGTGTTTGAAGCATATCGTTGGAGACTTAGCTGCCAGGCCTCCGCCTTTAGGCGTTCAGCCTCGTTGTGGATATGGGTCTGTAGTTCCGCCATACGGGCATTCTAAGCATCGATCTTCTCCTAAACTTTGTCCATTTGTCCATGAAGCTTGGTCAACTCCGTGTTACGCTCTGCCTGGTTCTCAGCTAGTGCTTTATCTGAGACGGTCGCGCCTGCCGCTGCAGTTCTAGCCCTGGTTGCTGCGCCAACCATTGTGGAGTCAAGAGACATCGTGGTCCCGTCCATGAAGATGGCGGCTTGTCGGGGTGGCTCGAACGATCCTCGAGCGGTCCCATCATTGGAGTAGCCCCCAAGTCGTCCATCAAAAAGCGGGCAGCCCAATCTAGTATCACCAACCGAAGACTTGCTATCAGGGCAACAAGGGTGTCTCCACTGGCCACTGGGTTATCCGCGAGGTCAACCCCCTGAGTGAAACTGACAAAGACATGATTCCGGCCGGCTTGCATCTGGCCGGGTCATGGGCGCTGAGCCAGCTCAACCATGTCGGTGCAGATGTTCAGCTTAGGTCCTGGTCCACCGATTTTGCCCATGAAAATATAGATCTTGCTGAAGGGGACCTGGTACCCGTACTCGATTGAGCCGGCCTCAGGACCCCAGTCGGAATCGTCGATGTAGAGCTTGCCACGATGACTCTTCATCATCCGGCCGATAGTGTATCCCTCGATCCCTAGGAGAGCTTCCTCCAAGAACTCAACAGCATCATGCGCTGGCCCCACGGTGAGCGCCTACTATCGTGGTTTTGTCACGACAAATGTCCTAGCGATAGGACTAAGTCTAGGAGCCATCGCAACTAGGTGCTTGCTCGGATGGGGTTGATCGGGAATGAGAGACAAGGGTTTACCCAGGTTCGGCCCCTCCGATGGAGGTAAAATCCTACATCCTGCTTAGTGTGTTATTGATGATGATCTCGATTACAAGGGTGCGGAATTGCTAATCTAGCTCTCAAGGATTTCTTACTTGATCTCTCTACCTCAGGGGATCCCCTTTGTATATAGGTTGAGGCCCTGGGGGTACAATAGAATCTCGGTCATACTACGACCCATGATATAATATACTTCTACTTGTCTTGTCTTCTAAGTAAGGGATATTCCTTATGACTCCCTCTGTGAGACGGTCTGTCACGTACTAGCCCATGAGTCGGCCTTTTGTGACAAGTTGCCTCCTGGGCCTTTAAGCTTCAGGGCTTCCACATCCTGTGTAGTGAACAAACTTATGAGCCGCCACCTTGATAGTTGAGTCATACATTTGGCGGGTCATCCCGTGGGATATATCCCCATCAAGGTTCGAGCCTCGCGAGGTGCTTCGCCTGTGCAGATCCTGAGTGGGCCGCCTACTAGACCTCATGCAGGCATACGGGTCGTGGTACTCTGGTTTCCACTGGGCTGCCACGTTCATCCTATTCCCCAATAATTAATAATTCACTCAAACATGTAGATGGAGTACATAAGGGATAGTGGCAAGTTACAAGCCAACATGATGTTGGAGATGAAGAGGAGCATGGTGGCAGCGGCAGTGATGGAGAGGGCACCGTCCCTCCGGCCAGCACCGGGTGTTGGGGGCGCCTCCTCTCCTCCTTGTCTTGGCCCTCTCTCTATGGTGGAGTTTCTACCATGGAGGTGTGGTGGCGGCTGATGGAACTTGTGGATGATGGAGATGGTATGAGGCGCGACGGTGGCTAGGGTTGGAGGCCTTCATGTAGGGGTCCTTCTTGGGTCTCCTCCGTTGATCTAGCCTCTTCATTCCCTTTCATACAAGGGCACAAGGGAGCCAAATCCACGTCCCAAACAAGCCTTGGTCATCAAGTATCTTGCAAAGAAAACGCAGATGAAATTAGAGCAAAATTTGGAAAGTTCTCGCCAATTTGCGTGGTTGTTCGGAGGTCATACGACTGCTCAAACGGACGGCTCCAATCTGGATTTCGGGAGCTGCTTCATATTTTGGTCGTCATTTCTTCATACAACTCCGATTTTGATGTTCTTGGGCTTGTTGGATTGCTAGAAAAAAGCCCGATGTGTCAGTGGCCTTGGATATTCATTTTGGATACTTTGGTAAATGTCAAATCATCAAGTTCTCCAAAGGGCCTTGATCTGGTGCCTAGAGCTTCTCTAGTTTAACCCATTGCTTGATTCTATTGATGTCCCAGGTCCATGAAAAGGTCAACAAATCTACTAAGACCACAAAACAAAAGAAAAAATAATGAAAACTAAATAAAATGAAAAGTGTACAACTAATATGGTAAAACAAGTAAATACCAAAAACAATGCATTGGAGACATGAATAAGTGCCTAATGGATATGATATGAGGAATTTTGGCACTGGAATATACTCTAATAAGTATGGATAAGATCCACTCATTAGTGGCTATAGTTTTCAGTGGAAATCGACTTTGATGATACGACTAGGAACGTGCGAGGACGTGGCGGCTTAGCAATCGCTAAACCAACTCCGAGAGGTTATTGACCATGCCGGAGCATGACCAACCTGACCACGAGAGTCTATTTCCTGCAAGCAAACCAAGAACAAGCAAGAAAGTAAAACTGTAATCTGAATATTGCGAATATAAGAGGAAAGCTTTATTATTGGAAATGGGGTTCTGTGACGTCTTGGTTTGGTCGTATAACACAAATGAGGGACGCGAAGTTGCAGCTATGGCGAAGTACTTATAGGAGAAAAGGGAGGGTATTTTTTCCACCCTTGGCAAGGTGGGGCTAAAACACCTCCTAGGTCGTTTCCCCTACAATACAGACTCTAAAACCAACCTATAGCCTATGAAGTAATATTTCGAAATTACATGGGCCCGGACCCAAATTAAGGTGGTGCAACACCTATAATAAGATATGGACAAATTTTATGAATATGCTTCTTGTATACTTAGTCCATGTCCATGTATGTCATCATGGGGCCTTCAAAGTGCTGACATATGCACTAGAAACGCCATTCTGGTTCCCTTCACGCACGTCTTCATCTCCATGCTTGATCCTTCCCTAGTGTTCTCTTGTCCATGCTAGGCCTCATTAGTAATCAACACAAATGTATCCAATTTAGGCAGCATCATATTCTAATGGACATTAGAATTGTTATCAAGAAACAAAAGTACGTGCTAATTCAATTGGCATATGCGAGCTCTAATAATTAGTCCAGTATGTATAGCAGGAGGGGTTGTGGGTGTAACAATGGTATTGATGTCCTCATCTCACTATGGCGGGTGAGGAGGGGTTATGTAGGCCGCTAGGGAAAAGAAAAAGAGGGTTGTGTCCCGACAGGCAGGAGGGAGGATAAAGACGTGCATCCCGCCCATCTGCACATGTGCATTTCGACGTAAATGTGACTTAAATTTAAAATGAAAATAAATTGATGCCAAACAAAAAACAGATATTTTTCTATTTGCTTCTGCACGTTGTATCACAATTAACGCGGTCGGACCATTTGGGTCGTGCCTAGAAGTTAGGCCTTACGCCATCACACTCTTTAGTTAGCAGTAGGAAGCCAAGGGAAAATGAAGTAGCACCAAAATCGAGCATTGATTATTGCAGAGAATCTTAGCAACAGGCACACCGTACGCATCCACCATGCGCCTCAATTTCCACATGATAATCACTAATCAGGTCCGGACGACCGTCGTCCGTCCGCCGCGCAGCATCCTATAGTTGCCGAAAGCGCATGTCATAGCCATATCCATAACGGGATCCCAACATGCTACTTGCTAGTACTACGAGCAACTTCAACGCATATCATCCATTAAGATCGTACAGTTCAAACATTTTTGTCGTTCATCACCCATCAAATTTATCCGGATTTGTCTGGGTGTCCGAAATCTCACAAAGCGGATCAAACAGACTAAAGCCTTGCGGGCGTCTCACATAGGTCGGACCCATGTCAAAATACCATCGCTCCGCTTCGCTTACAACCCTCACCCCGCTCTTCACGTAGTCATCTCCAATGTGGAAACAAGTTGGCATGGGCGCCCCGTTGATGCCAAGCAAGGTTGTGAAAAGCGGTAGGCGTAAGCGAGGCGGTTTACCTGCGCCTAGTGCCTAGGCGGTGCTTAAGCGCCCTAGACACAGCCTAGGCAGTAATATAGTTTCTACTGTTATGATGGGTCTGCAGTTATTATATGTGTATTATCTTAATTCAACGTATACATATAAATTAACTACCAGCTATTGCCATTGAAATATGGCTCGTTTGGCATATTACTGCAATATGGCATGATTTCCCTCTTGGGTAAACAATTTATTGTTTGTCTTGCCTAGGCTTTTGCTTATGCCCTAGGCGAGGCGTTTGGTCGTTGCCTAGCGCCTAGGCGTGCCTAAGCGCCTCCTAGGCACTGTCTTTTCCAACAATGATGCCAAGGAGGAGCCACTCTTTCTACTCGGTCGGTTGCGCAAGAGCCAGTGGTGCTCGGTCGTCGTGAAGGAGTCACGCTTCCTAGTGATTTTCAGGGCACGTAGCCACCTCTCCTACTACCTTGGTGTTGTTGGTAGTGGGTCATCCTCCACAACGCACGGCGACACGCCAGAGCGGTGCAATACACAATGTTGGATATCTTTCGCGTGGTGTTGCCTTGGGTCCTAGCGGATCCTGCGCTGGTGGAGTCTAGACCATTGATCGGTCCAGGACCACCACATAAGACCTCCGCATGCCACTGTAGTTGGGCCAGCGACCAACTCCTCGAAGTGGGGCTCGCAAGTCCGAGTGCTTGGCCCGACTCAAAGGCAACGACGGCCGATGCCAGGCGAACACCATGGCTGGCCATTGTCGCTTGGCGGAGGCAGACGAGTAGCCATCTCGTGAGCCCGCATAGCGGCGTTCGGTCAGGGTTTCCATGATGCCTAACGAGCCTTTCACCGCTAGAGGGGCGACAATGATGTAGGTGCCAACGGCCTCGGAGGCCATGCCTATGAGATAACCGTCTCATACCCCCACTTAGTTTACTTTAAATTTAGTTAAAAATATGTTTGGTTTTAGTTGATTTTTTGTTAGTTTTGGTTGTAATATATTGAGATTTCATAATACCGTTTGGTTTCGCATAAATTTCATCCCTATTTTTGGAAAATCCGTTTGAAATTGGAAAGACACTTGTGCTTGCGGTTGGATGACCATCGTATCACAAGCTATATGTTAATGCGTCCACACATTTCCGTATACATTTGTTGAGATTCATTTTAGTGATATGCGAACATTTGGTGAGGTCCTAATCCGTGTTGGAGTTGGCCTAAACTACTCCACTATTTGGAGTGTTGTACTGTGAATCCTTATTCACAAGTTAAGTCAGGAAGAAGATGACTGTATCGATGGAATTGGAATAGAACTTAAAGGGACCTCTCGACATGTGCAAAAGTCAGCCGTCCGACCCCAATCTTAGCTAAGGGGAAATAGCCCAGCTGGATATGAGGAGGTCTAGTCGCGCCTAGACGCGTCTGTCACGTCGGATCCGACAGACAAGACCCACCATCAATTTAATTAACGCATGCCCCCGTGCGACTTAGCCAGACCAGCTCTTTTCCTCTTCGCTCTTCTCCCTCGTCCATGCCGGTCCTCCTCTACCTCTGTTGACGTCCCGACCTCTGAGCAACGCCACCACTGCCGCAAAACCCTCCTCGGCCAGTCTTGTCACCCAGGCATTGTACTCCGCCACCGTTAATCGACCCTCCCAGGATTGCACCTTGCCCTCTATGTGTTCGTCAAATTGTCCGAGCAGTTTTTTTGATTCTTTTGTAAGGCAAAACAATGGATTTGGAGGGTTCATCGAATGAGGAGTATCAACACAAGGAACTATGAGTTAATTTAAAAGAAGTTCTATGATTCGTCAGATTTCAGAGGGCGAACATGATGAGATGATGATGATGAGCATTAAGGAGGAAATTGAGAGGGAAGTGGAGCACATTCTGAAATTCAAGGATTCTATCAAAGGAAGGGGAGTTTTCAAATGTGGTAGGATCGTTGGCACAACTGCTCTACAAGGACTACTCAGGCTGAACAAGGATTGTTGCGACCAACTGTCGCTCTCTCATTTTGTAGAAATGCATGTATGCTAAGATGATGCTTGCATTAGGTACTGTTGCTAATGCAATTGGTGAGATGGTCTGGATGAAGGAGAGCACATGCCTTAAGACCATTGTGAGATTTGCTCGTGGGTGGTGAAGGTGTTTGGAGCATAGTATCTGAGAGAACCAAATGTGCAAGATACATAAAATATTGATGGCTATTCGAGTGGCAAGAGATTTTTTAGATAAACTCAGTTCAGTTGATTGGATGCGTTGGAAATGAAAGAACTACCCCAAATGTTTGCGCGGGATGCATCAAGGTCAAATAGAAAGGTCAACATCGTACGAGAAGCAATGGCATCAAAGAACTTGTGGATTTGGCATGGTTTCTTTGTCGGGGAAGGTTCTCAGAACGACATCGATATGCTCCAACAATCTCCCATGTTCAAGAGACTTTGTGATGGGGAAGCGTCATTGTGCAACTAGACCGTTTAACAAGCACAACTACAACATGAGGTACTACATTGCCGATGGTATCTATTCTCAATAGTAGCATTTAAAAAGACTATATCTGATCCCCATGGCAACAAACAAAGCCACTTTGTAATAATTCAAGAAGCTGCTAAGAAGGATGTCTTGAGGACATTCAGAGTGCTTCAAACTTGTTGGGGTATTGTTGATGAAACTGCAATGATGTGGGTAGCATAGACTTTGTGACAGACTGGCAGTTGACAAGATGTAGTGTAATTTTGCATAATATGATTGTCAAGAATGACGATGAAAGGCAAACCTAAACTCATGATTTTGAGAATGCCCGAGTACAAGTCCACATCTCGAAATGAGATGCATATCATATTCTGAACTTTCTATGGATCAGAATTTTTGAAACCAACGTGCAGCATATATGCTTGCAGTGGGAATCAAAGAGTTTAATGTTTGAATTGTGCATTTCAAACAAATTTTATGTTCGAACTATGTCAATTTTCACTATGAATAAATGTTATTTACATGTAATATTCATGTGTATTATCAACGTGCATAAATATGCATGTGTTTAAGGATTTGACACGAGGAGTGTGGGTTTTGTAAGGGATAAGAGTATGGTTGTACAGAAAGACATTTAAGGGATAGGAGTCCGGTTGTGTCCGAACCCAACATTTAGGGGCCGATTTGCCATGTCGAACTATGCCACATGCGCTTATACAACGCTCATAAGTACATTGATTCGAAGGAATTCTACAAGGATTTTAGAGGATTAGAATAAGTTTTTTTTTCTTAATAGTTGTTTAATTCATAGGAGTGGAGCCTATAAAAAATTCCTAAGAAATCATTCGTGCTAAATTTCATTAGGAAATCCTGCATCCACTCTAACTTTTTTTTACAGTCTAATTGTTTTCTCTGTGCCATTAAACACACATCACTAATCCTATAGGATTCCAAGGTGGGCATACAACTTCAATCCTATGTTTTTCCTATTCCAAAATCCTGCAAAACAAACAGGCCCTCAAGGTCACCTTTTCTCGTCCACAACATGTTCGTGCTCCCCCGCAATGAAAAAAGAAACACCATTTTCGTGCTGATAATATTTTCAGCTCGGCTGTTTTCCTCATCCACCCCTTTGGGTCCATAAACCGTGTACACTGTACACTAATAGTGAGCAGTGTACCAAAACCTGGGCTGGAAAACGAGCAGGATAACAACAATAGCCAGCAAAAACACTCGCTCGCTCGCTCCAATCCTGAGAGCATACACACTAACTTGATCGTCCAAGTTCTAATCTAGCTTGTCCATAGTCCGTACAATAGGTACCCTCGGCTCTGACAACCTGTTATCGTCAGCAGGCAAGATTATTCAGTGATATCTGCATTCAGCCCCTGCGACTGCGAGCTCAAAGGCCTAACCTGCACATTGTCAAACCTCTCAACAATCATACACAAAACATCTTAGGTAGGGTTAAAATGGAATGAACGCAAATATAATGCCCAGCAATTACGCAGTGGAAAATCTTACCAAGTATTCGATTTCCCGTGCACAACTTCACATTCCACCGGGGCCTCTGACTCCAGCAACCTTGTCCCAATCCTCAGGGGAGAGCATGTCAGACATGTACTTCTCCTGACCGCGCCAAAGGATCTGACATCATACAACATTAAGTATTTGCTCATTTTCCTAAGGCAAGATTTGTGCAACCCCACACATAAGGCACGCTACCATCCCGTGTGCAGCTCAGAAGGTCAAATAATAATACAATGTGCAATCTTATTATCGCTGCCTAAACAATAAATATAGCACAAGTAACACCTCAAACTCATGCCATCAGATCACCCATTTTGGTGCACTCATCCAACTATATCTAATTCATAACGTACTCTGCCTAATGATACCTGTGAAAAGCTTCGAGTTCAAATCCATTATTAATTGTAAATAGTCTATTTTCTTTGTTCTAAGTTCTAACACTTGAATTTAACATTTTACGTGAAGCTCTACATGGCACATCATCGTCTGCTTTTCAGAAGTTTTCATGTTGATTTGGTGCCCAAACTGTACGTTGATTGGAAGAGTGCACCAGAAACTAAGATTGCTTATGTTGCCTTGGGTAAAGAGATTAAAATACCTTGTCAATTACCCCAAACTCCTTGGCTTTCAAAGAGTCCATATAAAACGGTCCTCTCATCACCTTGTCTATTTTCTCCGGTGGCTGATAAAGAACTGTTATATCCCAACTGAAAAAAGGGAAAAAAATACAGATCCGTACAAGTAAATGATTAGAAGTTGTACGTACATTTCCAGTGTGCCTTGCTAAAAGTTTGACCAAGGTGTTCCTGTTGTGCACGACCTACAAAAAGCAACAGGAAGTATCAATTCTTGACTCGAGATGAACCATGAATCCGGGAAACTGACAAAATACCATGGACAATGATATAACTTTATTTATGTGGAGGAGTGGTACACTACCATACCAGGAACCAGGTAATATCGAAATTTGTCATCTCTCATGACTTAGCAAATGGTTCAAATTCCACAAATCAATGGCACGGGCAATAGTTGCATGACCACACCAACATTGACTGGATTCATTTTTCACTATTGAGATATTCTTAGAGTAGAAGCAAAGCTTCGATGTTTTTTTTTTACTTAAGTAATAAAAGTAACGAAAGACCCAAAGTGGTCGGACCATTCCCCGGACCCTGTGCAAGCAAGAGCTATGTGCACCGGGCTGCCCTTTTAACAAAAGTAAGTGCTTAATCACTTGCACAGACAGCACTTGCTAACATGTTTGATTCATGAGTACAAGCTAATAAGAAATGAAATCACAGCTCCTACCTCTTTTGCACGAATAACAACATCAGAGGCTTGCATCATCCCATATGAAGGAATACGAGGTTGCTGAATCAAAGCTGAAATGAAAGTACATTTTCTGTTGTTAGCAAGAATCAACCAACAGAAAATCTGATCCATAGTCCCTCCACTTTACTACCTTTGGCATGGGGAAACATATATCGTTTGCCTTTCTTCCCTGCTGCAAGGACAAGGCAGGCATGACCTGCTGCAGCTCCTATACAAAGTGTGTGAACCTGCAGAGCAAATAGTAGATCCATCAAGTTAGTGACTACAGAATTTAAAGTAGAAAAAACACTAACGGTCAATTCTACAAACACAAACAGCACATCCTAATAGTATGTCAATCGAGCTCTTTTACGGTACCCTTAAACTAATACAGACCATCTATTTTTGTTAATCCGATGGTCAGTATGATGTCGTACTCCATCTATTGTTCCACGGAGTACCAAGGTGAAAAGTAACAGAGTACCTTGATTAAAAGGGTAAAATAGTAATCGCAACAATCATTTGCTATTTGTGGGTATTTTAGTATTTTCTCTGGTTCGTACGGATCATGCGCAGCCCCGTTTCCGTCCGTGAACACCGCCGCCGCCATGATCTGTACGTCTGCCGCCGCCACCGCCGTCATGCTCGTCCCTTCACAATGATGTACATCTACCTCTACGAACACCTCCCCTCACCCCCACGATCTGCTCCGTCTTTCTCCATTTGTTTATGCATCGTCCTCTGCTAACGACACCCCTAGCCCTCACCATCTGATCCAGCTTACTCCACGTATGCCACTGCCTCCGTGGGATTAGATATTCCCATGGATTGAAGAGAAATTTGGATCCGGCTGGGATCGGTGGCGCCTCCGAGATTCTCGGCTGGGAAGCAGGATCGAGAGGTCTGTTTTGAAACTAAACGGTCAGGGCCTGTGAGATCCGAAATTATTGGCCTCTTCGGATGAGATGACACAGAAAAGGCCCAAAGTAACCTTCGGAAAAATGACTA
The DNA here is from genome assembly GCA_022496015.1 of Hordeum marinum. Lineage (NCBI taxonomy): Eukaryota > Viridiplantae > Streptophyta > Magnoliopsida > Poales > Poaceae > Hordeum > Hordeum marinum. Next base: position 297,620,630 of record CM039675.1, on the reverse strand, counting down.
AGTTACCCCTCGTCATGGACAGCCAGATTCGTTTGTTTCTCCAGTTTATGCTATGGGAGTACCAGGCTACCGTAAAAGAGCTCATGTCAATGATGTTTTGCCCGGTTCAAAACATCAGGGCAACATAGAGGTGCACCATGAGGGTACACAGGCGAAATCATCCTAATACATCAAAGATATGGTTTGTTGCTTCTAACACACTTCGTAGACATAAAAAAAAATATTCATGTTAATTTGGTGCTCAATCAAAGCCAGTTTGAACTATCACACCTTAAGCGTGGTTGCACCCAATATTTTGCCAAACATCAGTACGAATAAGTGGCCAGTTATATATTAGAACCAACTTATTGCTGAATATATGCATAAATAATGAAACAAAGTCGCTTCACCTTTAACATGTTCCGGATAGTTTTAAAAAAGTGATCAAAGATTATTCATTAGCAATCTGGTCATTCTATTTGGCTATTGGTTACTAGCAAAACATAATGCTTTCTGGAAGATTAGAACACAAAAAAACAATAAATGTAATAATTACTATTGAACTTCTAAAGTACATGCAGTAAATGCAAAATATGGTACCTCAGTTTTCATCCGCATCATGGCATCATAGATAGCAAAACCTTCTGTCTCCATTCCAACCTAATTTATTCAAGGAACTTCACTAAGAGCAATGATCATCATGACGATGGATAATAACGCAACACAAGACTTCATAATTTGTCACATTGATCATGGCATAAGTAAGCCATATTAAAAAGATACTTAATCACAATATTAGAGAGCACACTCGACAATGAATCATGAACTGAAGAAGATAAACTTGCTTACTGGTTCGCCATCATCACGAGCCGTTCCTGTTGAGTTGATGTATATATATGCAGGCTCGCTACTATTCATCCAATCAAGGTACATCAACTGGGCAACAATAAGCTCGGTAACTGCTGGCACCAACTACCAAAGCAAGAAGAGATAATCTCATGAGGTTATCAGTTCTGAGAGTCTCATAATAACAGATATTATAACCTGCTCTACAAAAACAATTTGCTAAGCATCCATGATAAAGCTACCATTTTAAAACCTCCAGAATTTTCAAGTACACTGAAAATAGATGTCGACCTAGCATCAAATCACACAATTTAGCAAACTACATTAAGAAAGGCAGTTCAAGTGCAGTTCAACATACAAGGGAAGTGAGCCAACATCCACATAGGACAAACTAATGAATATTCTTTTCCACGGTAATGTGGAAATAGTAGAGGGTCAAAGTGTGAGTGAATGCAGGAAATGTTGCCTTCAGAGCCACTACTGGATACTGGGTACATGGAAGAAACTATGCTACGAGCAATATGTATCCTGGGATCAGAATTCAGAAGTATCTAATTAACAAAAGGGAAATTTGATTCAACATGTCCTCTGTACTGGCAGTCGTGAGATCTTAATTACACTAGCGCCATTGCAGAAAATCAGGAGAACATTTGCAAAATTATAGGTTTAGTGTACAAATTATAACAAAATCAGAGATATACAGGTAGCAAATCCCACCCTTATGCCTGATTAAGCAATATAAAAGTTAATAACATATTCAGATTGTAATCGAAATTTGTAATACTGACTGACGGTAAGAATTAAGACAACAGGCTAGTGAGGAGCAAAACTTTGTTAAACTCTATAATCAGTCCATTGGTGACTGCCTGATGGGCTTTGTCAAACAGGTCTCATAGTATTGCAGTCTGTCTTTTTATTTTTGATGTATGCGAGGAGGTAAAATACATAGCATGAACTGTTAAAAGTCCGTTCCTCTCATATATTACAACAGTGGTTTCAGTGTCTGTCTGTCTGATAGCTCAGGATATAATATTGCATCAAATTATTTATATTTTATCCAGGCTAGTTGATTCACTCATACATACTTATCAGCATATTTTGAATCCACAAATTCAAAATAGAAGAATGCCACAAAAAGTTTTCCTACTGAACCTTGGTGCAGATTCATACCGGCATGCCAATATAAACAATCCGGCCATGTAGAAGCAACGATGGCAAATCCGGAGGAGGCCTTCTAGGGCTGTGCTGACTGTAAGAGCTGCTAGAACGTTCCACCTGCCAATTTGACGACTTCAGTTAAGCGGAGCACAGTTTGCAATAAACTCCTACATATCAAAGATCAAGGTCCGCATATGTAAACTTAAGCAATTTCAGAAGTAAAGCACAAAGGCATTTATATGCAAGGAAGCAGGTTCACAGATTGGAACCTCGATGTGCAACATGATATGTGTATCCGTCTGAGTAAGTTTGTATAATCCTGCACATACTCCCGTAGTAGATATATTTTTGCTAGTAGGTTATTATTTCAATGGGGGGGAAGAACCCTTTTTAGGATAGCAACCTAATTAAACATGTTAGCTGGCACTGAGCAGAGCCTTGACATGTTTTACGACTTAATACACGGATCACATAATTCTGACAACCACTAACAAAATGGAAAAGAAAAACAATCCCAAGAAATGGTTTGCACGTAGTATAGCCGCCCAAGGTCCAATTTCAGCTTCTTATTTCTTCCATGTTTATGTGTGTGGTGAGACCAGCATCGTATCATACTACTGCAGCTCCATTGCCGCTGACCATACAAGCACGAAGAAAGTGAGCACGAAAACACTAAATCACCTGCGCGGGCGAGGACATGAGCTTGGCGTTCTGGAAGATCTCGAGGAACGGCAGGTGGTCCTCGCCGCGGCGTTCGCTACCCGCAGCTGCCGCGAGCTGCTCTGGAGAAGCAGCGGCTAGCGTGGATAGGAACGGGTCGCCCCTCGGGTTGAACAACGGCGACGGAGCCCCCGCCGCCGACCCGACAACACGCGCCACGAGGGTAGAGGACGGCGGACTGCACCTTCCAGAACGGACTAGGGGATTCGGGGAGAACGGGGACGATGTCGCGGTGGGCGGGGAGGGGGTAGGGAGGCGTAGGGAGAGGAAGGAGGAGGCCATGGCGCCCGGTGGTGGTGTTACTCGGCCGCGGCGTGCGAGCGAGCTCGGGGAGTGGTCTGTGTGGATAATTTGGTCGGAGCTGACGCCGTAACTGCTCGTCTGTTTGCTCTGGGCCTTGGCCTTTGAAGGAGGGCATGGGCCGCTGAATGAACCTTGGGGCCTCTTGGTTTGAAGTACGGTATGCTCTTAGAAATATTGGTAAAAAATAGCAAAAAAGTCCGTGCGTTGTAACAGAAGAAAAAATAAAATATATTTTAATAAATATTTTATAACTAAAAATAGAATCATATTTATGTTTTACATATTTTTCTAATCAAATTTCATATATAACATGTTAAAGTCGGAGTTACGCTTGAAAGATATGAATAATTTTGTTTTAAATAAATAACGGATCGATTAACTAAAAAGTTAGGAGAGTTTCTGTTAAAAAAAAAGAAGATTCGTCTGACTTAAATATGGACGGCAGGTTGATTACGTGAAATGTTCTTTTTTTTAAATGCAAATAAAAGGTCCAACTGTGGCTTAACCATGTGTTGTGGATTAATTTGTAGAAAAGTGAGGAGTTTTTTGTAAAAATGATGCGACGGTGAACCGACAAAAGCACTCCACACTTTAATAATGGGTATAAATAAATTCAACTTTCCCTAAAAAGGTAAAATAGATTTACCTATTAAAAAACTACAAATATTATCTTCAAACTTCTCTAGTGGCGAAAAATGGCACAACACATTAGCACTACTTGTCACAATTATGAAGTTTTGGTCGTGTTTTTCCTTGGGTTAAAGGGGGTGGAAGGTTGTCGATGCATGTTTTTTATTTCTTCAGAGATATAAATTTCGAAACAAGATATCTCTAACATTTGCATGAAATTTATAAACCATTTTTATCATTGTGTTTCATGCGCCAATCACTTTAAAACTAGATCCATCTTAATAGATTGTTACAAACATTTCCAACACAACTTGTACTTCCAACAATAGCATATTTGTAATCTTAATACAACAACCGTGAAATTCACACTTAACATACTTGTACGTTCTATGGGTAGTATACTTCTCATGATCCAAAGAGAAAAGCCCACGCTCCCCTAGCTCTCGCCCCACGCGACCAGCCACTCCGGCCACGGCGTCCACCTAGCCCGGCGCCGGCCACTCCGGCCCCGCCGGCCACCCTCCCCCCATGGCCTCTCCCTCCCTCGTCGCCGCCGACCGCCCGTGCGAGGCCCGCTGGATGGAATCCAGCCGCTCCTCGGCCGGCTCGCTGCCCGCCTCCTACAAGCAGGTCCTCTGCCGGGAGGTCGTGCCCCCGCCGTCGAGCCCCCCGCGTGACCCCAGCCCCTCGCCCTCGCCAATTCCGCCCTCGCCTTCGGCTGCTCGCCCCACCCTCCGGTCTGAGGTCTGTTGACTCCCGGAGATGGATGAGGTTCCTCAGGATAGTTGGCTGGCTGCCCGGGGCAAGAAGCGGCCGCGCCAGCGCGCTCCCTGCCGCCTTCGCCGCGACCCGGGCGAGCTCCCCTGGCGGCGCCCATCCTGGCTCCACCCCGGCGAGTGCCCGTGCTGCTTCAGCACGAAGCACCACGGGTCGGAGTGCAGGCGTGACATCTGTTGCGCCCGATGCCGCTTCTTCGGGCACAAGGCGAAGGAGTGCACCGCCCAGCTCTCGTACGCCTCCTCCTCCTCTTCGTCCGGCGGATCTGTCCCGCTGCCGCAGCGCCGCCGCTTGTCGTCGCCCCCCGTTGCTGGCCGCCCCGCGCTCTCCGGCCTGCCTGGCCTGTCGTCGCCAGCGACCTCCGGGTGGGCGGCCACCACGCGCTCCGACTCTGACCTGCCCACGCCTGTCTCCGGCTGGGCGGCCACCGCGCACCTCGGCTCCAGCTCCAGCCCCCCGATGCTCGCGTTCTCCGGGTCGGCGGCCCCCTCGAGCTCCCTTTCGCTTGCATCATCCAGGCCATCCTCCCCGGTCGACTCCGTGTCCTTCAGGAACTCCCCCCTCTCTGGGCACCCCGCATGCGGGCCGGCTGGGACCATCTGCTACTTGCCCTGCTCGGAGGAGATGATCACCGCCGAGCAGGCCCTGGAGCATGCTCTCCTTGCGACGGTGGCTGGGCGTCGTTCCGGCGTCTCCCCGGAGGAGGTGGCAACGGCCCTTCGCGCCAAGTTCGATCTCTTTGTCGATGACTTCTCCATGCATCACCACGCTCCTGGAGATCTCCTCATCCGCTTTCGGTCCAGTGAACTGAGGGCGCTCGTCGCTGCGCGGTAGGTCCGCACACCGCGCTTCCGCCTACATCTCGAGCCATGGAGTAGGACCGCGGGCTCGGAGCCGGTCTCTGCTTTGTTCCTGGTCTCCCTGGAGCTCTACGGCGTCCCGGACCACGCCTGGCACTGCTCTTCGGCTGAGTTTGTGCTCTCGCCCTTATGCAAAGTCGAGCACCTCGCGCCGGAGACGCGGAGCGGGGCAGACATGGCCACCTTCAGGCTCACTGCCTGGACGACTAACCCCGACGGTATCCTTAGGACCGCGGAGCTCCTGGTCCCTGACGACGACGCCATGGATGTCGACGCCGATCCAGACTGCGCCGAGTGCCTTGCGCAGGGCCTCGCGCATTTCCCCATCTCCATTCATCTTGTGGCGTGCATAGATTTCCGCCAACCTCCACCGTCGCCGCCCCTTCCTTCTCCGATGGCCGATGGTGTGGGGCCTAGACTGGACTCCCCCCCTCCCCCCGCGCTGGCCTGAGCGTCATGACTTCCCGCCGGCGAACCCTAGCGCCCCTAGCGCTCGCCGGCCGCCACGCAATGGTGCCGGACCGCCACCGACGTACGGATGCGCCTCCTCCATGTCGTACGTGGAAAGACATCCTAGGGCCCCACCCCTATGTGGGCTCTGGCATGGACCGCGTCGCTGTGCGGCTGCGATTGGGCGACCCGGTCAACCCAGGCCCATAGGACCCCCCACTAGAAAGCTGCCTAGAGGGGCCCGCGCCGCACCTGGCCGTTCGTGCGACTCCTCTCGCCCAGGATTCAAATCCCGCCCTCGACCAAGGTAACGTGGCCGATTGCCATCTGCATGCCGTGCACCCAACCACCACGCTGGACCAGTCGTTGGGATCGCCACAGGCTATTCCTGCCATTCTGCCTGCCCCGACATGCGTTGGCTCCCACGCCCCGCCAACGGGCGGTAGCCCAGCGCCTGCTGCTTCGGATTCTACTGTGGCGGTTGCGTCATCGGATCAGATGGGGACGGCCTCGGGTCAGGTACTTTCGATGCTGGCCCCCGCCACCACTCTGGCCTTTGCCCCCCCCCCCCGCCCGTGGCGCCCACGCCTGGCCCACTGGCCGCCACGGACCGGATTCCTCTAGAGACTAGCCAACCGTGCGCCAGCCCCACCCCCACGGACCCCGTTCCCGCCATTGGGTCGGCCGCTGGTGATTCGCTGCATGGTGCTGGCCCAACCGCTGCGGTTCCCGACAGCGACCTGCACGCCACCTCTCCTCCTGTGGCTGTGAGTTCTCCTCGGGCCACCGCAACTCCTGTGGATGTGGGCCCCCTCGCCCCCCTGATCGCGACTTGACCATGTAGGGCAATCAGCTGGCTCCGGCACCTGCAGCCCATGCTCCCCCACTCGCTGGGTTCTTGGACACGCTCTCCGTCTGGCCTCAGCAAATGCTACCCACCCCACCGGCACAACGTCGTAGGAATGAGATTCCTCCCAACTTCACCCCTCGACGCAGCCTCCGTGTTGCCAAGGCCGATCGTGGTCTCGACTCCAAAATGAAGGCCAAAAGGGTCCTACTCCGCCACCTTGGGCTGATTGAGGACGACGACACTCCCATTTCTGACGACCTGCTCGACAAGTATGCCCGCATCTTCGAGCGGTCGCTCGCGGAGGACATGATCGAGGCCTTCGCGGATTTCTACGGCTGGCAAGCGCCTACCTTTGCCGACCCTGGCGCTTGTTCTAGCCAAGCTCGACAGCGCCTTATCGAGGCGTAGGCCCCCTGTGATACTTAGCCCAATGCCCCCCTTCTTATGGATTGTAACCTCAAGATTGTCTTTTGGAACGTTCGGGGTTTGAATTCCGGTGCCAAACGCGTGGCTGTCCCCAGTGTGATCTCCACCGCTTCTCCGTCCATCATTTGTTTGCAGGAGACCAAGCTCGCCCACATATCAGACTTCATTTTGCTAGAACTCTTGGGCCTCTCTTCGAAGACTTCTTCTTCTTGCCGGCATCTGGCACCCGCGGCGGCATTCTCCTCGCTTGGCGGCGTTCCGAGGTCTCCCTTTCCAATGCTCTGATCGGCGATCACCATATCACTGCACTGGTTCCCCCTCCTAATAGTGAGAACCATTGGTGGCTCACCGGAGTGTACGGACCCTAAGAGGATCAAGAGAAGCTAGATTTCCTCGCCGACATGCATGACGTGCGCTCCTCCCGCATTGGTCCTTGGATTCTTGGCGGTGACTTCAACATGATCACCTCTACGGCGGATAAGAACACCCCGCACATTAACCACCGCGTGATGAGCAGATTTAGGTGTTTCATCGCCGACAAGGAGCTTCGTGACCTCTACCTTCATGGGCGCCGTTACACGTGGTCTAGCGAGCGAGACGCGCCCACCCTTGTGCACAACGACCGTGTCCTCTGCACCTCGGGGAGGGAGGTCCAGCACCCCAACTGTCTCCTTCACTGCCTCGCTTCTGCCGCGTCTGATCATTGCCCCCTGGTCATCGACTGCACCGCACGTCTCCGCAGTGCCCGCTGGTTCCACTTCGAGCACTTCTGGCCCAAAATGGAAGGGTTCTACAGCGCTGTCCATGAGGCTTGGCATGCTGTTCATCCCGACCTTGATCCCTTCCGGTGCCTCGTCGCCCGGGTGAAGAGCACCGCTCGTCACCTCCAACGCTGGAGTGCCCGTACCATTTGGCAATGTGTCCCTGCAGCTCATGGTGGCGCGCGAGCTCATTGCTCGCTTTGATGTGGCCCAAGACTTGCGCCCCCTTTCTGCCAGCGAGGCCTGGCTCCGGCGAAGGCTCAAGGCGTCTTACCTTGGCCTTGCATCCCTCGAGCGCACGATTGCCCGCCAGCGTGTTCGCCTTGCCTCGCTCCGCAGCGACGACGCATTTATCCCCGCTCTCAAGGTGCACGCCTCACATCGGAAACAACACAACTTCATGGCGTCCTTGAAGGTTGATGACTAGGTGGTCTCGAGCCACGAGGGCATGGCGTAGGCTGACTACTGCCACTTCATGGACGTCCTTGGCTCCACTAGCGACCGCGAGCTCTCCCTCAACCTTGACCTGCTCCAAGTTGGCTCCTTCGACCTCACCGAGCTCGAGGCTCCCTTCTCCGAGGACGAGATCTGGCACTCCGTAAAGAGCTTGCTAGCCGGGAAGGCGCCTGGACCAGACGGGTTCACCTGAGAGTTCCTCTGCGCATGTTGGGATACAATCAAGCATGAAATCTGTGCTACCTTTGACAAGCTCTTTACCATGAACGGTCGTGGATTCTAGAAGCTCAACGAGGCTTTCATCACGCTTCTACCGAAGAGGCCTGACGCTGCCTCCATCTCTGACTACCAGCCCATCAGTCTCATCCACCTGATTGCGAAGCTGTTTGCCAAGGTCCTTGCACTGCGCCTCACTCCTAGGCTCAGCTCGATGATTTCGACTAATCAGAGTGCCTTCATCGCCGGATGATGCATCAACGACAACTTCCTCCTCGTCCAGCAGACGGCATGCCTCCTTCATAACCTCAAGGCCCCTTGCATGCTCCTGAAGCTCGACATTGCCAAGGCCTTTAACACTGTGTCTTGGCCTTTCCTCCTCCAGGTCCTGCAGCACCTCGGCTTTGGCAACCGCTGGTGCGATTGGATTTCGATTCTCCTCTCGACTGCTTCGACTCGTGTCATGATCAATGGCCACCCTGGCCCCCTTATCGATCACGCCCGTGGCCTTCGGCAGGGAGACCCGGTCTCGCCGATGCTATTTACCATCGTCATTGACGTCCTCAACTCGCTGCTTCTCCCTGCGGTTGACTGTGGTCTTCTTCAACGGCTCACCACTCGCCACGCGGCTTCCAGTATTTCCCTGTATGCGGACGACATGGTCATCTTCTGCCACCCTGACAGCCATGACATCGCCATTGTGCGCGCGCTCCTTCGGGTCTTTGATTTGGCTTCCGGTCTTCATACCAACTTCGCGAAGTGCTCAGCCACGCCCATCCATTGCACTGACGAGCACATCAACGTGATTGAGTCGGAGATGCATTGCCCTATCAAGCACTTCCTGATCCAATACCTTGGATTGCCGTTGTCCATCCGCAAGCCGTCTACCCTAAGCCTCCTCCCCATCATCCACAAGCTCGAGAAGAATTTTTCCACTTGGCACGCGTCATTGCTCTCGAGGGGAGACAGATTGGCACTAGTTCGCCATGTCCTTTGTGCGATCCCGACTCACTTCCTCATCGCCATTGCGTTCAACAAGTCTATCCTGAAGCGCGCCAACAAGATAATCCAAAGCTTCCTTTGGGCTGGAGACAAGGAGGCGAGCGACGGCCAGTGCCTCGTTTCTTGGCAGAAGGTCTGCAGGCCAATCTCCCTTGGTGGACTGGGTGTTCGGGACCTTTATCGCTCCGGCATTGCGTTGCGAACGCGATGGCTTTGGCTTCAGCGTACGGACCCCTCTAGACCCTGGAGTCACTTGCACATACCTCACGACCCGGAGGTGGCTGCAATCTTTCGGGCTTCCACTTCCTGGTTTGTGGGCGACGGGGCCAGCTGCAGGTTCTGGGCCGATCATTGGATTGATGGCAGATCCGCGGCCGAGATTGCTCCCCTCGTGCACGCGCTTGTTCCTCGACGCCGCCAAAAGTGTCGCACCGTTCGCGACGCTCTTCACCTTCGCTCTTGGGTGCAAGACATTCACGGCACTGATCTAGTACATTGACCTTTGGCGGCGTGTTCGGCACTTTGAGCTTTCTCCCTACCCTGACACCCTACGATGGAGGTGGACGGACTCCGCGACCTACTCTGCACGATCTTGCTACCAGACCCTCTTCTTCGGCTCCTACGAGGACCCCCATTAGAGCCTGACCTGGAAGACTAGGGCTCCACCGCGCATCAAGTTTTTCATGTGGCTCGCCTTGCAGGAGCGCTATTGGACCACTGACCTCCTCTTGCGACATGGCATCGCCAATGATGACGTGTGTGCCCTCTGCGACCAGGCTCCCGAGACCATGCAACACCTTCTCGCTGGCTGCTCCTTCTCTAGGCAGGTCTGGCATGAGATCCTCAGTTGGGTGAGGGCGCCAGCTAGTCTGCCTGACGGAGACACACCCTTCCCGACCTGGTGGGCATCTTGGTCCTGCCATGTCCCGGCCCCCGCCCGCAAAGGGTTCGCCTCCATCGTCATCCTCATCGCTTCGTGGATTTGGAAGCACCGCAACGGATGCACCTTTGACCGCGATCAGCCGTCGGTCTCTCGCATCATCTCTAGCATCAAAGACGAGGCATGCCTGTGGGCATCGGTAGGCGCCACAACGATAGGAAACATCATTCCAGAGAGTTAGCCCTTTGTATTTGGGGATGAGCAACCCCTTGATCTGTCTGCTCCAACACTCACAGCCATGCCTTAGCGCACATGGCCTGTGGTGTCTGTAATCTCATGTTGTCACTCTTCTTCTATCAATGGAAAGATACGCATCCTCTGCGTATTCACGAAAAAAAGTATACTTCTCATATAGGGCAACTTGTACTTCATTCAAAGCTACCATGTAGTTCCCATGCAATGTAACATATACTTTCACACGCAGTATAATCAATACACTTTTGTTTTTTCTTAAAGGGAAATATATTAATATCGTAAAAATACCAATTACATCCGGCCTCTGCACCAACAAGATGTCACAAAGACATCCAGGATGCACACAATCCAAAAAGAAAACAAAAAACAAAAGAAAAAACAAAGGCCTCGCCATATTAATGAACTTCTCTCAACAGCAGCACACAAACCACCACCAAAGACATCAAACATAAAAGGTCTCCAAAAACAATGCCTTCAAGAAGGTAACGATGCACATGCGCCATCTTCGCCCTATCCAAGATTATAGATTTTCACCCTGAAGAAGATCGAGCTCTCAAAACAATACCTTCAGCAAGGCAATTGCCAGACACAAACAATGAAGGCCAGACCTTAGGTTTTCACCCTAAAAGTCATGACTCGGCGTCCGAGGAGCACCACCAAAAATCCTCCAATGTTGCCGTCCCCACTTGTCACCGCTGCTTCTGAAAGTTATCAAACACGTGGCTCACTCCTTCGCCTCCAAGCCCTTCCGCCTTACTGATCCTCTGATCTCAGCCATCGTGACTTTCTCCACCTCTGTCTGTGCCATGAAAATCGAGATATTGACATGTCCCATGGTGTGAACAAACAACAGAGCTTCACACCACGTCCTCATGGAGATGTGCGGGCTGATATGGATGCGCATGATCAAATTCTATCCGATCCATATGTCCTTGGGCAAGATCTCCAGCTATAATTCCGGAACACGTCGACAAACAGATCGAGGAGAACCGGTCATGCAGATTTGTTATCTTGATGTGATAAGAGCACAAGGACCGCCACCACACCATTGCCTCCACCACACCGACACCATCGTCGCCAAGGCGAAGGACACCGTTCCGCGCTACCCACAGCCTGCGGCTCTAGGCGCCAGATCTGACGAGGCCAACACTAGCCGCCCTATCATCACGTCATGGCATCCCCCCGCCACACAATCTCCGCCGCATCAACGCACTGCCGCGCCGAAGTCCCTGTTGTCCAAGTCGATGTTGCAACGCCCTATAGGAACGTCACGCTCCCCACCCGCTTGCCACGTCCTACGCCATAGCCACCAGGGGAGGAGGGAGAAGGGGCTCTGCTGCCACCAATGCCAGCTGGGTGTAATGCACAAGATGCGGTCCTATCCTTATTTAGGCACAAATCCTTGATAGGGATAGAAGCGCATCTCGTTGTTTCGCAAGTACATATATCATTGCAATACATGTAATGGAATATATGCGTATATGAGTATATGAGTTGGCTTACACTCGCCACATGCTACCTTACATAAACCATACAATCATCCAGAATTGCAGGGTTCGACTATGGACGAAACCAAACAATAAAAGCAAATGACATATATCTCGCTAAGCCTAGGAAGACGACCAATGCATGATGCACAATCAAGCATGATGCATGACCAATTAAATGTATTTACCATGGCAACACTATGTAGCCATGTTAAGTGAAGGCTTGATCCATGTGGGCATGGATCAAGTGATACTTCACATGCAAATTATTAGTTCTTAGCAATCTGGACAGAACAACAATATGAGTTATTTTTGTATGCATGATCATGGCAAAAATTAATTCTATGCATGAAATCGATGCAAATGCATATGAAGAACGTTGTGGTCAGAGTTACGGATCTCTCGGGGTACTCATGACAAGGTACAAAAGGAATAGATGACAAAACAGAGTTTCAAAGAGGCTATGGGAAATTCCTTGGTATTTCGAGTATGCCACTATATTGGAAATGAAATTCTAGGTGAAATGGACCTAAAAATGGATGGAACTCACACAAAGTCCAAAACAATTATGCAATGCAATCTGTCCAAAATAGCAAAATAGCATTTTAAACACATCAAAACCACAATCTATAGAATTCTAAAATGCGCAAACAAAGTATGGGGCAGGAGCATGTAACATACACTGCATTTCATCAAAAGGAATCATACTGAAAAGAGTCATGGATCACATGGTAGGAAGCTCACAACATGGCTATAAAACATAGCATTTAGGGACTTAGTGAAAATACCAGTTTTGCACAAATAGTTTTAACCTGAAGGCATATTGACAGCAAAGGAAATATAAGCTACATGACTTATCATGGCAAGAAAAATTACAGCATGCTCGTGTACATGATGCACTACATTTCATTCAATATGAGCATGGCCTAAATATGCACAGAAACATGGTTAGCATCCACACAAAATGGCAATCTGAAATCAGCGGTTTCTTAGACTTAGAAAAAAACAAAGTAGTAAGTAGTAGTTTTTATATCATCTAGGCATGTTCGCAGCAAGAAACATATATGTAGCAAGCCTATTCCATGGAAAGAAATGGCACGTTTGTAAAGTCAACATGCACTTCAATTCATCTCACATGGGCATTTGCGAAAGAGATACAAAATCATGGCAATCATCAAGACAGAATGCCGAGTTTCAATCCATATTCCAGACTTCGCGAAATTTAGTGAACTCTAAAACAACAATATTTTGTAGCATGTTGGCTGCAAGAAAACAACACCTAAACATGTATTTTCATGGCAACAAAAATACCAGGGGCTAGTACACATCGCAAAGGGCATTTCCCGTGTTCAAAATTATCTCATAGGGTGCATGGACTAAATAACACAAAATAAACTAAAGGGCATCACATTAATAATAGCATGCACACAAACTTGCTAAAATGACATAACTAATGGCACATATAAATTCCTTAGATTTTTCTACCCCCAAAACATATATAATATGTATAGGTTATTGTATAAAAACATGCCACAATTATTTATGCAAGAAAAACACCTTTTTGAAATCCAGAGAAAACAACAAATAGATTTTAAATAAAAGAAACTACAAAAATCTAAAGACACCCGGGCTCTGCTAGGCACTAAGGATGATAGTGGGCCCAGGGCCTACTCAGGGTTTTGACCCGGAGGCAATGACCGGTGGGGCCCCTCGGTCAGCCTTTGAAATAAATCACAAAAGGGGGTTAAATATGCGTTGAGGGGATTCGAACATCGGGCACTGGCTCGAGCTGGTTCGGTCGTTTTGCGAGGAAGGGATCGACGGGTTTTTTGACTTATCCCCTGAGATCTCTAGGGTCCACGATCGAGTCACACACAAAGGAGAGTAGAGCAGAGCACATCAGCGGCAAGGCAGAACACGGCGGTGGTCGCACCGGAGGAGCTTCGTTGACCAAATCGAGCAGCGGAGGAGCAGGATCGAAGCGCAAACAACTACCACATGCACGCATGCTTTGCACGACTCTGGGCGATGACGAGGGCGTCGCCGGCTACGAGAAAACAGAGGCGGCGATACGAACTCGAAATTGACGAACCAATGCACGATCTCTCTACTTCTTGGAAAAAATCAGACCCTATAGCTACCATGAGTACGCGAAGCAAGCAAACATGGAGCTTTTGTAACCGGGGCGAGGCCGGCGATGAGCTCATGTGGAGGTGGCTATAGGCTTCCATGGCGTCTAGCGCTAGAGGATGCAAACATCGAAATTAAATGGCTAGGGGGTATCGCAAGCTCACCACAAGCGCGGGGGCATGCTTGGATCGACAAAAGGGGGCCGAGGTCACCAGAATTTGGCAGGGATGGTTGCGCCTGCCGAAGGGGAAGAAGACGTCGTTGATGTCAATCTTGGTGTCCTCGGCTCTGTAGTCGACATCGGGGACGTCGTGGACAAAGGCACGAATGAGGGGACAACGACAACATCGGAGAGGCACACCGACGACGAGCACATCTCTCTCTCTCTCTTGGTTCTCTCTGGAGGAGGAAGGAGAGGGCAGGACCGAGCCCCTTGGGTGGCGGCACAAATGGAGGAACCCGGGAGGGGTGGAGCAGACGCAGATGTTAAATAGGAGGCGTGACTCGTCACCTTGGCCACGGTGGCCATGTGCGCTATCGGCCATGTTTTTTATTGTGAGAGAAGGAGCGGGAGGTGCAAGAAAACGGTGAGGGGGTGAGGTCGCTGCAGGTAGGTCCTCCCTGGGCGTCCACGCTGGAAAGGGGAGCGGAGTGCACGCTGGAGATGGGCTATTGAGCAGGTGCTGGGCCACGACGAGGAGGCCTAGGAGCTGCGGTTGGCCTCTCTCTCCCCCCAAGCTCATTCTTTTTCCATTTAAATAAAACATAATTTTTTAGAAATTCCTAGAGTAACCAAGAGGTTTTTTTGGATGAAACAAAATAGTTTTTGAATCACAAAATTAAGCTCTATTTAACCAAATTGGTCTAGGCAGTTTTAGAGTTTGAAAAATAATTCAAGTTTGAATCAAATACGAACTTGGGGCATTTTCGAATCCAACCAAACCAATGTAAAAAATGCTGAAATTTGGAGGAGGGCTTGAGGGCAATATTTAGGAGTTTTTAAAAAATAGTGAACATTAAAATATGGCACCAGGAGCACACTTTGGAGAAATGGAGAAGAAATAGAAAGAGATCATGGGTTTTAGTATGAGAGTGATTTGAAGTTGTCGGTGTCAAAACCGGCGGATCTCGGGTAGTGGGTCCCGAGCTGTGGATCTTTCGATCAATGGGGAACAGGGAACACAGGGACATTATCTACGCAGGTTCGGCCCTCTCGAAGAGGTAAAACCCTACGTCCTGCTTAATTATATTGATGTGTATGACGATTACAGAGTCGATCTACCACGAGATCAAATGACCTAAACCCTCAATGAATAGGATGATGGTCCCTCCTTCTACGAACTAAACCCTCAAGTTTATATAGACACCAAGGGTACCTAGGGTTACACATGGTTGGTTACCATCAGGGGATAAACATGTCGATCCTACCATCTTGACTTGGAGGACACACCAAGGCACCAAAGTTTTCCTCCCCGAACACGAAGTCGCCTCACAGCTCGGCCTTCAAGAAATAGCCACACAATGGCCTACCCGTCCGGCCCATAAGAGATAGGTCGGCAGCCCGAGGACCCCTTAGTCCCGGACTCCCTCAGTAGCCCCCGAAATAGCCTCCAATGTCGGGGCACATGATCCCCGGCAGCTTCAAGCACCCAAAGTCTTCGGCTTGCGGGGCGTGTTCTTCTCCCCTTCTATGTCCGGTTGATACTGGTTCGACAACCAATTCCTGATTGCCAAAGCATCACGGGGCCCATAGTATTAACTTTCCTGCTTAAGGTTAATGACATCCCTTGATTACCGCGTGTCAATGGGAGGTGAGCGGTCCAATAGTCTTTTATAGAAATGCCCTTCGTGGGTCAGAGGAAAAACGCCTATTAAACAGATCGGGCATGCCATGAGCGACACATCTTGTTCCCCAACCATTGAGAGACCAAAAACTAGGGAGCCCAGAGACATGGAAAGTGCCCCAGGCTCCTCCTCATGCCCTCATGGCCCCCTTCCAGGGCGACTGGGCAAGTTGTTCAGTCTCCCGTCTCTGATTGAGCGACCTCGAAATGCAAGGTTATCTTCCTGCTTCCGATCTGGCGTCCTCCTGCCCTGGATTAACTTCCATGACTGGTGAGGCTTTTGTAGAGAACTTCCCTGCTCCACGCAAAAAAGAGAGGGTATACTTCGTGTCCTTCCTCTTACGAGGCTTGGGCTTCCCCATTCACCCCTTCCTCAGGGGTTTGCTAGAGATTTACGGGATCCAACTCCATCATCTTACACCTGGGTCCATTTTGCATATCTCGGGTTATGTCACCCTTTTGGGCTGCGAGGCCCATTTTGAATTATGCAAAAAATATTTGTGCCTTGTCCCCCACCTCCGGGAGGAACAATCTATGAAGTCGTAGGAGCCAAAGTATGGCGCATAGCTGGGACGGGGTACCCTATTGGGACTCCAGAGAAGGATTTTGAAGAGTGGACCTCAAAATGGTATTATATTAAAGACACCCCCCTATTCGATCCAGCTCGGAGGGGTCTGCCGTATACTCAGACGCTCCCTTAAATTAGTGGTTTAACTGGCAAACAAAAAACCCTTCCCAAGAAAAGAGTGTCGAAGTAAAGCGTCTGGCCACTCAAGTGAGGTTGTTGGCTCACAATAAGCAAACCATCATTGATGTGATAGCCACTTCCATTACCCGATGTGTCCAACCTCTTCAACAGAGGATACAACCCTTATTGCGTTAGAACAGGACAAACGACACGATCCTCTACCAATGAGAAGGGCCTGCTAACGAGGCAGCAATGACAACCATACTGGTCGATCTCTTTAAAGGATAAAAAGAAGAGTTTGCCTGCCTGAGGACCAGGGATGGCTAATCGAGTTATAATCCCATTGAATGGGTAGGTCCAACTATATTTTCATAATTCGGATGTTATGTTCGTTTTTGTTGATCGGATATTTTAACTTTCTAAACAAGACTAGAGGCGTTGGATCGAGACAGTAGACTGCCCTCCTCCTCAACCGGAGAATTATTCTCGTGAGGACGACCTAGGATTCCATGACGATCCAGAGACATCGCTTGATTTTGAGGACGGGGTCTTTTACCGGGAGAGTCTTGATGGCTCCAAGGTGGCCCTTTTGGCCAATCACCCTGGGACACTCCCCTTCTCCACTGTAAGTAACAAGAAGGCATCTTCCTGAAAAGGGTGCTCGCGTCTCGTCGTTCCGAGTATGCTGACTTCTACTCCCAAGGGCCGTTGCGCCATGCACCGAACACTAGCAAGAGTGACGCCGACCACATCCGCACCAAATGACGCTAGAGCTTTGATAACCCACAAGTGTAGGGGATCAATTGTAGCCTTTCTCAATAAGTAAGAGTGTCGAACCCAACAAAGAGCTAAAGGTAGAACAAATATTCCCTCAAGTTCTATCGACCATCAATACAACTCTACGCACGCTTAACGTTTCCCTTTACCTAGAACACGTATGAAACTAGAAGTACTTTGTAGGTGTGATAGGATAGGTTTGCAAGATAATAAAGAGCATGCAAATAAAAACTAGGGGCTGCTAAGACAAAGAAACAACTAAGTAAGTTTAACGAGTGTGGAAAAGTGGTGGTAGGAGTTGCGGAATTGTCCCTAGGCAATCGATAACTAGACCGGTAATCATTATTGCAATTTTATATGAGGGAGAGGCATAAGCTAACATACTTTCTCTACTTGGATCATATGCACTTATAATTGGAACTCTAGCAAGCATCCACAACTACTAAAGATCATTAAGGTAAAACCCAACCATAGCATTATAAGGTATCAAGTCTTCTTTACTCCCATATGCAACAACCCACCTACTCGGGTTTATGCTTCTGTCACTCAAGCAACCCACCATAGGCGAATCATGAACACATTGCAACACCCTATAGCGAGGATCCCTCATGCTTGTGCGACATGGAGAGCACCATAGGACAACACCAATAATAAAACATGCAACTCAAACCAATCATGATCGTCAATCAACCCATAGGACAACAAAAATCTACTCCCACATCAAAGGATGGCAACACATCATTGGATAATAATATGAAGCATAAAGCACCATGTTCAATTAGAGGGTACAACGGGTTGCGGGAGAGTGGACTATTGTAGATAGATGGGGGAAGGTGATGGAGGTGTTGGTGAAGATGATAGAGTTGTTGGAGTAGATCGTCATCACGATGATGGCCCCGGCGGTGTTCCGGCACCACTAGGAGAGAGGGGGAGAGATCCCCCTCCTTCTTCCTCTTCCTTGACCTCCCCCCTAGATGGGAGAAGGGTTTCCCCTCTAGTCCATGGCCTCCATGGCGGTGGAGAAGCGAGAACCCCTCCGGGATCTTTATCCATAAATTAGATTTCTTGCGGCCAAAGGTCAGCTCCAACCGACCTAAGGGGTGGCCACAAGTCCTCAGGGCATGCCCGACCCCCCAGGGTGTGCCCATGTGGCTTGCGAGCCCCTCGGGCACCGCCTTCTATTGATTCCACTTCCCAAAATTCATATATATTTCAAAAAAACTCCGTAAGTTTTTATCCCGTTCGGACTTCGTCTGATATGGATTTTCTGCGAAACAAAAAAAATGCAACAAATAGGAACTGGCACTGGGCACCGGATCAATATGTTAGTCCCAAAAATAGTATAAAAAGTTGCCAAAAGTATATGAAAGTTTTAGAATATTGGCATGAAACAATCAAAAATTATATATACGACGGAGACGTATCAGCATCCGCAAGCTTAATTCCTTCTCGTCGTCGAGTAGGTAAACGATGAAAAGGATAATTTTTGATGTGGAATGCTACCTAGCATAATCTTAATCATATAATCTAATCATGGCATGAATATTAAGACACGAGTGATTCAAAGCAATAGTCTATATTGACATAAAAATAGTAATACTTAGAGCACACCAACAGGGCAATTGTGTCCTTTCGAAATAACATGGCCTTAGAAAGTTATCCCTACAAAATCATATGGTGTGTCTATGCTCCATCTTCCCCACACAAAGTATCTAAATCATGCACAACCCCGATGACAAGTCAAGAAATTGTTTCACACTTTTTATGTTCTCAAACCTTTTCAACTCTCACGCAATACATGAGCGTGAGCCATGGATATAGCACTATAGGTGGAATAGAATATGGTGGAGGTGATGAGGAAAAAGGAGAAGATAGTCTCACATCAACTAGGCGTATCAACGGGCTATGAAGATGCCCATCAATAGATATCAATGTGGGTGAGTAGGGATTGCCATGCAACGGGTGCACTAGAGCTATAAGTGTATGAAATCTCAAGAAGAAAACTAAGTGGCCGTGCAAATGATGAAAATTCCACTAGCTATATGAAAGTGACAAAATAGGAGACTCTCTATCATGAATATCATGGTGCTACTTTGAAGCACAAGTGTGTAAAAAGATAGTAGCATTGTCCCTTCTCTCTTTCTCTCATTTTTTGTTTTTCTTCCTTTTTTTGGTGGGCATCTTTGGCCTTTTTTTATTTGGGCTTTGCTGGCCTCTTTTATTTTTTTGTAAAGTCCAGAGACTCCTCCCAACTTGTGAGGGAATCATAGCTTCCATCATCCTTTTCTCACACGGGACAATGCTCTAATAATGAAAATGATCACACTTTTATTTACTTACAACTCGATACCTAGAGAAAAAATATGACTCTATATGAATGCTTCCGGTAGGACACCGTGATGTGCAACGATCTAGCCTAGCAAATGACATCAAAAATGGACAAGCCATGAAAACATCATGCAAGCTGTCTTACAATCATGCAAAGAAGTATGAAAATGATGGTGCATGTCATACTAAACAGAACGGTGGAAGTTGCATGGCAATATATCCTAGAATGGCTATGGAAATGTCATAATAGGTAGGTATGGTGGATGTTTTGAGGAAAATATATGGTGGCTGCTTTGAGGAAGGTGGGTTTGATGCACCGACGAAAGTTGCGCGGTACTATAGAGGCTAGCAAAGGTGGAAGGGTGACAGTGCGTATAATCCATGGACTCAACATTAGTCATAAAGAACTCACATACTTATTGCAAAAGTTTATTAGTTATCAAACAAAGCATTAGACGCATGCTCCTAGGGGAGAGGTTGGTAGGAGTTAACCATCGCGTGCTCCCGACCCTCACACAAAGGTTGACAATCATTAAACAAATCATGCTCCGACTTCGTTACATAACGGTTCACCATATGTGCATGCTACGGGAATCACAAACCTTAACACAAGCATTTCTCCAATTCACAATTACTCACTATAATGACTCTCATATTACCATCTTTATATTGCAAAACTATTGCAAGGAATCAAATATATCATATTAAGTGATCTACAAGTTTTATGTAGGATTTTATGACTAACCATGTGAATGACCAACTCCTGTTAACTCTCTAAATAGGTATAAGTGAAGCATGACAGTTTAGTTCTTTCTACAAAAGATATGCCCATGCTATAAAAAATATAAGTGAAGCAAAAGAGCATTCTACAAATGGCGGTTTTCTATGGGTAGAGAAACATGCAATCCAAACTTCAAATGATATAAGTGAAGCACATGAAGCATTCTACAAAGCCATACTCAAAATATATAAGTGAGGTGCAAAGAGCCTTCTATAAATCAACCAAGGACTTTATCATACTAGCATGGTTCATTATGAAAATAAAAATAAAAAGCATGCAACGCTCCAAGATTTACGCATATCATGTGACGAATAAAAATATAGCTCCAAGTAAAATTACCGATGGTTGTTAGAAGAAAGAGGGGATGCCTTCCGGGGCATCCCAAGCTTAGTTTCTTGGGAGTACTTAAATATTACCTTGGGGTGCCTCGGGAATCCCTAAGCTTAGTTTCTTTCCACTCCTTATTCCTTCATCCATCATGATCTCACCCAAAACTTGAAAACTTCAGTCACACAAAACTTAACAAAACCCTCGTGAGATCCGTTAGTATAATAAAGCAAATGACAACTTCATGTACTGTTGCCAACCAATTCATATTTTATTTTTGCATTGTAGATACTGTATTATAATTTTTCCATGGATTATACCACCGATACAATCGATAGTTTCATCAAAACGAGCAAAACAATGCATCAAAAACAGAATCCGTCTTAAACAGGACAATCTGTAGTAATCTGGACATTCACCATACTTCTATAACTCTAAAAATTCTGAACAATTAGGACACAATAAAAAAATCATAGCAGTACTGTGTAAAAATTTCAGAAACTTTTGCATTCCCGTAAAAATGTAAATTCACGCACTACATCCAAAGTTTCTGTTTTTGCACTGCACACATCAAACAAGCAATCTAATCATCCTAAAGGAAAATCTTGGCTAATTATTTTTTTATAATAAAATGAATTTATACAAGGGGATAATTATTTTTGTTGAAAAGTTTCTGTAATTAAGATTTGCAAAGTTTCCATGGGCATGAACAAAGTTCAAGGAGCTCCCCCACTTCAACGGTGCTCGTCCTTCTTACTTTCACTTCTCCTTTTGAAAAAAGTTTTAGGTTCCCCTCTTTATTTTTTGTTTTTAAAATTTATAAAAGCACACAATAGAATAAAATGACTCTCTAAAACTTTCGGGTTATCTACCTGGCAGCGCTTTTTTAAAGCCACTAAGCTAGGCATAATGTGCTCAAGTAATTGATCCACCCGGATCCCAAGGTATATCAAAGCCAATTTTAATTAACAATGATTTGTAGTTTAGTAGTGAGCACAATGTAACATATATCATGCAGCAACAAAGTCTAACTCTCTTCCTATGCATCGGCATGTCATAAAAGAACAATTCATGCACACAAAGTAAAGGCCAATACATAGCGTAAGTAGTTTCTTGTGATTTTATCAAATTGGAAACATAGAGAGGTGGAGATGTAGTTCCTCTCTCATAATAATTGCAAGTAGGAGCAGAAAGCGCATGCATATTATTGTATCTATCAAAATCATCATGTGTAATAGTAAAAGGCAACCCATCTATATAATCCTTAATAAGTGCAAACTTCTTCGATATAGTGAAGTTCGGAGAATTCAAAAAGATAATAGTACTATCATGCGTGGGTGCAATAGTAACCATTTCATTCTTAACATAAGGAACTATAGCAAGTTCATCTCCATAAGAATCTTTCATATTGGCATCATGGCCACAAGCATAGCAAGCATCAAGTTCATCAAAAAGGGATATTTCAAATGAATCCAAGGGATCATAGAAATCAACATAGCATCCATCCTTCGGTAAGCACGAAGGGAAATTAAAAAATGTATGAGTTGAAGAGTTACCCTCATTAGAAGGTGGGCACGGGTAGCTAATCCGCTCTTCTTCCTTTTATTCTTCGCTCTCCTCCTCATCTTTTTCATCTAATGAGCTCATAGTTTCAGCAATTTCTTCTTCCATAGATTCCTACAAAATATTAGTCTCCTCCAAGGCAGCATACATTCTCTCAATAATGCATAAATATCAGAATTATATTCATAATTCTCAAAGCAATATTTAAGTATAGCAAAAATTTTAGGTCTATAAACAACATCATCATAATTTTCACACTTCTCAAGCAAAGATTCAATTTCATAAGCACCCTTAAAAGCAACGAATTCCTCTATAAGTTCCACATCATAGTAATCATAAATACCTTTAGCATAAGAAGCCAAGGTTTCATTATCATTAAATTTACATGAAAAAGGAAGGTGTTGAGCCTTCATCCTAGAGCAACAACTATAGTCATATCTCTGGCATAGATTCCAAGCATATCATTTCAACATATAAATCTGATCCCATAACAGTTTCCCTTTTTGAGTCAAGCAATAATCCCTAAAGTATTCACGTTGATCCAACATGTCTCCCATTATATAATTGAATGGGGTTTTCTCAGGATTATTAAAGTAGTGCATAATATCTTTCACATAACGAGCATCGAGGGTTTTAGGAGGTTCCCCATCTCCATGAGTAGCAAGTACACCTAATTTTTTTTGTATTTCGTGTTACATATCCATAGCTAAAGATAGAGAAAAATTAGAACAGCAAATAAAATATACTTAGTGATAAAGCAAACAAGCACACATGAGAATATTCACCCCACGCTATTGCTCCCCGGCAACGGCGCCAGAAAAAGGTCTTGATAACCCACAAGTGTAGGGGATCAATTGTAGCCTTTCTCGATAAGTAAGAGTGTCAAACCCAACGAGGAGCTAAAGGTAGAACAAATATTCCCTCAAGTTCTATCGACCACCGATACAACTCTATGCATGCTTAACATTCGCTTTACCTAGAACACATATGAAACTAGAAGTACTTAGGTGTGATAGGATAGGTTTGCAAGATAATAAAGAGCACGCAAATAAAAACTAGGGGCTGCTAAGATAGAGAAACAACTAAGTAAGTTTAACGAGTGTGGAAAAGTGGTGGTAGGAGTTGCGGAATTGTCCCTAGGCAATCGATAACTAGACCGGTAATCATTATTGCAATTTTATATGAGGGAGAGGCATAAGCTAACATACTTTCTCTACTTGGATCATATGCACTTATGATTGGAACTCTAGCAAGCATCCACAACTACTAAAGATCATTAAGGTAAAACCCAACTATAGCATTATAAGGTATCAATTCCTCTTTACTCCCATATGCAACAACCCACCTACTCGGGTTTATGCTTCTGTCACTCAAGCAACCCACCATAGGCGAATCATTAACACATTACAACACCCTACAGCGAGGATCCCTCACGCTTGCGTGACATGGAGAGCACCATAGGACATCACCAATAATAAAACATGCAACTCAAACCAATCATGATTGTCAATCAACCCATAGGACAACAAAAATCTACTCGCACATCATAGGATGGCAACACATCATTGGATAATAATATGAAGCATAAAGCACTATGTTCAACATAGAGGGTACAGCGGGTTGCAGGAGTGTGGACTGCTATAGATAGATGGGGGAAGGTGATGGAGGTGTTGGTAAAGATGACGGAGTTGTTGGAGTAGATCACCGTCATGATGATGGCCCCAGCAGCGTTCCGGCGCCACCGGGAGAGAGGGGGAGAGAGCCCCCTCCTTCTTCTTCTGCCTTGACCTTCCCCCTAGATTGGAGAAGGGTTTCCCCTCTGGTCCATGGCCTCCATGGAGGCGGAGGGGCGAGAGCCCCTCCAAGATTGGATCTCTCTCTCTCTGTTTCCTTCTATTTCTGCGCTCTCAGATTCTAGCCTTTCACCGTTTCTTAAATATCCAGAGATTCGTAACTATGATTGGGATGAAATTTTTAGGGGATCTTTAACCATAAATTAGCTTTCTTGCGGCCAAAGGACAGATCCAACCGACCTAAGGGGTGGCCACAAGTCCTCAGGGCATGCCCTACCCCCCAAGGCGTGCCCCTGTGGCTTATGGGCCCCTCGGGCACCGCCTTCTATTGATTCCACTTCCCAAAATTCACATATATTCCAAAAAAATCTCAATAAGTTTTTATCCCGTTTGGACTTCGTTTGATATGGATTTTCTGCGAAACTGTGAAACATGCAACAAACAGGAATTGGCACTGGGCACTGGATCAATATGTTAGTCCCAAAAATAGTATAAAAAGTTGCCAAAAGTATTTGAAAGTTGTAGAATATTGGCATGAAACAATCAAAAATTATAGATACAACGGAGACGTATCAAGCTTCCAAGCATGTGGCGTCCACAAGAACTACCTCGATCGCGCCCCCGACCAAGAGGAAATATATTGAACTCATAGTTCGGTCAATGTTATTAATGCCACGATCACTTACACTCTTTGCCAACATTTGTAGGAGACGGGTACAGCCACCTTTGTCCGGAGACATCCAAGAAGCGCCAGGTGGTTGTATCGAACCGAGGTCTTCGGGAAAGGCCGGTGTCCGTGCGGAGGTCCCCGTCGTAGACCAACTTCCAAAAGATGTCGAGGAGGTCTCGGTCACCTATTCTGAAGTCGAAAGTGTGATGAATCATGAACGGCGAAAGGAGTCATTGCGTCACCTTGCGTTTTCTGACCAGGAGTTTAACTCTCTTAGTTCGGTGGACGCATATCTCGGAGCCGCTCGAGAAACACTTGAGGGAGCCGCCGACCTTATGTCAACTAGCCTGCAGGTGAGTGATTGGTTTTGAAAACCGAACACAAATCCTAACCCAGTAGCCCCCGAGCCTTAAGTTGGTGAGGACGGCCGAGTTAAGGGTTTGAATATTGTTGTATCATGGTGTATGCCTCAAGGGAACAAAAAAAATTGTCCGAGGACCTTGAGTTAAACCGAACACAACTGGCAGATGTGAAGGACGAACTAGAGGATGTTAAGAAGTTCACCAGGGAGGCACAAAGTGAGTAAAAAGGTTTAAAATGCAGAATTGCTTGGGGCACCGTTTCTAATGAAAGATTGCCTAAGGCAAGTCCATAGGTCAATTGCAGAAAGATTTGGATGTGGCCAAAGAATCTCAAAGGTATGCCGAATCACAGCATGAAGCTGGACGCCGGGTACTGATCTGGAGTATTGAGGAAAACAACAAGCTCAAAGAAGAATACGAGCGACAGGCCAAAGAAATTGAGGGTTTAAAACTCAACTGGCACAAGCCCGTGAGGAGAACCAGAGATTGAAAGCTGGCATGTTTGGTGAGTGAAATTTTAACTTGAAATTCTGTAAAGTGTGTGTATTATGCCAATATAAGAAACATGCCACATCTCTTGTTAGCTCTCCTGATCGGGAGCCCCAAGGAAGAAGCCAACTCGTTCAGAGGAAACCTGCTAAAGGAACTATCCATCGTGCATGAGTGAGATCAAAAAGCTACGAAGAGCATGGTCAAGGCATAATGGATGACCGAGATGCCTCTAGAAGGGATGGTCGAGTTGGCTAATCGATTTAAAGGAGCTCGACATTGCTTCAAGCTATGGAAGACATCGGCTTGTCAAGAAGGAGCACGAGAGGGATGGGCAATGGTGAAGACCCGCTTTACCAAACTTGACCCAGAGCATTTGGCTCGAGTTGGGCAGGTAGGGCTGGATGGTCAAGAGGTGCCACTTCATTTGGTGTATGACCAAGTGATTCCAGACGCACGTATCCCACAAGAAAACTACACCCTAGATACCATAATAGATAATCTTGACAAGCAACCAGGTGTTTGATTCTATGTAACTATCTACTTTACATCAAACATACTCCATCCATGTTGTAAACGTTTTTTCAACCGTCCATTGGCTTCTACCTCCCCCGCTAGTGGTCGGGGAGTGTTCTGTACTATGTGATCTAAAGTAACAGGAAATCTCTTTGGGGAACCAGGCAATCCGGCCATGTGGTGCGAACAGACAGAACACGTACGGGGAGTTATGTTTTATTACTATTTAATGTAAGAAAAATCATCCAAAGAAAATAGTTCCTCCATGGGTTCCTTTCTTCGGGTTACTACATTAATCTTAGATGCTATAACTGGATGCCCGCAGTATGCAGGTGACGGTTACTTCGGGAAATATAACCCCGGGTTTTGGTGATGAACACCAATTATTTCCACTTCCCTCGTTGCCGACCAAATGTCTTCTTAAGAACGTTTGCTTTCGGCTTTACTCGTCTGAGGTACGTACCCGGGTGATCCAGTCGTAACAATCACACAGGTGCTCCCTTTACCCCCTAGACGAATAATCGGGAACATAGAGGGTAAGCATAGGAGCAAGGCAACTCAGCTTGGCCAAATCTTAAGTCAAATTGATGCGTATAGTGCTTAAAACGATATTGGAAGGGTGTACACACGACAGAGACAAATAGATGCACGAAAAATATATTCATCGGCTTCGTTAAGAAGCCCCCAGGTGTGACCGGATAGTACATTTGACGATGAATACCGAGCAAAACTTAACATGGCTCGGTTTAGACGAACACATCCTCGGAGATCCTAACCAATCCAAAAAAAGCAAAATGGGAAGGAAAAACTATAGAAAATAAAAAAGACTAGGGAGGGTGACAACACTGGTCTAGCCGTAGAAGTGGCAAAGATGAGCTGCCTTCCATGGGTTCAGTTCGAGACAATTGACCGGTGGGTTGTGGAGGCGATATGCTCGTCCTGCAAGTACTTCATCAATTATGCAAGGACCCTCCCATTTGGTCGACAGTTTATTCTTCTGCTTCTCTGGGAGGCGTAAAACAAGTTCCCCCAAATTATAGGCCTTCTCTAGAAATTCGCTACTCTGGTAGTGTCGGGCCTGTTGTTGATAAATGGTAGAGTGGGCTTGAGCTATATCGCACTCTCCTTCTAGGGTGTCTAGGTTGTCCTATCGATCTAGCTCAACCTCCTTTTCTTCATACATGCGCACCCTAGGTGCGTCATGCATGAGGTTGCACGAGAGGACTGCTTCCACCCCGTACACCATAAAGAACGGTGTATATTCCGTTGATCAATTCGGGGTGGTGCACAGGCCCCATAATACGGAGTCAAGCTCCTCCACCCAATGGCAGTCAGATTCTTTCAGAGAACGGACCAGTCGAGGTTTGCTACCGCTCATAATAAGACCATTGACCCATTCAACCTGTCCATTGCTTTGTGGGTGATATACTAAGGTGTAATCAAGCTTGATGCCCATGGTAGCGCACCAGCCTTTACCTCCTAGCTGTGAAATTGGATCCATTGTTCGTTATTATATTGTGGGGGACACCGTAATGGTGAACCACGCCGGATATAAAGTTGATGACCAGTCCAGATTTAGCTGAAGTTACCAATTTTGCTTCCATCCACTTGGTTAATTTGTAAACCATAACCAGTAGATATTTCTTTTTCTTGGTCTCCCCTTTAAGTGGTCCAACCATGTCCAACCCCCAGACCGTGAAAGGCCAAGTGATGTGTATAGTCCAATGAGTCGTTGGGGACATGTGGCTTTGATTTGCAAAGAGGTGACAACCAACACAATGTTGGACAAGTGTGTCGGCGTCTGCGCGAGTAGTGGGCCAAAAGAATCTGTCTCGAAAGGCCTTGCTTACCAAAGCCCAAGCTGCTGTGTGGTGACCTCCCATGCATGCGTGTACCTCGGCCAAGAGCTGCTTTCCTTCTTCTTCGGATATGCACCGTTGGAGGACTCTGGTGGTGCTTTTCTTGTATAGTTCACCCTCATGGACCTTGTAGGCCTTGGATCATTGAATTATGTGTCTTTCCTCGATCTGGTCATCGGGGAGTACTTGGCAGAGAAGATAGGTGAGGAAGGACTCAATCCATGAGATGATTACAAACATGACTTCGTGAGCTGAAGGCGTTTCTTCAAGTGCCGAACCGTTGATGATTTGTTCGTCTGGTTCGATGACAGGAGGGATGATCTGTTCAGGGCCATTGACTCCTGTGTCCTTGTCCTCGTCTTGCCATTCCCTAGATGGCTTGAAAAGCCATTCGAGAAAGGTCTTCTTAGGGACGGGGTCATGCTTGGAACCCACACGGGCGAGGACGTCAGCGGCTTGATTGCTGTCTCTGGAGACATGGTGGAATTCTAATCCTTCGAACCATGCAAATATCTTGAGGATGACATTTCTATATGCTACCATCTTTGGGTTTTAGCTTCGAATTCGCTGTTGATTTGAGATATGGCGAGGTTAGAGTCTCCTCGCACATTGAGTCGTTGTGCTGCCATCCGAAGCTCATGCAACAGAGCCTCGTATTCGACCACATTATTGGAATCGGTGTACATGATCTGCAAGACGTACCGGATATTGTTGCTAGAGGGGGATGTAAGTATAACTCCAGCCCCCAGTCCAGCAAGCGTCTTGGATCCATCGAAGTACATCGTCTAATGGGAGTATGTATCGTATTCCCTGGGGAGCTCCACCTCCGTCCATTCAGCAAGAAAATCAGC
Organism: Hordeum marinum; assembly: GCA_022496015.1. NCBI lineage: Eukaryota > Viridiplantae > Streptophyta > Magnoliopsida > Poales > Poaceae > Hordeum > Hordeum marinum. The sequence goes on along the minus strand of CM039675.1, from coordinate 297,591,596 downwards.
CGACACCTGAGATTTAATAGCTCAACGTGGTTTTTACGCAATTTTGAAGGGAAGGATCTCAATAGCCCATTTGGCTATGCGGCCAGTGGCGTCGTTGTTGTTAAATATATCAGTTAGTGGTACTTCGTATGTCACCATGACCGAACACTCTTGAAAGTAGTGTCAGAGCTTTCAGGATGCCATGAAAAATTGTATATGCTATCTTCTGGTAGTTTGGATACCTAGATTTGCATGGGGTGAGCACTTTTGATACGTAGTAGACTGGTTTCTGTACCATGAACTTGTGACCCTCAGCCTCTCGTTTGACAACGAGAACCGCATTCACCACTTGATTTGTGCCGAGATGTACAACAACATTGGTTCACCTATGTCGGGTGCTACTAGTATAGGATTGCCAGCCAATAACATTTTAATTTCTTCCAATGTGGTTGTTGCTTCGTCGTCCACTCGAAGTTTTTGGTCCGTTTGAGCAGTGTGTCGAGCGGCAGTGCCTTTTCACCAAGGCGGGAGATAAAGCGGCTCAAAGCCGCCATGCAGCCCGCCAGTTTGTGAATGTGCTTTAGCTCCATAGGGATCGCTAGTTGAGATAGAGCTCAGATTTTAGCTGGATTGACCTATATTCCTCAATGGGAGACAATAAATACGAGTAGTTTACCGACGTGAACTCCGAAGATGCATTTATCCAAATTGAGCCATATATCGTAAGCCCGCAGATTATCAAAGGTTTGCCGGAGGTCATCCACCAGCTGGCTGATGCATTTAGTCTTGATAACCATGTCATCCACATATGCCTACACCATTTTGCCGATTTCATTTTCTAGGCATGTCTGAATCGTGCACTGGTATGTGGTGCCTGCATTTTTTTTAACCCGAAGGGCGTTGTGTTGAAGCGGAATGGCTTGTAAGGGGTAATAAACGTGGTTGAGGATTGGTCGGACTCCTTAATTTTGATTTGATGGTATCCGGAAGTAGGCATCGAGGAAGCACAGTGAGTCATGTCCGGTGGTGGGATCGATGATTTGGCCAATCCGAGTTAAGGGAAAGGGATCCTTAGGGTAGGCTTTATTTAGGTCTTCGAAATTGACACATAGTCGCCAGGATTTGTCTTTCTTTGTCACCATGAGCAGATTTTTCAACCACTCTGGATGTTTGATTTCTCAAATGAATCCGACTTTGAGTAGTTTTGCTAGTTCTTCACTCGTAGCCTGATGCTTCGGTTCGTAAAATTAGCATAGTGCCTGTTTGACTGGCTTGAAGCCTATGATTATGCTCAGGCTATGCTCTGCTAGTCTGTGTGGGATTCCTAGCATATCTGATGGGTGCCAGGATAATATGTCCCAGTTTTCGCGCAGGAATGTGCGCAGTGCTTCGTCGACCGTGGGGGTCCAGCTGGGCTCCAATGGACGTTGTTTTGTTGGGGTCCGTCGGATGCACCTAAAATTTGACGATTCCATGTGCTCACTTGAAGGATGTGGATTTGGGCCTCTTGCTGGGGATTACATCATCCTTATCTACCATTGAGCAGAGTGTGGTTAATTCTTCTGCCTCAAGAGTCTTGGACAGTGCCTCGAGGACCAGCGATGTTGTTTTGTTTTCAACCCGAAGAGCTCTATCCGGGACACTTATAATTGTGATCACGCCATTGGGCCCCGACATTTTGAGCTTCATATACCCGTAATGTGGTATATCCTGAAATCATGTGAAAGCATCACACCCTCATAGGGCGTGATAACCGCTATGAAAGGGCACAATATGGAAAAGGAGTTCTTCGGACCTGAATGTTTTCTTGAGGGTGAGACCCCAAGGATAACCTCTCCGCTCTTTGCGACTTTCCTAACGACCTAGCAAGCTCGAAGGCTGTGGGTCGGGTCCATATTCAGTAGGACAGAGTGTATGGGGCACGACTTATCCAATAAGTCATCAAGGATAGTTTTGGATCCTGCAAGGGGATTATTCTTTTTCTCGGTGAGCTTGTGTTCGGCCAATCGTCATGGGGATACGTGCTTCTGCCAAGCTCTTTTGGGTTCCCCGACATGGATTGACTCCATGCGCAACTGTTGAGCTTTCTAGGCGCTTTCCATGATGCGGTATTTGCATACCAGATTCGATAGCTCGATGAAGTTTTGAACGTGGTGACGTGCGAGGGCGTTTATGATTCCTTCATCACGACAGCACGACGCGGCCAAACGCGAAGATCTGTCCAGGGACGAATATGTACCTATTGTAGATGTCACTGTTGATGATTAGGTGAGCCATCGATCCTTTGGCAATCCTATAACGAAACTCTCAATGAAAGCACCAATGTCGGTATAAAAAATGGCGGATCTTGGGTAGGAGGTCCCGAGCTGTGGATCTTTGGATCAATGGGGAACAGGGAACATAGGGACACTATTTACCCAGGTTCGGGCCCTCTTGAAGAGTTAAAACCCTATGTCCTACTTGATTATATTGATGTGTATGATGATTACATAGTCGGTCTACCATGAGATCAAATGAACTAAGCTCTAGATGAATAGGATGATGGTCCTTCCTTCTAGGAACTAAACCCTCTGGTTTATATAGTCACCAGGGGTACCTAGGGTTACACATGGTTGGTTACCATCAGGGGATAAACATGCCGATCCTTCCATCTTGACTTGGAGGACACACCAAGGCACCGAAGGTTTCCTCACTGAACATGAAGTCGCCTCATAGCTCGGCCTTCAAGCAATAGCCACAGAGTGGCCCACCTGCCCGTCCCATAAGAGATAGGCCAGCGGCCCAAGGACCCCTTAGTCCCGAACTCCCTCTGTTGCATCAAGCAAGTTCATACCACAAGATTGCAAACACATACCCACAACACACTCACACTCAACATGTCATGATGTAACAAAATGAAATGAATGCCATGATGCACAATGGATGTAATGAAGAAAAACTTTATTACTCAGGTCAAATGATGGCATGTCATACAAGCTTGGGTTCATCGAAATGGTTACAAGATTGAAAAGTTGCACTTGGGATGTTACAACTCTCCCCCACTACTAGAAGATCTCATCTTGAGATCTAGGAACCGAAAAGGTTGGAATATTCGGAACGGAAAAGGTCCTCACGTTCCCAAGTAACTTGTTTATCGGAGTGATATGACCACTTCACTTTGGGGAACTTGATAGACTTGTTGCTAGTCTTGCGCTCGGTCTCTTCAAGGATAGCAACTGGATGCTCACAATAGGATTGGTCTTATTGGAGATCATTGTCTTGGAAATCAAAGGTGCGCTCAGGAGTCTTGAAACACTTGTGGAGCTGAGAGACATGAAAGACATCATGCACATTTGAGAAATTGGAAGGAAGCTCGAGTTGGTAGGCAAGGCCGCCTATCGTGCCAACAATCTTGAAAGGACCCACAAAGCATGGTGCAAGCTTTCCTTTGATGCCAAAGCATTGAGTGCCCTTCATGGGATACACTCGGAGATAGACAAAGTCATCAATTTGAAAAGCCATGTCACGATGCTTGCTATCATTATAGCTCTTGTGACGGGATTGAGTGGCTTTGAGATTTTCATGAATGACATGACACATCTCTTCTCCTTCAGTGATCATGTGATTGCCAAGAATTTGACACTCACCAATTTGAGACCAATTGATCAGGGTACGTCATTTCCTACCATAGAGAATCTCGAATGGGGCCTTGCCCAAACTTGCTTAGAAACTATTGTTGTAGGAGAACTCGGCAAACGGGAGGCGGTGTTCCCACTTCATGCCGAAGGAGATAACTCATGCCCTCAACATGTCTTCAAGGATTTGATTCATTCTCTCAACTTGACCACTTGTGTGAGGGTGGAAAGCTATGCTGAAATGAATCTTGGAGCCCATGGATGACTGAAAGGAATCCCAGAACTTGGAAGTGAAGATGCTTCCACGGCCTGAAGAGATAAGATGAGGAATATAGTGCAAAGAAACTATCCTTGATTTGTACAGCTCTGTGAGCTAATCTGCCATGATAGATTATTTGATCGAAAGGAAGTGGGTGACTTTAGTGAGCTTGTCGATGACCACAAAGATGACATCATTACCTCTCTTGGACTTGGTAAAGCAATGAAAAAATCCATCTCAATGCGATCGGATTTCCACTCCGGCATAGATAAAGGCCGAGGAAGACCCGCTGGACCTTGATGTTCCACCTTCACTGTACGGCACACATCACACTCATTCACAAACTAAGCGATTTCACACTTCATGCGCGTCCACCAAAAGGTTTGCTTGAGATCCTGATACATCTTGGAACTTCCTGGATGAATCAAGAGGAGGGAATTGTGTTATTCGTCCATGATAACTTTTGTGAGCTCTCCCTTTGGAACCACAAGACGGTCCTCGAAGAATAAAATATATTTGTCATCAACACAGAACCACTTATACTTTGGAGTGCTCTTGTCCTTGCCTATTTTCTCCTTCTTCACCATAGCATCGAGAAGTTGAGCTTTGCAAACTTGATCTTCCAAAGTTGGAGAAACTTGAAGTTTGGAAAGAAACCCCTGAGGAAGTACTTGAAGGTTGAGCTTGTGGAAAGCTTCACAAAGCTCAGGCCGGAAGGGCTTCAGAATAGGACTATTGCAGTACGCCTTTCTACACAAAGTGTCTGTACTCACATTTGCTTTGCCTAGCGTATACTCAATGCTCAGATTATATTCCTGGACCAATTCCACCCAACGTGTTTGCTGGAGATTGAGATTGGGTTGAGTGGAAATGTACTTTAGGCTCTTGTGGTCGATGAAGACTTCAACTGGCCTTCCCAACAAGAGGTGTCTCTAGGTCATCAGAGCATGAACAACTGTTGCCCGCTCAAGATCGTGAGTGGGGTAGTTCTTCTCACTAGGCTTCAACTGACGAGAGGTATAAGCTACCACTTTTCTATCTTGCATCAGAACACCACCAATACCTTGCAGAGAAGCATCACATAACACTTGGAATGGTTTGGATTCATTGGGAGGAGTGAGAAATGGAGCTGAAGTCATCTTTTCCTTGAGTGTATTGAACACAACATCACACTCAGGAGTCCATGCTTATTTGACATTCCTCTGGACGAAATTAGACAAAGGCTTGGCAATCTTTGAGAATTTATCCATGAATATTTTGCAGTAGCTTGCAATCCCGAGAAAGCTTCAAAGTTGCTTGACATTTTGAGGGGGCCCCCACTTCACAATGGCCCCAACCTTTTTAGGATTCACCTTGATGCCCTTGGCAGAGACGATATGGCCAAGGTACACCACTTCATTGAGCCAGAATTTACACTTGGAGAACTTTCCATAGAAGCGATGCTCTCTTAACTTGTCAAGCATAAGCCAGAGATGATCTGCATGTTCTTCTCCGGTCTCAGAGAAGATTAGAATTTCATCAACATACACCAAGAAGATCACATTCTTGAATGGATAGAAGACGAAATCATCATGCGGGAGAATGTTGGAGGAGAATTTTCAAGACCAAAGGACATCACGGTGTACTCATAAGAGCCAAAACTTGCCCTGAAAGCAGTCTTTGGAATATCCTCTTCACGAATACGGATTTGATGATATCTCATTTGCAGATCGAGCATTGAGAAAACCTTGGCCCCTTTAAATTGTTCAAACAATTCGTTCATGTTGGGAAGTGGATACTTGTTCTTGATTGTCTTTTTATTCAATGGACGGTAATCGATGCAAAGTCATTCTGTGCCATTATTCTTCGTGAAAATTAGAACACCACAAACCCAAGGTGAAGAACTTGGTCTGATCAAACCTAGACGTTCTTGTTCATCTTGCTGCTTCTTCAATTCATTCAGCTCTTTAGAGCCAAGTTTATAAGGACGCTTGCATACCAGCTCAGTTCGAGGTTCAAGTTCAATCACAAACTCCACTGGATAGTGAAGGGGCATTCCTTGCAATTCTTCTCGAAAGACATCTTCATACTCACAAAAGATAGGGACTTGAGATATGGCTGAGATTTCACCCTTCCCACTTAGAGAAAAGATACGTATAGTGTCATCGCGAGCAGCAAAAATGATCACGTCTTCAGAAGGATGAGTCAATTTGACTTATTTAGTTGCACAATCAATCTTTGCCTTGTGGGCCTCAAGAAAAGTCATGCGAAAATTAGATCAATATTGGAATTGTCGAGAACAATTGGAGAGGCCAGAAAAGAATAGTTGCCCATATTGATAGAAACATCCGGAAACATGAAGCGAGAATTCATTTGTAAGCCCCGGGAAAGCAAAGTTAATGATCTAGGCAATTATTCACAACACAATTCATGCTTTGAAACAAATGATCTTGAAATGAATGAATGTGATGCACCTGAATTAAACAATTTTTTTGCAGGAATAGAGCTAACTGTGAGGTTACCCATGATCACTTCAGAAGATTCCTCTGCTTGAGATGCATTCACATTTTTCACCGTTGCATACTTGGGATTGTGCTTTACCATAGCATTTCCTAGGGGCCTGGCTAGAGGAGGAGGCGGAAGATGCTGCTGGTTGGTGCACTTGTTAGAATAGTGACCCCTTTGACCACACTTGTGACAAGTAACCTTTGAGAGTAGACGGAAGTTGCTTGGAGGAGGATCACTTCCTGACCTAGGAGCCTAAGGTATTTGCTAGAATCCTGGGTTGGGTGGGTGGGAAGAATCATGACCACCATGTTGCTTCTGCTGTGGAGGAGGACGTAATGGAGGAGGTGGAGGAACCCAATACTTATGCTGCTTAGGAAGAATCTGAGAGGAGGACGAAGAAGGGTGAGAGTCCCTGAACCGCTTCTTGGAAGTCTCGGTCTTGAGTTGAGTTGCTCCAAACTTTAGAGCCAAGTTATAGAATTGATCAAACTTAGTGGGCTCCACAAGGTCAAGAGCAAGCTTAAGATCTTCCCCGAGGCCACCTCTGAACTGGTAAATCTTGTTGTTCCCATCAGGCACATCTGCTTCGCATAACAGGAAATTTTTTGGAACTCAGTATTGTACTGATAGACAGTCATACTCCTTTGCTTTAGGTTCCTGAACTTCTCGTGCATACCCTCAACAACACTCATCGGGATATGATGAGCTCTGAAGTCATGATTGAACTCGTCCCAGGTAACCACACGACCAACTCTGGAATCTTGTATTGCTGCCACCACTCTGTTGCCTGGTTCTTAAGCTGGGATGTTGCAAACTTGACATAGTCCTTAGGCCTGACATTGCTGCACTTGAAATGCTTGTTGATGTCGACGAGCCAGTCGTCAGCGTCGAGAGCTTGAACACAGTTGTTAAAGGACTTGGGTTGATTAGCAAGGAACAAATTCAGAGTTGCGAGATGTGGCTGATTGTTCAAATTTCCTTGCTATCCTTGATACCCCTAATTTCTTTCTTGCATCATCTGAAGCAACATCTGAGTATTAGCATTATTCGCGACCATCAGAACTTGCCGCCTCCGAAGGTGGAGGTGGGGTGGCAGAGGGTCTGACTGCTCTCCATCACGACTCGTATTCTAACGAGTTGTTGGAGCCATCCTGGAGATGGACATGATTATTAGATCAGAATTGACGAATATGAAGCTGATAAGCTGAATCAAAGGCTCAAAATAGTGCAACATGAAGTCTTAGCAATTTGCATTCAGCTAAAATTAGTTAAAATGCTTCCACAGATTAGAGACAACATCATAGGATTAGAAGCCACTTGCAATTCAACAGAGTATCAAGCTAAGAATTGCTCAGAACAAATGTATAACCCCTCATACATCTGTTGGAAGAATTTTCTAGGTGACTACTGGAATTCCCACCTGAGAACTCCCCAAATCTTCGAGTTATGCAATCGGGTCTAGAGATACAACGAGAAAAACCCCACACAACTCCTAACATGATACTACGCTCCAATGGAACACATCCATCAACACATAACCAGAGATCTCGAAAACTCATCTACCTCAGACCCCTGTAATCACAGTGATACTAATTATGGCAATACATCTAGACACTCTCCCTGGTACTGGGTGACACCAAACTCCTCTCGCCACAAAGAGTATTGAAGCAATTTTGAACATCCTTATCCTGAGATACTACAGAAATTGAATGACAACAATGTGTCAAGAATCCCATGGAGATCTACTCCCCGAAACAAAGTCAATTCAGATAGGAGGAACCAAGTCAGAATTCCATCACATTGGCATCATAGAGGTTCCAAAATGCCCGCGTGATCCTAAAAAAAATTGAGTGAGAAGAGGGGTATATTTAAAATTCCTACGCTAGGATTCCTGACCAGAGCAGGGAAGAGGAGTAAAAAGATTCCTACTCTTCGATATATAACTAGAAACAAAATAGTTTGTACTAGACTCGACTCGGTCAAGTTCGATCAAGCAAGGGGCTAATACGTCTCCAACGTATCTATAATTTTTTCTTGTTCCATGTTGTTATATTATCAATCTTGTATGTTTTACAATCATTTTGTAGCAACTTTATATCATTTTTTGGGACTAACCTATTGACATAGTGCCAAAGTGCTAGTTGTTGTTTTTGCTTGTTTTTTTACTTCGTCGAAAATCAGTACTAAACGAAGCCCAAACACTGTGAAACTGTTTGGAGATTTTTTTGGGACAGAAGACATCCAGTGGACCAAACAAGTGCTAGAGGGGAGGGCCGAGGAGGCCACAACCCACTAGGGCATGTTAGAGGCCCCTAGCACGGCCTGGTGGGTTGTGCCCTCTTCAGGACACCTCTCCATCGACTATATCCTCTATAAATATCCAAATATTTAGAAAACCCTAGGGGAGTCGATGAAACACAATTCCAGCCACCGCAAGTTCCAAAACCTCGAGATCCAATAACACCATCACAGAGGGGTGCATTGTCTTCATGGGTGCCTCTCGGATGATGCGTGAGTAGTCCACCATAGACCTACAGGTCCGTAGGTAGTAGCTTTATGGCTTCCTCTCTCTCTCTCTCTTGATTCTCAACACAATGTCTCTTGGAGATCTATTTGATGCAATGACTTTTGCGGTGTGTTTATTGGGATTCGATGAATTTTGAGTTCATGATCAGTTTATATCCATGAATATGATTTGAGTCTTCTTTGATCTCTTATTTGCATGATTACTTATAGCATCATATTTCTTCTTCGAATCTTTGGTTTAGTTAGGCCAACTAGATCGATTTTTCTTGCCATGGGAAGAGTTCCTTTGTGATGGGTTCGATCTTGCGGTGTCCTTTCCTAGTGACAGAAGGGGCAGCAAGGCACACATGTATCGTTGCTATTAAGGATAACAAGATGGGGTCTATTCCTACATGAATATATATTGTCTACATCATGTCATCGTTCTTATTGCATTACTCCATTTTTTCATGAGCTTAATACACTAGATGCACGCTGGATAGCGGTCGATGTGTGGAGTAATAGAAGTAGATGCAGAATCATTTTGGTCTACTTATCTTGGACGTGATGCCTATATAATGATCATTGCCTTGGATATCGTCATGACTATTTGATATTATATCAATTTCCCAACAATAATTTGTTCACCCATTGTGTGCTATACTCATGAGAAGCCACTAGTGAAACCTACGGCCCTCGGGGTCTACTTTTCCAACATATTGCTTTCCGATCTATCTTTTTGTCGTGTTTGTTCTCAGATCTATTAATCCAAAAACCCAAAAAATACCTTGTTGCACTTTTTGTTTACCTATTTTATTTTGTGTTCTTGCGAGATCTATTTGCCCAAACTATCAGAACCTAATCTATCTTTTCTATCATTGAGAGCTTGACAACCTCTCTTACATGTCGGGTTGCAAGTATTTGTTATTTGTGTGTAGGTGCTGTTTACATAGGTGCTTGATCTTCCTCTACAGATTGACACCTTGGTTTCATAACCGAGGGAAATACTTACCGTTGTCGTGCTGCATCATCCCTTCCTCTTTGGGGGAATACCTCTGCAGTCTCAAGCCACGTCAAAAGGAACTTCTGGCGCCATTGCCGGGGAGGAAGCGATCTCTCTAGCGTGCCAATCTTGGGTGCTGGGGAGACATCATCAACATCTATCAGGTTCCTAATCACAAATCTCATCTCCTTGCACTTTACATTATTTTCCATTTGCCTCTCGTTTTCCTCTTCCCCATTTCACAAATTTCCCGTTTTATTCGCCTTCTTTTTTCGTTTGCCTTATTCTCCTCGGATCTCTTGTTTGCTTGCAATTTTATTTGTGTAGTCATGATGAATCAAGAAAACACCAAATTGTGTGATTTTCCAATTCCAATAATAATGATTTTATTAGCACTCCGATTGCTCGTCGAGCCACTAGTTTGGAGTCTTGTGATATTAACGCCGATTTGTTGAATCTTGTCATGAAAGATCAATTTTTCCGGTACTCCTAATGAGCATGCCGCGTCCCATCTAAAACCATTCGTGGAATTGTGTGATATGCAAAAGTAAAAAGATGTGTACAATGACATTGTGAAGTTGAAATTATTTCCTTTCTGTTTGTGGTATCGTGCAAAAATTTGGTTTGTTCTTTGCCTCACAATAGTATCGATTCTTGGGATAAGTGCAAGGACACTTTTCTTGCTAATCCCATGAAAATTATTTACCTTCGAACTGAAATCATGAACTTTAAGCAACTTGAGCATGAACATGTTGCACAATCTTGGGAAAGAATGAAATTGATGCTAAGAAATTGTCCTACTCATGGTTTAAATTTTTGGATGATCATACAATTTTTTATGCGAGATTGAATTTTGTTTCTAGAAATCTTTATATTCCACCATGGGTGGTACTTTTATGGAAATTAGTTTGGGTGATGGTACTAAATTGCTAGATAATATTATGGCAAATTATTCACAATGGCATACTGAAAGAGCACCTACTAGTAAAAAGGTTAATTCGGTTGAAGAAATTAGTACTTTGAGTGAAAAAGTTGATGATCTTATGAAGTTGGTTGCTAGTAAAAATACTCCTATTGATCTTAATGATGTGCCTTTTTCTAATTTTATTGAGAAAAATAATTTTTCCATAGATGTGAATTTTATCTCGCGAAACAATTTCAATAACAATGCTTATAGAGGTAATTTTAATCCTAGGCCTTTTCCTGGAAATTCCTCTAATAATTATGGTAATTCCTATGGTAATCCTTCTTACAATAATAATAGGAACACCTCTGATCTTGAGAGTAATTTTAAAGAATTTATCAATGCTCAAAAAGTTTTCAATACTATGATAGAAGAAAATTTGAATAAGATTGATGATATGCCTAGAAGCATTGATAGAATTTCCCATGATGTAGACAATATCAAGTTGAATGATTTTCCACCTAAGATTAATGAATCAATTAAATCTTTATATATTTCTATGGATGAAATTAAGAAAAGAACCGCTATTCTTAGAGCTAAAAGAGAATTTTTAGAAAAAGCGTTTCTAGCGGTTACTTTCATGAAAATGATGAAGATCTTAAAATGATTGGTGTTTTCTCTATTGATTCCTTGTTTAGTAATGTTAAAATTGATGATAAATGGACCGAATAAGAATCAACTTTAGCCAGAGGGCATCCCAATAATTTGGAGGGTGAAAATCTTGATGAAAGTGGGTTTGGAGAGGTCGAAACTTTAACTAGTGACGTGCCCACTATTTTTTATTACAAAGACTTTAATTATAAGAGGGTCTCCTTGGTTGATTGTATTTCTTTGCTGCAACCCATGATAAATTCATCTCATGCTTATGAACAAAATAAAGCTTTTACTAAACATATTGTTGATGCCATGATGAAATCCATAGAAGAAAAGTTGGAATTAGAGATTTCAATTCCTAGAAACTTGCATGATGATTGGTAACCTACCATTAAAGTCAATAATAAAAATTATGAATGCTTTGCTTTATGTGATTTGGGTGCTAGTGTTTCCACAATTCCGAAATCTCTAGGTGATGTGCTTGGTCTTACCAATATTGAAGAATGTTCTCTTAATTTGCACTTGGCGAATTCTACTATTAAAAAGCCTTTGGGAAGAATTAATGATGTTCTTATTCTTTAAAATAGGAACTATGTTCTCATTGATTTTATTGTTCATGATATTGATTGCAATCCGTTTTGTCCCATCATACTTGGTAGACCGTTTTTTACGCATTATAGGCGCCATGATTGATATGAAAGAAGACAATATTAAATTTCAATTTACACTCAGTAAGGGTATGGAACACTTCCCTAGAACAAGAATTCATCTACCATATTAATAAATCATGAGGTCCTTCTATGGAGTGAAAACTAAGGGTTACAATACTTGAATCTTTGCGTTATGCCTAGCTAGGGGAGTAAAACGGTAGCGCTTGTTGGGAGGCAACCAAATGAATAAAATTTATTTTATCTTTTCTGTCCTGTTTTTGAGTGCTTGCACAATTATTCCTCTATTATTATTATTATTATTATTATTATTATTATTATTATTATTATTATTATTGTGTTTTTATGTTTTATTTAGTGTTTTTGTCAAGTAGTACCTTTAGGATGATCCATAAGATGAGTAGAAACAATGCTGAATCTGAAATAGAAACTTTGTCTCCAGTGCACGAATTTTCATTTTTTACTGGAACGTTATAATGATCATAAATTTTAACACAGTATTTATATATAAATTATTTACGCTGTACTAAGTTTTCAGAATTTTTAGAGTTACATAAGTATGGGTAGAGTACAGATTACTACAGACTATTCTGTTGGAGACAATTCTGTTTTCGTTGCATTATGTGCTTGTTTTGATGAATCAATGGCTTGTATTCGAGGGTATAAGTCATGGTAAATTTAAAATACAGTACATATAATTAAATAATAAAATATGAATGGGTTTTCAACAATACTTGAGTGGTAATTTGCTTTATTATACCAACGGATCTCTGAAGATTTTGTCAAGTTTGGTGTGATTGAAGTTTTCAAGTTTTGGGTTAGATCACAATGGATGAAGGAATAAGGAGTAAGAAGAGCCTAAGCTTGGGGATTCCCATGGAACCCCAAGATAATATACAAATAGTAACAATCAACTAAGCCTGGGGATGCCCCCCGAGTGGCATCCCCTCTTTCTTCTAACAACCATCGGTATTTTACTTGGAGTTATATTTTTATTTGTCACATATCATGAGTTGCGCTTGGAGAGTCTTGTATCATTTGAGTTTTTGCTTTATTTGCTTTTTATCCTTTCTGGACACACCTATTTGAGAAAGCCAAAATTATGCTACGATTTTTTAGAATTGCTCTATACGCTTCACTTAATTTTTTTGAGCTATGGAATTGCTCTAGTGCCTCACTTAGATCTTTTTTGAGCACAGTGTACTTTTACATGTTTGAAGAAATGCTATCATGACTCACTTATATTAATTTGAGAGTTAGAAATTTTGAAGAAATCCTCTCATGCTTCACTTATATTATTTGAGAGATGAAACTTTTATGCTCATGATCTTCACTTAAATCTATACGAGCTTGTCAAAAGCAATGGCAATATATGAAACGAGTCCCAAAGTGATAGATATTCAAGAGGGATATAATAAAAACTTTCATGAAGATCATTGGAAATTAAACTTGATTCTTTGTAATAGTTTTGAGACATGATGATAGTAATATGTGAGTTATGTTAGTGAGTAATTATGTTTAGTAAGAATATTGGTGTTAAGGTTTGTGATTACCTATGCAAAAGCTCAATAGTTGTGCTATGAAATTACATCCTACTTACGGTGCATTATTCATTGTTAGTTATGCTTAATGCTCGCTTATGTGAGTTTTTGTTTCTTGGTTGGTTGCTTCTCAATCTATTTGCTAGCCTTCACTTGTACTAAGTAGAAATACTACTTGTGCATCCAAAATCCTTAAACCTAGTTTTGCCATATGAGTCCACCATACCTATCTATATGCGGTATTTCCATGTCATTCCAAGCAAATTTCTATGTGCCATCTCTAATTTTAAAAATAAAATTTCCTTTTTGTGTGCTCGTACCGCTCATGAAGCGGAAGAGGGTGGACGATATTTTTCCATGCTAGATGTGTTATTCTCAATATGAGTGTTTATTCACTTGTCATTGCACGAGAGTATGGCGGTAATAGGGAAGCCCAGTCCTGAAATGAAAAAAAAGAGAAATTTACTTTATGTTTTCAAATAATAAATGCATTGGAAAGTGTTGGTATGGAAGGAAACCGTGGACTCGGCTAGCCATGGAAATTGAAAGAATGGTGGAAAATGGAATAAACTTTATTTTCTATTTGGGAACCGTTTATGATGTATCTAGCATGGAAAGATATTGAAATCTCTCGGTCGTTTTTGTTGACATGAAAGGCATGCCTCCTAAAATATTTTTCTTTATGAATTTAAACCTTGAAATCTAGCACATCTACAAATCCCTACTTCCCTCTGCGAAGGGCCTATCTATTTACTTTATGCAATTCTTATTTTTACTCGAGTCTCCATCTTTTCTTATAAAGCACCAACTATGATCGTACTTGAGCATTAGGTGTAGATAATATTTGAATGTGTTTCATAAATGGATCAATGATTGAGCATGATGGGATAGGGATAACTTGCTTTAGTGTTGATATTTTGAAAGACATGGTTGCTTTTTGATATGCTTGAGTATTAAAGTCTATGTCAAAACTAGACTATGGCTTTGAACCATCTAAAAGTCCAAATGTACATGCTACAAAAGAAAAGAATATGTGATGAACATGATAGGCAGCATTCCACATCAAAAATTCCATTGTTATCATTTAGCTACTCGAGGACGAGTAGGAATTAAGCTTGGAGATGCTGATACGTCTCCAACGTATCTATAATTTTTTCTTGTTCCATGCTATTATATTATCAATCTTGGATGTTTTACAATCATTTTATAGCAACTTTATATCAGTTTTTGGGACTAACCTATTGACATAGTGCCAAAGTGCCAGTTGCTGTTTTTTCTTGTCTTATTTACTCCGCAGAAAATCAGTACCAAACAAAGCCCCAAAACCGTGAAACTTTTGGGAGATTTTTTGGGCCAAAAGACATCTAGTGGACCAAAGAAGTGCCATAGGGGAGGGACGAGGATGCCACGACCCTCCAAGGCGCACGAGAGGCCCCTGGCGCGGCCTGGTGGGTTGTGCCCTCCTTGGGACGCCTCTCCACCGACTATCACCTCTATAAATACCCAAATATTTAGAAAACCCTAGGGGAGTCAACAAAACACAATTTCGACCACCGCAAGTTCTAGAACCTCGAGATCAAATCAAACAACATCACAGTGGGGTGCATCGCCTTCATGGGTGGCTCTCCTATGATGCATGAGTAGTCCACCATACACCTATGGGTCAGTAGGCAGTAGCTAGATTACAATCTGTTTTACTTCTTGTTGTTGTTAGATGGCCCTGCGCTATCATCTTGACGTGGACGCTTCTTGCCACTGACCGCTGGATTTTCATCGCCCTCATTGTTGATGTCCTCCTCGTCGTCCTCCTTGTTCGACCATTCCTCATCATCACAATCATTGTCGTCTTCTTCATCCTTCGGCGGCTCCTCGTCGTCCTCCTCCTTGTATGACCATTCCTCCTCCTACTCATCATTGTCGTCTTCTTCGTCCTTTGGCGGCTCCTCGTCTGTCTGGTCTTCGTCCAATGACTCTGGTGGCGGCGTCCCTTCCATGAGTTGGATAAAATGGAGGTCAGGGCATGATGCCGGGCTCATGGAAGACGAGCGGGGTCATTTTGTGGTCGACCCCAGATTGGTGGAACCGCCGTCTTCGCTATCGCTCGACATTCTTGTGCTACGTAATTAAACAATCGGTGAGAAAGCGAGATTGCAGAGTGTGTGGAAGTGTAGAGTGGTCGGCCGGGGTTATGAAGATGGTGGCAACTGAAGCATGGTGTCAAGACAAGAGGAATGGAAATTGAAGCGGGGGATTGATGAATTATATTGGCGCCTTGGCAAGTGGTTAGAATTCTGCTATAATCAATCACAATTGTGTGCACCTGACCCATCGCTCTAAATTCCCACTATTGTGCAGTTCTCAACGTGCCAAATGTTTCACATGTGTACATTTTAGGAGTTCACATGGTTCGATAGATGCATTGTTTAACTACCGACATGCTTATATGAAACACAACGGGTGTGAAATAGTAAGCATTTAACATAGGACAGTTGGTAAGCAATAGATGAGCTCTGCTTATTGATCTAGCCATTAATAATCAAACGAAACCCCTAATGATCATTGCAAATAGTGCATAGAAGATGGCTAATGAGGCAACTATAACTAAAAATGCTAGTTCCTTCATGTCTCTTGCTTTCATCTATTGCTTGTTATTGATTCTTTCTTGCTTCATCATAGTGATTGTAAACTCCAGATTAGTCAGTTTCTTCTTCAACTTTACGTTATCTTCTACAATCTTTGTGATAACACTCCGAGCCCTGCCATTGCATTCATCATCCAACCAGTTAACAAAGGCACAAGCTTCATATCCATGTGAATGTTAAATAATCAGGATGAGTGGGGGCATTAATTGAACTTAAGGGATGAACTTAGCACTAACCTCTAAGGGGCAACCGAGAAACCGTCTGCCAATGTCGAATCCCTCCGTGCATACACGTCGAGCAGGAGTGTGTCCGTGCACACAACTCAGCTTTTGGTACTTCTCGGTGCCGCAAAACTCGGAATCGAACTCATGTTGTGGGAGTCTGTTGGAGTCAAACTCTGGATCCGACATTTGATTGATTTCCTGTGTGTGGGGGGGGACTGAATGAACTGCTTGCTTTGGTCATGCTAAAAAGATGAGGAATGATTGGGACCTGACAAGACGATTCGGATACATTGTACACCGGCCTCCTGGTGACCTTAGGCAAGTGCTCGACGGTGACCGTCGTCGGGGTTGCACCTCCAATGGTGCTGCCAAGAGCGACTGTATGAACCGATGCAGTCCCACTGAAACCATCAGCACCACTCATTCGCGTGTCCCTAATGTTAGCGCCACGCTATGGAATTTGGGCGCTAGGAATTTGGAAGCTATTTAGAGATTTGGGTAAGACGGGGAAACTATGGGGATCTAATGATAACGGCCAAGGGAACTATTTATCGCATTCCGTTGTATACGACACACGGTTTTCCAAATCAAATCGTGTGAGATGGAAACGTGCGTGATACACGGTTTTCGTAACATGACCGTTTGTGATGTGCTTCCCAGTACATATGGGTGCGGTAAAAAGACGCTCTCTAGAAACCCAACAAAAATGTTATGCCGATAGAAATGTCAGTGGCGACCGAGGCAACAACTGACGGATAGGAGGTCAATCCCCGGTCGGTCGACAGTGTCGGTGTTATAGGGAGTCCATCCTCGGTTAGTCGGTGATGGCAGCATGATAGTAGGTCAATCCTCGGTCGGCAACGGGAGATATAGGAGGATCTCAATCCTCGTGGTCGGCACCGATGTGACTGGAGCACATCCCTCGTGGTCATAGGCGGGATAGTGGAGCCCGGACTAGAGGCAGGTGCCCCGCTAAGCTCTCCTCCTTGACCCTATTGTCTCGTCGTGCCGCTCTAATTAATTAAGGTATTATTTTCCTTGAGTGGCCTAATTAAGGTATTAAATTCACATAATGGCACTACTGCTGATGCATGTAAATTGACTGGTTGATTAGTGTTATTGCACGGCCGGGTAACATTATGCAGCACCGTCCATAAATTTTGAAAATAAAATCTTGTGATTTATTCACCCATCTTTGTGCATCCAATAAGGATGCAACGTGTGCAGATGGAACATCTGAATGGATGGGGGATCAGACAAGCTCACAGTATAGGGATGGCATGAAGGAGTTCATGGCTTTGGCTGAACGGACAAATAAGAGAATTTGCAAAGAATATTATGTCCTCTATCCATGCAAGGATTGTATAAATCGGTGTCACTTCCGATTGATGAGGCCGAGTTACAGTTATAAAAAAGGGGATTCATGGGTGGATACACAAGATGAACTAAACACGGTGAAGAATCGGTTATGGATGAAGGTAATAACCTACCTGTCGGCGAGGTGCCAAACCACAATCAGAGTTGGATGGGTGATGAATTTAACCTCGGGGCTCAAACGTCAAGCTACATATAGATGACCAGCATGCCAAAAAACCCAAAGAAAAACCAAGAGTGTGAAGCAGACAACACCGACCTTGATGATATGCCAGATTTTTCAGCTACGATTACAGATTTCCATGGCCCAGAAAAAGATATAGTCGGGTACAAGGAGCTTCCAAGCATTTATGCGGCCTCCAAGAAAGATTTATATCTAGGTTGTAATAAGAAATATTCCAAGTTGAATGTCACACTGATGCTTCTCAGATTTAAAGCAGAAAGCAGTTTAACAAACAAGGCCTTCACACCGTTGTTGAATCTTTTCAAAGACATTCTTCTAGAATATAATGTGCTCCCCAAAAGCATGAACGAAGCGAAGAAAATTGTTTGTCCATTGGAACTTGAAGTCCAGAAGATACACGCTTGTGTGAATGATTGTATGTTGTACCACGGTGAGTACAAAGATTTGTGTTCATGTCACATATGCAAGCACACACAATACAAGCATAGGAGAGCAAATGACAAGTACAAAATGGACAAAGAGGTCAAAACAGGAATCCCGTTCAAGGTTGTTTAGTACTTGCCTATAATTCCAAGGTTGAAGCGTTTGTTTGCAAACCCTTAAGAGGAAAAGAGGTTGTGGTGGCATCATGATGAGCGAACTGCGGATAAATATATGAGGCACCCGAAAGATGGGGCTCAGTGGGAACAAATCGCTCACAAGTTTAAATATTTTGCAAAGGATCCTAGAAATATATGGCTAGGGGAGTGTACTGATGGATTTAATCCATTTGGCGATATGAACACCAAACACATCACTTGGCCGGTGCTTCTGTGCATATATAACCTTCCTCCTTGGTTGTGTATGAAGAAAACACATCATGATGTCGATGGTTATCCAAGGCCCAAAGCAACCTGGAAATGATATCGACATTTACTTTCAGCTACTGGTAGAAGAACTTCAAATGTTGTGGAGGTCTGGTGTGAACTGTTATGATGCCTATATGAAAGTGCGTTATATCGACTAAAGGGGGGGGGTGAATAGGCGATATTTATAATTTCATCACTTGAGGAATTTCAACTTTGAGGAATTTGAAATGTGATGAATAACTAGCAGCGGAATAAGTACTCAAGTGCATGAGGAATATAGTAACAACATAGTCTTCATGATGAAATGAAACATGCACAAATAGTAAGTAGTGTGATACAGGATAAGCAGTGATGGACAGGGTAACTTGAAGAATTTGAGGTGAGGAATTTGTGAAAGTCTTCAGTCAAATTATTCAAACAGTAACAATCAATTTCATCAACAGGTATATGAGGAATAGAGAAGTTGAGGAAATAGAACCAGATAGCTCGATGAAGACAATGGTTTGATGACCTAGTTCCAATTACTGTGACAGTCGTACATCTGGTTTGGAGCGGCCTGGTATTTAAACCAGAGGACACACAGTCCTAGGACACATGGTCCTTACCATAGTATCCTTGAGCTAAGGTCACACAGTCCTCACCCAACACTCGTGGTAAGTCTTCAGGGCAGACTTCCAAAACCCTCACAAACTGGTCACCCGACGATCCACAATTTATTGTTGGATGCTCTAGACCAAGGTCACTTCGTGATCCCCAATTGACTGCAGGAGCACTAGACCATGACGCCTAACCGTCTGGAGGATGCACAGTCCTCAAAGGTAACAAGCGTCAGATCCACACAGGAATTTCTTCAGTGATGCTCAATCACTATGGGTTTGGTGGTTTAGTTGTGGGTTTTTCCTCACTGATGATTTTCTCTCAAAGTCCTTGGAGGATGGGTTGCTCTCAAATGACAAGTGTCAGTTTTCTCTCGGAGTAGCCAACCAACTAGTGGTTATGGGGGGTGGGTATTTATAGCCAGGGTGCAACCTGACATGATAAGACATAAATCCCCCCAATGATATGACCGTTATGTGGATAAGAATGATTGGGGATAGCTGGCGCTAAGCACAGCAACGGTTGGAATTTTGAACTATGAAAGTCCTCAGGCTTATCATGTTCCTCACTTGTAGGAAATTCACACTGGCGAAATCCTAACTCCTCCGTCAGATCAATTTCCTCAGAGACCAAAAGAACTTCATCTCTGTCATTGAAGAACTTGACTGAACCATAAGAGATTTCCAAAGGCTTCACTCAAAGGATTGTGTAGGTTGAGGATTTTGGAGTTGAGCATAGTTGGAAATTTTCCTTAGTATTATCTCGGCCCTCTTTAACAGTACGGTGTCTCCTACGACTCAAATAAGGAAATGAAACTACGAAAACAAAAGTCTTCACGCTTCATATTCCTCATTCATATCTTCAAGGTCACACCAACTTCTTCATTTTCAAAGTCTTCACAAAGTCTTTAGCAAAGTCTTCAGTTGAACACATACATTTTTAGGGGTCGAGAATCTTCGGATATATCAAACTCCTCATTGACTTATAGAGCCTGTGTACACTTACAAACACATTAGTTCCTTAACCTATAAGTCTTCAATACAACAAAATCACTAAGGGGCACTAGATGCACTAACAATCTCCCCCTTTTTGGTGATTGATGATAAATAGGTTAAGTTTTCAACGGGGATAAACATATGAAGTGAAAGTACTGAGTTT
The DNA here is from genome assembly GCA_022496015.1 of Hordeum marinum. Classification (NCBI taxonomy): domain Eukaryota; kingdom Viridiplantae; phylum Streptophyta; class Magnoliopsida; order Poales; family Poaceae; genus Hordeum; species Hordeum marinum. The sequence goes on along the minus strand of CM039675.1, from coordinate 297,570,955 downwards.
GAGGAATTTGATTGCAAGATATAGAAGAACTCCCCCTGAAGATGTGTATATTTGAGGAATTTGCTTTGGACTGCAAATGCACATGGCAGGTTAAAACATGGAGAACTCCCCCTATATCTTGTAATTTATCCACACATTTGAACATATGATATGAAGAATTTGAAATGCGTGAGAAAAAATGGTGCCTGACGAAATTCAACATGTATGCATTAAGGTACTCGAGGAAATAAACATGCGAGGAAATAGTTCAAAAGTGTCAGACCACCATTGGACTTAAGTTTACAACTCAACCAACAAAAGTTTCAGAAGAGCGAGAGTTGTAACTTAAACAAAAATAGCCCATATATAGAGACCCGCTTGAAGACTAACTCAAATTTTCTCCCCCTTTGTCATCAAAGACCAAAAGGGAAGAAAAAGTGAGGACTAACGCCCCTTTGAAGAATTTCATCGTGTTGGTGAGGAAGGAACGCCAGCGTTGTCGGGGTCATTTGTCGATGCAGGGCCTGGCGCAGTGTAGTCAATGTCTTCATTTCATCTCTCTCACAAGATGAAGAATATGAACTTGTGACCATCCGAGGAACTTGGACTTTCTTGAATTTCTTCTATGGTCAACGAGCCAGTCAGGATGTTCTTCAAGATCCAGCTCATTCAGTTCTTCAGAAGACTTGAGGTGAGACAATACGGTCCAAGTGCGGTTGAGGTTTTCATGCGCATAGTAGTGATTCCTCTTCATAGTGTTCTGCGTCATAGTCATGTTTTGCACAATGTAACCAAGTTGACGCTTCACCCACTTATGATTGCGAGCGACCTTCTGATGAAGACTTATTAGCAGCTCGCGATTTGTCATTACACGAGTGGCAGACTCTTGAGGTTTGTGAGCTGAGGCCTTCGCTTCGGAGTCCTGAGTTGCAGTGTCATCATTGGTGGAGAAGGAAGCAGCTTTGCGAAACTGTCCATCCAGTGGACGAGTGCCTTCATCAATGACAGCCTTGCCTTTTCCTTCCATTGAGTCAATTGTGCTCTTGATGGTTTCGATTGGAGGCACGAAGCCAAAATGGTTCTAAAAATCAGCCTTGAAGGGAACTGAGGACTTTTCCCTGATGAATTTCATGATCCAAGGCGCATAAGGCTTCTGTTCAAATGGAGCTAAAGCAGCATTGGCCAATGTCCTCATGAAGAAATCATGCAAGTCGATGGGAATCCCATGAATGATGTTGAAGACCATATTCTTCATGACTCCCTCCAATTCTTCTTGTTCAGAAATGTGGCCCTTCTGAGGACATAGAGTATTTGTGAGTATGCGGTAGACTGTCCTAGGCACATATAGCAAATCCTTCACAAGGAAGGTTTTCCGTTGAGGCTTTCCAGGAGGCAATGTCTTCATCAACACTTGCATCAGCTGATCCGGAAGAGCAGGTTCATCGAACAGTCTGCGAGCTTCATCTGAGGGAATTGGAACTAGTACACACTGAAGCAATTCAGAAGCTTGAGCAGTGAAGTGAGTTGATCCTGTCATCTAGTCCAAAACCTGTAACATCCCAAACTTTGGAATGTTATAATAATTATTAGAACGATTGTTTGTTTGTTTGTTTGAGTGATTGAAAGTGAGTGAAATTTGAAACTTTTTGAAAGTTTATTGAGAGGGAATGAAATGACTTTCCCAAAACTTTCAATCTGCGTTTTGATCACCAGGAATTCAAAATTCATTTCATCACAAAACCCTAGAGTGAAGATGACATGACTTCTTCCATTTAAAGAAATGAAAAGGGATTTGAAAAGAATTTGAATTTCATTTGAAAAATATTTCAAATTCAGAAAACTTTATGCAACTCAATGATTTTCATGAGAGAGGATAATATGACTTCCTCAAATTTTAAGAAATATGAGTTGGAAGTTTAAAAGAAGGAATTGAAAGAGCTTTTGAAAACCTCTGGATTATTTTGAAAATCCATTTCATATTTGGTCCCTATTCAAAATTTTCAAAGTATTCAAACCCCTGACAAAAATTTGAAAGGAATAACATGACACTCCAAGCCAGGGGGTAATTTTTGAAGTTTTTTTAATCATCAAACCCAAAAAGTTATTTGAAAAATATTTGCAAAATTAAATAAAGCCAATTAAGGCATTTTCGAAAAAAAAAATTAATGTATTCAAATGCCAGAATAAAAATGTCCATTAAATGGCATTTATTATTCTGTTAATTTTGATATAAAATTTGTCTATATTTGGAATTTATTCAAATGCATTGAACACGTTTTATGGCTCTGGTAAAATCATAAATTGAAAAACGGTAACGGTTTTATAATAAAACGGCTGGCCCAACGGCTTTAAAGCCGAGACCGTTACCAGTCGGTCACGGTCGCCGCTAATGCCGCCCCTCTCTCTCAGACGCGTGGGGCCCGCCATCCGTTCGCGAGACACCGCGGTCGCCTTCCTCCTCCCACGCGCCCGACGCCGTCGCCGGTTTCCTTCGCCTAGGACCCCCTCCCTCCTTACTCCCCGACCCCTCTAAGCCCCCTATAAGAAGCCTCCAGACCCCTCTCTCCATTCCCCTTGTTTCCCCCTCCTCCCGTGCCCTCCCACTACCGGAATCCCTCGCCGGACTTCACCACGGCCGTCGTGCCATTATCGCGTCCCCGCATCACCCTGACCTCCCCGCACTCTCCCGAGCCCTCCGACGATTTCCTCACGACCGTGCGCACCTCCCCGACCCCTCACCCTCTCTGGAGACTCTCTGGAGCTGCTAAGACATCACCCTCGCCGGAGTGTTCCCCGACCCCGAAGCTCCCTCCGCTCCTGCTCGTCGTCACCGTCGTCCCCGAGCTAGCCCTCGACCACCACCGGACGCACCATTCATCGCTGAGTCGAACGGAGCCCTCGCCGTCGCCGGAGGACCACCGGAGACGCCTCCTCGTCGCCCCCACCTCCTCGGCCTCACCGGAAGAACCATCGCCGGCGACCATCCCACTGTGAGCACCGCACCCCTCTCCCACTCCGTTCGATCTAAATCCCACGGCCCCGATTAGATCTGTTTATTGCTCGAACCGTTTTCTGTTATGTCTCGGTCGTCCGCCCGAAACTCCCTAGCACACGCACACCTGGACCAACCAGAGAACGCCACATCACCCCCCTGACCGTTAGTTTAGTTTTTTTTCTGTTTTGTTTTAGAAAACAGAGAAAGTTCTGATTTTACTTTCTTTATATCTTTTAAACTAATTAATGTTTTAATTGATTTCTTTTGCATTAGATCAAAAATTTCATCTAGTTTCTGCGAATACCAAATTTGACTATGTTTGAACATTTAAATTTGAATTTGAAAAGATTTGATTTAAATTTTGTTTTCTGAATATCCTGAGTTCTAAAATGAATTTTTGAATGATTATTTTTCCTACTTGTCACTAGTGACCATAGATATCATTTGGTAGAGTTTGAGAATTTTATAATAATGTTAAATAGTGTTTTCGAACCAAACAGAATCTGTTTAGTTTCATATTAGTTTATTTAGATTGATTTACTTTGTTTTATTTTTGAAAATCTGAATATGATTTACATTATGTTTTAGATTTCATTTAGTTTTGTTGTTCCAAACCTTAGTAATTTTACTTGCTGTTAACAAAAGTTAATTTGTTTAGTTTATAAATTTTGTTGTAGGGATCTATACCCTCTTTCAAATAGGTATAGTTGTTTTAAAAGCAAATTTGTTAGTAACAATTCTTTTAACTAAAGTTTTATATAATTAGATTCTGTTTTCAAATAAAATTTGTAGTAATATTTTCTGTTAAGAAATGTTTGTCAATAAAAATGGTTTAGTTTTACTCTATTATAGGAAACTATATTCTCTATCATTAGGTAATGTTTTATAAAACAACTTAGTTTTAGTAGAGATTATTTTCACAAAGTTTTAGATGATCTAATTCTGTTTTGTAACAAATATATTTTATTAATTATTTTCTGTTAACTTAGTTGTTTCATAATTTGTTTTCTCTTAGTTTATGGTTGTGCTTGTAGTTAAGTTCATTAGACAAACACTTTTGTTGTTTAGGATAATGTTTTCATAGTTTTACTTGTTCTTCAAAAGTAATTCTTTTGCTAGTAAAATATTTAATAAAATCCTTTTGTTGTATTTTACTTTGTTATTGTTTGTTACTATTTGAAAATAATTGTTTTAGGGGAAAACTACTTTAGTTGCTTTTATGAAAACTTTCTTGATTTTAACTTTTGTCTTAAGTATTGCCTTCATCAACCTTGTTGTTTTGTTTCTTGTGTTATCTTGTGATTGTTAGAATTGATTGCTAGTATGATTGCTTATGAATGCAATGTTTGCTATATAGATTTTCATCAGAGAGTGACGAATAGTCCATCAAGTTATTTCTGAGAGCGATCTTTATCTTCATCAACAGTACAGGCAAGTTCACTTTGACCATCTTTTTCATACCTATGTTTTATTGCATGTAGTGACATCATTCAACAGATCCCTCCCGTAGTGTTATTGAAACTCTTGTAGTTGAGTAGAATGCATGAGGTAGGAACCCACCACTTGTTACTAAAGCCCCGGGAACGCTAGTTAGTGCAATGCTATGCTAACGTAGACGGGTTTTGGTATGAGTGTTCGTGAGTGGTGTGAAGAAGGACTCCACGTCAAGACGACAACTTCATGAAGACATTTTCAAGTCCTTCATCTTCAAGTCCTCAAGACTTCAAGACTCGAGAAGACAAGTTTTCAATACACACTACTGGGTGAAGGATGGTTGATTGGGCATCCTTGGAGAAACCAGTGGATGGCCGGGATGCATGGAGAAGCGCCATGACATCTTGCGGAAAGCTTCACCCAGACTCAAAGAGAAGGATGAATACTTCATGCCCGGAAGCTTACCTGTGTAGCCACAAGTCATTATGGGCTCTGGCTTGGTTGATCCTTGTTGTGACTCTGCTGGGCAGTGCTACGAGATATAGTCGACGTTAGGATTGGGATGGGCACTGTCGGACAGTCAGGGAAACACTCTGAAAGACCATGTTTCTTTCATCCTGTTCTCAAACACCAGGCAGTGCGAGGACTTACCAGGAGGGAAAGAATCTTGTGGGTAAAGTACACAACACTCTGCAGAGTTAAACCTAATCGATTAGCCGTGTCCCCGGTTACGGACAATTTGAGCTTCTAGACTTGGATCTATCTCTGAACTCTCAACACTGGACTGATAACTAATTGTGGGCAACTTATGATACTTATGGGCATTGAGACATTGGTTGGCAGAACCATGTCATGATAGGTAACTCCATAGTGAAATTCCTGATATTCCTTTGTTGTAGGAAAATAAAATCAGCTTTTACGCAAAAACTCAGACACAGAGCCACAAAGCCTTTGCATATAGAATAGTCTTTATTTTTCTGTCCTACTATGGTGATCTTGCCAGTACATTCACTGTACTGACCTACACGGCTGCAACGTCTTATGTTGCAGATACTCTTCTACGACGGGTAAGAGTACGATTGAGAGTTACGGTCCGCACTCAACTTGCCGTTGGTGTTATTGGGACTCCACTCCCGTTGACTGTATTCCGCTGCTATTGTAAGGTATATATCAGTTTTACACTATTTACATGTGATTGCACTTTGATATATACATTGATGTACTGTGTGTGCCAGCATACTGATCCAGGGATGGCACAGAACACACAGAGGCTTGACTCGTTTTGAGTCGGGTCGCTACAGAAATGGTATCAGAGCACATGTTGACTGTAGGACGTGACCCTAGAAACTGGAAAGCCCTTAGGAAATGATTTCTCGAAAAACTTTGTTTTCAAAAGATCTTCTACTTCTCATCCTTTCTGAGTTTTATCAAATAGTTAGACAATACTTTTTCCCTTGACCCCACTAAGGATCAACTGAAGCCACTCCAAGAAGGACAAGATATCGGACAACTGGTGACCAACTCCGACAAAGATGTATTCCATTATGGAAGAGCTACAAAAGGATTGAAGATTATACAGACCTGAAGAAATTGAAGACCATGAAAAATTTCCAAGATATTATGCCCCTAGAAGACCAAACCCCTGTTGTATACTTACGTTAGATACGATGATTTGTGAGCTGTCATTTGTGTGTAATTTCCAGTCGCAGATGTCGACGGAGAAGGGAAGAATGCCTGCATCATGAAGAACTTGGAGAACCGATGTGAACGATGGAAGTGTTTCCATGTCCGCATGAGGAATTTGGTGGTGCTCGAAGACTTTCTTCTTCTCGAACAGGACTGATGCATAGTAGTTGAGCTGAGTTGCCATCCAGAATCTGCAACGACCGACTCTTGCAAAGTCATAAGGATTTGGACCTGTGAAGAACATGCGCTCATTGAAGAAATTGCTCTTGAGGAATTTGGGGCGCACTGAGCCTTTGAATGGCATCCTTGGCTTCGGTTGAAGATTTGGCTTGAAGCGGCCCTTGATCTCCTTTGGCATGGGAGGAACTTGAAAAATCTGGAGGGCTGGTTCCTCAGTTACAGGTGGAGCAGCAAAGTCATCAGCTGTTGCAGCTGGAATTTCTTCAGTGACTTGGGTGGTCTAATCGGTAGATTCTTCATGTATTTCTTTAGTCGGAGCAGGTGACTGAGGAATCTTTGTTAGAGGAGTAGTCATTGGTGAATTTGGGTGTGCTGATTCCCAATATTCATCATTGATGACAGGCGTTGTATTTCCAATGTCTACGTCCTCATCAATTTCTTCAACTCTAGCCTCTTCAGCAGTGAACTGAGGCTGGGGCGATGATACCTTTGGAGTTGAAGCAATGTCTTCAACTTCAATTTCTTCATCAATCTGGTCTGTCGAAGCAGCAGAATGATCTTCATCTTCTTCATCTAGGATGACATAGTCAACCCCAAATGGTACAAGTTCATAGGCAGGTGCAGATGAGAGTGGCGTAGCATCAATGGGTCCAGTTGAAGAACTTGGCATAGTCTTCAACTTCTTCACAACTGAGGATACTGTATTGAATGCTTTTTTCTTAAGAGTCTTCTCTTCTGTAGCTTTAGCTCTTCAGGCACGACTGATGCAGTCGCCCTAGTGGGTTCAGGTTCTTCAGGCGTAGCAAAAACGTTAGCTGCCTTTCAGTTTCTTCAGGCACAACAGTGATGGTTGTCCTAGCATGGTCATCAGTGGTCTGAGGTTCCTCAATAGCACTAGCTGTTGCTTCTGGTGCAGAAGCATTCTCATCAGCAGTCACATCGGGCTGAGCAGTTTCATCATCAGCCTGAGGAATTTCATCAGACTGAGGATTTTGTGGTTGCGATTGAGCCACAACCCTAGTGTTGTGATCCTTCATAGCATCTTGAGCAGCCCTGACGAATCTCACCTTGGTGCCCTTCCATTCAGCATCATACCTTTCTTAATCCTCAAAGACTCTGCGAATTTTAGACTGAACTGTGCCGAGTTGATTTGGGGTCAAGTTCATCACATTGTCTCTCAGAAACTTTTCTTTCCGAGCCCTGTTCCTATTAGCTCTCAGAGCTTGTTCTCTCTTCCATTTTTCTTCAAAGATGAAGTGGGTAAAGGACATGATCCACACCAAGAGGCATATTTAGTGAAGAAAGTGGGTTTTTTGGATCTTCATGCCAAATATCGATGAAGTTGAGGATCATCTTGGGATCCATCATGAGAGGAACAGAGTTGCCCTTGGCTATAGCAGCCCTCTGCTGACTTTGCCTAATGATTTCCTCCTATTCTTCATCATCAGCTTCATCATCATCATCCTCAGATCCTGAGGGTATGGTTACCACAGCCTTGCTTGAGTGAGGACTTGGTCTTTGACCTCGTCTAGCAGTTTTCTTCAGCTTCAACACTGTAGGGCTAGTTGAAGACTTTGTTGTAGTAGAGGGGCTTGCCGAGATCTTTGGAACTTTTGTGAATCCCTTAGTCCTCTTACATGATGCCAAATGCACTGGTGTTGAGGACTTTGCAGATGCAGCTGAGGACTGAGCAGCAACAGTACCAGCATCTGAGGCCTTTGTAGGTTGAGGCCTTTGGACTTGAGGAATCTGCTGTGATGGTTTTGAGGCCGAAGAACTTGTTTTCACACCAGCTTTCTTTATCATTGATTTCTTTGGAGCACTTGCAAAGGCTCCGACAGAGGCAACAGCAGCAGAATCTTCATTGAATTTCTTCACTGCCTCTTTAGATTTTCTCGCGAGCTTGGCTTGATGCTTCTCCCACATATGAGGAAAGTCCTCACCAGTGTTGAGACTAGTGGGATCCGCAATTTGATTTTGAGACAAGGGAGGCCCGCTCCAAGGAGGTTTCACAGCGAATTTCATTATGTATTTAGGAGTTACATAACGATATTCCTTCCATTCCCTTGCCCATTTCCTCTCAATTTTCTGTAGACGAATTTTTCTCTGCTTGGTCGTTTCTTTGCCATGAGTTTCTTCATCGGGTGTGCAGTATTCCTCATACAATTCATCTGGAATCTCAAAAGCAGTGTGCACATCTGGCTTCTTTCCACCTTTCTGAGGTTTCTTTTCGTCAGCCATTTTCTTCACCTGAGAAATTTGAACTCTTGAGGACTCTGAAGAAGTACACAGTTTTTCCTCAAGGAACACTGCAAATGAGTTAAGTTGATGAGAACCTAGTGATTCATTAGCGGACATGTTGTACCTATGAACAGAGTATAGGTGCGAGGAATTTGAAGAGGTCATATGCGTTCTCAGAAATATTTTAAATAGAAATAGGTGAGGAATTTGACCATGGGTGTCTTGAGGAATTTCACTAAGTGTTCTTTGTCTTAGGTACCAGAGTTGTGTAAATTTTGAGGATTCACACAATTGAGGAATCTTGAAGAAAATCATTACTTAGGGAAAATCATCAATTATATGAAGATGTAAGGTGCTTTAGAATAAGATTCATGAAGAATAAACACCTTTTGAGGAATATGAAGAGCATTCAAAGATCAAACAAGGGCAGTAAAAATAAATTTTATTTACCCTGGTGAAGAACACGATGAACTAAGAGATGAGATTGGGAAGTTCGTCAGTTCAGATCTCCCACGCCCTAGCTTGGCAGAGGGAGACAGCTACATCGGCGGCGGAATGAAGACTTCCGCGGCCGATGCGAGTATGGTGACGGCGAGGTTGAGGCAATGAAGCTCTTACACATCGATGTCGATGACTTTAGTGGCGGCTCTAGGTTGGAGCTCGGGAGAGAGTAGAGAGGAGGAGTAACCGAGCACAGTTGAAGGGAGGGGGTATTTATAGTGGTAGTGAAAACCAATCTGCCCAAAGGTTTTGGACAGGATTGCCCCTGACCCTTGCTCTCCACGTGACAGGTGTCTCCCATGTTCTGAGTAGTGGAGATTATGGGGGATCGTGGGTTATCCAGTCGTGGGAATCGGAACCGTTTGAGCGGGAACCGCTGAAAATTTTTATAGTGAAAATTTCAAAGTTTTCGTTCGCAAATTCTTCAGCTGTCAAGGACATGGTGAAGACTTTGAACAAGTTTCAAAGTAGAACGCATATGAAGAATTTGTGAACAGACTGGGTTGAGTTTAGCATAGAGGGGAAAGGGTCCGATCACATTCACTTAGATGAAAATCAACTCGAATAATTTAGCAATAAGTGAATGCTGTTGAGGACATTGAAAACTCAAATATATATATATATATATATATATGTATAGTCAATGAAGAACATGAGTTTCAAAGTTTGAAGAATTTGAAAAGTTGAGGAATTTGAAAAGTTGAGGAATTTGAAAATTTGAAGAATTTGAAAAATGACGAAAAACTCTATTTTGAAGAATTTCAACTTTGGTTGGTGGCGTGACCCACCATATAAGAATGATGATTTGAGACACCACGTACAATTGTCGTAGGGTTCTGAGAATCAAATTCTTCATTAATTTCTTCACACTTAGAGGGTTATTCTTCATTGATTGAAGAAAAATGTTACTTCGTGTGTTGCACATCTAAGTCATCAATTTTGCATAAGTGTTAGGATGTGTGTCCTTTTTCAAAGAACATTCGAAGATTCTAAGATGTTTAGCTCACACCGCGACCTACAAAATCACTTTTCATCCAAGGGCTTTGTGAAGATATCGGCTAGTTGTTCTTCAGTGGGGATGTGGTCAATGGAGATGTCGCCCTTGAGTACATGATCTCGAAGAAAGTAATGATGAATCTAGATGTGCTTGGTCTTGGAGTGCTGAACTGGGTTGTAAGCAATCTTGATGGCACTCTCATTGTCGCAGTAGAGAGGCACATTCTTTAACTTGATTCCGTAGTCCTTGAGGGTTTGCTTCATCCATAGTAACTGAGTACAACATGAGCTAGCAGCTATGTACTCAGCTTCATCAGTAGAGAGTGAGACGCAGTTCTGCTTCTTCGAGGACCAACAAACTAAGGATCATCCAAGGAAATGACATGTGCCTGAGGTTGACTTGCGATCCACACGATCTCCAGCATAGTCAGCATCAGAGTATCCGACGAGATGAAGATTTGAGCCCTTGGGATACCATAATCCAAGTGTTGGTGTGTGATCTAAGTATCGAAGAATATGTTTCACAGCCTTATGGTGTGATTCCTTCGGTGTTGATTGGAATCGGGCACACATGCAAACACTTAGCATAATATCAGGCCTAGATGCACATAGATACAACAATGAGCCAATCATGGAGCGGTATACCTTCTGATTGAAATCTTTACCATTTTCATCAGTGCAGAGGTGGCCTTTTGAAGGCATTGGAGTTTTGACGCCTTTGCAATCTTGCATGCCGAATTTCCTCAGAACATCCTTGAGGTACTTCTATTGGGAGATGAAGATGCCATTGTCTTGTTGACGAATTTGAAGACCTAAGAAGAATTTCAACTCTCCCATCATAGACATTTGATATTCTTCACTCATCATATAGGCAAATTCATCACTGTAACGTTTGTCAGTAGAGCCAAAGATAATATCGTCTACATATATTTGGCATATGAACAGTTCATTGTCATAGGATTTCGTGAAAAGAGTAGGGTCGAGTGAACCGAGTTTGAAGCCTTTCTTCATGAGGAATTCCTTCAGAGTGTCCTACCACGCCCGAGGGGCCTGCTTGAGGCCATATAGGGCCTTGTTGAGTCTGAAGACTTTGTCAGGATGCTTAGGGTCTTCAAAACCTGGGGGTTGAGCAACATATACTTCTTCCTCAATCTTACCATTGAGGAATGCACTTTTCACATACATTTGATATAAGGTGATATTATGATGGTTAGCATAAGCAAGCAATATGAGAATAGCCTCAAGTCTAGCAACATGTGCAAATGTTTCATCAAAGTCAATTCCTTCAACCTGTGTGTAGCCTTGAGCTACAAGACGAGCCTTATTCCTCACCACAAGGCCATTTTTGATCTTGCTTGTTGCGGTAGATCCACTTGGTACCTATGATGTTATGCTTGCGAGGATTTGGACGCTTGACAAGTTCCCACATGTTGTTGAGCTTGAATTGATGCAATTCCTCTTGCATAGCTCGAATCCACTTAGGCTCCTTGAATGCTTCATCAACTTTGGTGGGATCTATGATAGAGACAAAGGCAAAGTGCCCACAAAAGTTAGTTAAATGTGAAGCTTTTGAGCGAGTGAGGGGACCTGGTGCATTGATGTCATCAATGATTTTGTCAATCTACACTTCATTTGCAACTCTAGGATGAGCAGGTTGACGTGGCTGAGGACTTCCTTCACCACCATTTTCTTCAAGTGTATCAGCATTAAAGTCTTCATTCATTGGAATGACTTCCTCAGTGGGTATGATATCTTCAGTTGCCTTTAGCTTAATGGATTCCTCAGGAGACTGTTCATCTAACACAGAAGGCAGGTGCTCTCTTTGCGAGCCATAAGTTTCATCGAACCGCACATCTATAGTTTCAAAAACCTTGTGATGGTAGGTGTTGAAGACTCTGTAGGTGTGCAAGTCCTTTCTATAACCAAGCATAAAACCTTCATGTGCTTTCGGTGCAAACTTAGAACTGTGGTGAGGATCTCTGATCCAGCATTTTGCACCGAAGACTTTGAGATAACTTACATTGGGTTTCTTGTCAGTCCTAAGTTCATACGAAGTCTTCTTGAAGAATTTTTGAAGATATACCTTGTTGATGATGTGGCATGCAGTATCAATTGCCTCAGTCCAGAAGCGACGAGGAGTCTTGTATTCATCAAGCATGGTGCAAGCCATCTCAACTAGAGTCCTGTTCTTGTGCTCCACGACGCCATTCTGCTGAGGAGTATAAGGGGCAGATAACTCATGAGTAATACCAAGTTCATCAAGATATTCATAAATATTAGTGTTCTTGAACTCAGTCCCATTATCACTCCTAATATGCTTGATCTTGATGCCGAAGTTGGTGGAGGCCCTTGAAGCAAATCGTGTGAAGACATCCCGCACTTCATTTTTGTACAGAATAATATGTACCCAAGTGTATCGAGAGTAATCATCAACAATGACAAAGCCATACAAACTAGAAGAATTTGTTAGCGTGGAGTAATGAGTGGGGCCAAAGAGATCCATGTGGAGCAATTCAAAGGGTTGAGTCATGGTCATGATTGTCTTTGAGGGATGCTTGGATTTGGTCATCTTTCCCGATTCACATGCACCACAGAGGTGGTCCTTGAGGAATTTGACACCCTCGATGCCAATGACGTGCTTTTTCTTCATGAGCGTGTGCAAGTTCCTCATACCCGCATGTCCAAGTCGTCGATGCCACAACCAGCCTTCTGAAGACTTTGCAAGTAAGCATGTGGCAGGCTGAGGACCTGTAGAGAAATCAACAATATACAAGTCTCCTCTCCTAAAGCCTTCAAAGACTTTGGAATTGTCGGATTCCATGATGACAACACAATGATATTTTCCAAATACGACAATCATATCAAGATCGCAAAGCATTGAGACAGACATAAGGTTGAACCCAAGGGATTCGACAAGCATCACCTTATCCATGGTTCGGTCCTTTGAGATAGCAACCTTACCAAGTCCCAATACCTTGATTTTTTCCTTTGTCTGCGTAAGTGATATGCTTCAGAGGAGATGGGTTGATTGGCAAATTCATCAGTAGATTCTTGTCACTAGTCATGTGGTTTGTGCATCCACTATCGAGGACCCACTCAGTAGCTTTTGGAGTGTCATCCTGTAGATGAATTAGTACAACTTATGAACTCATATGCTTTAGAGTGAAGAATATGAGAACAATTTCATCAGATAGGGTTTCATCACACAAGATAGTAATCAAGTAGTGTGAGGACGTGAGAAATGAGGAATTCATTTCTACATGGTTAGCTTGCGTCCTTTCAAGCATTTCCTCAGGTCTCCAGCAAGTTCATCAGATGTTCAAATTCATCTGGAGACCTGACCCTGCATAAGACATTAGTTTGATTTCTTCACCACCCACATCTGGAGGGGTGGCAAAGAATTCATCATTCTATGAGCACCATATGAGAAGGGAGGCATTGAAGCAAGTGCGCTTCGTTTCACAGGGCGAGGGTTAGAGTACTCAAATGAATAAGCAGAGAAATTCTTCGAGGACTTATGACCATAATGATTTGAAGAATAATGCACATATTCATAACTCTTAGATTTTCCCTGCGAAACAGAAGCATTAGCGCGAGAATGATATTTTTGACCATTTGAGGAATTTGGTCCAAGTGAGGACTTTGGTCCATATGAGGAATTTGATATGGGGTTCCTATTATGCATGAGTGATGTCGTGAGATATTTACTTGAAGATTTTGTAGGTAGCTCTTGGGAACCCAGATTTTCTTCATAGGAGAACCGTTCCTGCAGGTAGTTCCAACAAATCTAGCAAATACTTCACCTTTCTGATTTTTGAAGAATTTGTAGTTGGAGTCAAGTGACTCATCAGAGGAATATGAAGTTTCACAAGTAAAGACAGATAAAGTGGATGGATCTACAGGAGATCCTTTCGTAGCAACCCATGAGGTTTTGGGGTACTTCTCAGGTGTCCAGTAGGATCCATCAGCGTTGAGTTTCCTCACAAAGGCAATACCCTCTTTCCTAGGGTTCCTGTTCAGAATGTGCTTTGTGAGGACATCGTAAAGGGTTTGATGCCCTTTGAGACTTTTGTACATGCCTGTCACATACAATTCCTTCAACCCTGCATTGTCGTCAGTGATACTTGTGGTATCCTCAGATGAGGAATTTGAGACCACTGGAATAGTTGAAGAATTTGCAGCAATAGAAGCATTTGAACATTCAGGTGAAGAATTAGCAGTTTCACGTTCGATGCATTTCAAACAAGGTGGAACAAATTCTTCCTGAGCAGTATTGATCTGTTGAGCCAGTAAGGAATCATTTTCCCTTTGGAGATCCTCATGTGACACCCTCGGTTTCTCAACATCTTGCTTTCTTTGAAGAAATTCATAAGAAAGGTTCTCATGATCGGCTAAGAGGTCGTTATGATGACTCTGAAGGTTATCATACTTTGTCTGAAGACTTTTGAGATCGTCAGACAGAGTTTTAGTCCGATCCACTTCATAGTTCAACATATCATCGCTTTTGTCTAGCATTTTCTAAAGATTTTCAAGTGCACTTTGTTGCTTAGTGGCAAGTTTAACAAGTTTAGCGTAGCTAGGTTTCACAAATTCATCAGATTCACCTTCACTTGATTCAGAAGAGGAATGATGTTTGTGTACCTTTGAGCCTTTTGCCATGAAGCAATAGGTGGGAGCATAATCATCATTGCTGACGTCACAATCGTTGGAGTAGTCATATTCTTCATCGTTGAAGATGGACTTGATGACGAAAGCAGTAGCGAGAGCAAGGCTAGCGACACCAGACTCTGATTCCACCTCAGATTCTTCCTCTTCTTCATATTCTTCGGATTCTGGCTCAGAATCCATTTCCTTGCCGATGAATGCTCGAGCTTTTCTGGAGCCATTCTTCTTGTTCTTTGAGGACTTTGAAGATGAGGACTTTGCAGATGAGGACTTTGAAGATTTCTTCTTTTTCTTTGAGTCATCAGAACTATCTTCCTTGTATTTCTTCTTCTTCTTTGCATCTTTTTCCCAGAGAGGACAGTCAGAGATAAAGTGACCAGGCTTCTTGCAACGATGACAGGTTCTTTTCTTGTAGTCTTCTGAGGAATTTGATTTCCTCAAGCCACTTTTTGCTGACTTTCCAAATCCACCTCTCCTTGAGAACTTCTGGAATTTCCTCACGAGCATAGCTAGTTCCTGACTTAGTTCTTCAGGATCACCAAGGCTGCTGTCTGAATCTTCTTCTTCGGATGAGGAAATTGCTTTTGCCTTTAGAGCACGGGATCTTCCATAGCTTGGCCCATAGAAGTCTCTCTTCTCAGCTTGTTGGAATTCATGAGTATTGAGTCTCTCAAGAATATCAGCAGGATCAAGTGACTTGTAGTCTCCACGTTCTTGAATCATCAAAGCCAGAGTATCGAATGAGGAGTCAAGAGATCTTAGCAGTTTCTTCACCAGTTCATGGTCAGTGATATCAATGGCACCCAGTGCTTGAAGCTCATTGGAGATAACAGTGAGATGATCAAAAGTTTGCTAAACATTTTCATTGTCAAGTCTCTTGAAGCGGTTGAAGAGATTGCTAAGAACATCAACACGAGAGTCACGTTGAGTGGAAACACCTTCGTTGACTTTGGACAGCCTATCCGAGATAAGCTTAGCAGTCTCCAAAGCACTCACTCTACCATACTGACCTTTGCTCAGATGGCCACAGATGATATTCTTCGCTTGAGAGTCAAGTTGCTTGAATCTCTTCACATCAGCAGTAGTAATAGTGGGAGTGATAGAGGGCACACCATTTTCCACAACATACCAGAGATCGTTGTCAATAGCTTCAAGGTGCATACACATCTTGTTCTTCCAGTAGGGGTAGTCCGTCCCATCGAAGGTAAGACACCCCGCGGAAACCTTGATCATACCTGCAGTCGACATAACTAGAACTCTAGGTGGTTAAACCAAAATCACACAGAGCAAGGGAGTACCTGCTCTGATACCAATTGAAAGTGCGTTATATCGACTAGAGGGGGGTAAATAGGGGATTTTTACAAATTCATCACTTGAGGAATTTCAACTTTCAGGAATTTGAAATGTGATGAATAACTAGCAGCGGAATAACTACTCAAGTGCATGAGGAACATAGTAACAACATAGTCTTCATGATGAAATGAAACATGAACAAATAGTAAGTAGCGTGATATAGGATAAGCAGTGGTGAACAAGGTAACTTGAAGAATTTGAGGTGAGGAATTTGTGAAAGTCTTCAGTCAAATTCTTCAAACAGTAACAATCAATTTCATCAACAGGTATATGAGGAATAGAGAGGTTGAGGAAATAGAACCAGATAGCTCGATGAAGACAATGGTTTGATGACCTAGTTCCAACTACTGTGACAGTCGTACGTCTGGTTTGGAGTCGCCTGGTATTTAAACCAGAGGACACACAGTCCTAGGACACATGGTCCTTATCGTATTCTCCTTGAGCTAAGGTCACACAGTTCTCGCCCAACAGTCGTGGTAAGTCTTCAGGGCGGACTTCCAAAACCCTCACAAACTGGTCACCCGGCGATCCACAATTTACTGCTGGATGCTCTAGAATAAGGTCACTTCATGATCCCCAATTGACTGCAGGTGCACTAGACCATGACGCCTAACCGTCTGGAGGATGCACAATCCTCAAAGGTAACAAGCATCGGATCCACACAGGAATTTCTTCAGTGATGCTCAATCACTATGGGTTTGGTGGTTTAGTTGTGGGTTTTTCCTCACTGATGATTTTCTCTCAAAGTCCTCGAAGGATGGGTTGCTCTCAAATGACAAGTGTCAGCTCTCTCTCGGAGCAGCCAACCAACTAGTGGTTGTGGGGTGGCTATTTATAGCCAGGGTGCAACCTGACATGATAAGACATAAATGCCCCCAATGATATGACCGTTATGTGGATAAGAATGATTGGGGACAGGTGGCGCTAAGCACAACAACGGTCGGAATTTCTAACTATGAAAGTCCTCAGGCTTATCATGTTCCTCACTTGTAGGAAATTTGCACTGGCGAAATCCTAACTCCTCAGTCAGCTCAATTTCCTTAGAGACCAGAAGAACTTTGTCTCTGTCACTGAAGAACTTGACTAAACCATAAGAGATTTCCAAAGGCTTCACTCGAAGGATTGTGTAGGTTGAGGATTTTGGAGTTAAGCATCAGGTGGAAATTTTCCTTAGTATTACCTCGGCCCCATTTAACAGTAGGGTGTTTCCTATGACTCAAATAAGGAAATGAAACTACAAAAACAAAAGTGTTCACGCTTCATATTCCTCGTTCATACATTCAAGGTCACACCAACTTCTTCATTTTCAAAGTCTTCACAAAGTCTTCACCAAAGTCTTCACAAAGTCTTCAGCAAAGTCTTCAGTTGAAGACATACATTTTTAGGGGTCGATAATCTCCGGATATATCAAACTCCTCATTGACTTATAGAGCCTGTGTACACTTACAAACACATTAGTTCCTTAACCTATAAGTCTTCAATACACCAAAATCACTAAGGGGCACTAGATGCACTAACACTATACAAATGAGTTTTTTTGGCTACATGCATTGCTGCTGCACACCATTCAAGATATGCTGACATTAGGCAACATTTCGTGGTAGAAAACAAAGGGACCTATAGGATGTGTCACATGCATGTATAGGACAGCGAGTAGATTTCTTTCCAAGTTGCGCAAAACTGTGTATTTGCGTCATCGTATGTTCTTAAGGAAAAATCACCCTTACCGAAAAATGACAGCTGATTTTGATGGTACGGTAGAGAAAGGGACGGGCCCAAGACCCTATGATGGGAAACAAGTCCACAACATGGTTAAAGAAATTAAAGTTATGCTAGGCAAGGTATCCGGTTCGACGTCAAAAATTACACCACTGTACTAAGTGTTTAAGAAGAAATGAGTGTTCTAGGAATTACCTTACTGGGAGTTCCTAAGTCTACGTCACTGCATTGATGTCATGCACATAGAGAAGAATGTTTGTGAAAGCATCCTTGGTACTTTGCTCAAGATTAAAGGCAAAAGAAAGGATGGTTATGGTGCACGACTCGATATGCTTGGTGATCACTCAGAACACATGAATGAAGCAGAAGATTATGACAAATTGCTCCACCAACACCAGAGTTACAATTTCACTACAACACCAGTAAAAGAGTTCTTTGCATTTTTGTTGTCAATTAAGACACCCTCTTCCTACTCCGCAAACATCAGAAGTCTCGTGGATGACAACTTGGGTAAAAAGAAGTTGTCTCACATGAAGTCACATGATTGCCACGTAATGTTGACACAAATCCTCCCAGTGGCCATAAGGAATATGATGGACACAGACATAAGAAACACATTGATTGATCTATTTGATTTCTTCAGCAAACTATGGCGGAAGGTGGTAGATGTTGAAGAGCTAGATAATATGCAAGCTCATATTGCAAGATATTGTCAAACTTAGAGATGTTCTTACCACTGTCATTCTTTGATGGCATGGTCCATCTCACCATGCACTTGTGGAAGAGATAAACTATTGTGGTCCTGTGTTTCTTCGTAACATGTATCCCTTCGAGTGGTACATGGGAATATTGAAGCGATATTGTTGGAACCGATGTCATCCAGAGGCAAGCATCATACAAGGTTATACTACGGAGGAGGCAGTTGAGTTTTGCACCGAATACATGAAACTTAGACGTATAGGTGTGCCCCTCTCTCACCATGAGGAAGGCTGGTTGGTAAGCCGGTCTGTGCTGGCTCGCAGATTTGTGCACCTAGAGAAATGTCCAATCAAGTGTGGGGACCCCGACTCATAAGTCGTGATCACCAAATGCACGTGTACAGTGATCCCAGAGATCAATGCTCACTGAACACATAGAAGCTGAATAACAAGAGTCTTACATCCACATTTAGATTCTTACACAAATAAAGACCATGAAGGTCTAGTCTTACATATATAGGGCCTCAAGGGCCAAACACTTAAATAGAACAAACAGCGGAAATCTTGGTCGAAAGCATGAACCCATGCCATATGCCTTAACCTATAGGCATTCTGACTGGGAAGCATCCTAGTTCGCATGTTCATCACCAACGAACTCTTCAACATACTCCTGTTCTTCCATGCCTGGCCAATTAAATAACCAGTGGCAAGCCAATGAGTACTTTGAATGTACTCGCAAGCAACCCAAGTTGTGGAACAAGGTACAATGATGCATGATATAGCACTAAGTAGGTAATTTGCAGAAAGCTAATTTTGGATGCAATGACATGATCAAGTAACTAGTAAGCACGCATCAATAATAGGCAGTTATCCATATGAACAAGATACATATATCATCATAAGTAGGAGTTGAACACCTCATGTTCATTCCTCACGCTAAGTCATCAGACTTAGTTAAACTCCCGTGCTAAGTCATCGGACTTAGTTCATGTGACCTCTCTGTCACTATCACATCCATACTCACACCAAGTTTCATGAAAACATCCAGACATAGTTTAAGAAGGACCTCCAACTGTCCATGACCGCGGACGCGGCTATTGGAATAGTTTTACACTCTGCAAAGGTTCCACACTTTATCCACAAGACTCGGGGAACTTCCGTGTCATCCACGACTCGCGGTATATAACATACCCGAGGTAAGAACCCGAACAATGCCTTTCCCATGGTGATACTAAACAAAGAGTCCACTCGTTGGTGCCATCCCTCATGATATACATTCACTTGTATCATCCATGAGGGCACGCAACAGTGTGCCCGGTGCCTGTAAAGACATTGCATGACCTTCCACTTCTGGGATGACCCCGTCTCAAGAGTGACCACTTCACTCTTGCCACTAGTAATGCGGGCTTCTTGCTACTACCAACCATAGCAATCGACAAAGCCCTGTCCCATAAGGGGTATCGTGGTTGCGCATGTAAGGTTGGGACGGTCAGCAAACCTTAAATCTAATCTGTTTTTGAAAACACACACACCCACTTGCTCTGGCACACCACTTCTTTCTCAAGTGGTCACCCAACTTATCATCATCTCCCTCGGGCATTAGTGGCACCCGACGGGGTTTTAAAAAAAAAGTCTTTGAAATCATTTGTGTTCCCATCATCATGCATAAACCCGAACCATTTGCGTAGCATCTACTAGCATCCTATCTACACCCACCTGCATAACCCTTATAAGGTGGTAGGGTCATGCTTGATGCAAGTGTCAATGGTAAAAGTATCGGAGGCAATCCATCGAAGGGTTGCACCACATCATGATCGATAATCGAAACAACAAGTGCTATATGACATGCATGAAAAAGTTTCTTAACATGGTCAAAGGGCTGCTTTCCTGGCTCAACAAAGTCTCTGGGGTCTTTGAAGTCTTCGGGTCCAACTTCTTCGTCAACCGCGCAATCTATCGTCGCGAATAAAAGCGATAAAAATAAGCAACGCACAAAAACTGAGCACACAAACTACTGTCAAAAATGCTACCCTACTCTAATAAATACCACAATCTATACTAAAAATATTTGTCTATGTTTTTGAACTTAAAAAGATTTTCAAAACTATTTAAAATAGGAGCTTATAGTGCTAAATAGAGGTTTTATATTAAAACAATACTAAAAATATTTTCAAACATTTTTACAAGTGGCACTATAAATTCTATGGATTATTCTAAGAATTTAGGTGCAAAAACATTTGGACTTAGATGAATATATAAATCTGTGGAATTTTCGGAAGTTAAACAGAAATGGAAAGAAGAAAAGGGGTACCGTGCCCTCTCGGGACACAGTACCGGAGACGAGCTGGCCCAGGGGGAGATCCGGCCCAGGCTGAGGCGTCGTGCACGGCAGGTTTGTTTTCAAACCTGCCGGTGGGCCCTGCTTGCCAGCGAGAGAGGAGGGGAGTGAGCGGATGATAGGTGGGGCGCACCTATCATCCCTCTCCTCACGACAGGGAAGGGAGGGAGCTCACCGACGGCGGCTCCGGCCATGGTGGTCCTGGCGGAGGGCACCAGTGTGCTCAGGGGGCTCCCGTGCGTCGGTTGGTGGCCGAGGGGATCGCCGGGTGAAGAGAATCGCCGGCCAGGGGAGGTGCCTGATGGCGGCGAGGGTTTGGTTCGGGAGAGAGCTCCCGACCATGGGGCGAGCGGTCTGGGCGCGAGGAGGATGCGGAGGGGAGGAGAGAGCGAGGAGAAAGAGGCACGAGCTCGGGGAGGCCCTCTATATAGGCGGGCGCCGGCTCACCGTGGACGCGATGTGCCGGTGAGCACGGGGTGCTCGCCACAGGCCATGGGGAAGGGAGATAGCACGTCCAGGGCATCCGTGGGGTGGTCTAGACCTGGGGGAAGAGAAGAGAGAGACGGGGGCACTCGCGCGTGCGAGCCCTCTGGTTAGCCGAGCCACGTGGCATAGGGAACGGGTGCGGGGTCGCCGGAGAGAAAGGGAGGAGGGGGCCGACCGCCTGGAGGGTTGCGGACGTCGACGGGGACAAGGGGGACAAGGTGGGGTGGCCCGAGGCTGTCGGGAACCCCCGTTAGGCAGTGGCTACAATGCGGGTGCGCACTGTAGCACGCTCTAGAGCACGAACCTTGCATGCCAAGGCATGCCCTTGGCATTTTCTGCGCGGCCACCTGTGCCCAGAGGATCCAGGGGAGGTAAAGAAAGCCTAGGGGACTTAGGGAGGCATCTGGTGTGCCTTAGGGTAGAAGAAAAGGGGAGAGAGGGAGGACATGGTGCTGTCTAGGGGGTAAATGGGGGGTTTTACCCCACCTACGAGTGGCTTGGTGACTTGGGATTCTTACTGAGGGTGCTTGGGTATTGCCAGGAGTTGTGGTAAAAATTTGGGGGCAAACGTAAAAGAGTAAGGGGTGAAAATGGTGGTTTTAAGAATGGACCACAAGGTGTTAGATAGGGTTTTGGGCAAGAAGAATCTACCAACTTACTGAGATATTTACCAGGGTCAAATGCTAGGTAAAAATGAGATGATTCACCAAGTTTGAGCTCAAATGAGAGAAGTTGACAATGGAGACTTGTTAAACCCTAGAAACTAACATAATTAGGATTCTGTAGATCTAGTGATGCTAGGCTTTTACCCTTGATGCACCACTTAGTTTGGCATCACTATTTGGTCATTAGAGCATGCCCACAAATTTTGGGGTCAAGGGGAGAAACTTCTCAACGTAAAGTTGCTAAAATTTGAATCTGGATAGGAAGGGTTTTGGGATGGTTTGATTAACCAAATCAACTTGGATTGAGATGAAACTTTGCAAGCTCATAACCTATGATAGTGTTGACTTGCTGGAATTTGCCTGGAATTTATTGAGAATATTTCTTATAGAAATATTTCAAAAGCTTGATTTGAACGGAAAGGGTTTTGAGGGGTTTTGCCCATGATTTGAACATGCCCTTGTGTTGAAACTCATATATATGAAAAATATATGTCCACCGAGTTTTCCTAAATTTTCGCAAATATTTTAAAAGCATTTAAATAATTTTTCCCTATAAAAAACCATTTCTGGTCTTAAGAAAAAGCCATTAAATAAAATATAAAAATTATCTTTAAAATTAATATTTGGTGGATTTGGAAAGTCTTATATATAGTAGGTTTGAAGTAAAGCTTTTGGGGAAGAAGAATTGACCCAATTTGAGGACTTGCAGTGCAAACCTCATTTCAGGGGGTTTTGAGAACCTAATTTGAATAAATCATTTTTGGTTAAAACAAAATTTGATAAAAATAGTTTTGGGAACTATTCACATGGCATGATCATTGGGCAAGAGGTTTGGGACAAGGAAAATTAATATGAAGTGGATTAGAATCTAGGAGTGCCACATCCACAATCACCAAGCAAACAAACATCATTTCGGACAAGCGTAAACACTTGAAAAAGTTTTAGTTGGCTCCAAATTTTATGAACCCAAACATATCAAGGTGCTACAAACATAGGGTGTGACAGACCTTCCCCCCTTACAAGAATCTTGTCCCGGAGATTCCTAGGCTAAGCGCTAAATAGATAGGGGAACTCAAATCTAAGATAGTCTTCACGTTCCCAGGTTGCTTCAGCTTCAGTGTGGTTGCTCCACTGGACCTTGAAGTACTTGATGGTGCGGCTTTGGGTGCAGCGCTCGGCTTCATCCAAAATGCGGACTGGCCTCTCACGATAAGTGAGGTCTGGCTGAAGATCGATGGCTTCATGGTCGATGTCCTTGTAGAGGTCGGGGCGGTTGGGAACTTGCAGACACTTCCGGAGTTGTGACACATGAAAGACGTTGTGCACTTCTGACAGCTTGGAAGGTAACTCTAGCTGGTAGGCAACTTCTCCTCGTCTTGCGGTGATCTTGAAGGGGCCGATATACCTGGGTGCAAGGTTTCCCTTGACGTGGAAACACTTGGTTCCTTTAAGAGGTGTGACTCAAAGATAGACATGATCTCCATTGTTGAATCTCACTTCTCGGCGGTGAGAATCGGCGCAACTCTTCTGTCTTGATTTGACGGTCTCTAGACATTCTCGGACGAGTTGTACTTGCTCTTCTGCCTTGCGGAGGATATTTGGCCAAAATTAATCCTTCTCTGGTTTCTAACCAGTTGAGGGGAGTGTGGCACTTGCGCCCATACAGCACCTCAAATGGTGCCATCTGAAGACTCGACTGATAGCTGTTGTTGTAGGAGAACTCGGCGAACGGTAGGCAATCTTCCCACTTTGCTCCATATGCCAAAATGCAAGTTCGGAGCATGTCTTCGAGTATCTGATTTACTCGTTCTGTTTGCCCACCGGTATGGGGGTGAAAAGCAGTGCTGAAGGAGAGCTTGGTTCACATAGCTTCTTGAAACATCTTCCAGAATCTTGAGGTGAACTGGGTGCCTCGATCCGACATGATCTCCTTTGGAACTCCATGATGGCTCATGATACGCTCGATGTAGAGACTGGCTAGCTTGTTACTATCATAGGTGGTCTTGATTGGAATGAAATGGGCTACCTTGGTCAGGTGGTCGACAATGACCCAAATGGAATCATGTCCTTTGCTTGACCTTGGTAAACCGGTGATGAAATCCATCCCGACTTTGTCCCACTTCCATTCAGGCACTTTGAGAGGTTGCAGTAGTCCAGCGGGTCGCTGATGCTCAGCCTTGACTCTCTGGCATATGTCACACTTGGCAACAAAGGTGCCTATCTCCCGTTTCATGCCATGCCACCAGAATCTTGTCTTGAGGTCTTGATACATCTTGGTTCCTCCAGGATGGATGGAGTAGGGAGTGTCATGAGCTTCTTGCAAGATCAGGTTCTTGAGCTCCTCCTTGTTGGGTACGCAAATGCAATTCTCGAACCATACAACTCCTTGTTCATCCACCGAGAATCCTGGGGCCTTGCCTGCCTTGATCTTCCTCTTGATTCCTTCGATGCTCTCGTGTCCCTTCTGAGCTTCTTTGATGTCCTCCATCAAGGTAGGCTTTGCTTCGAGGTTGGCAAGGAATCCGGGTGCAACCAGTTCCAAGCCGAAACTTTCAAACTCCTCATACAGGGCGGGTAGCCTTTACTTAATCATAGCATTCAAGGAACAAGCCTTTCTGCTTAAGGTGTCTGCTACCACGTTGGCCTTTCCGGGGTTGTACTAAACATTGAGGTTGTAATCCTTGATCAACCCCAACCACCTTTGCTACCTCATGTTCAATTCCCTTTGAGTGAAGATATACTTCAAACTCTTGTGGTCTGTCAATATCTCACATCGCTTCCCCACAAGGTAAGGTCGCCATGTCTTCAAGGCATGAACCACGGCTGCCAACTCAAGATCATGAGTTGCGTAGTTCTCTTCATGAGGTCGTAGCTGTCTGGATAGATATGCTACAACTCTGTCTTCTTGCATCAGAACGCCTCCAAGTCCAGTTCTGGATCCATCACAATATATCACAAACTCCTTGTGAATATCGGGGGTGGCCAAAAAAGGGGCTGTGGTCAATCTCTTCTTGAGCTCCTGGAAGCTTTCCTCGCACTTAGTTGTCCATTCAAACTTCTTGTCCTTCTTCAAAAGCTAGGTCATGGGTCGGGAAATGCTTGAGAACCCTTCCATGAACTTCCGGTAATATTCGGCGAGTCTGAGGAAGCTCCTGACTTCCTTCACGGTGGTTGGGGTTTGCCATTCAGTCACGACTACAATCTTGGCAGGGTCCATAGATAGTCCTTTTGCAGTCAGCACATGACCCAAGAATCCAACTTCATGCAGCCAGAATTCACACTTGCTGAACTTGGCATAAAGCTGGTGCTCTCGAAGCTTTTCTAGGACCAATCTCAAGTGTTCCTCATGTTCTTCTTCACACTTGGAGAAGACAAGTATGTCATCAATGAAGACGACAACAAACTTGTCCAAGTACTCCATGAAGACCTTATTCAAGAGATACATGAAGTAGACAGGGGCATTAGTTAACCCAAATGACATGACTGTGTATTCATACAGGCCATACCGGGTTACAAATGTCGTCTTCGGAATGTCTTGGGGCCTGATCTTTAGCCGATAGTACCCACAACTGAGGTCGATCTTGGAGAACACCTTGGCCCCGTTCAACTGATCAAACAAGTCTTCAATCTTGGGGAGTGGGTACTTGTTCGTTATCGTGACTTCATTGAGAGAATGGTAATCGACATAGAGTCCGATAGTTCCATCCCTCTTTGACACAAATAGAACAGGCGATCCCCAAGGAGAGGCACTAGGGCGAATAAATCCTTTTCTGAGCTGCTCTGCTAGTTGCTTCTTTAATTCAGCCAACTCTTCGGATCCCATCCTATAGGCCTTCTTATCGATGGTCCTTGACCCATGCATAAGCTCAATGATAAACTCAATGTCATGGTGAGGAGGCATTTCAGGCAGCTCATCAGGAAACACATCCAGGTACTCACATACCACTAGCACTTGATCCAACTCAACTCCCGATAGGCAGTTAGCCTGAGGGGCTTGAGTGGAGGCAGGGTTAGGAACATACTTGACTTCCGATCCTTGGCTATTGGTCATGGTGACAATCCTTTTGGCACAGTCTAACATGCCTTGGTGCTTGGTCAACTAATTCATGCCAAGGATGACGTCCAAGCCTGGTGAATCCAGAACTATAAGGTCTGCTAGGAAGTCTACCCCGTTGATGTCAATATTCACTCCCTTACAACCTATCCCAGACTTCATAACTGATCCCGAGGTTTGTATCAACATACGACTACCCAAGGGTGTAGGTTTCATGCTACTCTCTAATGCAAACTTTTGGGTGACAAAAGAATGCGAAGCTCCATAATCAAAAAGTACTGTTGTTGGGGTTGAGTTGACGAGGAACGTACCCAGTATGACGTCCGGGTCTTCCTAGGCTTCCTCTGCGGTGACGTGATTCAAACGACCCTTGCCATTGTTGGGCTGGTTGTGGGGAGCGGGGTTCCTTGGCAGTGCTCCACAGGCTTGACCTTGGTTTGGCGCATTAGGGCGCGGTGCATCTAGCTTCCTGTTAGGGCAAAGCTTAGAGATGTGTCCGGGCTGACCACATCCAAAGCAAGTGACTTGCCTAGGGTTGTTGTTGAAGTTTCCGCCATCGTTGTTGTTATTGGGGTTGTTGTTATAAGCTGGCCTGGGATTGGCATACTGTTGAGGCTAGTAGCTCGGACGAGGTGCAGGAGGTCTGGCCTGCTATGGCTGATAGGTTGGCTTGGCTGGGGCTGGCTGCCAGGGGCGAGGCTTCTGGTTGCTTGAGCTACCCTTGCTGATCATCTTGCGCTTGCGAGTGTCATCTATGGCATGACGCTTGTCTTCCAGCATGAGGGCCTTGTTCACCAAGTCGAAGAAGGTACAACAGTCACAGATGATGAGCTGATACTGCAGGGTATGTTGAAATCCTTCCATGAAATGTTCCTTCTTGGCCGCCTCTATGCTGACATCTTCAGGTGCATACCTTGACAGCAGGTTGACCTTCTGTAGGTACTCCTTGACAGAGCCACTTCCTTGCTTCAGTGCTCGGAATTCCCTCTTCTTGATAGCCATGATCCCAAATGGAATATGGGCAGTGCGAAATCCTTCCTTGAAGTCATTCCAAGTGATCACGTGCTCACCTTGCATGACCAATCCATCCCACCAAGCTCGGGCAGTACCTCCAAGGCAATGAGAGGCATAAAGCACCTTCTCACGATCCTCATTGCAATTGACCAATGCAAGGAGGACCTCGATGATGTGGATCCAGTCATCAGCATCCAATGGTTCAGCAGTCTCGGTGAAGGTTGGGGGCGAGTTCCTCATGAACTCAGACAGGGTGGAGCGGCCATTGCCATTCCTGCCTTGCTGCTGGTTGTTCACAAGGTCCTGAGCCATCTGCTGGATAGCAGCATTGTTGGCTTGGCGTTCCTCCCGGAGAACTTGGAGAAACTGATCTATGGTCATGTTCTCCGGTGGAGGTGGTGGTGGGGGAATGTCACCTTGTGGCTGCTCCTGGTGTCCTCCAGCGTGAGCAGCCCCACCAGCTCCCTGTTGCTGGCTTGAGTTGCCGGCTTCAGGGTTGGTGAAGGAGTTGTTGCGGGTTGCAGCTACCATCCTATTTGGAGCAGCCAAGTCAAACAACTGGGATAGACGAGAGGAAAAGCAATAATGGAAAAGCGCGCCTAAGGGGGTTGGTCAAGTGCAAGTGTGTTAAAACAAAAGTCAAAAGACCAACATATATTAAGATAGACGATGAAGTTGCTTACATGTTGCTCAAGGCAAAAGCACGACTTGCATCGGAACACAAACAACAAAACAAACAACAAGCACACATGGTTTCATATGAACCATTACACAGACTCGACTCCGCATGAGGGGTACATGACTGATCCTACCCTAGGGGTTCTCGGACTCAGGTGGTGGAGTGCTCGGTCTCGTAGTCATGCTCCTTTGGGTCTTCCTCCTGTTCATCATCTGAACGGGCATCATTCTTGGTCAAAGGGGTCGGGGAACAAGAAGGTCCATCCCGATGACGCATTGCTGGCGGGTCAGTGAAGAGCTCACGGTACTCCTTCGCACTCATGCGATGTCGACGTGTAGGTGCATCACTAGCTGGGGGTACCCCTCCTTGATAAGAGGCAGCCGGTCGTCCTTTAGGGGCTCCATCCTTCTTTATCTTGTCTGTCTTCGTCTTGTCTTGCCGAAGTAGCTCCCGGGTGTGGTGAAGTTCCTCGTAGAGCTTCACAAACTCCTTCATCAGGTTATGAACTAGGCTGTCGGCGGAGAGGCTGAAGTAGGTCTGGAACCTGAGTTGTGTGCCATCTTCCTTGGTCGGAATTAGCGTCCAACTCTCGCCAAGGTCATCCTTCCTGAAGGGAAGGTAGCGAGTAGCCGACTCGTCAGCCATCTCTGGAATGATGTCTCGAGGGTGTAGGAGTGCCTTGCGTTTATCTGTCTTGACCGCAAGTATCATGGTCTCCATCCGTGGTCCTTCAAAGAACCAACTGGTCGGGGAGTTGTTTGCCTTCATGACCACATCCACGTGGTACTACTTCGTGACGGCATCGACCTAGTGCTCGTGGTAGAGGAAAATGGGTGGTTGGCGAAACTGGCACTTCTCCAGGCTATCCCCAAGGAGTAAGGGAAAGCCGAATGTCAGGAAGGCTTCGGGTACGACGGCCATCTACAAAGGTTTGAACGGAGGAGAGTCAGCAAAGTGTTGTGTGAAGAATAGAAGAGGTAAATAGTGCAGAATTCCCTAAGTATAGGTGCTAGGTGTAGTTTGAAAGCGGTTTTCATCCTAACTAACGTCCATGCTAACTAAGGGCTTCCTACAGTCAGGATGGCTCTGATACCAGCTCTGTGGGGACGCCGACTCATAAGTCGTTATCACCGAATGCATGTGTACAGTGATCCCAGAGATCAATGCTCACTGAACACACATAAGCTAAATAACAAGAGTCTTACATCCACATTTAGCATATTACACAAATAAAGACCATGAAGGTCTAGTCTTACATAGATAGGGCCTCAAGGGCCAAACACTTAAATAGAACAAACAACGGCAATCTTGGTCAAAAGCGTGAACCCATGCCATCTGCCTTAACCTACAGGCATTCTGACTGGGAAGCATCCTAGTTCGTATGTTCGTCACCAATGAACTCTTCAATATACTCCTATTCTTCCATGCCTGGCCAATTAAATAACAAGTGGCAATCCAATGAGTACTTTGAATGTACTTGCAAGCAACCCAAGTTGTGGAACAAGGTACAATGATGCATGATATAGCACTAAGTAGGTAATTTGCGAAAAGCTAATTTTGGATGCAATGACATGATCAAGTAACTAGTAAGCATGCATTAACAAGAGGCAGTTATCCATATGAACAAGATACAGATATCATCATAAGTAGGAGTTGAACACCTCATGTTCATTCCTCATGCTAAGTCATCGGACTTAGTTAAACTCCCGTGCTAAGTCATCAGACTTAGCTCATGTGACCTCTCTGTCACTATCACATCCATACTCACACCAAGTTTCATGAAAACATCTGGACATAGTTTAAAAAGGACCTCCAACTGTCCATGACCGTGGACGTGGCTATTGTAATAGTTTTACACTCTACAGAGGTTCCACACTTTACCCACAAGACTTGGGGAACTTCTGTGTCATCCACGACTCGCGGTATATAACATACCCGAGGTAAGCACCCGAACAATGCCTTTCCCATGGTGATACTAAACAAAGAATCCACTCGTTGATGCCATCCCTCATGATATACATTCGCTCGTATCATCCATGAGGGCACACAACGGTGTGCTCGATGCCTGTAAAGACATCGCATGACCTTCCACTTCTAGGACGACCCCGTCTCAAGAGTGACCACTTCACTCTTGCCACTAGTAATGCGAGCTCCTTGCTAGTACCAACCATAGTAATCGACAAAGCCCCATCCCATAAGGGGTATCGTGGTTGCGCATGTAAGGTTGGGACGGTCAACAGACCTTAAATCTAATCCGTTTTCGAAAACACACACACCCACTTCCTCTGGCGCACCACTTCTTTCTCAAGTGGTCACCCAACTTATCATCATCTCCCTCGGGCATTAATGGCACCCGACGGGGTTTTAAAAAAAGTCTTTGAAATCATTTGTGTTCCCGTCATCATGCATAAACCCGAACCATTTGCGTATCATCTACTAGCATCCTATCTACACCCACCTGCATAACCCTCATAAGGTGGTAAGGTCATGCTTGATGCAAGTGTCAATGGTAAAAGTATCGGAGGCAACCCATCAAAGGGGGTGCACCACATCATGATCGATCATCGAAACAACAAGTGCTATATGACATGCATGAAAAAATTTCTTAACATGGTCAAAGGGCTGCTTGCCTGGCTCAACAAAGTCTCCGGGGTCTTCGAAGTCTTCGGGTCCAACTTCTTCGTCAACCGCGCAGTCTATCGTCACGAATAAAAGCGATAAAAATAAGCAACACACAAAAACAGAGCACACAAACTACCGTCAAAAATGCTACCCTACTCTGATAAATACCACAAGCTATACTAAAAATATTTGTCTATACTAAAAATACTTGTCTATGTTTTTGAACTTAAAAAGATTTTCAAAACTATTTAAAACAGGAACAATACTAAAAATATTTTCAAACATTTGTACAAGTGGCACTAATAGATTCTATGGATTATTCTAAGAATTTAGGTGGAAAATTATTTGGATTTAGATGAATATATAAATCTGTGGAATTTTTGGAAGTTAAACAGAAAAGGAAAAAAGAAAAAGGGTACTGTGCCCTCTCGGGCCACAATACCGGAGACGAGCCGGCCCAGGGGAGATCTGGCCCAGGCTGAGGCGCCGCGCGCGACAGGTTTGTTTTCAAACCTACCGGCGGGCCCTGCTTGCCAGTGAGTGAGGAGGGGAGTGAGGGGATGATAGGTGGGCCCCACCTGGCATCCCTCTCCTCGCGACAGGGAAGGGAGGGAGCTCACCAACAACGGTCCCGACGGAGGGCATCGGCGTGCTCAGGGGGCTCCCGCGCACCGGTGGGTGGCCGAGAGGGTCGCCGGGGTGAAGAGAATTGCCGACGAGGGGAGGTGCCCAACGGCGGCGAGGGTTTGGTTCGGGAGAGAGGTCCCGGCCACAGGGGGCGAGTGGTCTAGGCACGGGGAGGATGTAGAGGGGAGGAGAGAGCGAGGAGAGAGGGGCAGGGGCTCGGGGAGGCCTTCTATATAGGCGGGCGCCGGCTCTCCGTGGACGCATGCGCCGATGAGCACAGGGTTCTTGCCATAGGCCGTGGGGAAGGGAGATAGCGCGTCTAGGGCATTCGTGGGGGTGGTCTAGGCCTGGGGGAAGAGAAGAGAGAGACGGGGGCGCTCGCGCGTGCGAGCCCTTTGGTTGGCCGAGCCGCGCGGCGCTGGGAACGCGTGCGGGGGTCGCCTAAGAGAGAGGGAGGAGCGTGTCGACCACCTGGAGGGTTGCGGACGCTGAGGGGGACAAGGGGGACAAGGTGGGGCAGCCCGAGGCTGTCGAGAAGACCCGTTGGGTAGCGGCTACAGTGTGGGTGCGCATTGTAGCACACTCCGGAGCGCGAACCTTGCATTCCAAGGCATGCCCTTGGCATTTTCTACGCAGCCACCTGTGCCAAGAGGATCCAGGGGAGGTAAACAAAGCCTAAGGGACTTAGGGAGGCATCTGGGGTGCCTTAGGGTAGAAGAAAAGGGGAGCGAGGGAGGAAATGGTGCTGTCCAGGGGGTAAATGGGGGGTTTTAGCCCACCTACCAATGGCTTGGTGACTTGGGATTCTTACTGAGGGTGCTTGGGTATTGCCAGGAGGTGTGGTAAAAATTTGGGGGCAAGGGTAAAAGAGTAAGGGGTGAAAATGGTGGTTTTAAGAATGGACCAGAAGGTGTTTGACAGGGTTTTGGGCAAGAAGAATCTACCAACTTACTGAGATATTTAGCAGGGTCAAATTCTAGGTAAAAATGATATGATTCACCGAGTTTGAGCTCAAATGAGAGAAGTTGACAATGGAGACTTGGTAAACCCTAGAAACTAACAGAATCAAGTTTCTGTAGATCTAGTGATGCTAGGCTTTTACCCTTGATAAACCACTTGGTGTGGTATCACTATTTGGTCATTAGAGCATGTCCACGAAGTTTGGGGTCAAGGGGAGAAACTTCTCAATGTAAAGTTGCTCAAATTTGAATCTGGACAGGAAGGGTTTTGGGATGGTTTGATGAACCAAATCAACTTGTATTGAGATGAAACTTTGCAAGATTATCACCTATGATAGTGTTGACTTTTTGGAATTTTCCTGGAATTTATTGATAATATTTCTTATAGAAATATTTCAAAAGCTTGATTTGAACAGAAAGGGTTTTGAGGGGTTTTACCCATGATTTTAACATGCCCTTGTGTTGAAACTCATATATATGGAAAATATATGTCCACTGAGTTTCCCTAAATTTTCTCAAATATTTTAAAAGCATTTAAATAATTTTTCCCTATGAAAACCATTTCTGGTCTTAAGAAAAAGCCTTTAAATATTTATAATAATAATCTTTAAAATTAATATTTGGTGGTTTTGGAAAGTCTTATATATAGTAGGTTTGAAGTAAAGCTTTTGGGGAAGAATAATCCACCCAATTTGAGGACTTGCAGTGCAAACCTCATTTCATGGGTTTTTGAGAACCTAATTTGAATAAAACATTTTTGGTTAAATCAAAATTTGATAAAAATAGTTTTGGGCACTATTCACATGGCATGATCATTGGGCAAGAGGTTTGGGACAAGGAAGATGAGTCTGAAATGGAATAGAATCTAGGAGTGCCACATCCACAATCACCAAGCAAGCAAACATAATTTCAAACAAGCATAAACACTTGAAAAAGTTTTAGTTGGCTTCAAATTTTATAAACCCAAACATATCAAGGTGGTACAAACACAGGGTGTGATATCAAGCCCATTTGACGGTACTACTTAATACCATGATACTCGACGCTTATGCTGCAAAACACATGGAGGAGATACGACGAAGCAACTTACCCAATGTGTTGTCACCAGATACCGAGACAAATGCACACAATAAGGACTATAAGATGGTTGAAGGATCGTTTGACAAGCGGATCTGATGAAGACCTTGCAACTTGGTTGGCACAAAAGACATCAATGACGATTATGAAGTACCAAGCATACGACATAAATGGCAACACATTCTACACTGAGGAATGTGATGCTAAGACCTCGTATCAGAACAACTCTGTTCGAATAGAATGCCTAAGATTAGAGGAAGATGATAAACAGGTTTACTATGTAACCATTGAAGAGATTTGGGATCTTAACTATGTGCGAATGAAGGTGAGATTATTCAACTTTAGATGGGTCCTTCTAAGTAGCTTAAAGGTTGATGCTTATAGCAGGAAGACATACGTTGACCGTAGAGTTATGGCATATCACAAGGACCCATTTATTCTTGCCAGCGGTGCTACCCAGATTCTCGTTGTGCTAGACCTCTTGCATACACACTGCCATGTAGTGATGTATGGGAAGAGGAGGGTACTAGGCATCGAGAATGTTGGTAATGAGGAGGAGTACAATCAATATGGTGAGTTGCCACCTGAGGGGCCACGTGACGGAAGAGTTGAGAAGCAGAAAATCATCAGAAATCCTAAGTTCATTAGGGGTCAACCTAATGATACCGATCACCTCATGTACATGGGAATTGATTCAAAATACTAATCATTATGTCTACTATATTGAATTGTTGCATGTACTAAATCGCGAGCGATGCATACTAAGTTCGTTCTCTTATAAGTTTCCCACGTACTGTATTGCGAGGTATGCATGACCTTATGTTGATCTAGATTAATATGTTGTCACCTGTAGCAATGAATTTGAAATATTCATGATAATTTACCCTATAGCTAGAACGCTCAATTCATGTCACTCTGGTTTGTACGAACTAAACATGTGCATTTTGGTTTACCAATCGCACACGATTCATTAACTAAAACCCTGTGCTTTCTGAACCGCTGGCGATGACACCTAATGCGCGCAAAGTGAGTCGTGCGTTCTGACTGGCCAAAACCCAAACCATACGGATCGTATGTCTGTATCGTAGGATTCACCCAGATTGAATGGCAGTCCTTATCCCTCTCGCCAACACACGTCGTTGAAGTTGGGATGAGATTTATATGCACTAAACGACCAGTAAATGCAAAAATGGATTAAATATAGCAAGCGAGCCTAGAAATGCGCCAGAAAATCAAACTCGACATATAATGATGATTGACTACCGTGGGATGAAATTTGGAGGAGAGGCGATGAAGACACCGTCGATTGGAGTTCGATTTGCCACTTCTCCCCTTGGAACTATGATCCTTCTACTCAGATGCTATGGTTTCCAATTAGCGATCATCGTAGCTTGTGCCAAATTTTACCAACTTTTTTCCATGGTGTCTCAATATCATGCCACAATGACACATCGATTTTCGTGATTTTCCGAGTCCGTCAGCATTTCCTGTAATTAAATTACTGAAGTTTATTTAGGTGGACACATCTCCAATCCAAAATGCTTGACAATTCTTCTCATTCATTACACAATGACGAAATCATGCAAAGTTACACACAAATGATTTGTAAGAGATTATTTGCCACCATCCACATGTAATTCATGTTGGGATATTTTATTTATAAGAACTAATTAATATGGTAACTGCAAAATATGACTTAGATGTAGCAAACGATAGATCTAATACACAAGAATATCAATATTAGGAGTACAATGATGTTTGCATACCATGGGAAAACCAAGGCAAAAGGATGAGGTTGACACCGATTGGAGTCCGAAATGCTAACTCTACTTTTTGTAAACTATGATCCTTTGTGTGAGATGCATTCGTTTTCAAAGGGCAGGCCATCACAACTTCCGCCAGACATTACCAATTTTTCCCACGGGATCTTCGCATCATGCCACGGTGACGCACCCTTTTTTGTGTTTTTCGTAATACATCTGCATTTCCTTCAAGTAAATTATTAACAAGCCCCATGTTGGTGGAAAAAATCTCTTCAAATTAGCAGACAAGTCATGAAATACGGCCAGAAATCTACGGATGAAAATAATTCGAGGCGAAATGATGAAGTTGGAAATCCATTTGAAATGAAAATATGATTGTTGTGCATGAAAAAATAGCACACGGTTCATTCACTAAAATCATATGCTTTATAAACCGCAGCCTATGAGACTTAATGCGCGCAAAGTGAGTCCTTCTTTCTGATTGGCCAAAAACCCAAACCACATGGATCATACGTCTGCACCGTAGGATTCACCTGGATCGAACGACAGTCCCTATACCTCTTGTCAACACATGTTGTTGAAGTTGGGATTTGATTTATATGCAATAAATGCCCCATAAAATGCTGAAAAATATCGAACGAACCTAGAAATGCGCCAAAAATCAAACACGGCGTATACTTATGATTGACTACCATCAGATTAAATTGGTCGAAGAGGCGATGAAGACACCGTCAATTGGAGTTCGATTTGTCACTTCTCCCTTTGGAACTATGGTCCTTCTAGTGAGATGGAATGGTTTCCAAGGAGCGATCATCGTAACTTGTGCAAAAATTTCCCAATTTTTTCCATAGTGTCTCGAGGTCACGCCACGATGACACACCGATTTTCATGATTTTTTGAGTCCATTTTGCATTCCCTATAATTAAATTATGGACATTTACGTATCTTCCATCTGAAATGTTTGAATATTCCTCTCATTCCTTGCACTATGACGAAAATCACGCAAAAGTGACAAAGAAATGATTTTTAACAGATTCTTTGCCAGCATCCACATGTAATTCGTGTTGGGATTTATTCATGCACTAATGCATGGTAAAAGCAAAAAATGCATTGGATATAGCAAACGAGCCATGTAATCCACCATAAGATCAATAATAGGAGTACAATAATGTTTGCGTACTGTGCAAAAAATCGAGGCAAAAGGATGAGGTAGACACTGATAGGAGAGTGTGAAATGCCAACTCTACATTTGGAAACTATGAACCTTCGTGTGAGATGCCTAGGTTTTCAAAGGGCATTACATCACAACTTTCGCCAGACATTACAATTTTTCCCCACGGGGTATTCACATCATGCCACAATGACACACCCATTTTTGTGATTTTTCGAACACATTTGCATTTCCTTCAATTAAATTACTAACAAGCCCAATGTTGATGAAAAAATGTCTTAATTAGCAATCAAGTCATGAAATGCAGCCCAAAATCAATACATGGGTTAATAGGTGATTGTATGCCGATGAAATTAATTCGAGGCAAAATAATGAAGTCACAAATTCATCTGAAATGAAAATATGATTGTTGTGCATAAACAAATAGCATTTGGTTCATTAACTAATATCGCGTGCTTTCTAAACCGTGGCCGATTGACACCTAATGCGCACAAAGTGAGCCGTGTGTTCTGATTGGCCAAAACCCAAACCACACGGATCGTATGTCTCGGCACCATAGGATTCACCCAGATCGAACGACAGTCCTTATCCCTCTCTCCAACACATGTTTTTGAAGTTTGGATTCGATTTATATGCACTAAATGACCAGTAAATGCAAAAATGGCTTAAATATAGTCGGCGAGCCCAGAAATGTGCCAGAAAATCAATATTAGGGGACAACGATAGCTGTGTACCGTGGGAAAAATTTCAAGACAAAACGACGAGGTCACGTCTATATTTCAAAGTTTTCAAGTTTTCGTTTTGAACAAATTTGTGCTGCTTGTGCACACATGTTACTATATGAAACTGTTTGCATAGGCCTTTCCACGGGGTGCACAACGATCTTTTTCACCCTTTTCACCGAAGCCACCAACATGCCCCCCTCCCCTCCCCCCAAACCCGTGCCCCCCCCCCGTTTCGCTCATTTGTCCGCGTATTCTACCCAAAATCCATTGACAGCTAGATCCCTCCCCCTCTCGTCCCCCAGATCAACACCAGAACCCTTTCCGACGCCGTCATGCTCTAACTGGCCATGTACCCGCTTCTCGGCATCAACCCTACCCTTCATTGCTGCTCCAAACACGCGGCTGCTCATGCCTTGCCGTCTTCATTTGATTGCCAGCCGCCGTCGAGCATATCGATCATGTACCCTCGCCTCTCTTGTTGGTCAGTTGCTGCCCTTTATCGCGGTGAGGTCTATTATATCGCACTCCCTTTTCCTATTTGGTTTGGTTTGTCTCGAAAATGATTATAAAATAATGGAGAGCATATTTATGTTCATCATCTACCTTCTAACATATAAGGTGTATTTGTTCCAGTTAGTTATTGTCGAGTTACATATCATGTGCGCAGGAGTCACACTAAATGAACAGATTAGCCATACATTTCCAAATGATCACATGCCATGTTTAGATAGCTAGCTGCCAAGATGTTACATTTTTAATGATTACCCCCCTTTTCTAAATTTCACATGTGTCCTCTGTAGATGTCTATTAGTAGTGACGATAGTCATGCTTCTTGCGATGTATCTTCATCTGAGTCTGAACCCAACATGCCTGCAACAGATGACCGTGTATCAAGAAATGATGAACGAGATAGAGCTACCACAATCACCCTTCCAGTCAAGAGCTGAAAGAGCGCTCCAAGAAAGCCCACACACTAGGCTAAAGTTTTGTACAAAGTATCTAACATCGATTTGAAGTCTTGGGCTCCAACTAAACCTGATAAAGCACATATGAGGTTCAGGAGTGTGTGTGGATTTGTTGGCAGGGGAAGGCTCAACATTAATCTGCTAGGGTTTTGGAAGGCTGGTACAGAAACATGGCAGAGGATAGTCAGTGAGATCATGATGCAATACAACGTTCTTGAGGAGTGGAGAGAGCAGGTGCAAAAAGCTGCACTGAAGAAGGCCAGGGATGCTTGGAGAAACTGGAAGCATGTGTTGTACAAGAAGTTCTTGAGTCAAGGCAAGGACCAAATCCCCTCGTCCCCTAAATTACAAAGGAAGATTGGACAGAATTCAAAAGGTTCAGGGCTAGTTAAGAGTTTATTAAGAAGAGTGCCAGGCAATCGGAACTTCAGAAGAAGAACACACACACCCACCGCATGGGTGTGGCAGGATACTACGGCATGAAACCGATATGGGAGCAGGAGGACAACCGGCCTTTAGTGAAATTATGGGCACTAGGGACTACTTGCAGACACATGCAAAGAGGCACGGAGAAGGTTCTTATTACTTTGAAAACACAGCAGACCATGAATTGTATGATGTGATGGCAAAGGCTTTCAAAAACACTGGAAGGTTCTACAGGAACTCAGGGCCATCTGATATTCTGTCGGAGGCTCTAACTACCAAAGAGCCCCCTAGCCATGCTAGGGGTATTGGGGTCAATGTCCCACACAAGAGGGCTTTCTCACTAAGAAAAGAAGAGAGGCTCAGCATGAAAAAAGCTAGGAGGTATTGTAAGTAGAGAGACATGCACGAAAGGATTAAGAGGGACATGTATCCTTGAGTTCGAAAGGAAGTTGAGGAGTCATATATGCAGGAGAAGACACTAATGTTGAGAGATAGCCAGGAGACGCAAGTGGATGTCGGCATGGATGATGCCACTTATTGTATGGCAACACCGCACAAGAGTAGCTATGCATCAGCTGACCCCAACGACAATAATGTTGCAGCTGGACATGATAATGCTATATCTGATCTATATGGACATGGGGAGAGAGTGAGGTCCATGCTTACACATTATGAAGGTACTTTAAAATGTGCAACATCGTGGGTTTACAACCCCGACTTTGACAGGGGTCTCTTGTTGGACAATGTGCCATTGAAGCCGGGTTGTGTGAAGTGCTACGTGACTGAAATAAAGCCTAGATTCAATAATTTGGCCCTGAAGAATGTCCTTAGGGATGCTGACGAACTGAGGACCTTGGAAGAAACACACTTAAATTATATCCAGTGGCCACAGAAATAAATAGACTTCCTGGATGAGATCCCTCCAGGCCCCCAAACAACAACCAATGTCGCCCTCGAACCGGCGACTCTCTTCGTGCCACGGCAGATCTTGTGTGACTCCCCCGACGAACATACTCTTGGGAATCCGATGCCCGAGGCATCAACCTGTGATCAGCCCACCCGACTTCCTGCCGTACAGGCTAGGTCATCGTCCGCTCCTGAGCAGCAATGGCTAGGCCTACAACTCTTGAATACATATCATCGGTTCAGATGCCGACCACTGAAGCAGATAGTGAAGACACATCAACACTGCATGCTGAGCAGACAAACCTGGTCGAACCACCTGCTAAGTAGTCTGAAAGTACGGAACCGCCTGCTAAGAAGTCCGAAAGTCAGGAACCACCTGCTCAGCAGTCCAACGGTTCACATCCGCCAGATAAGCATACCGATGTGCCGGGTCTGCCTGCTCAACAAACCAACGCGTTGTCACAGCCGCATCAACACACTGACACATTTGTACCAGCTGCTCAGAACCCCGACATAGCTTCAATGGTTGGTCAACCGTCCGCTGCCTCTTGTACTACAACTCAGCAGTCCGTCATAGCAGCATCATCTATTCGACAGTCCATTGTACCTTCAGTGGCATCTCAACATCACGTCGTTCATGAAACCGAACGTCAAACAAGAAGTTCTTTAGCTAACAAGAGGAAAGCGGCCACGATTGCACAAAGGAAGATGGGGCTTCAAAAACCAACGAGGGACGAGACCAAGAGCCTCCTCCTAGAAAGAATCATCGCCCATAACCAAATTAACAACAAATTTTTCGAAGGGATGGGAAATCCCGGTTCTAACGAAATGTCTGAAGCAGAAGTTGAAAAGCTACTTTTTAGTCAGAAAGTAGACCCATTTGAAGCACACAAGTATAAGCATGCCCAGCCATTTCTTGGTGGCGCTAAATTTGAGGAGTGCGGTTCCAGTTGTCGCAAATTACGTAAATATTGCATGGACATAATGTCAAAAGGAGAAGATCATAACATTTTGGAATTGCACTACGGTCATCATCATTTCTCTCATGCCGCATGTACCATTAGTGTGGAATTCGAGGACTTTCATCTCTTCTTCAACTTTGATATGCTTGCTGCCACTCTTGTCAAATGCTTGATGTTTTAAGTACTTCACAAACTATGACCAACTTCTCCATACAAGGTTGTACATGAAAAAAAGCAAACTGTATTGTATTCCTCTCAAGGGATTGACGGCGCAGAGAGCATTAAGGATACAAGCGCATTTCATAGATCCTGATTTAGCCAACAACATTTTGTTAAGGGAAAATAAGACACATGAGGCTTCCATCTTGCATGTCGCCAAGATCTTGTGGGAGTTACACGTAGCAGAATTCTTCATGTGGCCATACCATGAAGGGTAAGTTAAATGTACAACCATACATACATTGATTGTCTTTCAGTTTTCGACATAGTTCGTAAGTTCGAGGTTTTCTTAAACTATAGAAATCACTGGATCTTGGTAGTCATTGTTCCATAACGAAACACAGTTTACTACCTGGATTCTCTCAGAGGATCAAATGCACCTCAGGATCTGACTCGTCTTCAGGAATTCATGGATAGGTATTGAATTCTTTGATATTCATATGTCGTGTTCATATTTGGTTCAAGAATTGAGTACGTGAAAATTCATCTTCATTCGCAGTGTATTGTGTAAGACCATAACTTTAGGAGGGAGACTTCATGGATAGGTATTGAATTCTTTGATATTCATATGTCGTGTTCATATTTGGTTCAAGAATTGAGTATGTGAAAATTCATCTTCATTCGCAGTGTATTGTGTAAGACCATAACTTTAGGAGGGAGACTGTTCAACGCCCAACTACCTCCGCAGCACTTGATCATTTCTCCGATAAGACAACGAAATCTGTTATTTTCAGAAAACGCTAGTCATAGTTCAAGTTTGTAAGTAAACCTCTTTCTATTTCTCTCCAAAGAAAAAAAGAAACAACTTACACTGGTTAGGTTGTTCCTAACAGGGCAAATACATGACTAATACTATACAAAAAATTGAAGTGTCCTCAACAACAACAAGGGACCAGCCTATGTGGATACTACATTTGCGCACACATGATGAACCTATGCAGACATGTTGAATGTGGTACCGATGCTGGAAAAAATAGAACCAGTAAGTACGTTTCTTAATTACTATCTTCTACTACACACGTATGTAACATTCCGATCTAAAAGTCCTGCAGCTGATCTTGGGACCGATGACCTTTGAACCACTCACCGCTGATGAACTGTTGTCTGTTAGGAAATTTATCAGCACCTTCTTTGTGAAACACTATATCAAGCCCTCTAAAGACGTCGGAGTTTTCAGTATTCGTTATCCCCAATAGTAAGTATGCATGCATATAGTGTTATCAGCTATACATACACGCATGGATGCATTGTTTTTCATGTGGTCATGTCTATGTTTTCTGTACACTATGAGTATGCACTACATATGTTGGTCTTACAAATGTGGAATTTAGCTAGCATTTGCTAAATTGCATATTGCCGCGAATTTTGATGAATGTTCTTCATGTGGTCACTATTCCTTCAATTTCATATTGTGTCGATTTATGATGAATGTTCTTCATGTGGACATTATTTGTCGATTGCATATTGCGGTGAATTCGCTATTTGCAGAATGATTCAAATGTGATATTTTACAATAAGATGATTTTGCTAGTGCACATGTTCAAGCAACTAAGCGTTTGCGATTAAAAAACGAAAAGCACACGAAACTCATAGCCAACCGCCTGTGATCTAGAGGAAAAGCACACGAGATATAAACTAAAATGTTGGTGATACATAAGAAATCGCAAACGATTTGTAGTGCTTGTACGTGTGCATATGAGCTCCTCAATCATTTGTGATAGCAAGTT
The DNA here is from genome assembly GCA_022496015.1 of Hordeum marinum. Classification (NCBI taxonomy): domain Eukaryota; kingdom Viridiplantae; phylum Streptophyta; class Magnoliopsida; order Poales; family Poaceae; genus Hordeum; species Hordeum marinum. The sequence goes on along the minus strand of CM039675.1, from coordinate 297,529,123 downwards.
ATCTCACACGTGAACCAAAAGAAAACCATGCCCGATGCAAAGACGATCCCACGCGTAATTTTTTTGGGAAACGTGTGCGATGATATCATGCATGGCCGATGATTTTAGTGTAATTCCTGTGCGCGATGTTGACGATATCACACACAGTTTATACCATTGCCCGTGTGGATTAGGTAATCTTTCACAAATGGTAAAAGGTCAAACACTGTTTGTTTTCCATGAGCAATTAGACGTGTTTGACTCGTAATAAACGTGTGTGATAGATCCCAAATTCCACACGTATGCCCAAAGTATAGCGTGCGCGATATATTCCTGCACTGTACATGATTAAGTTTGGTAGATCGTTTACGCTCGTTGGTCACCATCGCTGGCGGGTTTTCCATGTCGTGTGGTATGGACCCCCCTATTGCCCACACATGCAAGGCGACGGTTTCAAACTACGTTGCGAAAAGGGGTTAAAAACCGTTTGTATAACACGTCGATGCACAAGTGTCCGGGTCATATTACAACCCATACCTTAGTCTACGGTCTATCTATCTTGTCTCTCAAGGAAAGGAAATTCCTCATGACTTCCTCATTAAGCCGGCCTGCCAAACCTACTGGGCCACGAGCCGTCCTTCACCTCAAGCCTCCTCCTGGGCCTTGAAAGCCCTGGTTAACCATGGCCCGCATAATGAGACCATTTATGAGCCGCCACTCATAAGCAAGTCATAGTCTATCCGGGTTATATCGTGGGGTATATCCCCAACATTAGCGCTCAGTTTAAATTGAATTTATCCATGTTAAACTCCATCCTAAAATAAAGAACTAAAACACGAAGGTTAGAGTTCGGATCTGACTTATGAGCCAACATTTTCTCTTCCCTCCATGCGTTGTTTTCTGAAAGTCTGCCTGGGTCAATCCTTTGTCGGGTTATTTTCTCTTTTTCAAGATTTGTATCCCTTTTGTCTATCACCACCATGAAACCACCTTGTTGGCCTCTGATGTCCACACATGTCATTATTGTGAATCCTTTTTAAACATATGTCAAATCTTGTCAAGTGCGGGAATCTAGGCGTCTTTGTAGCCACAAATTACTGTGATGGTTCGTGTTTCCAATGCACCGGTTCATGTATTCCTCACTTGTAAATAGACCGCTTGGCCCCCCTTTTCATCTTTAACCTCGCCTTCTTCCTCTTTCCTCTGAAACGACGCCCAAGCTCGCCAGAGTTCAAATCACAAGAAGAAACTCAACCATGTTGCCATCTTCGTCGGAGGTCATGTGCATTGTCCGCGGCCTCCTCGGGGCACGCAGGACCCCAATATCTCCATTGCTTCAAATCTGGTAATCTCCATTTCCCCTTTTAGGGTTTGAATGTTCTTCGTAGTTCATCTAAGTTCATGGGTTTTCATCAAACAATAGTGGTAGATTTGGTAGCTCCATGACCATTCATTGATAACATTTTGATTTCACCTCCACTGCATTCCCGTAGTATTATAGATTCACAATAATTTACCCATAAGATTTCGTGAATGCGTCACCTTTGGTGGTTCCGCCAGTTCTTACAACTTTTATTTTTCTTTTCTTGTATTTATTAGATCCATCCACTATTCTGCTTTGGGAGAAAACAGTCCGTTCATGCAAAAACTGCCAAGTCTTTTAGACCTTTTGCTTACTACTAGCCGGCTCATGTGGATGCCGACTCATTTATAGCTTGTCAAATTATCATTTATCCGGCTCATCTAGTGATATCGACTCGTCCATGCTGATGGCTTGTCTGAAAATCCTGTCATTTGCCGCTTTTCTCAAATCCATTCGGTAGCAGTCCAGTCTCAGTTCAGCCCATTCAATACTTAGCAAAACTATGAAATTTCCATAAATACCAGTTCAATTTCATCGGCCCATAGAGATACCTTATCACATTCATCAAGGCTCATTTTTAGCCTTGAGAGTGGCGACTCATAGACCTCTATACAGCTTATTGTTTTTACGCCTTACCAATCTCATGACCTGGACCCCGGCTTATTTACTTTTACTTTCACCCCTGAAGCTGACCTTCATGATATCTCAATGGCTCCAAAAACCAGCAAGGTTGTTGGTTGTGTTAGGTTCCAAGTGTCAGTGCTCACGTTGGACAATCTCGTGAGCCAAGGTCTTTTGCCGACTCAAACAGAGATCAGCTAGCGAGCACCTCAGGAAGAATGTTCCTCCCAACCTGAATATGGGGAAGTTGTTATTTTTGCATAGAGGATTCTGACCGACCGGGTCAAAAAAATCAAAGTCGTGCTCAATTTTTTCAACCTCGGGCCTCAAGATATTGGCCCCAACCCCATCACCAGTCTTTGTCAGTTCCAGGTTCTTTCTGAATTATATCTCTAGACAGAACCAACCGTCAATCTCTTCCGGGAATTCTTCTACATCAACCATCAAACTGATTTCAAAGATGGACCGAATGTAGAACTTGGTGGAATTTCAATCCAAAAAAGGAAGAATGGTGCTTTTCCTGAAGCCAAATTGGCGAGTCATCCCAAAGGTTGGAACAAGACCTCGTTCTACTGTAATAACACTCCTCCACAAGACCAAAATCCCCTGCCGGGTTATAGACTGGAGCGGCTCGACAACTGTCGTCTTCCTGGGTTGGCCAAACGATGAACAACGGAAACAAATGGCCCCTTATTACTTACAGTTAAGATCTTTGACAATCCATGGCCACACCGGGATTGATCTAACACGGTATTGGATGAGCTGGCGAATGCATCCACTTAGCTTGAGGGGCGACTTATGTAATTATAGTGGCGAGATGGCAGATGTACAACATTTCAACCAAGCCAATCTATCCGAAGATGATGTCTCCAAAGCCACAAAGAAACTGTTTGCTGATCCCAAAGAAAAATGCAATTTAACTAGGCCTGCACCCTTTTGCTTGACAAATCACATTCCTCTAGTAAGTATTCCTAGACTTGCTCATATTTGCTTTTCATAATTTGCTTTATGTTTTGTACTTATCTTCTGGCTTACCATGCGCTCAAGGAAATTCTGACTAGTGGAAGGTCAGGGCCCGGAATCCTGCTCCTCCCCAAGTTGAACAAATAGACGAGCCGGCTAGTGAGGCGGCTACTGGAGAAGAGTCAGAGGTAGAGCTCGACTCACTTGGTTGTCTTTTTATTGAACTTGTTGATGCTCCTTCCTCTTAGGATAACACCAAGACCATCCGAGCCGGCAATGTTGGGGTAATTTCAATCTCATCCGAGTCAGAAACATATATCTTGAGGAGAACGAGATGAGTCGTTAGAAAGGTTCCATTTTCACATCTAGATGCTCACTTGGACCCAAAATTTCTTTTGAGGAAAACTCAAGAAGCCTGTACATCGAAATGCAAGACCCGAAGCCATTCTGGGGAGTTATCTATCGGCTTATCACCAGAGATGGCCGCTCGCAAACAACAAATTGAGGTGCATCATAGTCCGACTCCATCTCGTACCCAAGCTGGTCTTTCTAAACAACCAATCAATCCTTCTGATTTGAATTATCAGGAAACATTGCCCTCTTCTGGAGAATCGACCTCAACCCATCTCCCTGCTTTCACAATTAAGCATGGGTAAATATCTTTGAGCCACACTTTTACTTTATAATCACAGTTGCTTCTTTAATCTGATGTTACTTTCATGTATGCATAGCCAACACCTTTGCAAAGAAAAGGGTTGGCAGGCCATCTTCCGCCGCAGCAGGCCCTAATGCTCATGACCCACCAGCGGTCAACCCAGAAGCCCAAGCTGATCCGTCCGGCCAAGATAACCCGGACCTTGGGGTTGAACCGACTCCTGAAAATGAGTCAATTCATGCTTACTAGCAGGTGACGATGGAAGGGTCAACCCATGACGTGCATGCAAATATTGATGATCCGACTCAACATGTTGACGCACCAAGTCATGCTCATGCCTCTAGTCATGTGCATACGATGGATGTTGCATAGGTAAACATTGTTGGAGAAGCTTATAAGGCTCCAAAAAATTCAACTGCCTTGTCTAAAATTGTGGCCAGGGATGAGCCAGTAATGTTATCTAAAGGGAAAGCAAAGCTAGAATTTGCTAGCTTCGATCAACTTGATGTTAACGATATGCATCAAGAATACTTGACCAGGCCGTCTAAGAGCCAGGATGCTGAAGTGAGCCTAATAAATATGCTCAAGTGCATATCTTAGGTATGAAACCTGCCTTTTTTCTTTTTGGCATGCATACTCTTGTAGCCCCCAAGGGCCGACTCAGTAAAATAAATACTGAGTTGGGTCTTTAGGAAACAATATGCAATTTGGAGAATGAACCATAGCCCCAAAGGACCGGGTCGCTATGAAAATTGTGAGTCGGTGCTTGAAGTCAGCTGTAATCATCATAGAATGAAAAACATAACTTGTAAACCCCCAAGGTTTGGCTCATATTCTTGAGATAGTGGGGTCTTTAAGACATCTATAATCATCAGACTTAAAAAAATAACTTGTAGCCCCCGAGGGCTGGCTCATCTTCTTGAAAAAGGTGACTTGCCTTAGCCCCCAACTGCCATGTAGAGTGCTTGTAGCTGGAAGGGACTTGATCATAAAGCAAATCTTGTATGTTGTAGCCCCCAAGTGTCGGGTCCTCTGCCTGCGATGACTTGGGGCTTGTTATTTTTATCTGATGACTTATAATATGCAAGAAATGTTGGATGAGCCCAAGTCGTCTGTGGCAGGCTTGTAGAAGAGGCTAAAGAAAGAAAAAGAGCAGAAAACTTGGCGACTGATCTCTAGAAATCTTTGTGCCAATCCACTGGCCCCTTGCACAAAAACAAGGCCGACTTTGAGGAACAAAAAGTCATTGTGCAGAGTCAAGAAGAAAAAGACAAACACCAACTTTGGCCGGTGAAGGAAGAGTTAAACACTCTAAAGCGCCATATCACCAACATGACGTTGGCTATCTTTGAAAAGTTATAAAATCATCATAGTCATAATCCGGGTTAAGTTTGTCAGCTGGCCTACTAAGATGCCTGTCCTTTGCACAGGTAGAACAAATAACAATTGTGTTCAATTTCCCATAGTAAAGTTGAATGCAATATATACATACCTAGAGTAATTGTACACTGGATGTGTTTACTCAATAACTGTAGTGAAAAACGCCGCAACACCCTCTTCTCGGGCGAAAGACATGCTCAGTGACTTATCAACAATCCCACAACAGATCCAGAAGTTGAAGAAATCAGCAACTCGTGTTGGGGCCAACATGGAGCTTGCTCGTGCGAAGGACTATGTGCCTGAGATGGAGCCGACTGATATGGAGGTTGGGTTTCCGTAGTTCAACATTGACGGCTTAGGATTTACCCATGATGATTATGCATGATGTGTCAAAGAGACCTAGATGCTGGAGACTCAAATTTCTAAAGAGGTGGACTTATCAAAATAATAAGCCGACTACACAAAAGAGAACAAGCACATCAACTTCCGAGAGTATAAGCCTTTTGAGCTGACTCCTGTACGTCGTAAGCAAACCTATGCCCCTAACGTCGACCCGTCTGCTATCATCCGTGAGGACTCAATTTTCAAAGCTTTGTCAACTATCCAGTCGATGCCAGAGGACCCACAGACCGAGCAAGACGAGCCGCCACAGGCTGACTCGAAAGCGGCCGGTGCGGAAGACCAGCAAAGGGACGTCAACCCAGAGAATCCGGGAGCCTGCGTGTAGGCATAGTCCTTTTGTGCAAAAAACTTGATGATTTGAGGCCCAAGCTAGGCTTGTAATAGGAGTACCAAAAACTCTTGGTCATCTGTTGTGCCATCGTGCACTTAGTACTTTTGAAACGACGTCCTTTGGCGGTAGTGCGCCGACTCTTTTAGAATGACAAAATGTTTCCATAAGCATCTCCACACTTGTTTTTCATGAATGAGCCGGTCCTTATAGTTTACCATAAGGTGGCACAATAAGCTCGTATTGATATAGTGAATTTTTTCCAAATATAATGACTCGAGGCGGTGCGATCCAGTGCCCTTGTATTGATAATAATAATCCCGGTTTCAACGTTTGAAATGGCAAATGATGATAATAGAGTTAAATATATATATATATATATATATATATATATATATATATATATATAATAGTTGCATAATGTTAAGAGGGTTTTTGAAGCTTAGTATAAGACCGACTTTCGAGGCTTAGTCTTGCTTCAGTGAAGCTGGCATGATATCATATGGTGTATCCTCGCTTTCTGTAAGCCAGCTCTCACGTGACTTAAGCCAGTGTTTTAACATAGACAAGTTCAGGGTCCACATGTATTGACTTATCAAGAGTACATCGTGTCACCTTTTCGGAATAGCATCAAGCAAACAAGCAGGTTTCACCAAATTTTATAATGGCATATGAAGGGTCAAGAGGGATGTTTATAACTAAACTCGACGAGTTGGAAGCCTGCAAGTGACCTATGATCAAAGAATAAAGACTCATGCACATTTTTTGAGACGAAACGATAGAGACCCCAAGTTTCGGGGATGCCGACTTTATTATATTGATCATAAAGGTATATACATAGGTATGTATAATGAGCTGGAGCCAGTGGCTCTAAGTATAATAAGGTCGAAGATGAACAATATCCCAACACATATTGGTCTCCTCCTTAGAGGTAGGTGACTTTTTGCGTTCACGTATGTTGATAAGATAATATGAACCATTGTTGAGGTTCTTGCTGATGACTAAGGGTCCTTCCCATGGAGGTGAAAGTTTATGCATGCATTTTTGGTCTTGAATCAAACGGGGAGTAAGTCACCTTCCTGGAAAGTCCTGCTATGAACCCTACGACTAATGGTGTCCTGGATTAGGAGGCACTCACCATGTCATCTCCTGACCATTGGGTCGGGCCGAGGACTCCCATGACGATTCACTCATGGGCCAGTTCGAACAATCCATGACGCATACAAGGGAGATTCCACAAGACTTGATGCACAAGACAAGGACTCCTCTAAACCCTAGGCCTACGGTGCATTATATAAGCCAAGGCCAGGCTAGTAATAGAAATCTCATATTCATTACAATAATCTCATGGTAGATACCTGTATTATGTACTATTCCCATATGAATACAATCAAAAGCAGGACGTAGGGTATTATCTTCTTGAGAGAGCCCGAACCTAGGTAAAATCTTGTGTCCATGTTACCATCGCTCCAAGATGCCTAACTTAGGACCCCTATTACAAGATATGTTAGACTTGACATTGATATTGGTGTTTTCATTAAGAGATGCTAGGCGGCGCCGCGGTGCGAGGTGATCTTGAACCAACACAGATCAAATGTTGCGATTTCAGTTAGATCTGTTTCGCGTCAGATTCTTTGTTAGAATTATTACTTCCTCGTACAATTTTGTTCATAGCTGTGCTAGATTGGAGCAGAGGAATTCACAAACAGCGTTTGACGACTGCGTCGGCAAGACCGATTTGATCATATATTTAAAATTGTGTGGCGGCCAGCCCGTGCGATGACAACGCCCAAGGTCCATGCTGAGACCTGACGATTGTAAACTTCGGATCAGAGCCAGGTTCATCGGGCCTATCTGTCGCTGTCCCAGGTATACAAGACACGACAATAGTTCTTCGCCCCGAGCGACCATGCCAAGCCAAGGACAGTCTCGGAGAGCAGGCACACAGGCTCCTGGTCGGTCATTACTTGTTATGAGTACACCCTATACTTGCGTAATTAACTTGCAGCACAATTTTCAAGGTTTGATTGATTTAGGGCTAGATGCATGTCTCGTTGCGTGAGGCTGCTAGTTCTATGCCGCACAACATCAAGCAATCGACCTGATCCGAGGATCAATTTTTGTCGCCACCGTTTACTCGGCCGACCACCGATGGTCTCGTCAACATAATGACGTTGCCCCGCGAGACTCGTCACCAGTGTGCTACTACGGCGTCATAGTTCGAAGAGCCCTGAGCCGAAGCTTTGCGGGTTCGGTCTAGCATCTCGGAGGGTCGCTGGTCGAACTTTATTAGATAGAAGAGAGTACAGCAAGGCTCGACAGTCTAGGCGATCTAAAATTGTCAGCCGACTAAGCCTAAACCCAAAACAACAAGGGTAAAATCCAGACTAAAGCCAAACGAGGGCCACAAAAGAAAAGCAAATACATCAATAGAAATCGCCTACACAACCGGCATCCCTCCAAACAGCGATATCTTCTCTGATCAGCTCCAGCACCCTATCAACGTTGCTTGCCACATGTTCAAAGATCCTTGCGTTTCTTTCTTTTCAAATTCTCCAGTGGATCAGGATGGTTATAGTGTCGAAGTTTCGTCGGGCCGTCTTGGGAATCTCCCTCCACGTATTGATCCATCAAGACTCTGTACTGGCAAAGCGATCATCTGGTATTGTGAAAGGTGCCTGCGTCCAGTCCCTAAACCTGAACCAAACCTGTTGTGAGAAGCGGCAGCATAAAAACAGGTGTGTGCAATCTTCGTGCGTCGAAAGGCACAGCGGGCATGCTCCATTCGAAGGCCAGCCCCTTCGTTCCAGATTGTCCGCAGTTAAACACCTCTTGTGAACGACCAACCACATGAAGAATTTGCATCTAGGCGAAGCTTTGGATCTCCAAATTGCTTTATGGCAGGCAAAACGCACATTCGCCGCGAAGAACATTCCATAAGCACTGCTGACCGAGAATTTAAGATCTCCCGTCCACTTCCAAACCAAGCTATCCGGAACCTCAACCGATAGAGCCGTACTTTGAACGATGTCCCAAATCTGAAGATATTGAGCCATGGCCTGAGCTGAAATGCCTCCCGAGATCTCCCTTATCCAGTCGCTATTAGAAAGGGCTTCTTTCACCGAGCAACCAGTGTTATTGACAAAGGAGAACAAGGCAGGGGCCATCTCCTCAACGGAACGCCCACCTGGCAGCCATTTGTCCGTCCAAAACTTTGCCCTTTGTCCGTCTCCCAGATGAATTACCGTCGCCGATTTAAACATGGCAGAAACTTCATTCTTCATCTCATCTGGCAGCAGACTCCACGGCATCTCGTCAGCCTCCCATCGCAAACATGGCCAACGACAACGAAGGATGTATCCAAACCATTTGAGATTCAAAATACCCAGGCCGCCATATTCTTTGGGCATGCATACTCGCGACCATGGCAAGAGACAATGTCCTCCATTTATATCATTGTCGCCCTTCCATAAGAAGCCCCGGCATCTCCTGTTAATAATCTTCAGCGCCCACGCCAACAACTGCATAACCGATAGGAAGTGAATAGGCAGAGCCATGAGGACCAATTGAGTGAGCGCCAGGCGTCCAGCGGGTGCCATCAACTTTGGTTTCCACCCACAATGTCATTGCGTGACTTCACCGAGCTGATGTCAACCGCGTCGTTTTTCCACCCAGGCCATTATGTCTTTAAACAACACATTTGCACAAGTTAATTATGCAAATATTTTTTTCCTTTTAAATCATCATTATCATTATTATTACGGATCTGGCCTCGGATATAGCCATCACTTGCTGATCAATTAACATCAGATCGAAGGTAGTGCGTCCAAGTCCCGTAGCCTAGGGTTGCAAAGCAGCGCGCATCCATACGGAAGGCGTCCAGGAAGTTTTTGCTTGCTCATATGAAAGCATCGCAAACCATGTCTGCCAAGGCAAAGAAGCCTAATCAGCTAAGTTTTTATTCAAAGGGAACTCAAATAGTTGTCCTGCTAGTTTGATTCCTTTTCTACTCCAATATTGTTAGTCCATGTTAGGCACGTTTCTTGGATGAATAAGGCATTATGGATGAGCTATACTAATTCACGTGGAGGCACCACATTAGCTACCTTTTTATTTTCTAGGTGCTTCCTGTATGGCTTGGCCAACTTCATGTTGATGATCATACTTCGTCCACATCATCTTGCAGCTTGGACCATGTCCCATCGTGTTGTGAGTTTGGGCTCATGTCAACGATCCAATTACGGTGTGCGGGCCTTAAGCAATTTTGGCTGCGTCACACGATCACATCGGCATGCCGATGTCGTCGTCCCACCTTCTTCGATAAAATTGCATCATCAATATGCGTCAAGCTACCTACTTGGTCTCGCCGGCTAGACTGGGGGCTTCGCTCGGGCACCTATGGACCAGCTTGGGGGCTAGGACTTTGATTCGCTGCAAGCTTGGCCCACATCATCAACACCGAGCACACTAACGATCTAAGTCACTTTTATGCTCAACTTTTTTTAAATTTTTGTTCAGTTCGGTCAAGGATTAAATTTGTGTTAAATAAAAAAGTTTGTTTATTAAAATCACTTCCTTTTGCAATGATAACTGGGGGCTTTGTCGTCATGCTGCCGAACTACCCTCTCCCCTCGGCTGGACCAGGGGCTTCGCCTCGCCGCAGCAACCATGTTGCATTGCCACCTTCTCGACCCGAGATATTAACTCGATTACCTCGGGCTTGGGGGTTGGGTCATCGACCATGCCGAGGACCACGTCTTCATCCCGCCACAACCCCGGACCGCACCGAGCACATTAACCAGCTAAGCGTTTTCGTGCTCAGCTCTATTTGAAATTTTACTTTTTGTTCGGTTCAATCAAACATTATATTTTCTGTTAAACAAAAAAATGTTTGTTAAAAACTTTTTTGTTAAAAAATTCTTTACCTGATTTAACAGGGGGCTCTTAAATTTGCATGAGCTGTTTTATAATAAATGTGTTTTCCTCTTGCTCATTGCAAAGTCTTTTTCTACTACTCCTTTTTCCGACACTAGTGTGTGGTCAATAGTCGGATACTCTGGTTTCTTTCTAAATCCGCTTGAGTTTAGTTCGCTAAACATGCCTCAAAGAAACACTCCGCCTTCGGGATATGGAGGTTGAAGCCAAAGGCCGACCCGCTTGGTGTCCGAAGATCGGATGTATCATGTTAAAGCACGACCGAAGCACATATTAACTTTAAGACCAATTTTGGATTGGCACCAAAAAACTTGATTCAGTTCAGACGTCAAAGTTTTTGCCAAAGATTTGTATGTTTTTCGTTTAGGATGCGGGACATCCTCATGACCGAGGTGCCCTTCATAATCATTCAGCTCGAGAGATCTTCTTTGACCCACGGCTTGGTATCTTTCCTACCAGCTTACACCTCGGCGTTGATGAAATGTACATGACATATGGACTAGTTCCTAGGAGATTCGATCCTAAGGTTAGTTGGCCACACCCAACCCGAGTCTCGGGGAATACTGTGTGTCTCCAGCATAGCTCTTGTAGTACAATATCGAATGCCTTTAAAGTATCGGCAATATCAATGGGGGCTCCGACTAGAGCCGAACCCACCAACCTCCAAGGTATTCCACGCAGCCCTCGGCAAAATATTCTCGAATATTGCCTTATATGCATCAGTTTTCAATTGTTTCTTTGGTTAATAGTTGGGTTACCCCGCTCTTGTGACTGCCTCCTACATTCTGCTTTGTTCAGCTAGGTGTGCAAAGGGAGAACCACTACGATTGTACTTACGTTTTAACTGGTCAAGTACCTCAGTAGAGAAAGCCGAAAACTGACTATCACAATGAGCGCAAACTAGTCAGCGATCCGATGACTCTGTCAAACTATAGACCGATAGAAGTTACCCCATGGGTCTTTCATAAATTTGGCCGAAGTGTTAATGGATTGACCTCGACTAATGTCGAACACTAACCGGGGGCTAGTAACTGGCCTCCCAAACTTTAAGCTCCCATGACTAAGTGAAAGTTATAAAGCCTGGATATCTGATTACCTCGTTTCCGCTAACACAACCGCCTCCGGGCATCAAGACGTCGGCTAAGGTGTGACGCCCCCAATTTCGACCGTACACTAAACATACACGCAATACGTACGACCAAGATCATGGACTCACTAATCAATATCACAACACAACTCTAGACACAAATTAAAGTCATACAACTTCATATTACAAGCCAGGGGCCTCGAGGGCCCAAATATAAAGCTCGACAAGTACGAGTCAACGGAAGCAAATAATATCTGAGTACAGACATAAGTTAAACAAGTTTTGCCTTAAGAAGGCTAGCACAAACATAACACGGATCAAAAGAGGCGAGGCCTCCTGCCTGGGAACCTCCTATCCTACTGCTGGTCGGGGGCCGCCTCCACGTAGTAGTAGGCGCCTGCGATGGTGTAGTAGTCGTCTCCGGCATACTCCATCTCCTGGGCTCCATCGTCTGAACGCAGAAACATATCGAGGGGCAAAGAGAAAGCAAAGCAACGGTGAGTACTCATCCAAAGTACTCGCAAGACTGACATCAGAACTATGCTAAGTATGCATCATTATCAAGGGGTGGGGTTATATCTGGACTGACTGGAGAAAGCAAGAATGAGGGGAAGGCCTAGTCCTATCGAAGACTAGCACCTTCAGCATCTTGCAACATTAGAAGAGGGGAGACTGGTAACTCATATATAGTCATATAATTGTAGCAATTTTATTAAGTAACCACATCCAGAGATTCTTCCTCGACTCCCTGCGAGGAAGCAATCCCGGAGCCACATTTATTTAAAGTAAAGCACAATTATAGTTGTATAAGGTCAAGTTACAACTCCAAGTCGTCCTGTTACCGTGGACACGGCTATTCGAATAGATGAATTCATCCCTGCAAGGGTGCACCGCATTTTCAACACGCTTGATCACCTCCGACCGGACACACTTTCCAGGGTAATGCCCGACCTCGGGATCCAAAACGTCGTCGCCCTACCTAGGCTCAACGAAGAGGCCAGCCCGCCGGTCTAAATCCTAAGCGTGCAGGTTCGTGGGCCCACTTGCCCTTGCACTCCTGCATGATGCGCACGCGATCGGAAGCAATCCTAGCACCCCTTAGTAACAAGCGTGATGCATTCCAGACCAATCCGGCACGGGTCACTCCATTGCTGACGTCCGAAGAGCTTCGGCTGATACAACGACGCTGAGTACCCATAACTTCTCCCAAATGAAGGTTTGGTGCGTAAAAGGTCAAACGACCAACTCAGATCAAATACCCAACCCATTAGTATTTTATTAATGCGGGGCAAGCGCGAACCATAATGCAGTCCGTCGCCCCGCCAATAACCCTCGGGTGCCTTATCGGCGCACCCCACCAAGTCTTCGGATGCCTTACAGTGCATCCCACCAAATCTTTCTCACACGGGTACCCTTGGGGCCGACCCGTTTCAGAACTGTTGGGAACTCAGGTCCACCTCAACAGAGTGGTACTGCCTATCCCTTCAGTCCCGTCATGTTAGTGTAGTGCCAAGTCAATAGTAACTGTGTGGTTATACGCCAAGTGGATATCCGAGGAATCACCCTCGATCAGTCCCCACTCGAGGTAAGTGTATGACAAGAGTCACTATCAATAGTTGGGAAGGAGGAATCACCCTCGATACCCACGACCGAGTAGCTACGTTACAGAATTAACATCGGGAGTGCTAAGTGAGGTATCACCCTCGCCACTCGATAGTAGCTCTGCAGTGCCATACTTAAGGTGGTGTGAGGTGATGAGATAGTAATGGTTTATCACTCGGTCATGGTGACCGAGTCTTCTGTCTTCAAGTCCTCGGTGTCGTCGATGAAAGCAGGGGCAACTGGGACTAAGGGGTCACCAGGGATTCACTGATCAACTTATACTAAGCATTTGATATGATTGCAGGTGTAGTAGCATTTCACCAAAAACAGGCTATGCATCAAAATATGAGCTAACTAAAACAGTAGCAAAATTCTAATGCAGGAATAAGAGGAAGAGAGATGGGTGATATCGGAATGCTCAAGGGTTTTTTGCTTGCCTTGTTGCTCTATTGAGAGTGAAGGGTCGTCGACGACGTAGCCGTACCCAGCAGTATCATCGGTAGTCTCAGCGTCTATCGGATAGAGAAGGAGGGGGAAAAAAACAGTAAATATAAAACAGGCAATTGTAACACAAAGTATGACATGGCGATACGCAATGCCGGGTGTGTCCTAATGCAATGTTACACGATACCGAGAAAGGGGAAACCCATCCGGGAAAGTTTTCCCGGTTCCGGACAAATGTCGGACAAATGACCGGAGGGGGCAATGCTCCATGTTTGGATAGTTAAAGGTATCCGGCAGGAACGCCCATAGCGTATCTGGATTTGTTTCGTCGTTCTCAGCAACTTTCATATATAAAGTTTTTCGATCCGGGTTACGGATGAATTCCTGCGAATTTCTGAAGTTTTCTGAGTATCTTCGAAATTTTGCTAAGTCCGAGAATTGCTCAGTTTTAAACATTACTTAGCCGTTTTTCAGAGGCTATTGCTATTATTCTGTACATCCTATGATTTTGTGCCTTATATCATTTGTGAGCATTTTTCCACGATCTACACGTTAGTATCACTTTCATTCATATTGGAGTTCATTTGCTTGATCATCTACAACTCTAAAGTAGCTAAGAAAATAAAGCTGTTTTTGTTTTTTTCTGTTAACAGAACATTGACTTTTGTCATTTTTATAGAAATTAATCTATGCATTATCTGAGTCTGGTCCAGTGGAATAAAACGAAGTTTGTTACGTCTACTCTCTGCCCATATGATTATTATCCACATTAGAATTTGTTTCATCATTGTTTAGGGGCTGTCCAGAGGACTACTCGACGTAAAAACGCAAAAGCTAGCTCGCGCTACAGTATATAACAGCAGCAGTAGTGCAGCGAGCAGATCAGCAGCAGGGAACGGCAGCGGCGGCCGCGGGCGCGGGGCAAGGTGCAGGCCCAGGGCGCGGCCAGAGCAGCACGAGCAGCAGGCGCCCGCGGGCACGCGCGGGCGAGGCACAGGAGCCGCGGCCATGGGCAGGAGCAGGCGGCAGCAGCAGCAACATGTACGCGTTACACGAAAGTAGAGCTCCGGCCATGGCCGTGGAACGACGGCATACTGCGATGGATCGAAGGGCAAAGAAAGGGTAGTGGAGGAGATGCTCACCGAGGAGCTCAGGGACGGCTCGGTTGCGTCGGGGACAGACCAGAGTAGCGGCCACCGTCGACGAGATGTGGTGGCCATGGGTGAAGACGACGACGAATGGCGAGCGTACGTGGCCTCCAAGCTCGAGCCCTTCGGAACGGTGATGCCGACCACTACGGAGCTCCCGGACATCTGCAGGCGACGCGGAACGGCCGGTGGCCACGCAGGCGACGGCGGCGCAACGCGGGTGGCGTTCGGGTGCGCTCCAATTCTAGAAGAGAGAGGCGAGGAAGAGGAATAAGGAGGGGGCTAGGGTTCCAGGGGGTCGCGGGGAGGGCACCGGCTACTTGAGGACGCCGGGGAGCCGCCGGATGGCCGGCACGTGGCCATCCGCGGCCATGGACACGGCTCGACCGGCCACCGCGTGGGGATGAACAGGAGGGTTAGAGGAGTAGTGGGGAAGCGGTTGGTCCAGGCTGGGAGGGAGGAGATGGGCCAAGGGGGGTTAGAGGAGGAGATGTGGCCAAGGCCCAGTCGTCGCGGGGGGGGGGGGGGGACAAGGGCTTCCCCCTTTTTAAAAAAATGTTTTATTACATATTTATCAATTCATGTTCCAATTAATTCTAGAATCAAATAACTTTTGTAAAAATTATCACTCAGCTATATATTTGTATTGCAATAAAGGACAGAGAGAGAAAAAGTTAGAGAGTAATTTGACTTTATGAAGTTTTCATAAATCAAAAGGGGTTTTAATAATTGTTATGGCCTCCGTTAAATTTTTTTAGAGGCACTTTAATACATGATAAAAATCTAGTTCAAATTTTATAAATGTTTAAGGATTATTTTTAACCCATCCATGATTTTAGTTTTCAGGTTTGCCAAATTTATTTAAACCACTTTTAGTGAATTTTGGGAATCATTAGGGAATTCAAATGAGATATGATTCCATTGAGGTCAAACATGGTTTATTAAAGATTGATTAACTTAACTCCTGTCTTACTGTAGCTTAAGTACTAAGATCATTGTAACAAAATTCCAGGGTGTCACATAAGGGTTGTCTTGTTACTACGAAAACACCCTGCGTAGCATCTACAAAGGGGTAGAAGCCGATGAATGACCACTCTCAAATGATAAACGGACACAAAGGAGTCAAAATAGCATATATCATTAAAGCATTTGTATTCAATATGCGAGTGTTGCCTTTCGCAATCATCGTTATAAAGTCATAAATATGCATCAGTTTGACTTAAGATTTTGGCCAAGATGGGATTGCCTGGCTCCTGTACTTACCCCCTACATTCCCGATTGTTCGGCTAGGTGGTAAAGGGAGCACCTCTGTGATTGTTACTTCTGGGTCATCCGGGTTAATACCCCGGACTGGGTGAAGCTGAAAGCTAGCCATCTTAACAATATAATTGGTCGGTAATGACAGAAGTGAAAATTTTGGTTCCTTAAAGACCATAGAGTTCGGGAGCATTCCCCGGACTAAATCCTCAATATTTTCCTCCTGCATTGAGTGGAGTTAAGTTTTCACGATCACGGTCAACATGATATCCTGGGAAAAAGAAATTATAAAGAAACTATTTTTCGCAAAAGATGTTTCTTACGTTAATAGTAATATAACATATCTCTCCGCGTAGTTTTGTTTATAAAACCGTATGTCCGAATTGCCTTATTTGGCGTAAATCTTTACCCTTATAAAGGCTTTATAAAGTTAGACAAACACTCCTCGGCTACTGGCCAAGGAGGCTGGAGCCGATGCTCGGTCAAAAAAGTCTTGTACAATGCAGATCCGAGCCTTAATGATGTAAAGTACTTGGATGCGTAGAATCATTACACATAAATTGTGTCAAATGGAACAAATTTTGTGTCAAAGAAATATCGCTCCTTAATTCGACTGCATATTCCCAAATTAAGGCCGGGGGCAAATTCAAAGTGCTATACAATTTTCGAGGAGATTCGATCCTCAAGTTCGTTTGCCCCACCCAACCTTAGTCTCGGGAACTACTGCGTACCGCGTTTCCATCCCTAATGTATGAAACCGAGCAAGAACTTGATCCTCAGGACAATTTTGTAACTCGACCTAAGTCTTAGGGGCTACTAGGATTAGTGTTTTTTTCTTTTAGGTGCATCTAGGGTTTTAGACCGATACACACAGTAGTGCAGAAATGGCTAGTCACAACTCTTATTCCTGGCGCACCATTTCACACCAATGCCAGCACTAGTACTTTCAAATAGTGTTGGCGTTGGCTAAATTTAAATCCCATAGATATTCTATTAGTGCTGGCGTTGCACATTAGCCCCGGCGTTCAATTTAGGCCGATTAGGCCCACTCTAGCACTAATCTATCTAATCCCCGCCCCACGCCTGACCTGCTCCCCACTCTTTCGAGCCCCCAACTCCTTCCTCCTCTCGATCCTCGCCGCCGCCCCTATGCCGCCCGTAGACACCCCATCCAATGCCGCCCGTCGTAGGTCCGCCTGATACCATGCAAAGCCGGCCCGCCCTACGTCGCCCCGCTCGACGCCTCGCCCGAAGCCGCCCCGCCCGCAGACCCTCCTTGCCGCCCAGGTATTTGAATCTTAATACATGTTGTAGATAAAACAAGAATGCTAGAATTGGCGTATTGGGTATTTTGCTATATTTGAATCTTAGTACATGTTGTAGATAAAACTAGAATGCTAGAATTGGGGTATTGGGTATTTTGCTATATTTGAATCTTAGTACATGTTGTAGATAAAACTAGAATGCTAGAATTAATTGGGGGTATTGGGTATTTTGCTAATTGAATCTTAGTACATGTTGTAGAAAAAGTGCTTAGAAGTGGGGTTATTTTGCTATTTCCTTATGTGGTTCGGTGTGGCATAAGTGCTTATAATTAAACTTATACATAATTGTAAAGAAGATGTAGTTATCATGTATGATACAACCTGTTTTGATCAACTTATAAGTGCTTATAATTAAACTTATAAGTGCTTACAATTAAACTAATAGCATTATTATGTTTCGATCAACCTAATAAGCTAGCCTAAGTAATTTATCATGTATGACACAACCTGTATCCATTTTGGTAAGCTCATTCATTTCATTCTTTATGCAAATAGCATGGACGACTCTAGCCTGTGGGTAGGCTCATCTAATCATTGGTCGGGTTTTTCTGAAGATAAAGGCAACATGAGCACCAACCAGGTAATTAAGGTTACAAAACCATGCATTAGAATTGCAAACCCTTGGCAGGCATATAATTGTTTATGAATGATTGGAAACCCTTGGCAGGCATACTTAGGAGGTCCGTCTTTGCCGGCCGTCGTTGAGCAGATTTCAGGCAGTGACGTCGATGTGCTTAGTCACGAGATGCTCGCGTCACGTTAGAGAACCCTCAACTCCCTACAGGAGTTGGATGACTCCCCGACGAAGGAGAAGGACAAAATTATCGATGAAAATCCTATTGTCTATGATAAGATTCTTAGTCTCGAAGGTCAGATCACGACACTGAACCTAGAGATAACTGAGATCAATAAGGACTTAGAAGTCCTGAAGGTCTAGAGGACTCAACTGAAGACGGAGAAAGTGCATTACATCAAGGAGGGGCAAACGAATAGGAATAAGCTTCGTGAGATGAAGTTAGTCCGTAGGAAAAACTAGCTAGCTAGGTAGTGTCGATCAAGAGAGGGGAAGATCGATATATACATTGATAGAAGCTAGTAATTGGTACTTTCCTTTTGTGAATGAAATGTTAGGTATCTTTTGTGAATGAAATGTTTAGTATCTTCTGTGAATGAAATGTTTGGTATTTTTTTTATTGGCTAAATATGACAGTGCATGTGTCCAGCTCGATCCAACGCCAGCAAGTGTTCAAAATACCGTCGGCGTCGTCTCCAACGCTTTTGTGCACTAGTGACACCTTGAGGGCTACTGGCTATACATCTTGGTAGTAAATAAATTGCGATAGTAGGAAATAAATTCCACAAAAATCAGCCCACTATCGAGGTGATGCACCATCTCCAAAGTAGTCCAGCGTATAATCTCGGATGCAAATGGTTGGATCAATAGAGGCATTGCCGGCATTAAGCTCGGTCGAACTTGTTCAACCTTTTCAAAGACCGAGGTAATCTATGACACTTCGGATTGCAGACCAGCGTTAGAGCTCGGCTGCAAAATGACACTTCAGAAGCAGTTTGGCATAAAACTCGGATGCGAATGGCTGGCTCCATAAAAGACTATTCCGGTATTTAAGCTCGGATGAACTCCTTCGAATTTTCAGAGACCGAGGTAATCTATGACACCTCGGATGTCGACCAGCGTTGGAGCTCGGGTGTAAAAAGACACCTCGGATGCAGTTCAGCGTTGAAGCTCGGACACAAGATGACACAACCGCACGGGAAACACTTCCAAACCTGAGGTGTGGCGTAAAAAATAACAAGGCATCGATAAAGGCCAAAAACTTAAAGGGCTCCTCGGATGCCCGACTTTAAACTATTCAGATACACTTTAGCGATCCTCAAGATCGAAGATGGGAAGATTTGTTAAACCAGTTTTCAAGACCGATGAACGAAGACAAAGAACTATTCAGAAGAACCGAGGAGCATCCCTAACTTGAAGAACGGTTCAGGGGACTACTAAGGGTGTCCTGGACTAGGGGGTACTCACCATGTTGTCTCGCTACCATTGGGTCGGGCCTAGGACCCCCATGACGGTTCACTCATGGGTTAGTTCAGACAACCCATGACGCATACAAGGGAGATTCCATAAGACTTGGCGCACAAGACAAGGACTCCTCTAAACCCTAGGCCTACGGTGCATTATGTAAACCATGGTCAGGCTAGTAATAGAAGATCTCATATTCTTTACAACAATCTCGTGGTAGGTACCTGTATTATGTACTATCCCCTTATCAATACAATCAAAAGCAGAACATAGGGTAATATCTCCTTGAGAGAGCCTGAACCTAGGTAAAATCATGCGTACATGTTACCATCGCTCCAAGATGCCTAGATTAGGACCCCTACTACGAGATATGTTAGATTTGACACCGACAACGACTATGATAGCGGCGTAGGTCTTGTTGATAGATAGTTGATCATGCTATTGCAAGATTGCGCTCTTCCTCCAACACATCTGGAGACTCCTAAGGAGCTTGTTCATTATATGCTTCAACATATGCGACAACCCTGGGGGATCATGATGAACATCACTTGGTAAAACATCTTCTGCTCCATGGACCAGGAAAAACGGTGTGTAGCCCGTGGACCTGTTAGGGGTAGTCCATATACTCCAATGGACTGCAGGGAGTTCCTCGACCCAGCAACCAGGGATTTGTTATAGAGGAATGATTAGTCTAGGTTTGATTCCATGTAATATCTCCTGATTAGCTCACTCGGCTTGTCCATTAGAGTGTGGATGTGCAACTGAGGCTACATCAAGCCGGATATGCTCTCATTGGAAGAACTGTTCCATTTCCCCCTTGGATAGGTTGGTGCCATTGTCCATCATGATACTATGTGGATAACCAAAACGAAAATCAGCTTTTTCAAGAACTTCACCATTGTCTCAGCATCACAATTGTTGATTGGCTCTGCTTCAACCCACTTGGTGAACTTATCAACCGCCACCAGAAAGTGGGTCTTCTTATCTCTGGACGACTTAAATGGGCCAACCATGTCTAGCCCCTAGACCGCAAAATGTCCAAGTGATTGGAATCATCCGTAATTCTTGAGCCGACACATGAGCATGTCGTGCAAATTTCTGACAACCATCGCACTCCCTCACAATGTCCTCGGCGTCTGCATGAGCTGTAATCCAATAAAAACCATGCCAAAAAGCCTTGCCCACCAGGGATCTTGAGCTGGCATGATGACCACATTCACCTGCGTGGATTTCATGGAGAATATCCCGGCCTTCCGCAGGGGAAACACAATGTTGAAACACACCAGTAATACTCCGCCGGTGTAACTTGCCATTGACAATAGTCATGGACTTAGAATGTCTGATAATCTATCAGGCGATGATTTTCCTCATCTGGGATCTCGCCAGGAGTCAGATAAGCTAGATAAGGAACTTTCCAATTTGGAATAGCATGAAGACCAACAACCAGCTGTGCCTCCGAGTCCGAAATAGCAATATCTTCTTCTGATGGCAATTTGAAAGAAGGACCGTGAAGGACATCGAGGAACACATTGGGAGGGACCGGTTTACACCGAGAACAAAAACGTGACAGAGCGTCTGCAGCCTCGTTGAGCCAGCGATCAATATGATCAACCATCTAACCCTTAAAATGACCAGCGATGACGGTGATTGCACGCTGATAAGCCGCAGTAAGGGGTCCTTTGAGTCGCAAGTCCTAGATACTTGCTGAGCGACCAAATCTGAGTCACCCACACATCTGAACCGACTCAAATTCATTTCCATAGCCATGTGGAGCCCATGAGGAGAGCCTCCCATTGACCTGCATTGCCAGTACAAGGAAACATGGGCCATAAAACATAACAAAATTTGTCACCTCCTGGAGACGATATGATTACTCCAGCCCCCGAGCCTTCCAATTGTCAAGAGCCATTGAAGTGTATCGTCCAGTACATGTTATCTGGCTCTTCCTTAGGTAATTGTAACTAAACCCAATCTTTGATGAAATCCACCAATGCTTCAGATTTGATTGTCATCCGAGGCACATACTTCAGATGGTGTGGTCCAAGCTTGATTGCCCATTGAGCAACCTGGCTAGTAGCCTCCTGATTCTGGATAATGTCTCATAAATGAGCTGATCTGACCACGATAATTGGGTGTTCTTGAAAATAGTGCTTCAATTTGCGACTAGCCATAAAGGCACCAAATACCAGTTTCTGGGAGTGTGGATATCGTTGCTTGGACTCAGTAAAAAATTCGCTGACATAATAGACTAGTCTCTGGACTGGGTATTCCTTTCTGACCTCCTTGTGCTCCATGACAACTACCGTATTATTAGCGATGATGTACAAGAGCATAGGCTCTTTATCAAGCAGAGTGGCTAGGATGGGCGACTCAACCAATTTCTTCTTAAGAGCTTCGAAAGCTTTGTCTGCAGCATCACTCCAGACAAAATTGTCTCTATTTTTCAATAACTGGTACAATGGAATTGCCTTCTCACCGAGATGACGTATGTACCGGCTTAAGGCCATGATGCGTCCCGCCATACGCTGGACATTACTGATATTGGCCGGGTTAGCGATCAAGGCCACCACTTTCATCTTATCCGAGTTAGCCTCGATACCCCATTTCGATACCAGAAAACCCAATAACTTGCCCGCAGGGACACAAAAGACGCATTTGGCTGGGTTAAGCTTCATCTGGTAAATCGGAAGATTGTAAAAAGTCTCCTTGAGGTCATCCAACAGAGTCTCCTTCTTCTGGTACTTGACCACAATATCATCAACGTAAGCATGAACATTGCGCCCGATCTGTTTGTGGAAATAGTTATTTATGCATTGCTGATAAGTAGCCCCTGCACTCTTAAGTCCAAAAGGCATAGAAATATAGAAAAATCTCCAAAAGGTGTGATGAAGGTTGTATTTTCTTGATCCTCAATGGCCATCTTGATCTGATGATATTTGTAGTAAGCATCGAGGAAACACAAGCTCTCACAACTAGCCATAGAGTCGATATTTGGTCAATGCGAGGAAGAGAAAATGGGTCCTTAAGACAAGCCTTGTTAAGATCTGTGTAATCAACACACATATGCCAAGTGCCTTTTTGTTAAAGACAAGCACTGGATTTGCCAACCACTCAGGGTGGAACACTTCAACAATGAACCTGATAGCTAAGAGTCGGGCCACTTCTTCGCCAATAGCCTTCCGTCTCTCCTCATAACAACGACAGTGGTATTGTCGCACATGTTTCATCTTTGGATTGACAATGAAGTGGTGCTCAACGAGTTCTCTCGGTACACCAGGCATGTCAGGAGGCTTCCATGCAAAAATGTCCCGATTCTCACGGCTGAACTCGATGAGTGCGCTTTCCTATTGGGGATCCATGCATGTCCCAATAGTGAACTATTAGGACGAATCTCCAAGAGTCAATTCAATCTGCTTTGTATCCTCGGCCGGCTTGGATTTGACCAAGGGGTCAAACTCCTTAGAGGGCTTTTTCAGGGTAGTCATGTCCGCGGATTAACTTTGGTTACGTAGAATTTTAGCTCTTCCGTCGCGCAAGCCGACTCAACATAAGCGACATCTCCCTCCTCAAATTCTTGAGAAATTTTTTGGCTGCCATCAACTGTGATGGTCACCTTGGGGCCAGGTATATTGAGCTTGAGATAAACATAGCAAGGTCACGCCATGAAACGGGCATAAGCTGTACGTCCGAAGAGGGCGTGATAAGGGCTCTTAATTTTGACCACCTCAAAGGATAGAGACACACATCTATAATTGAGTTCCATACCAAAAGTAACTTCTAACTTGATTCGTCCAATAGGATATGCTCACTTCCTAAGAACAATCCCATGAAAAACTGTAGAAGAAGGTTGCAGACATTCCTCCAACAAATTCATCTGTCTAAACGTGTCATAGTATAAGATGTTGATGCTACTTTCCCCATCCATGAGTACCTTAGTGAGCTTATATCCACCGACTTGAGGTGCCACCACTAGAGCGAGACCACCTAGATTATCAAGCCAAGGAAGATGATCATCTATGCTCCATGTTATCGGTTGTTCTGACCAGTTTAAGTATGCGGGAACAGCCGGCTCGATCATATTGATGGCTCCCTGTTGAACCTTGCGATCACTCTTGCAAGTGCTGGTTGGGAACACGTGATACTACCCATTGTTCAATTGTTTAGGGTTGCTTTGAAAGCCAGAACAATTACCCTGCTGATGATTGCCTTGCACAGAACGTTAATTTTCACATCCATTGTTGCCAGAACCTTGGAAACTAGCCCCTGAGCTGCCCGATCCATGGAAACCGGTATTTGCAAAACTACCGGATGAGCAGGCTCTTGGGAAGCCGGCCCTAGACCCGTCGGCACCGGGTTGGTCCGGATGTCCATCGCCACTGCCTCCGAGGTTATTGTGATAAGCTCGATTGTGAAAGTCCTGTATGATGAAGCCGTTATCCCAAGAGTGGTTGCCGTCTTGTTTGGGAAACTATGTTTGGTACAAGGACTTTTAAGTGCTTCCTCATAATTACGAGGTTTGTTACGATTGTAGGACCTGCCGGAGTTGTTGTTCCATTGCTGACCCTTGAAGACAGTTTTGGAGTTAGCGACAAAGTATGATCGTCCCTCTGAATGCTTACGCTTACCACGATTACCTTGACTGCCATGATTTCCATTATGCCCTGAGGCGTTCTGCTGGTGACCCTTACCACCATTGTTTTTCTTACCTTTACCAGACTTGTCATCGTTTGAATTAGGATCCTTTGTGCTATCCGACTTGGTGTATCTAGTAAGGACATCCATGAGGTCTCCCATAACTTGAACCTTTCGCTTGAGGCACCCAAGCATCTGAACAAGAGGCTGGAAGTGACAGTTCTTCCAAAATTAAGACAGCCTCGGCAACTATTATATTGTCAGAAGAGTGAATAATCTTTGCGACCCGGAGAGTCCAGTGATGGGAAGACTCGTCTCTATGTTGGACACAATGTTGTAGGTCAACAATCATCATTGGGAGTTTGCAGGTTCCTTGAAAGGTTTTGATGAGACGCTCCTTCAATTCTGCCCAAGTATTTGTTCAATTGGGAGGTAGGTTTTTCAACCATGTGAGAACCAGTCCCTCCAAGATCCTGTTCAAGTACTTGGCGCAAACTGCATCGCTGACATCCAACATGCCCATAGCTATCTCATAGCTTTCGATCCATGCAACCGATGCGAGATTAGCCATGTAGTTAGGAACTTTGCGAGGGCCTTTGAAGTCCTTAGGTATACGCTCATTGCGTAAAGCCCATTCTAGACATGCCATTCCAATAGTTCTGGTTCTTAGACCCACCCCGGTGGAAACTGGTTGGAGTGTGGGGGCGTTACTTGATCCGCCACTGCAACTGCCGCCTCTACCTCACGCATAGCCCGGGCCACATCGACGATCGCCTACATGTCTAATAGCACTAGCCAGGGTGGGGGATTCTGATCATGCTACCTACGTGCACTGCTCGAGACTGCAGGGGACTCCATGTGTCGACTTTGGTTGCGACTCTAATATGGGGTGCAGTGAACCTGGTCACAACTATAAGAATAATTCGTCCGTTGGGTGACCGTAGTCTTCAACATCTTGATGGCATTAATGGCCTCAACCTCAATTGAGGTGTTACCCATGATTGGAAGCGCTTCAAGGTTGCATGTCACCGCTAGCATATTGTCGACATGATTGAAAAAATAACCTACTGGTGTTTGGAAAAGACGAGGTGGTGACTGAGCCGGTGATGGGTGGCCCGACTCATGCCGTTGAGCTGGCTAACAAGGTTGAGCGGACTATGGTTGTATTCCTTGGGTTAACTGGGTGTAACCTGTGCCTCGGGCATACTGGTCCCAACCCTCAGTGTACCCTATAACGTGTTGAATAGGCGTGCAGGCTTGTAATCAAGGGGCAGGCTTGTTGAATGTCTCATCCGATGAATTGCCTCTGAAATGTCCCGACGAAGGCTTAGATGCTAGGCTTATTCCTTCACTCGTTCGGTCTCGTTGTGGATGTGAGCCTGCACCTCCGCCATGCGAACATTCTCATCATCGATTTCCCCTTGAACCTTTGCTATCTGTTCGCAAAACTTGGTCATCTCTGTGTTACGTTCTGCCTGATTCTCTATAGTTACTCATGTTTGATACGTCTCCAACGTATC
The DNA here is from genome assembly GCA_022496015.1 of Hordeum marinum. Classification (NCBI taxonomy): domain Eukaryota; kingdom Viridiplantae; phylum Streptophyta; class Magnoliopsida; order Poales; family Poaceae; genus Hordeum; species Hordeum marinum. Next base: position 297,503,444 of record CM039675.1, on the reverse strand, counting down.
TATAGTTTTTGATAGATCCATGCTATAATATTATCATTCTAGGATACTTTTAGGGCAATTATATGCCACTTAATATTATTTTGAGAAGTAACCTATTAACCAAGTGCCAAGTGCCAGTTGTTTTCTGCGTGTTTTTAGCTTTTCAGGTTTACGGTACCAAACGAAGTCCAATTGCCACGAAACTTTTCTATGATATTTTATGGACCAAAAGAAGACTTGGAAGCTTTGGGAGAATACCAAAGGCCAACGAGGGAGCCAACACACATCAGGGTGCGCCCAAGGGGGTGACCGTGCCCTGATGTGTGGTGGGCCCCTCGGCTACCTCCCGACGCCCCTCTCTAGCCTATAAATTCCAATAAACCCCCCAAACCCTAGAGAGCCTCCCAAAATAGTTTTTCCACCGTTGCAAGTCTCTGTTCCTCCGTGTGCCCATCTCGAGCCCTGTTCCGGTGCCCTGCCAGAGGGGCATCGATAAGGAAGGTCTGTACATCAACCTTGCTGATCCCATGATGATGTGCGAGTACTCTACAATAGACCTACGGGTCCATAGTTAGTACCTAGATGGCCATCTCTCTCTCTTGATGTTAAATACAATGGTCATCGCATCTTCGCTTTCATCTATCCGATGTAATTCGTTTGTGCGGTGCGTTTGCTGGGATCCGATGAATTGTGAGTTTATGTTCAAATTATTCATGAAAAAGAATTGAGTCTTCTCTAAAATCTGTTATGATTCTTATTTGCATGATTATTATAGCTTCATAAATCTCTCTGATCTATTGAAATAGTTTGGCCAACTAGATTGACATTTCTTCAGTGAGAGGGGTGTTGGGGAACGTTGCATGGGAAACAAAAAAATTCCTATGAATACCTAAGATCTATCTATGGAGATCAACAACTACGAGAGGGAGAGTGGATCTACATACCCTTGTAGATCGCCAAGAGGGAAGCGTTAAGAAACGCGATTGATGTAGTCAAACGTCTCCGTGATGCGAATCAAAATCTGTCCTGTGATCCAATCACGATTCGTCCCGATCTAGCGCCGAACAGACGACACCTCCTTGTTCAACACATGTATAGCTCGATGAAGTCTCCGCCTCCTTGATATAGCAAGCGAGGTAAGAGTAGTAGATGAGTTCTTTGGCAACACGATGGCGTGGTGATGGTGGTGGTGGTGCTATCCTGGTAGGGTTACGCCTTGTGCTACTGAAACTGCGAATGGAGGAGAAAACAATCTAGGGAGAGAGAGGGGCGCTAAGGTCTTCGTGTGTGCTCTTGGGGTGCCCCCTCCCCTCGATATATAGGTGGAGGGGCGTGGAGATCATCCCCTCCAAGCCCTAGGGCGTAGCCAAGGGGAGGAGTTGGACTCCTAGTTCAATTCCCTCCCTTTCCATAAACATGTGGACTTTCCACCACTCCCAAGCCACATGGGCCTTGAGGGACTTGTGCGCCTAGCCCAATAAGGCCAGGGTGCCTCCCCTAAGACCATGCAAACCCTTGGGACGTGGTGGAACCCTTGGTTGACTTATGGACTCCTCCGGAACTTTTCGGAACCTTCTAGAATCTTCCCGATATAATGCCGGAAAAACCTGAAACTTTTCTGGTACAAAAACATGACTTACCATATATAAATATTTACCTTAGGACCATTCCGGAACTCCTCATGACGTTTGGGATCTCATCTGAGACTCCGAACAACCTTCGGTCAGCAACATACATAAGTCAACAATACCAAATCATCACCGAACGTAAAGTGTGCAGACCTTGTGTGTTCGAGAACTATGTAGAGATGGGCGAGACAACTCTACGGTCAATAACCAATAGCGGGACCTAGATGCCCATATCGGTTCCTACATATTCTATGAAGATCTTTATTGGTCGAACCACAATGTCAAGGATTCAGACGATCCCGTATACAGTTCCCTTTGTCCATTGGTATGTTACTTGACCAAGATTCGATCATCGGTATCTTCATACCTAGTTCAATCTCATCAGTGGAAAGTCTCTTTACTCATTTCGTAACACAACATCCCGTGACTAACTCCTTATTCACATTGCTTGCCATCTTCTAGTGATGTTGTATTACCGAGTGGGACCAGAGATACCTCTTCGTCATACGAAGTGACAAATCCCAGACTCGACCCATGCCAACCCAACAGACACCCTCAGAGATACTTGTAGAGTAACTTTATAGTCACCAAGTTACGTTGTGATGTTTGATACACACAAGGCATTCCTCCGGTGTCAAGGAGTTGCATGATCTCATCGTCGTAGGAACATATACTTGACATGGATAAAGAATAGCAACAAACCGACATGATCAACTGCTATGCTTAACGTTGGGTCTTGTCCATCACATCATTCTCCTAATCATGTGATCCCGTTATAAAATGACAACTCATGTATATGGCTAGGAAACCTTAACCATCTTTGATCAACGACCTTGTCTAGAAGAGGTTTACTAGGGACACTTTGTTGTGTATTTATCCACACATGTATTTGAGTTTCCAAACAATACAATTATAGCATGGATAATAAACGATTATAATGAACAAGGAGATATGATAAAAACTAATTTATTATTGCCTCTAGGGCATATTTCCAACAGTCTCCCACTTGCACCAGAGTCAATAATCTAGTTTAGATCACCATGTAATTTACACCCAATGAGTTCTGGGTTTAATCATGTTTTTCTTGTGAGAGAGTATTTAGTCAATGGATCAACAACATTCAGATCCGTGCGTACTTTGCAAATCTCTATGTCATATTGTAGATGCTGCTACCATGCTTACTTGGAGCTATTCTAAATGTCTACTTCACTATACATATTTGGATTGATACTCAGAGTCATTAGGATGGGTGTCAAAGCTTGCATTGATGTAACCCTTTACGATGAACCCTTTATCACCTCCATAATCGAGAAGCGTTTCCTTAGTCCTTGAGTTAGTAAGGATAATTTTGACCGCTGTCCACTGATCCACTCCTGGACCACTCTTGTACCTCTTGACAGACTCATGGCAAGGCACACACCAGGTGCGGTACACAACATGACATACTATATAGAGCCTATAGCTAAGGCATAGGGGATGACCTTCGTCCTTCCTCTTTATTCTGGCGAGGGCGGCTGGCGGGGTCGGTCTCGCGAGGGTGCCTGGCACTGGAAGCCTCATGAGGCGCGCCCGTTGGTTCAGAGCTACCCTGAGCAGGCACCTGGGTCTATGGACCAGGGGTCACCTGCCTGGATATGGAGGGTGGAACACAAGCACATGTCCCCAGGCCAGGGCCCCCTAGCCTGGAGACGCAGGGTGGAACACACGCCCATGTCCCCAGGCCAGGTGCTTCCAGCCTGGAGACGGAGGGTGGAACACATGCCCATGTCCCCAGGCCAGGTGCTTCCAACCTGGAGACGAAGGCTGGAACACACGCCCATGTCTCTAGGGTGCGCATCGCCTGCCTAGAGACGGAGGTTGGAACACACGCCCATCTCTCCGGGCCAGGCCTCGCTCGTCCACCGGCAGGGGATCATGTACTCTCCCATGTATCCGGGTCCGACTCGGTCCGTGTGGGAATGGGGAATCGGGTACCTTTGTGAGGCTCCCCACCAAGGCGTGCTGGGGCACCGCCTTGGGCGCCAGCCTCGTGCGTAGCGGAAGGGCCCCGCCGAGCCCTGCCTGTAGCGCAGGGGGCTATGACGCTACTGCAATGACGACATCCGACCTTGGGCTTTGGAGCACCTGAGGCTCTATTCCAGGCGAGCCTTCCCTGCTAAGAGCGTGTGGTGACCCCCCCACGCTCGAGGGCCCATCCGGATCCAACCCCATTTCGCCGCACGATGCTTGGGGGCGGGAAGTGGGCTCCATGTCCAGGAGGCAAGGAGCTCCCGGCGCACCCCCAGGCCCAACCCGTGACACTCTCACGTAATAACGAGTGGGCTGTATATGACCGGAGCCCCCCGAGGGTGTAGAGGGGTTCCATCCCACGCCCAAGTGGAAGCCCCATGCTCCGCATTGGTGGACAACACTTTAATCTAATGACTATGCCCACAGAACATGGATGCCCTAGGCTCTGCCCTAGGGGAAGACAGAGACTAGCCTAGATGCCGGACACGACCGTTCCCTTCTTTTTGTGTGTGTTCAAATTTGCCATTTTTCTGGAATGAAACTTGGGGCTTTTCAATGATATTTTAAGAAAAAAGGGCAGCGATTTTTCTCCTTGCAGTTTTCTATCTTGAAGTTTCTTTCTTCGGGTTGAACACCTGCCAGCCTCTCCCTCTCGCACCCCGCGAGTGGGGGCTATGGGGCATGATGCATGCAACCTCTCCAAGGCCTTGCCACCCTGGTCCTCACGTGGCGCTCTCGAGTGAGCTAGCAGGCACGTGTCGCCTCGCCCTCGCTCGAGGGCTCTGCCGTGGCCTGGCGCGCTATCTTGAAGCCTCTGGAGGCTCAAGTCTCCAGGGCAGGAACCGCCAAAAAGGTATGGAATCCGCTTGAGCGTCCAGGAGGACTCCTGAGCAACGCACCTCAGGAGCCTCACTGGTCACATAGCCCCTCGTCCCTTGGTCTTGTCCTGGTGATTCGGATGCCCCAATGGTGGTTGAGGCCTCGCCCTGGGTATCCTCCTGGTGATCCGGATGCCCCAACGGTGATTGAGGAATGCATGGGATTGGGCCCTGCCAACGTAGAGCGCTGCTTGAGTGTCAAGAGGGACTCGTGAGCAACGCGTCTTAGGAGCCTCACTGGTCACGTAGCCCCTCGCCCCTTGATCTCGTCCTGGTGATCCGGACACCCCAACGGTGATCGAGGCCTCGCCTCTTGGTCTCGTCCTGATAATCCAGACGCCCCAACGGCGGTCGAGGAATGCACGGGATTGGCCCCCGCCGACGTAGAGTGCCGAAAGGGCTCCCAAACCGCCTCACTCGGAAGAAGGAGGATCCCCCAAGACCCCAAGCTCCCGAGGTGCCACTGCCAGACCTCACGACACAGAAGCCCGCCGCGGATGCGTTGAGCTAAGTACCCTATTCACGACCAACATGAAGTCTCAATTAACAGTAACACATGGAGCGAAATACATGATGAGAGTACTAATATAAGGGCGCAAGCGCCAACGTTCCTTACACGACTAGAGGGCCCCCCATGATTTTTTGGTTACATGGAAAGGAAAGGAAGAAGAAGGTGAAGGAGCCCCCCTCGGGGGCTTCCACTCCTGAGGCTCTGGCTCCGGCACGCCAACACTCAGTTGGAGTCCTCCTCTTCCTTGACGGGCCCATGGTGGCACGCCAGCATAGCCGCTTCCCGGGCGGGGGAGCGGCGCCGTCACGGCTGGCTACCCCCTGAAGTTCGAGTGCACCGACACGGTGGTGTGTCGTAGATGTTGTCGCTTGGACTCTCCTTAGAGGAGGTGTCGCTACTGCTAGAAGCATGATGACCATCACCAAGGGCAAGCTCACCTTCAAGGTCGCCGCCACTGTCGCACTCCGGGTAGCACCCCAAGCGCCTGTCATCTTCCCCAAACATCTTGAGGAAAAGCTTCGCGGCACCGTCATGCTTGAAGAGGAGTGTAAGCCTCCCCTCCAGGCCGTGGGTGCGAGCAAAGGTCTACCACCCACGGATCAAGAAGGAGTGACCTCTGGGGGTAATCTTGACCTCCACCAACAATGTGCCGCTACAACAACCATCAGCCTATAGCCACAGACCTACGGGCTCGTTAAGCCGATGTTTCTCCATGAAGAAGCACGGAAGCTACAAGCGGGTGGCCGCTGGCCTCTCCACCAGCACCAGGAACTCCTCGCTCGTATCGGTCGTGCGGGCCTGCGGGCGCGGTGATCGAGCACCTGCTGTGGGTCTCCCTCCTCAGCCATGGCCGCCGCCTCTGCTTGCGCCAGCGGAGGCACTAGCCGACGTGTAGACACGGTCGCGCCCACGGGGCGCCGCTGTCGACACCTTGGCATACTTGCGAGGATGGCCCCGGCTCCTCCTGGGAGACTATTGGTACGGCCCCTCCTGGAAGGCTTTCCCATTCCCGGCAGCAGAAAGCCTCCTCACCGGCATCATGATCAAGGAGCCGGAGCTCGAAGGCGGGGGAGCGAGGAGTAAGAATGGGCTGGGGGCTCCGTCCCCTCCGCCCATTTATAATCGGGTGTAGGCCAACCAGCAATCCTCCCCATCCCGGGCAATGATAGCCCTGCGACGTGCACTGGCTGTTGGTAAGACGGAGCGGTTGTCGAGGCGCTGTGGGGAGTGGAGGCATTGTGCGCTTCTCGGGCACCGCATGACAGACTTGGTCGGCGTGCAACCCTGCTTCACGTCGCTTCATCTACCCTCGTCGGGTCACATCTGCATGGCTCAAGGGGTGAAGACATAAGGATACAGTTGTATTCAAGGAAGGGCAATGATTGCAGGTGCGACGTGCATGCTTCACATCAGCCTGACTTGGGTCCGTCCCCGACGTCTTCTGGGAGTGAAGGCATCCACGCCTCGTTATTTGCCATATGACAAACTGGGCTCGCATGCGTTAGGGGTCGATGGCGCTTCAGGCCATCTTCTTCGGCTTCGCCCCGAAGCCCGCCCAAGCGCGCCTTGGTCCCGAGGGCTACTATCGACGTCCTAGGTACGGGGGTACCCAACACTGCCTACCTACGACCCAGGGCACGACCCACTTCGACGGCCTAGTATGGCCCAATGCGGACGCACTCAAGAACAAGCCCCTCGCGGGAGCCCCATCCTCGTGAGGGGAACGACGCCAAGACCCCGGAGGGAAAAGGCCTCCCCAGGTCGCCTGCCAAGGGGCGGAGATCTCTATTCAGCACTTAGCCTCGGGAGGTCGGGGTGACGCAAGCCAGGCTAGACAGGCACCAGCGTGCACAGAGGAGTCAATTTCCTCTTTGGTGCAAAGGAGGCAAAGGCGTACATAGGTTCCTAAAGCACCCCCAAAGGTTTCCATTCCGGCGCAACGAGACCAAGACCACGAGCCCTGCAGGACGTATGTCATCACCGAGCCCACATCTGCATCACCACCGGCTACTTTGCAGGAAAAGACCACCTTTCGATAGGATAATGTGTACTCCTTGTCCCCCTTCAAAATTGGCCATTGTGGGATCCCTTCCCGCCATTGCGATAAGGGAAGAGGACCCAGGGCACTATAAATAGAGGATAGGCTGCTCCGTAGAGGAGACGAATCGAACACCACTCGAGCGCCCTCGCGAGGTTACCCACCATTGTACTAGTTCATCCACAAACCTCCTCGTGAGGCAATCCACCAATGGAAGGAGTAGGGTTTTACGCTTCGCAGCGTCCCAAACCTGAGTAAATCCTCGTGTACTAGTCTTCTTCCCGTGATTGAGTGAGTTCGTTGTGCTAGGTTGTCGAGCTATGAGCGTGAGGCTGGAGCTGGTGGGGATCTTCGCACACACCCCTGAGTTCGAACCTATTTGTGTTTTGCGGAGCTAGAAATCCAGCAAGTACCTAAGTATTTGATATGTTATTATACTAACGAATCTCACAAAGGTTTCCATTGAGTTTTGTGTGCTAAAGTTTTCAAGTGTTGAGTGCTATCACTATGGATGAAGGAATAAGGAGAGTCAAGAGCCTAAGCTTGGGGATGCTCAAGGTACCCCAAGTCAAATTCTAGGATGACTCAAGCATCTAAGCTTGGGGATGCCCCGGAAGGCATCCCTCTTTCGTATCAATCCATCAGTATGTCACTCGGAGCTATATTTTTATTCATCACATGATGTGAGTTTTGCTTGGAGCGTCATTTGTTTTAGTTTGTTTTATTTTCAGTTTTCCACAATCATTGTTTGCTGGAAACACCTACTTGAGAGAGAGATGCAAAATCACCATGATTTATTAGAATACTCTATGCGCTTTACTTATATCTTTTCAGCTAAGTAGTTGCTCTAGTACTTCACTTATATCTTTTAGATCATGGTGGCGTGTAGATATTAAAGAAACAATTGCACTCTTGTTCTTCACTTATATTTGTTTGAGAGTTAATACGAAATGAAGGTAATTTGCATGGGTTATAAGACTAGTCCAAAAATAATAGGTATTCAAAGAGTGCATAATCGAAACCTTCATGTAGCACATAAAAGAGAAATCTTGAGTTAATGATATTAATGTGGTAATGTGAATGTGCATGAGTGTAAGATTATTAATTAGTAAAACTATTGTGAATTATAGGTTGTTAACTTGATGTTCACCTAAATATTTTATAACATGGTGATGACGCGTGAGCATTCTTATTCCTCGTTGAAATCCTAGTGTTGTTTGAGTCAAAGGCGCGTGATGGTTAAGTCCTCCCACCTCCTCCCTAGGGGCATGCGAGTAGTACTTTGCTTCGAGAGAGCTAAAAAATCATGCAATAAGTATGTGAGTTCTTTATGATTAATGTGAATCCATGGATATACACACACACTCTCAACACTTCATATTTGCTACCCTCTTCGATACCGTGCATTTCCCGTTCTTACCTCGAGGATCAGTGCAACCTTCGCCGGTGCATCCAAACCCCGTGACATGATACACTCTATTGCACATAAGCCACCTATTATCTTCCTCAAAACATCCACCATACCTACCTATCATCGCATTTCCATAGCCATTTTGAGGTATATTGCCATGCAACTTACACAGTTACATCATATGACTTGTACTTCCATTGTCATATTGTTTTGTATGATCATATAAGTTGACATAGTATTTGTGGCAAAGTCACCGGTCAACAGTTTTTATACATGTTACGCTTGATCATTGCACATCCTACTACACTGCTAGAGGCATTCATATTGAGTCATACCATTTTATAAGTTTTTCATATCAAGTTGTAAGTAAATAAAAGTGTGATGATCAACATTATTAGAGCACTATCTCGTTGAGGAAAGGATGATGGAGATAATGACTCCCCCCAAGTCGGGATGAGACCCCGGACAAAAAAAAGAACGAAAGAAAAAAGAGAAAAAAATGAGAGAAAAGAAAGAAGGGACAGTGGTACTACCTCTTTTGCCAAACTTGTGCCTCAAAGTAGCACCATGTTCTTCATATAGAGAGTGTGTTGTTTTGTCACTTTCATATGCTAGTGAGAATTTTTCATTACAAAACTTGGCTTGTATTTTCCGATGACGGGCATCCTCAAATGCCCGAGGTCTTCATGAGCAAGCAAGTTGGATGCACACCCACTTAGCTTCAGTTGAGATTTCATACACTTATAGCTCTAGTGCATCTGTTGCATGGCAATCCCTACTCCTCACATTGATATCTATTGATGGGCATCTCCATAGCCTGTTGATACACCTAGTTGATGCGAGAATTTCTTCTCCACTTTTACCACATTGAAACCTACCACCATATTATATTCCACCTTCATGCTATATCCATGGGTCACGCTCATATATTGCGTTAGTAATAAAAAGCTGAAGTGTGTTAAAAAGTACGATCCAATTGCTTGACTTGACACCGTGGTGCTTAATATTTGTATTTATGTGGTGAAGACGGAGCCATGCTATACTTATATGATGAAATTAATAGGGGGTTAACATTCTTTAAGGATCATATATTTTAAAATTTGATGATTATGTTACTTATGTTGATGTTTATTAATTCATCATTTTTCAATCATAATACCTGCACTAGATAACATGTTGGGTAGCATGTCACATCAAAATATTTGTTTTTATCATTTACCTACTCAAGGACGAGCAGGAATTAAGCTTGGGGATGTTGATACGTCTCCAACGTATCCATAATTTTTTATTGATCCCTGATATAATATTATCATTCTACGAGGCTTTTTGGGAAATTATATGTCAATTAATATTATTTTTAGCACAAACCTATTAACCCAGTGCCAAGTGACAGTTACTGTTTTCTGCATGTTTTTAGCTTTTCAGGTCACAGTACCAAACTAAGTCCAATTGCCACGAAACTTTTTTTTGATTTTTTCTGGACCAAAAGAAGACATCGAAGCTTCAAAACAAGACTGAAGGCCACACGAGGGAGCCAACACACATCAGGGCATGCCTAGGGGGTGGTCGCACCATGATGTGTGGTGGGCCCCTCGGGTGCCTCCCGACGTCCCTCTCTGGCCTATAGATTCCAATAAACCCCCCAAACCCTAGAGAGCCTCCCAAAACACTTTTTACACCGACGCAAGTCTTTGTTAGGTGCCCATATGGAGTCCTATTCCGGTGCCCTGTCGGAGGGAGGATCGATCATGGAGGGCCTCTACATCAACCTTGCTGCTCCCATGGTGATGTGTGAGTAGTCTACCACATACCTACAAGTTCGTAGTTAGTACCTAAATGGCTATATCTCTCTCTTGATCTTCAATACAATTATCATCACATCTTCGCTTTGATATATTCGATGTAATTCTTTTGTGCGGTGCGTTTGTGAAAGGATCAATATGCTAGACTAGAGGGGGGGGGGGGTGAATAGGAAACTACCACTTATTAAGCTTTTCTTAACAAATTAGGTTTAGCAACAAATAGGTTGTCTAGATATGCAACTAGGTGAACAACCTATATGATGCTAACAACAACAAAGAAACAAGAAAGCATATATACAACACAAGTAAGCTTGCAGAACGTAAAGGTAAGACATAACCACAAGTGGAACCGGTGGAGAAGAGGATGTGTTGCCGGAGTTCCTTCCCTTTGAAGGGAAGTACATCTCCGTTAGAGCGGTGTGGAGGCACAATACTCCCCAAGATGCCACTAAGGCCACCATATTCTCCTCACACCCACACACAATGCGAGATGTCATGATTCCACTAGTGGTGCACTTGAAGGTGGCGACCGAATCTTGACAAAAAAGGTTGGAGCAATCTCCACAACTTAATTGGAGGCTCACAACAACACCACGAAGCTTCACCACAATAGATTGTGGATCCGAGGTGACCTCAATCGTCTAGGGTGCTCAAACACCCAAGAGTAACAAGATCCGCAAGGGATTACTAGGGGAATCAAATTTCTCTTGGTGGAAGTGTAGATCTGGGCTCTCTCAAGCAAACCCTAGAAGATCAACAAGTTTTGTTGGCTAGGGAGAGAGATCGGGCGAAAATGGAGCTTGGAGCAACAATGGAGCTTAGGAATGGAAGAGGTGGTCTTCTTGGAGAAGAGGACCTCATTTATATAGTGGGGAAACAATTCCGACCGTTACACACTCACACAGCCCGCACATGAGCGGTACTACCACTCCAGGGAGCGGTACTACCGCCCCTTAGAGGTAGTACCGCTCCTGGGGCGGTATTACCACTACGACTGTTGAGTAGCAGCTCAGGAGGGAGGAAGTGGGGAGGTAGTTCTGCTGGGGTGATACTACTGCTGCCAGGAGCGGTACTACTGCCCATAAGGGGTCGTACCACCTCCTACAACCGCTCTAGATTCGTTGAGTGTCCATCCCAAGAAAACATGGGCGGAAGTTGTGCGGTAGTAATAATCGGTACTACCGCTCAGAACTACCGGTGACAAACTGCCCAGTCCGACACGAAAAGTCTTGAGATCTCGAGGAAGCGGCACATCCACGAGAGAGCGGTCCTAATGCTGACTAGGGAGGTACTACTGTGTATACGAGGTAGTAACTCTCTTGGGTGCAGTACTACCGCTTGGGTTTTTCAGTCTAGAACAAAGGTAAGGTTGGGGATCCAACAAAGCGAAAAAGAAACATGGGTGCGATAAAAGTGTATGTGATGATTCCACCCAAACCTTTCTGATGCGGACCCCCTCTTAATATTATAGTTTTTCCTACTACTCAAGTCCATCGATAGTGAAACATAAGAAAGAAAATTGTCTTCACTCTAATCCTTAGAGGGGCATGAATCATCTTGTGTCGTATGATGAAATACGTGAAAGGCTTAGTGCACACGATTAGTCCACAAATGCATTGTCACCAATCACCAAAATTACTAGGTAGAAATATTCCCTTACAGTTTGTTGGGATCCGATGAATTGTGGGTTTATGTTTTGATTATTCATGAAAAAGATTTGAGTCTTTTGTGAATTTACTATTATTCTTATTTGCATGATTATTATAGCTTAGTAAAACTCTCTGATCTATTGAAATAGTTTGGGCAACTAGATTGATATTTCTTCAGTGGGAGGGGTGCGTTTTAGTGGGTCCAATATGGTGGTGCTCTATATCCTAGTGATTGAAAGGGATAAGACATGTCTTTGTATTATTTCCACAAAGGAGAAAACAATGGTGATAATTCATATTGATTGAGTTCTCTTTATCTACATCATGTCACTGTTCTCCAAGCATTACTCTATTTTACTTAATACTCTAGATGCATGTTGGATAGCGGTCGATGGGTGGAGTAATAGTAATAGGTGCAGGAAGGAGTCGGCTTATTTGCTTTATGGACATGATTCCTATATACACATGATCATTCCATGAATATCACATAACTATGTGTTTTTCTATCAATTTCCCAATAGTAATTTGTTTACCCACTGTATGCCTACTTCATGAGAGATGCCACTAGGGAAAACTATGGCCCCTGGGTCTATTTTAAATATATACTTACAAACATATCATTTACCTTGTTGTTATTATTTACTTTCTATTTTATTTGCAATTTATAATTATCTACTACCAACCACACTACTTATTATCTTGCAAGTAACGAGTCCAAGGGGATTGACAACCCTCTTGCCTGAGTTGGGTGCAAGTGTTCGGTTCTTTGTGTGTAGTCACTAAAGATGGGGGTTGCGTGATACTCCTATTGGTTCCATAAACCTTGCTTCTCTACTGGGTGAAATACTTATCTATATTGTGCTGCGTTACCCGCTCCTCTTTGCGGAAAACCCCACGCAGATCACAAGTATCAGTGTTTCCAGGAGTGTTGTCAGGGCAGTCATCAAGTCGTCCATAGATCAAGCTGGTGTTTTGCCTGAGCCGGCTATGCCTAGAGCCGGTGCCCAAGTGTCAGTCTCAGTTGCCGCACCAGTCGTCGTGCACTCGATGGTCATTGCTATACCTTCCATGAAGATGGTGGCTTGCCGAGGCGGCACGAGGGACTCTTGAGCAGTCTCGCCATCGGAATAGCCCACAAGCCTACCATCGAACAGCAGGAGGATCCACTCAGTGTCTCCAACCAATGATTCGCCATCCCAATGAACAAGGGTATCCCCGCTAGTCATAGAGTTATCCACAAAGGCCGACTCCCCGAGTGAAGCCGACGAAGACATGACTCCAGCCGGCTTGAGTTCGTCCTGGGTCGGGTGTGCCGAGTCGGCTCGATGATGTTGGTGCAGATGTCCGGCTTGGGTCCTGATTGCTGATTTTGCCGACGAAGATATGGATGTTGCCGAAGGGGACCCTGTACCCGTACTTGATTGACTCGTTCTCGGGACGCCTAGCCTGAATCATCGATGTAGAGCTTTTCGCGATGACACTTGGTCATCCGACTGATCTCGTATCCCTCGATCCCTGGGAGAGCTCCCTCCTAGAACTCAACACCATCGTGCACAAGCCCCATGGTGGGCACCAACTATTGTTGTTTTGTCACGACAGATGTCCTCACAAATGGACTAAGTCTGGGAGCCATCGCAACTAGGTGGTTACTTGGATGGGCTTGATCAAGAATGAGAGACAAGGGTTTACCCAAGTTCGGCCCCTCCAATGGAGGTAAAATCCTATGTCCTGCTTTGTGTGTTCATTGATGATGATCTTGATTACAATGGTGCGGAATCGCTAACCTAGCTTTCAAGGGTTTCTTTCTTAGTATTTATGCCTCAGGGGATCTCCTTTATATATAGGTTGAGGCGCTCATGTTACAATAGATCCTGGGGCATATTACAACCCGTTCCTCGGTCTACTTTCTATCTATCTTGTCTATCAAGTAAAGGAAATTCCTCATGACTTCCTCCTTAAGCCGGCCTGCAAGGTACTGGGCCACAAACCGACCTTCACCTCAAGCTGCCTCCTTTGACTCGAAAGGCTAGGTTAACTATGGCCCACATAATGAGAACAATTATGAGCTGCCATCGGTAACCACATCATATTATAGCTGGGTCATACGATGGGGTATATTCCCAACACATTGCCAGTGGAAGAACCACTACTAGGGAAAAGCCTATATGTGGAGATTTAGTAGTAGCGTGTGCCAGGAAAACTCGCTAATGCTACATAGGAGTAGCATGGCACATTAAAACATGTTACAGGTCCGGACTTATCAGTAGCGCGGGAGAATAAAACGTGTTGCTGGTATTGTTACCTAGCCGACCAGCCAGAATAGCAGCAAGACGTGTGGAAACGCGCTACTGCTATTTAGTTTAGCAGTAGCGTGATTATGGTCGCGTTGTGCCACCCAACTGGCCCCGCCTAGTGGCAGCGTGGCTTTAATAAATGCGCTACTGATAATTGTCATAGTAGTAGTGTGGTCTCAAGAAACTCGCTACTGCTAAGGCGCACAACCACCAACATCTCCCCCTCCCCCTTCCTCTCTACCTCCCTTTTTGTCTCTCTTTATACTCCCCCATTTGTTCTCTCTTCCTTCTCCTACATATCTTCTCTACTTTAATGCCCCTCCACCATCTCCATTAATGCACCCAACTAGATCTATTCCCTCCTCCCTCAACTTTCCTCACTTTTCTCTCCTCCCTCCACTAGTTAGACCTAGCCATATCATGCATCTCCTTCCCCTACTAGGTATATCTATACATTTAGTAAGTGGAACCTATCAACTCCACAACTAGTTCTCTATTCTTTAATGAAGTATGAACTCATCATCTAGTCATGGTGCTTCTCTCTCGAGATAGCTAGGTGAGTAAAAAATTGTGTTTTGGAATAATTAATGGAAAATATATGTGCGCTATGACTGATAATAATGATGGCAGAGAGTTGGCGCCTATATATGTATTTTCCGAATTGTGTCTGACATGAGGGTTGCTTATGTTTTGCCAAAATATCGATTTATTTCTGTTTCGACAAATTATGGGGAAACTCTATATGTCCTTTTTAGGGAAGGTCATGTCGAATTTTTGTATGACTTTGATGCATCCATGCATGGATGCGTTTATAATCCTTTTAAGTATACCGCGCAGGCGACCATGAAGGTCATTGGAACGATGGTGGATAGAGGGTTCCGATTCGCGGTGCACGACATGTATGAAAATAACCGAAAGGATATTTTATGTCCGTGTCAAAAATGCAAAGGAGGAGTCTTGTACGACCCCTTTAAGGCAGGTCGTTTGAAAGCACACCTGCTCATGACTGGTTTCATGGATGGCTATACTCAGTGGATAAATGGAGATGATGACGTCGATGGGGTAGCCAATGAGGACATTGGACCTGACAAAGAGATGAGGGATAATGGCGGCGGGGAATAGGATGGACATGGCGGAGGAGAAGAGGCCGAACATGGCGGCGGAGAAGAGGCTCGACATGGCAGCGGAGAAGAGGCTGGAAATGTCGACGATGGACATGGGAGCAGAGCAGAGGCCGAACATGGATCCGTGGACATGCCACACCATTCTTTGATACTAAGTTCAATCCTGCAAGACCATCATGTTTGAGACCTGCTTTGCAAGAAGACGACTAGCGACAACGCTGCTTCTAGATCTAGAGAGGTGTCCAAGCTGGAGCAACTAGAGGTAGACTCAAAGAATCCATTGTACGGTAGTTTCGATCCAGAGGTGACCCGCTTGAGTTTCACGCTCGAACTTCTAAAGACGAAAGCTAAGAACAAATGGACCGATAGAAGCCTCGATGAGCTTATCAAGTATCTAAAGAAGGTTCTCCCTGCAGGGAACCTGTGTCCTACTAGTGTTGATGAGGCCAGGAAAATCGTGTGCCCTGTTGATCTACCACACATTAGACACCACACATGCATCAACGATTGCGTCATTTATCTGAAGGAGCACGCGGAAAAAACTAGCTGTCTTGTGTGCAATGCTTCTCGATACAAGAAGGCCGGAAGAAAATATCCTCAGAAAGTTGTATCGTACTTACCGAGCACTATCTGTCTGCAGCGTTATTTCGTAGATCCTAACGAAGCAAAGCTAATGCGTTGGCACGTGGAGAGGGTGAAGCGCAACGATGGAGATGATCCGAATCCGAGACATCTCGCGGATGCACGCCAGAGGAGAGGGTTCAATGCTGAATATCCATATTTCTCAATAGATCTAAGGAACATCATGCTTGGCGCGAGTACTAATGGCATGAATCCGTTTGGCAACCAGAACAACAACCATAGCACATGGCTCGTATTTGTATCAATGTACAACCTCCCCTTGGTTGCGCATGAAGTCAAAGTACATACACATGAGCATGCTGATTCAAGGGCCGAAACAACAGGGAAATAGTATTAATCTTTATCTAGGGCTACTGAAAGAGGAGTTATACATGTTATGGAAAACACCGGTCAAGACATGGGACACCGGCAAAGGAGAGTGTTTCAATATGAGAGCCGCTCTGATGACTACGGTGCACGACTACCTCGGTTACGTATATGTCGCAGGACATGTGTGCCATGGATATTATGGATGCACTCGATGCATGGATTATACAACGTCTCAGAAGCTAACATCAACAAAAGATGGCGGGTCTACGAAAATCGTGTCCATGGGGCATCGAAGATGGCTCAAGAAGGATGACCCGTGGAGAAACTGTGGAGATCTATTCAATGGTGAGGTTGAGAATCAAGGACCTCCATGTAAGAGAGCGGTGCCTAAATCTATGAGTTTTTGAAAAACTAGGAAGAGTGTCCAACATCGGGAAAGATGATCAAAAAAGTGTTGGAGCCCCTGCTGAATGTATGGAAAACAATGTCAGTTTTCTAGGACTTGGAGTATTGGCCCAAACTCAACATGCCTCATTGCCTCGATCAAATGCATATCACGAAGAACGTCCTCAAGACTTTGCTTGCGACACTGATGAACATGCCATACAAGACCAAGGATGTGTCGAAGGAAAGAAAAGTCTTGGAAAATTTGGAAATCCGGGCCGATCTACACATGCCCCGTAAAAAGTCATCGTAGGACAAGGAGACGGAGACGATTGTGGGGTAGAGGGGCAAAAAAGTCGACAAGAAGGAAGAGAAATATTGCCCCCCTTCTTGCTTCACCTTAAGCCGGAAGGAGCCGGATCAATTCTTCAAGTTCCATACTGGAATCAAAGTTAGTTTCGGTTACTATGGGAAGATAACCAAATTTCTAGACATGAAGAAGAAAAGGTTCAATGGGATGAAGTCCCATGACGGTCATGTGATGATGACGCAGATACTACTTGTTGCCGTTAGATGGATAATGGACCGGCACGTCCATTACACGCTTACTGGTCTCTGAAACTTTGGCGACGTTATGTCTCGAAAGTCGATCATTGTGAAGCAACTCTGAAGGCTACATGAAGAGATCGTTGGCATACTAAATGAGCTTGAGATGTAATTCCCGTCGGTGTTCTTTAATGTCATGGTGCATCTGTGTGTCCACATTGTGGACGACATCATTGAACTCAGGCCAACATTCCTACACAGCATGATGCCGTTCGAGAGGATGCATGGGGTCATCAAAGGATTCGTTGCTAAACATGTATCGTCCGGATAGAAGCATCGTCCAGGGCTTTATCACCTAAGAGTGCATCTCCTTCTGTGAGAAATATCTAGGCGTCGCCGGAGACCCTATTGTAGGTTTGCCCATCAACAAGCACCTTCGGAGGCTTGAAGGTGAAGGTCACACCAACAGCCGGAGGGAAATGCATGTGAACCATTCGGGCTGATGCAAAGACTTTGACATAGGAAACTTAGTAGTGTTACGACACCTAAACATGGTAGATCATTTCATGACACTGCACAAAGAAACCATCGCAAAGAAATACTGTGACCGGGGTCTGCGCAAGATGGACACCAAAGTTATTAGAGAGCACAACCTCACTTTCTTCCCTTGGTTCAAGCAACATGTTCTTGCTAATCCCCCGGAAGAGGGTTGTACTAACGGATTGCTCATATACGCCTTAGCACATGGCCTCGCGCCCAACCTCGCGACCTATCAGGCATATGATATCAATAGATACACTTTCTACACGGAGGCTAAAGATTTAACAAGTGAGGACCAGAACTCAGGGATGACGATGGAATGCATGACCGGCAACAACAGCGCAACTGAAAGATTTTATGGAAGAGTCGAAGAGATCTGGGAGCTTGACTACTCTGGACTGCAAAGTGCGATGATGTTTCGTGTCAGATGGGCTAAGTCCGTCTAGAGAGAAAAACCGGGTTTTCACTGCCATGTCCATACGCAACCCCAACAGCGCTACAGTGGATGTCACCTCCAAAAATGAGCCATGGGTACACGCTAAGCATGTGACACAATGCATCTTCCTAACTGACCCGACAAATCGGAGCCATGTTGTTGTGGAGAGAGGCAAAAGGAGTATCATCGGAATGGATGGAATCGCCAACGAGGAAAACTACGACCAGTACAGCAACCCAATGAGGGAAGATTACGATGATGATGAGGCGTACGTCAAAAGAAGAATGAAGACTACATTAAATAAGAAAAATCATACTCCATGGAAAAAAGTCACAATGAGGGGCTCAATTATTCGACACCGAACAAGAGAGGAAAGAAGCTCACTCAAAAATGAAAACGTCAACACTGAGAAACTATCATTTATATATATATATATGTGTGTGTGTGTGTGTGTGTGAGTATCTATTTTGTATACGCACTTAAACTTTATCGATCAAATGATGTAATATATATCGCCTTATTTATATATACATTAATGTATCCCCTTCTCTTCTTCCCACCATGCACATGGTTCCGGCTCGGGCGTTGTCTTTCGAAAAAGAATAGAAAATGAAAAGAAAAAGAAAAAGGAGAAAGGAAAAAAACAAAATGAAAATAAAAATAACAGCAGAAAATGAAAATAGAAAGAAAAAGGAGAATGGAAAAAAGAAAATGAAAATAAAAAATAATAGCAGAAAATGAAAAGAGAAAGAAAAGGAAAAGGAAAAAAATGTAAAGAGAAAGGAATAGGAGCATCGCGTTTTACAAAAACGCGTTGCTGCTATCGTGTTAGCTATTGCGAGTTTTCTCAAAACGCACTACTCACATTGGGTTAACTATAGCATGTTTTAGTAAAACGCACTATTCCTATTCGTACCTTAATATACCAACTGTTTTCCTTTCTATCCATTCCCCTCTCTCCCTCTCTCGACCACCGCCTCTTTCCCTCTCCCTCTTCCGAGCGCCGCTACCGCCATCAAAGGAGCGCTACACGCGAGCCTTGTCATCGTCACAACCCCTGCCCTTGCTAGAGCCCCTGCCATCACCGTACCCAACCCTTGTTGCCGGCGGAGCCTGTGGCCTCCTTGACGTCGCCCCCTCCGGTGCGCCAGCCTTGTCGATGCCTCGCCACTGTCTCATCCAGCCTCCATCTACCCACCACTGTATCCCCCGAACCATTGTAAGTCCCCTCCCCTCCTCTCTCTCATTTTAGTAAACTAAATTCTAGGTGTTTTAGGTGTTGATTTAACTGAATTCTTGGGTTAGGTATTTTAGTTGTTAAGGTATTTTAGTTAACTGAATTCTACGGTTAAGTGTTTAGTCAACTTAATTCTAGGGTTGTGTATTTAAGGTGCTTCGTTAAGTTAATTCTATGGTTAGGATTTATAGTTCCTGTTAAATGAATTCTAGGTATTTTAGGTGTTTAGTTAACTTAATTATAGGGTTAGGTTTTTATGTGTTTAGGTAATTTAGTTAACTGAATTCTAGGGTTAGGCGTAATATTAGTAGTGAGTTAGAGTGTGCCTGCTTGATATTTATGTGAGCTTTTATAATTAGTTTAATATTAGTATTTTTGTATTGTAATTTCAGCATGATGATCTACTTTGAGTACTACATGATGATATCCATTGAGTGATATTGGAAGCTATCTTGACAACCATGATGATATCCATTGAGTGATATTGGAAAATTATGCAAGTGGCCTATGTTTTGCCAGAATGTTTTTTATTTCTGTTCTGACGAATTTCATGCGCTCTATATGTCCACTTTTTAGCAAAGGTCATGCCAAAATTTCCCGTGAATTTTGGCATGACTTCTGCTAGAAAGTAGGAGATATCAAGTGCCCGTGAATTGCCGGGACGGGAATGAAACATTACTCTGGCAAATCATAGACCTTTTTTATGTCATTAATTATTTATTTTATTATAGTCTAAGAGTTAAACGAGCAAACTAAACCATACGTAGGAAACAAGTCGAACAATGACGAAGCCGAAGCTTCTGACCATGATGAGGTTGACGATCCCTTACAACATGAACAACCTCGACTTTTTGTCTAGTCATGGCCATCATGTCATAGTGTATGGTTACACAATTGACACCGACACCACCACCATGATCGACACTAGCGCACGGCCAGCGGACTTTCCAATCCCCAGCTTCGTCAGGAGCAACTTGGTGAACAACGCACCAACAACACTTGTTGCCGCTACTGCACAAGGTCCCGCACGCGCTCATAGAAGCACGTCCTCTGTCTCTGGCACGCGAGGCAGGGCTTTGGCTTTGGCTGAGCTCGACGCCCTCATGCTAATTATGTGTCACACCAACATATCTATAATCTGCTGCTTTTGTTGCCTTTCTGATGTCTGACACTACATATATGTCTTTGAAGGTCGATGAAACATTGTGCACCATAATGTACAGAATCAACGACCAGAAGGTGGACGTGGGAACCGCGACGATACTGAAGCCCAAGGAACGCTTGTTACATGGCCGGTCGATCCCCGATGGCACCTTTAGGGTTTCCTTGGCGAGTGTCAAAGCGGACCACAAGGGTTTGCCTCCTCCAGTACGGCTTGGGGGAGAGGAGGACGAGACCCCGATGTAGCTTGGACAATGCAACGGTTGGATGTTGTTGCGGTCGAAGAATCTTCTTCGTGTGGAGGCGACCAAAAGCACACAAGCGACACCACATCACCAAGGTATGAACACCACCCCGCCTATGCAATTACCGGCGCCTCATATCGTTCTAGGTGAGAGCGGGGGACGACGTGAGGAAGGGGGTCCAATACTGTATGATGTAGTCGGCCCCGTGGAACAACAAATGGATGATGAGATGGAGGAGGATCTGTAGGACCCTTTTCGGTTCCTCAATACTGATGCCTATGACGATGGACAAATGATGAGTGGGTCATCAATATAACTCGGGCTATGAGCACCCGGATGAGGAGATGACTGATGTGCTCGAGTAGGAACATCCTGGCAGGGTTAATTGCAAGAGGTCTCTCTTCATGTGGTTCTAACAGGACATGCCTCCAGATGCTACCTCAACGCAGGGCCAACTAGCCAAGGGCCGTACAATGCTTAGCTCGACAACACTGTTGGCGGGGGTAAGGAAGGGTCTGGAAGGTGAACCCAAGAAAAAGGAGAGGAAGAGACTGTCGAAGAGAGGCTCTGTTGCCGCCAAAGTGGCTGCCAAAGCTTCTAGTAGCAAGACGACGTCACTGACCAATTTTGAAGACCATGTACCGGTCAAAGGTGCAACGTTAATCCATGCTGCGGGCCAGCCGATCCTACTAGATAAACTGCTATAGGGCATATAAGGGGATCTCAGGAGACTGCACGACCATATGAAGTTGACTGAGAAAAGCCTTCTAGCCGTGGAAGATCTAGGATACCCGCTTTATGCGGTTCGTGTGCCTCAGAGCAAGTGCTAGGCCAACAGACCCCCGCGGATGTGTTCTTCCTGCGGTTTGATCACATCTTTGAGATGTTTCTCACAAGACGGCTCAATTTTACGATTGCCCGCCTTTTTGAGATACATATGAGCTTCTTTATGAGGAGTGACCAAGTCACACATATCTTGGTGACAGATCCATACTACATGCATGAGTCCTTCTTGAGTCTCGGTGAGTATGAACGTGTTGCTGCTAGGAATTACATTGAAGTCTTCATGATAATGAATAAGGACATGGATATGGTGCTCCTGCCTTATCATCCTAGGTAAGTCATTGCATGATAGCCCTTTTGCAAATTTCAACCATTCCTTCGCTCATATGAAGGATAATTTGAGGTGTGTTTATATTGCACAGCAACGACAACGCTGTCCTTATCATTCTTTTACCACGAGCCTCCCATGTTGTGTGTTTGGACTGATCTAGAAACTTCAAGAAGAAGGACTACACAGACATAATAGCAATTCTGGACAATGCTCTCCATGGCTTCAGCCTGAGGGGTGGCAACATCGAGGTCAGAAAAACAAGGAAGGACGCGCCGGGTTTCGAGCATAAAACTAACTTTTGTTGCGTCCATCAACTAATAGGAAGTAAGAGCTATGGATTCTATGTCATATACCTCATGATGGAGTTCAGAAGGGATTGCCAAGAACTTTGCATGACAAGCAAAAAGGATGACCATATCCGCAAATGGGCGGAAGCATTACGAGCCGAAGCGGACTATAAACTCATAGATGACTTCTTTCGCATCCAGAGGGACATTGCAACGATCATCATGAAAGATGTCGTCGAGGAGAATGGGATGTTCCACCACGGCCCTATATCACGAGTTGATGTTCGAACTCGCATAGCCATGCAACTTCTGGATATGATGCCGTCCATGAAACTGGGTTGCATCCTCCCGGATCTGGATGGATGGAACATGCAATGATTGACGATGCCTACGATGATGGGTGGATTGAATTTTTTGTACTTTTTGTATCGATGAAAATCTATGACGTAAATGGTGCTGCTAAACTTGCGTAACGCTAGCTAGTTTTTTAGTTTAGGTACGACGACCATGCATACATCTGGTTAACTAGTTTGGGTACGATGAACCTGTGTTGATTAATTATGTTTACTATATGTTGCATCTATTTGCTAACTCTTTCTTTTCGTGTTGCTCAAGTATATTATGTTGCATATTATTGTTGAATTCACTTGATGAAGATGCATCTCTAATAGGTACATAGGTCCTCGATGGAGAAGAAGTAGTGCTATGTCGTGTACATAGGGGGGTTCCAGGAGTGTACGACAAGTGGCCTGAGTGTCAGGCCCAAGGGTATTGCTTCCTCGGAGGCATCTAGAAAGGGTTTGACAACATAAGAGAGTCGGAAGCTAGTTACTTGAGGTGGACGCTAGCGAGAGAGACGAATTGGAACCGGCGCCTCATGTAATGCATAATTCCACTCTTACTCATAGTGATAGCTCTTCTCTTCTATATCATTGTTTAGACGGATGACGATGTGGTTGCATGTATTTGAGACATGTCATAACTTGTACTGCTATTTTGAGATGATGATGAGAGATGTCATTTGTGCTGGATGATTGTTACAATGATGACATGATTTGATGAGAGTATTTGTATGTGTATGATATGATGAGACTATTTTGTGTATGATGTTTGATAGAGACTATAGTATAAAAACAGTACAAATACATAGGAAACATCCTATAAATTCTTTTAGAAAATAATACCAGTAGCGCTGGTTTGGAGTCTCGCAGCAACGAGGATTTAGCAGTAGCGAACTTAGGATAAATGCGCTGCAAATGTTACCAGCAACGCAGTTTGGTAAAACTCGCTACTGCTACATATGGATCCTAGTGGCGTGAGTCCAAAGTCTCTACTACTAATAGTTAGTTGTAGCGCCATTGCAGTAGCGAAGGTGCCCGCGCTACTACTGGGCTTTTCCCTAGTAGTGAACTGCCCCAAAGGTTTGCGAGGAATGTATCAAGGTCACACCAAAGAGGCCACCATCATACTATAAGCAGTGGCATCACATGACTTATGGATTTGACATGGTTTCTTTGGAATGTCGGGTTCCCATAACGACATCAACATGCTTCAAAGATCTTCGGTGTTTAAGAGGCTTTGCACTGGGAAATCACCTCCATGCAACTACATCGTCAAAGGCCGAGACTACAACATGGGAAACTATCTTGCCGATGGCATATATCCTTAGTTGGTTGCATTTGTGAAGACCATATCCGAACCACATGGCAACAAAGAAAAGCACTTCGCAACAATGCAAGAGGAAGCTAGGAAGGATGTGGAGAGGGCATTCCGAGTGCTACAAGCGCATTGGAGAATTGTTCGTGGGGCTGCAATGATGTGGGAATCAAAAACTTTGTGGCAACTCATGAGATGTTGTGTTATTCTGTGCAGTATGATCGTCGAGGATGAGGGTCATGGTGTAGCTCAAACCAATGATTTTGAAGCACCTGGAGAACAAGTTGAAGTTCCAAAAGATCAAGATGCAGTTCAGCTTAGGAAGTTTCTCCAGATGCATCGGAATCTCCAAGATCATCACGTGCACGCGCAACTACTCAATGATCTGGCAGAGCATATGTGGACCCACAAGGGAAATCAAAGAGCAGATGATTGATTATGCACTTCATATAAATTTGATGTAACGCTACTTATGTTCGGTACCAACATTTTTTATTTACATGTGATATTTAGTTTGTGTGACCGATGTGCATGGGTTTGCATGGATTTGAGAGTTTGGATATGAGATATGTTGATGCAGGGAGCGAAATATGAGGGGGCGTTCGGATGCGTCCGCGGGCGTGCCCGGGGGCGTCTACGGGTGTATAGGAGGCGGATTGGCCCATTCTGACTGTAGATGCTCTTACAACTCGGTTAACTAAATTTCGTACATATATGCATCATTGGTAGCATTGATCCATATGGAAGAAATGAGTCAAATGACTCAACCATGAGTCCATGACCTATCATCATCCATCGCTCCGACGCTCAACAAAGTTAGTACAAGCAGAGGAAGTGCTAGTCACTTGCCAGAGGCAACAAATCAAACAACGCAACATGAGTTGCTAGTAGTACAAGTTGGCTGAAAACACAAGACACCAATGATGCACATGAGAAGGTCAAAACAATAGCCCACCATCCCGACTCTTGAGAAGGTATAGCAGACCAGCTAAGGGCCAGTTCTTTTGGTATCTTTTTTGGGATTCTAGAATAAGTTGCCCCTACCCAACTTATTCTAGAAGCCCATCTAAAAATATTTTTAGAAGCCTACTAGTTAAGTCTTAATTAGTAGGGTTGTAAAAGAATAATTTTGGTTGGGTTTCTAGAATAAGCTAGGTAGGGGGCAGCTTATTTGAGCTTCTAAAAGACAGTAAAAGAACTGGCCCTAAGATGGGCTTGGGAAGAAGACATATGTTACTCTTCGAGATTAGCATATCGCGCGTTTTTTGCTGGCCAGGTTGAAATGTCATGCACAACGCAGATTTGGAAGTCCAGGGCGCCACCAACATACAAGATCTTTGCATGGCTCGCTACTAGAAAGCGGTGTTGGATGGACGATAGACTCGAGCATCACCAACTACCATGCCCAGTGGTGTGCCCCCTCTGTAACCAGGCTATGGAAACTATCAATCACATCATCCTCTGCTCTGGGCCCACGAGACAGGTGTGGGAGGACATAGTCATGAACTGGGGCAATCCCACTTGGTTGTCGAAGCATGACTCGCATCTGGCCAGTTGGTGGACCTATCTCATTACCTCCCATAGAACCGGCAAGGATATTTGGACGGTCATCGCCCTGGTGGCATGGACCTTGTGGCGGCATAGGAATGACATCGTCTTCAATGAAGCTTCCCCGGACGCGGCAATGGTGCTGAGTCTAATCGAAATTGAGGCCCAAGATTGGAGGTCCGCAAAGTTGTTGCGAGACCTTAGATCTTTGCAAATTAGGGTAGGAACGGTTGAGGATAGCGAGTGGTCCATATGAGGTGTCTGGCCCAATGAGTTTGAGTTGTAGCAAAAAATGCCTTCTTGGCATCTTCTTTTTATGATCCTGATAGGCCATTGACGTATCCTTGAAAAAAAGCCTGATGACACAGATGAAGGACCATGACATCGCATTGACCAAGCTAGATTTGCTACCCAATTATCCACGTTCATACAAACACAAGAACACCATTTTGTAGGTATCATTGCCACATGACGAAACCACCAATTTTGCCATGTACAGTTCATGCATACCAAATAACTTCGCCTTCTGAGGTTCCATGAGTCCCTAAAAATGTTTCAGACCGCCAACTACCGCACCAAGCATTCAAAGCTTTCGTGCACCCACTAGCTTCGCCATGGCATCGATCAATCATTTTAGTAGCTAAGAAACTTGACGGATAGCTTGGTCTCGTGACCTTCTCGCTCGCCACGAGCGCTCGCGACCTGCTAGCCTCGCGTTAGGTTCGCGGGTGCCCCTAGGAAGACCACTAGGGGCACCCTCTAACTAGTTGCTCCCATACATCTCTAGTCATTCCCTAAATTTTAACTCCTTAAAAACAAATCTCAAACTTAACTCCTTCAAATTTGAGAAGTTAATTTTTTTGTTGCATCTTGTCCTTTCTTAAAAATCAACCGCTAATATACCTGGCCCCACATAGAAACTTCTTTCCTTTTCCTTCATCCCCGTGTGATCTCGTACATGTGCCCGGTCCAAAAAATGTCATAGATCGCCCGACTGTTGGTGCCGTTAGCCCCAAGCGGTGTCTCCTCGTGGTGGACAAGGGAGAACTTGCAGCCACGCTGCTCAACCTCATCATGGCCAGTGGATAGAGTGTCGTGCGGTGGTGTTAGACGTGGGCAAAGTCTAGGAGGCGTAAGGGAGCTCATTGGGGACGACATGACCAATGCCATGAGGAAGCCAAGGTAGAGACATCGATTTGGAAATGATGACCCACAAGTATAGGGGATCTATCATAGTCCTTTCAATAAGTAAGAGTGTCAAACCCAATGAGGAGCAGAAGGAAATGTCAAGCGGTTTCCAGTAAGGTATTCTCTACAAGCACTGAAATTATCGATAGCAGATAGTTTTGTGATAAGATAATTCGTAACGAGTAACAAGTAAAACATGTAGTAAAGGTGCAGAAAGGTAGCCCAATCCTTTTTGTAGCAAAGGGTGGGCCTGGACAAATTCTTATATAAAGCAAAGCACTCTCGAGGACACATGGGAATTTCTGCCAAGCTAGTTTTCATCATGCTCATTTGATTTGCGTTCCTTACTTTGATAATTTGATATGTGGGTGGACCGGTGCCTGGGTGCTGCCCTTACTTGGACAAACCTCCCACTTATGATTAACCCCTATTGCAAGCATCCACAACTAAGAAATAAGAATTAAGGTAAACCTAACCATAGCAAGAAACATATGGATCCAAATCAGCCCCTTACGAAGCAACACATAAACTAGGGTTCAAGCTTCTGTCACTCTAGCAACCCATCATCTACTTATTACTTCCCAATGCCTCCCCCTAGGCCCAAATAATGGTGAAGTGTTATGTAGTCGACGTTCACATAACACAACTAGAAGATAGACAACATACATCTCATCAAAATGTCGAACGAATACCAAATTCACATGATTACTTATAACAAGACTTATCCCATGTCCTCATGAACAAACGTAACTACTCACAAAGCATATTCATGTTCAAGATCAGAGTGGTATTAATTATCATAAAGGATCTAAACATATGATCTTCCACCAAGTAAACCAACTAGCATTAACTACAAGGAGTAATCAACACTACTAGCAACCCACAAGTACCAATCTAAGGTGTTCAGACAAAGATCGGATACAAGAGATGAACTAGGGTTTGGAGAGGAGATGGTGCTGGTGAATATGTTGATGGATATTGACCCCCTCTTGTTGAGAGGATTGTTGGTGATGACGATGGCTTCGATTTCCTCCTCCGGGAGGGAAGTTTCCCCGGCAAAACAACCCTGCCGGAGCTCTAGATTGGTTCGGTCCAAGTTCTGCCTCGAGACGGCAGCGCTTCATCCCGAAAGCTCTCTTCTTATTTTTTTTCCAGGTCAAAACGCTTCATATAGCAGAAGATGGGCGTCGGAGGAGCCAGGGCCCCACAAACCTATTAGGCACGACATGGGGGTGGCCGCGCCTAGCAGGCTTGTGGCCTTCAGGTGGCCCCCCTGTGGTTGATTCTTGATGCAGTATTTTTTATTAAATCCAAAAATATTCTCCATAAATTTTTAGGACTTTTGGAGTTGTGCAGAATAGGTATTTCAGATTTGCTCCTTTTCCAGTCCAGAATTCCAGCTGCCGGCATTCTCCCTCTTCATGTAAACCTTGTAAAATAAGAGAGAAAAGGCATAAGTATTGGACCATAATATGTAATAACAGCCCATAATGCAATAAATATCAATGTAAAATCATGGTGCAAAATGGACGTATCAACCCCCAAGCTTAGACCTCGCTTGCCCTCAAGCGAAAGCCGAGATCGATGAATATGTCCACATGTTTAGAGATAGAGGTGTCGATAAAATAAAATACGGACATGAGGGCATCATGATCAACTTTAGAACAACAATACTCATTGTATGAGATTCTTTATACTAGAGTAACAATTCATTCACAAGATAAAGTATGAACCAAGAACTCTATTGACAACCAACAAACTATGATCTCAGTCATTGAAGCAATTGACAATTTATCATAACATCGGAAAGAGTCAATATAAGAGCTTGTAAAGCAAATCCACATACTCAATGATCTTTTAGTCTTTCACAATTGCTAACACTCACGCAGTACCCACGAGATCAAAGCTTCAATCGAACACAGAGAAAGATAGGGGCTTATAGTTTTGCCTCCCAACTATTCACCTCAAGGGTGATGTCAACAATAATAACTCATGATCACCCACATCCGAGTGGATATATAAGTCTAGATCATTCCCCAACACATAATGCTTGCCAAGAGAGAGGTGAAATACAGGAAGTGGTGAGGAACACCATGACTGTTGCATAAAGGTAAATACTTGAAAAGTAGAAGTAACAGATAGGCCCTTCGTAGAGGGAAGCAGATGTTTTCATGCTCTTTTTATTTCTGGATGCACAAACTCTTAGTGCAGAGGAACGCCGCATTGTACTGCCCTTTGTGATAGCAACCTTTATTATGTTGTATGTCGCTTTTATTTCTTTACTATCACAAGTTCGTACAAAGCTTATTTCCCTTACAATAAAAGAACATGCATATTTAGGAGCAATTTTTATTGCCTTTTGCACCGATGACAACTTACTTGAAGGATCTTATTCAATCCATAGGTAGGTATGCTGGACTCTCATGGAAAAACTAGGTTGAGGTGTTTGGATGCACAAGTAGTATCTCTACTTGGTGCGGAAGTTTTGGCTAATATGAGGTGGAAGCAAGCACTACATGTTGGAGGATCTAAAACCATATCACTTCTATCCGAAGGTAAGCAAACATAACCTATTATGTTGTCTTCCTTGTCCAACATCAACTTCTTGGCATGTAATATTTTAATGAGCGGTCACAATCATAAAATATGTCCAAGATAATATATTTATATGTGAATCTCTCTTTCTTTATCACTTCTTTTCAATTGCACCAATGACCAATTACTATGTTTGTTAACTCCCAACAATTTTCAATCACCATACTTTTTATATGTGAAGTCATCACTCCCCATAAGATCACTATGTATTCTCTTTGCTTTTGTTCTATTATTACATATTAATTACTTTCAAGGGCATAGTAATCTAGCAAAGCCCTCTCATCAAAACTAATTTTTATTATATATATCTCGGACTTACCTAAGGGGAGCAAAAAACAAAAACTAAAAGGTAGATCATACTCAAACTTTTATTATACTAGATAAAAAAATCAAAAAGGATCGAAATAGGAAAGATAATAAAAAACGAAAAAGGAAAAAGGTGTGATGTGATACGATATCGGGGCACCTCCCCCAAGCTTGGCACGAGCCAAGGGGAGTGTCCATACCCATGTGCTCAGGTGTCCTACTTCGGAGGTGATGATGATGGGGTTGTTGATGAGGCTGGAAGCTTGTTCAATTTCCTCTTGAGCATGAAATTTTGTTCCCTCAGCTCATCTACTTCTTGCTTGAGCTGGAATATCCTTTGACATAATTCTTCTTTACTCTCCTGCAGAAAACGAGAAGGGATAAATAGAACTTTGGGTTTTCTTCTTGTGTTTGGGAGGCTTGATTTTCTAAACTCCACGTGCATGTCTCCTAGTTGAGACATAGGAGTCTCCTCTTCATCGGAGATTTTTTCTAGGTACTTGTCTTCTTGTTACTCCTCCAAGAATAATCCATAAGGATCTAGGTCCCTATAGAACTTGGGATTGGCAAGATAGTGCGATATGTAGCTCTCCCCGTCAGACTCTTGAGAAGACATCTTGCTCTAAATCTACTGCAGGAACAGCTCAAACGAAAACATGAGGTATTGTCGTGATACAGAAGTCAAAACCTTCGGGAGATT
This sequence comes from Hordeum marinum, assembly GCA_022496015.1. Taxonomy (NCBI): domain Eukaryota; kingdom Viridiplantae; phylum Streptophyta; class Magnoliopsida; order Poales; family Poaceae; genus Hordeum; species Hordeum marinum. The sequence goes on along the minus strand of CM039675.1, from coordinate 297,473,226 downwards.
ATATAATGAATTTTTGCCTACCCGAAGGGGTGTTCCACAAGAAAATGGAGTCTGAGGGGCACACGGGGTGGTGACAAGACCCCTAGGTGCGGCCAGGGGGTGGCCGCGCCTAGCAGGCTTGTTGCTTCCCCATGCATCCTTCGGACTGATTTTTATTTTACTAATTTTTTAAATATTCCAAAACTGAGTAAAATTTCTATTGGGAAAGTTTTGGAGTCGGTTTACTTACCGTACCACGTACCTATTCCTTTTCAGAGTGTCAAACATTCTGGTAAGTCTTCCTAATATGCTCTTCGGGAGTTATGGTATTGATAACATTGGTTTCAACATTAATGGGAGTTCCTGAAATATAGTGTTTGATTCGTTGCCCGTTTACCACCTTCGGATTTGTGCCTTCGGCCTTTTTGATCTTGATGGCACCGGAACGATATACTTCCTCAACGATATAAGGCCCTTCCCATTTGGAGAGAAGTTTACCTGCAGAAAATCTTAACCGAGAATTGTATAGCAAGACATGATGACCTACATTAAATTCACGCTTTTGTATCCTTTTATCATGCCATCTCTTAACTTTTTCTTTAAACAACTTGGCATTCTCATAGGCCTCGGTTCCCATTCATCAAGTGAGATAATGTCAAATAACCTCTTCTCACCAGCAAGTTTGAAATCATAGTTGAGCTCTTTGATTGCCCAATAAGCTTTATGCTCTAGCTCTAGAGGTAAGTGACATGCTTTACCATAAACCATTTTATACGGAGACATACCCATAGGATTCTTGTAAGCAGGTCTATAAGCCCATAATGCATCATCAAGTTTCTTAGACCAATTCTTCCTAGATATATTAATCGTCTTTTGCAAGATCAATTTAATTTCTCTATTGCTTAATTCTACTTGACCACTAGACTGAGGATGATAGGGAGATGCAATTCTATGATTAACATCATACTTAGCAAGCAATTTACGGAAAGCACCATGTATAAAATGTGAACCACCATCAGTAATTAAATATCTAGGGACTCCAAATCTAGGGAAAATAACTTCTTTAAGCATCTTAATAATCAGCAACAACTAATATATGAGTATACTCGTTGGACGTTGGAAAAGGTCCCATTTTATTGGCGCACTAGAGTTTTTGGGCAATCTAGTGCCCCTTTACTCATGCACGGGCAGTAGTAGCCGCCCCGGCGGCAGGGCCCAACGAAGATTTGACAAGCACCAGCACAGAAGACTCAAGACTACCAGTAAGACCTTGCCGGGAGGGCTTCGGAGCCTCCAGGCCCCCAGCAAGGCAAGGACCCAGCAAGGCCAGGGCCCGGCAAGGACTGTCAACGCACAGGCCAGGTGTCGATTCACCTGGACGCGTGTTGCGGCGTTAACGTTGGAGGGAGCTAAGTGGAACCGATGGGACGGGCCCCCGTCTCGTCCCACTGACGGACTAAGGCCCCTGACAGTGCATTTAATGCTCTTGTCCTACTCCGTCGGGGTTAGGTACAATATCACTGTAGCACTGTGCATCTCGTGTGCACATTGTACGCCACTGTTGGGATTACCTTAAGTTCAAAAGGAGGCCCAGGGCGTTACAGAGAGGGACTTTTTGGATTTTTAGACTTGGGGAAGGTAGATAATCAAACACCAGACAGTTGGGCAGTTAGAGAACCGGACAGCCCAACGGTTAGACAACCAGAGATTACCAGGCTCACGTAGCAGCCATTCATGGTGCTCTTGTAGCTTGAACCCTAGAACATGATCTATACAACCAAGCAGGAGTAGGGTTTTATGCACCCGTGCGTCCCGAACCTGGGTAACAACTCCCCTCGTGCAACTCAATAGACCGGCTCTTTGCGCCAGCTCGCCCCCCCCCACCGAACCGAAAGGGGCCCCCACGGTCCCATAGGTGTTCGCACGACATATTTGGTGCGCCAGGTAGGGGCGTGTGAGTGGTGCGAACCCGTTCAGGTGGTCTGTGCCCCAGCTTCACCATTGCCATGGCACCCAAGAAGAAGGGCCTGACAGTAGTTGTCCCATCCACATCCGCCATTCCCGTGTCTGCGCAGACAGGAGATGGCATACATGCGGGTGGAGGAGGAGGAGGCGGAGGCTCGGAACTTCCGCAACATTCCAGTGACCAAGGCCAAGCAAGCACCGACGCTCACCATGGAGACGCCCATGGCGACGATGGGAACCCCCACGCCCCTGGGTCTTAGGACAGAGCGGTACCACCTGCAGGGGGTACGACAAACTCCGGGGGCGGAAGGATGTCTCCGAGGGCACCCACGCCGGTGCCTATGCCGCGACCTTCTTAGGACGCGTGTGGAGAGCCATGCCATGGCGCCCGTAGTTCTCAACATCCCCACAGAAAACCTCCTGCGCATCATGCCCAAGATGTGCGGGACCAACATGCAAGTGGGAGTGGCATTCCGACGCAAGATCATGGCGGTGCTCCTTCTAACACGGCCAGGAGTCAGAGCATCTCACGTTCCTCGCGCCACTAGCTGCCATCCACGGTGGAGGAAGCGGTGGCGCGAGTGTAGCTAGTCCTGAACTTCCCTCCTGCTGTGGAAAAGCTCGATGAATGGAGCGCCACCATTCAGAGCCTCCTCAGCCTTGTAGATAAGCTTCGGCCCACGGGCCGCCTCAGGCCAGTGGCGAATGCCCGGAGTTGGCGCGACCTTGGCACACTGTCCCCCGCAGTGGCATCACCGGTCACCAATTTGGCGGACCGACGCCTACGATAGTTACTCAACGGCATCGTCTAACCCACGGACGTGCCGCGATCAGCGTCATGTTCTTTGGGAACGTGGCAAGGAATACGCCCGAACCATGATCGAGCGGCGATGGGAAGTGCGCCTCTAGTCGGACAGGCGGGTGGGGCCCACTTTAGACAAGTCCGCGCCAAGGTACCCTGTCAGCCTACCTTACGAGGTGGGCTGTCCAACGTTTACCACTGAGCTACGGCAAGTCCAGTGGCCCAACATCAGCACGTTCAAACCGGAAGTCCCGGAGAAGTACGACAGCAAGACCCATCCGTCAGAGTTCCTAAGCGTCTAGACCATTGCGGTGCAAGCTGCCGGGGGGCACGACGACAAGATATTGGCCAACTACTTACCGTTGGTGCTTAAGCCCAACGTCAGGTCATGGATAATGTACTTGCCGGAGAGATCCATCGCCTCCTGGACGGACCCGTGTCATGAGTTCGTTGGCACCTTCACTACGGGTCATCAAGCTCCTGGCCAGGAGAGCGATCTGCACATCATCCCCCAAAAGGAAGGCGAAACTCCGCGCCAGTACATCCAGAGGTTCAGCCACGTGCACCACAACATCCCAGACATTCACCCTGCCACTATTATCAGCACGTTCCATCAGAATGTGCGCAACCGCAGGATGCGGGAAGAGCTGGCGATGAATAGAGTCAGGGACGTTGCCGAGCTTTATGCTCTGGTAGACAAGTGCGCTCAGGCTGAAGGAGGGAGAAGACTCCCCGGTGAAGATGCCGGTGCAGAGGTCGACACTGAAGATGAGGATATTGTCGTCCTGACAAAGAAGGGCCAGCGACGGAACAAGAAGCGCAAGGGAAAGACCGTGCTTGCCGTAGAAGCATCCGACAACCCCGGTGCCGCTAAGAAAGGCAAGGTCGATGATCCCGACAACGATGTTGTTGGGTGCGCCTCCTTCCACACCTTGGCGGCTGCCGGCAAGCCAGAAGACTCTGGCAAGCAGTATTGCAGGATCCATCGCACCAAAGGCCATGACCTCCCAGACTGCCGGCAAGTTGAGCAGCTTGCTGAGAAGCAGAGGGCCGAATATGAGAGCCACGACAAGGAGAAAGGTCGGGATGGTGCTGAGGGGTCCGGCAAGAAGCATGTTGGCCGAGGAGGTCGCCGTGGCAAGCCCAAATAACAAATGGATCAGCCAGCCCGCGGCCGTGACAAGAAAAAAGGAGATGATGATGATGTCGAAGAGGACGACGAGTCCAGTGATCATGAGTTTCAAAAGGCTACGAAGATGATGTGCATAGAAGGAGGAGCCTCGTCATATTCCTCTCACCGCCAACTTAAATAGTGGGTGTGCAAGGTTAATGCGGCAGAGCCCTCTATCGACACACAGAAACCTCTGAAATGGTCCAAGACTCCTATCATCTTCGACGCCGAGGATCACCCTGATCGCATAACTGCAGTCGGGTGCCTGCCGTTGTTGGTCTCGCTAACAATCCGGAAACTCAAGGTGATGAAGATGTTAGTCGACAGTGGGGCCAACTTGAACCTGATCTCACCCGATTTCATTCAGAGGCTCCAGATTCCCGACGAATATCTCGAGCCAACAGGCGCTTTCCAAGGGGTCAATTCGGGAAGGACTCAGCCGAAAGGCAAGGTCACTCTACCGACGACGTTCGGTAGCGACCTCAAATTCAGAACGGAGAAGATCGTCTTTGAAGTTGCCGAGATCTCATTGCCATACAACGGCATTCTAGGGTGTCTAGCACTGGCCAAGTTCATGGCGACCACTCACTTCGCTTACAACATGGTGAAGATGCCCGAACCAATGAGCGTCATTGCCGTCAACTCCAACAAGAAAAGCACGCTTATCTGCGCCGACCAACTATACCGAGGCGCAATTGTAGCACCTGCCGCCAAGGCACTTGCTCCTTCCCCTAAAGCTCCCGGGGGGAAGAAGACCGGCAAGGCCTCTGGCGCACATTCCGGTAAGCGCACCTCTTCGGGGTGTTGCGCTACTGTTGATGATGTGCCAGAGAGCTCCACCGGCAAGAGCAAGAAGTCCAAGGCAGCTCCACGAGAGACCAAGAAGGTGCCCGCCAAGGAAGATTGCACGGGGGGAACTTTCACCATGAGTTCCACCCTTGACGACAAATAGGAAAGCACGATCATCGCCTTCCTAAGGGCGAATGTCGATGTGTTTGCATGGAAACCATCTGATATCCCCGGTGTTCCCAGGATGGTGATTGAGAACCACCTAGCCATCTGTCCACACGCACGGCCCTTCAAGCAGAAGGTTCGGAAGCAAGCTTTGGAGCGGCAACAGTTTATTGCCGAAGAAATCAAGAAGTTAGAGGCAGCTGGTCTGATTAGAGGAGTACTCCACCCTACGTGGTTGGCCAATCTAGTCGTAGTGTGCAAGGCAAATGGGAAGTGGAGGCTATGCATTGATTTCACAGACATCAACAAGGCCTGCCCCAAAGATCCTTCTCCCTTATCACGCATCGACCAGATTGTGGACGCCACTACCGGTTGTGACTTATTGTCTTTCCTTGATGCCTATTCTAGTTATCATCAGATCTTTATGGCCTAGGAGGACGAGGAGAAGACCGCGTTTATCACCCCATGTGGTACGTACTACTTTTTGCATATGCCTTTCAGAATGAAAAGCGCCGGTTCTACCTTTGCAAGAGCATTCCAAATTGGTTTTGAACCCCAGCTACATTGAAATATGGAGGCTTATATGGATGACATAGTGGTCAAAATCAAGGACAAGGCCATGCTCATAGCGGACCTAGAAGAGATGCTCGCCAATTTGCGCAAGATCAACATGAAGCTCAACCCCGAGAAATGTGTGTTCGGCATCCCATCTGGCAAGCTTCTTGGGTTCTTTGTGTCTCAATGCGGAATCGAAGCGAATCCTAACAAGATCAAAGCAATCGAGCAGATTGAGGCACACGAATGAGTCAAGGACGTGCGATGCCTTGCCGGCTGTGTTGCCGCTCTGAGTAGGTTCATCTCAAAATCTGCTGAGCATGCCCTACCCTTTTTCAAAATCTTGAAGAAGGTGGGTCCAATGAAATGGACTCCAGAACTGGAGGCGGCGCTGCAGGATTTGAAGAGGTACCTTTCCTCTTCGCCAATCCTAGTTGTGCCAAAACCACAAGAGACGTTGATGCTATACCTAGCGACAATGAATCAAGTGGTACGTGCTGCGCTAGTGGCTGAAAGAGAAGTTGATGAAGAAGCAGTCGCAATGACAGGGACGCCAGACGATGAGCCAGGACAGCCTCCGACAGGGTCTGGTCCCGGCAAAGAAGGATCTGTGCAGTTGAGAGAGATAGTTCAAAAGAAGAAAGTGGTGCAGCGACCAGTCTATTTTGTCAGGTCCTTGTTGTAGGGAGCTAGATCAAGGTATTCTGGCATGCAAAATTGCTCTTCAGCCTTCTTATGGCCTCGAGGAAGCTGCACCATTACTTGCAAGCACATGAGATCACAGTTGTCACCTGCTTCCCGCTACAACGGATATTGAGGAACCCAGGAGCTACAGGCAGGATTGTGGAGTGGACTTTGGAATTATCAACCTTTGGTATTAAGTTTGAAAGCACTTCGACCATTCAGAGCAGGGCCTTGGCAGAGTTCATTGCAAAATGGACCCCAGTGCCTGATGAAGAGATTCCAGAGTCAACTCTCCCCGGCAAGGAGACTGAGCGAGAATGGATCGTGTATTTTGATGGAGCTTTCTCGCTGCAAGACGCCGGTGCCGGAGTGATGCTTGTCGCACCCACCGGAGAGCGCCTCAGATATGTGATCCATATGCACTTTCCCCGGGAGAGATCAATGAACAACACTGTTGAGTATGAAGGGTTGCTTGCCGGTCTTAGGATTGCAGCAAACCTCGAGATCAGGAAACTATTGTCAGGGGTGAATCTCAACTTGTCGTCAGGCAAGTGAACAAAGATTACCATATTCCATTGATGGAAGCTTATGTAGATGAAGTGAGGAAGTTGGAAGAGCGTTTTGACAGCCTGCAAATGGAGCATGTTCCACGTGCAGAGAACAGTGTTGCTGATGGCGTGTCAAAATGTGCTGCCCTTAAGTTACCTATGGAACCAGGAACTTTCATGCTCCTACTAACTCAACCCTATGTGACACCATCAACTGGAGAAGAGAAGAGAAGGAAGTTAAGTTTCGGCTAGTATTTCCCAGCAGAGCTCCCTGAAGCCACCGACGAGAAAGTTGCCCAAGGGAACGACAGGCTTGTCGGTGAGTACTATGCTTCGGCAGGGCCATCGGCTCTTGCCGTAGAAGCGTACGCTCCCGCTAGGCTAGCCGGGGCGCAGCAGACTCTGGCAGGCCCTCAGGCCCTTGTCGTCAAGGCAAATGCTCCCCCGACAGAGGATACGCCTTTAGTCCTTGTTGTCAAGCCCCAGGCTCCAGCATGGGCACAACACATTGTCGAATTCCTTTAGACATGAGAACTCCCTAAGGAACAAGAGGAAACAGAGAAAGTAGCCCGCTGGTCTCATATGTACCAGTTCGTAGATAACATCCTATACAGACAGAGACCAAATGGTGTGAAACTCAAGTGCATTTCCCGGAAGGATGGACTGGAACTGTTGGCAGAGATGCATATGTGGCTCCCACATAGGATCAAGAGCACTTGCCGGAAAGGCATTCCGGCAAGGTTTCTTTTGGCCCACTACCCTCCAGGATGCAACTGCATTAGTAACCAAGTGTGAAGCATGCCAGTTCCATTGGAAGAAACTACATCAACCATCTCAAGCCCTTCAAACAATCCCTCTCTCCTGGCCGTTTTCGGTCTGGGGGATCGACATCTGGGCCCCTTTCCCAGCACTGCCGGGGGCTTTGAGTACTTGTACGTGGCGATCGATAAGTTCATAAAGTGGCCGAAAGCGGAAGTAGTGAGGAAGGTGACAGCACAGTCTGGCGTCAAGTTCTTTAAAGGACTAGTTTGCCGCTTTGGTGTTCCCAACAGGGTCATCACTGACAATGGCACATAGTTCACGAGCCGCACCTTCATGCAGTATGTCCATGACCTTGGTAGCAAAATCTGTTTTGCCTCTGTTGCCCACCCGAGGAGCAACGGCTAAGCAGAGAGGGCTAATGTTGAAGCGATGCGAGGCCTCAAGACAAGAACTTTTGATAGGCTGCACAAGTGTGGAAGGAACTGGATTGATGAGTTACCGGTGGTTCTTTGGTCAATCAGGACGACACCGAATCGAGCTACCGGCCAGACACCCTTCTCCCTTGTCTATGGGGCGGAGGCAGTTCTCCTCACGGGACTCATATATGGGTCACCTCGAGTGCTCGCTTATGATGAGCTTGAGCAAGAGAGTAGTCGCGGCAAGACGACGCGATGCTCCTTGAGGAAGACCGTCTTTAGGCTGCTGTGAGAGCTGCACGCTACCAGCAAGCCTTGTGCTGCTACCATAGCCGCAAGGTCAATGCAATAAGTCTTGAGGAAGGCGACCATGTTCTTCGGCGAGTTTAGTCCGGCAAGAATCCAAACAAGTTAACAACAAAGTGGGAAGGCCCTTATCGGGTAGTAAGAGTCACTAGGCCCAGCGCGAAACGCGTGGAGACCGAGGATGGCGTTCCGGTGAGCAATTCCTGGAATATCGAATATCTTCGAAAGTTCTACCCATGAGGCGCGGTTGTCGGGCCAGACCCGGCAACCACCTTTTGTACAAGTCTTGTCGCTGAAGCATGTAATCCTGGTACAAAGCCAGGCTCAGACCCTGTGCGTCAATAAATAAAGATAAGTGTTCTGCAATCCTATTCGATTCTCATGTTTACTTATGTAAATTTTTATCTGAAGTGTTGCATTGCACTTAATTTCGGCAAGGACTAACGGACCTCCAAGGTTCCATACCCATATTTTCTCTTCTTTGTTTTTCTCAAAGGACAGAAGGATCCCTCGCGTGTAGCTTTGCCGGGGGGGGGGGGGGGGTGATGGTATGGATACCTATGAGCACGATGTTCCAAAAAATTTCCGGAAGAAGAAAGGCAACAAAAAGATAAGTTACGAAAACCCCATGTGAATCCTTGCCGTAAAGTGATTTTCCTTGAGCGATTTCGACTTCTATATGGAAAACCTGCACGCACAGGAACCTTGTCGCAATTGGATGCACTCTCATTGCGTTCGGGACCACTCAATGGCTTAAGTGGCTTTGCCTGTGCTCCTTGTTTCATTTCGAGTCCGCTCAACGATCCAAGTGACAGCGCTTGCTCCCTTATCCCGCCTTCGAGTAAGGCCGACGCCTTGAACGGCCGCGTCAAGGATTCCAAGGTGTCTTGCCAGCGGTAGTATCGCCAGCAGGCCGCTAAGGACCCGTTCCTCAAAGAGCTCGTGGTAGGGTTGCACATGCTCCCAAGATCCTTCTAGAAAGGGCGTAGGGAAAATGCCATACATAGAAGCAGTCTAACAAGGAAGATAATATGCATTCATTCAAAATGGGGTGAAATTTACATGAGATGCCGCTTTTTTGTAAGTACAACTTTATTTGACTTTCTCCCCTAGAGGAGACTACAAGAAGAAAAAGATGGAAAGGAGAGGCAGGATACAAGAAGAAAAAGATGGGGAGAATCCCCCGGTAGAAGCCCGGCCTGACCCCTCTAGACCAGCACTGCACGGACGAGCAGGGCTGCCAGATGGGTAGGCAAGAGCTGGTCCCTCCTGGACCAGCATTGCAGAAGGAGAAGGCCAGAGCGGGCGGAAAGGAGGCTGGACCCCTGAAGCCGAAGTCCACGGGCCTACTGGAGCTGGAATATGAGGCAGCGTCGGGGACTGAAGCACCCGGGAAGGAAATCTTGCCGGGAGGGGGAGAGGCATGAGGCCGGCGATGATGGTGTGGCCGGCGGTCAGTGTGAGCTCGAATCTTCGGGCTCCGACTTGACCGCCGGAGGACTGGACTCATCGCGCCGTCCTCCCCGCCATTCTTGCCGAAGGACAGGCTTTCGGCACTGCTCGCGCTCTCTTCACAGTAGCTAAGGCGGATGCCGGAGCTCCCATAAATCTTGATGGAGAGCGTATCGACCTCCGTCATTTTAAAACGAAGGATATGCCCCACATGGATATCGTGGGCACGGGCGAAGGTCTTCCAACCTCGCCTAAGGAACATGATGCGGCGCTCTGGGTACTCAACGTCCACCCGCATCGCACCATTGCAGCACCCTGCCACCCGCAGCCACAGGAAGGGCGGCTGGTCGTCCTCCACCGCCCTGGCGAAGAGGCGTGGAAGGCATAAATGGCTCCGAAGGGGACCGCACAGCTCGAGGACGAAGTCCAGCGCCGTCCCCTTGGATGGGCCTCCTCGATGGATATGTCTGGCGTTGGGGGAGGGGGTGGATCCGCGCTCCGCCTCCCCAACCTCGGCCTCCACAGAGACCACGATCTCTCATGCCTCCTCCACCACGCGAACGCGAGCCTCCATCCGCCTCCGCGGCTGAAGTGGCGGCATGATCCAGACAAGAGCTCCTCCTCGCAGCCGAGGAAGGCGGTCGCCCTCGCCCCATGGTCATGGCAAAGGGCGAGCGCTACCTGAAGATTGAGAAGACAAGGGAGGAGGCAGACTACAAAGTCTTGCACTCGAAGGGCGGAAGAAGGATGGATGAGCTCCGCCCCTGCTGTCCCCAATTTATAGGAGGAAGTGCGGGGGCTGGCTCTCCCCCACTCTAGAGGACGCCGCCAACCTCCTCTAATAGTGGCGCCCTCGATCATGGGGCGAACAACAACTGCCCCGTCGCCCGAATCCATGGTGCCGCAGTTACTGCCTTTTCTCAGGGACTTTAAGTCACGGGCGCCCGTTGCTAGCTCCCCGCTATGCATGCGGCGTGCGTGGTGGAAAGGACCTGACGCGGTAACTAAAAACTTGATGGCCACGCCACGCACGTATCCCACTACCCGGATTCAATGGGTGTCGTGGGGAAGTGCAGCGAGCGAAATGATCACAATAGCAGGCCCCTGCCACGCGTGCCCATGCACTGGTTGGGCCTAGCCCAACAACGCCTCGCGACGTGTATGGCCCAGGCCCGGGGGCTCCTGCTAAGTTACTTTTCTGTTGCTACTGTTACAAACACTCAAAACTGCTACTATGACTTTGCCACTGTTATCATTACTACCATATTACTTTGCTACTGAATAGTTTGCTATAGATATTAAGTCTTTCGGGTGTGGTTGAATTGACAACTCAGCTGCTAACACTCAAGAATATTCTTTGGCTCCCCTTGTGTCGAATCAATAAATTTGGGTTCAATATTGTACCATCAAAAACTTTTGCGATCCCCTATACTTGTGGGTTATCATCCGGGCTTCCCACAATTGTAGCAGTTTCGGTCACGACATGACGAACACTTCTCTTCATGTCTTGAGTTGGAGCTACGATCTTTGCTTCTATTCTTGTAGAACTTGTTTAGTTTCTTGACCGTGAGGCTTATCTCTTCGTTTGTGACAAGGTTGTCGCTTGAAGTAGCGGCAGCATCGCTTGTGGCTTTGTAAGCACCGTTAGACTTGTGGTGAAGCTCTTCCTTGTCTTTGAGTGTCATCTCATGAGCAACAATTCTACCAGTCACTTCCGTTGGTTTGAGATCTTTGTAGTTGGGCATCATTTGGATCAATGTGCAAACAGTGTCATATCGATCATCCAAATCTCGAAGTATCTTCTTGATGATGAATTTGTCTATGATTTCTTCGCTTCCTAGGACGGCAATCTCATTGGTGATGAGATCTATCCTAGAGTACATCTTAGCGACTCCTTCACCATCCTTCATCTTGAACTTATCAAGCTGACATTGAAGAACATATAACTTGGATTCTCTCATGGACTCAGTTCCTTCATGCATATCAACCAAAGTATCCCAAATCTCTTTTGCGTGTTCAAGACGGCTGATTTTGTTGAATTCTTTGGGGCATAGGCAGTTGAAAAGAATGTCACATGGTTGAGCATTGAGTTGCAACATCTTCAATTCATCCGCAATCGCTTCACGATCAGGTTCCTTTCCTTCCGCAAAGAATTCACCTTGCAAGCCAACACGAACAACAGCCCAAATGGCAGGATTATGACCAAGCAAATGCATTTTCATTTCGTGCTTCCAACTAGCAAAATTAGTACCATCAAAGTACGGACCTCTATGGTGATAATTTCCCTCACTAGATGCCATACTTCTCCTAGGTTGTGAAACCAATGCAATGGAGACCAAAGCTCTGATACCACTTGTAGGATCGAAAGTAGGTCTAGAGGGGGGGGGTGAGTAGACTACTTTACCAAATAAAAGTTTTGCCTTTTCCCAAATTTAGTGGTTGCTAGTTTTAGCATTCATAGCATGTCACGTACGCCCTACACAAGCAAGTCTAAGAGTATAGCAGCGGAAAATAACAACAAGAATGAGTAAAAGGGATAGGGTAGGAAGATCAAATGCAATTGTAGACACGATGATTTTTCCCGTGGTTCCGATAGGTGGTGCTATCATACATCCACGTTTATGGAGTCTTCAACCCACGGAGGGTAATGGTCGCGAGAGTCTACGAAGGGCTCCACCCATAAGGGTCCACGAAGTAGCAACCTTGATTGTTCCATATGGTTCCATCCACGAAGGACTAGCCTCACTATGGGTAGATCTTCACGAAGTAGGCGATCTCCTTGCCCTTACAAACTTCTTGGTTCACTCCACGACACAAAGTAGGAGGCTCCCAAGCGACACCAAACCAATCTAGGAGGCACAACCCTCCAAAAGGTAGTAGGCTTGGTAATGACGATGAACTCCTTGCTCTTGTGCTTCAGGATGATAGACTCCTCAACACACAATCACTCTCTCATAGATTTGGCTTGGTGGAAGAGATGGGATTGGTAGTAAGCAACTTGGGGAGGCTAGAAATCAAGATCCATATGGTTGGAGTGGAAGATCTTGAAGGGTAGGTGGTTCTCTCTCAGAAAATCTGATAGGATAGGTATGGAATAGTTCTGAGTGCTTCTCTATCGAGTAAGTGGTGGTGGAGGGGTATATATAGGCATCCCCAAAAATCCAACCGTTACACACAATAAGTCAGACTCGGTGACACCAATGTGTTAATATCGGTGGTACCGAAGTGACCAAAAGGTGGCAACTTTTGAATCTCGGTGAGACCGGTATAGGAATCTCGGTTGCACCGACAAGGTGACCAACGGTCAGAATTGCCAAACTCAGTGACGCTGATTCAACATTCTCGTACGGACCAAAAGTGTGAACTTGCGTAATAGAAAGTTGGCAGCCCAACTCGGTGGCACCGAAAGCAGTGTCGGCTGCACCGAAGGGTTAGGGTTTAGCTGAATTTGTCTAGGGTTTGGAATCGTTGGCACCGGGATGGGAATGTTGGTTGCACCGATTTTGGTTGTTTGGCTATAGAGAGACTTTGGTGGGAGAGCTTGTGGATGTTTTTGGTGACTATCACTTGTGCACGTATGAGCATTTTGTTCACCAACACAACCTTACCCCCTTTTAATAGTATTGGCTTTCCTATGGACTCAGGGTGATTTCTCACAAATGTAAAATGTAGAGTCTTCTTGCTTGCAGCTTGGCCAACCTATTTCCTTGCATCTTGGGGTAATTCCACAATCTCCACAATCCAATTGCCATTCCTATCATTGAACTTTTCCTGAAATATACTTCGTGGAAACATTATTTCAATGACTTATATGTTCTTATTAATTACCAAAACCACCAAGGGAGCAAATGTGCTTTCAGTACCTTGCTACTTCAGGAATTGCTTCTTCCCATTCCTCCAGCCGACTCAACATGGTGAAGCCTTCAATGTTGACGTAAAAAGGTACATGAACCCAAAAAATTCTGTGTTCAACGACAAGATCTTGGTGAAAGAAGGAGGTAACGATTATCAAAGAACCAGGGCTTTGGTCCTCGTTTCCAATTGAGAAGCAGGACTTGCTTTACACAAGGGCTATATACTATAGGTTTCAACAAGAGTTTTCTATGATTGACATGTATAATGTTAAGCCTTAAGGCGGCAACATGTACCTGCTTGAGCTTAACAGAATTTATGTTGGGATTTATGGTCGTAGACAATACATGGTTATAGTGCACGTTGAGTAGGAAGAGTAAAGGTGTGAGTGTTGCAGGTTTTACAGGGATGGGCTGCTTTGCGTCCACATCTTGATAGTGTTCACCCACCTTGGTGTTGATGAGATACCTGATCACTACATACTACCTAGATGGACTCATAACATAGTTCTTGCTGATTTGCCCCCTAACAACCAAGTCCCTGAGGCCATGCCTCAAGAGTCTCTACAGCAAATAAGGCATTGATACGTCTCCAACGTATCTACTTTTCCAAACTCTTTTGCCCTTGTTTTGGACTCTAATTTGCATGATTTGAATGGAACTAACCCGGACTGATGCTATTTTCAGCAGAATTGCCTTGGTGTTATTTTTGTGCAAAAATAAAAGTTCTCGGATTGTCTTGAAAATTTACGGAGAATATTTTCGGAATTAATAAAACATACTAGTGAAAGAATCAACTACAAGGGGGCCACCACCTGGCCACAAGCCTAGTGGGCGTGGCCACCCCCCTAGGCCGCGCCGAGCAGGCTTGTGGGACCCCTGCTGCTCCTCCGACCTTGTTTCCACTCCTATATATTCCTATTCGGGGAGAAAAAAACAGAGAGAAGAGTTCATCGCATTTCACGATATGGAGCCGCCGCCATCGCCTGTTCTTCCTCGGGAGACCAGATCTGGAGTCCGTTTTGGGCTTCGGAGAGGGTAAATTGATGCCTTCGTCATCACCAACTATCCTTCATCACCAATTCCATGATGCTCTCCACCGTTCATGCATAATCTTATCATAGGCTTGCTGGACGGTGATGGGTTGGATGAGATTTATCATGTAACCGAGTTAGTTTTGTTAGGGTTTGATCCCAAGTATCCATTATGTTCTGAGATTCATGTTGCTATGACTTTGCTATGCTTAGTGCTTGTCACTAGGGCCCGAGTGCCATGATTTCAGATCTGAACCTATTATGTTTTCATGAATATATGTGTGTTCTTGATCCTATCTTGCAAGTTGTAGACACCTATTAGGAGTTATGATCTGCATCCCCTAGGGTGACAATAACTGGGATTCTTTCCGATGATTACCGTAGTTGTTGGAGTTCATGTCTTCACTAAGTGCTAATGCTTTGGTCCAGTTCTCTATTAAAAGGAGGCCTTAATATCCCTTAGTTTCCAATAGGTCCCCGCTGCCACGGGAGGGTAGGACAAAATATGTCATGCAAGTTCTTTTCCATAAGCACGTATGACTATATATGGAATACATGCCTACATTACATTGATGAATTGGAGCTAGTTCTGTGTCACCCTATGTTATAACTGTTGCATGATGAATGCCATCCAACATAATTATCCATCACGGATCCATTGCCTACGAGCTTTCCATATATTGATCTTTGCTCAGTTACTTTTCCGTTGCTACTGTTACAAACACTACAAACTGCTACTATCACTTGCCACCGTTACCGTTACTACCATATTACTTTGCTACTGAATACTTTGCTGTAGATATTAAGTCTTTTAGGTGTGGTTGAATTGACAACTCAGTTCCTAATACTCAAGAATATTCTTTTGCTCCTCTTGTGTCGAATCAATAAATTTGGATTGAATACTCTACCCTCAAAAACTGTTGCGATCCCCTATACTTGTGGGTTATCAAGACCTTTTTCTCGCACCATTGTCGGGGAGCAAAGCATTATTCTCCGAGTCACTTGGGATATATATCTGTTGATCACTATGAAGAATATGAAAGATCCAAAAACCAAGATCTATCCCTCTACTATGAGGGGAGGTAAGGAACTGCCATGTAGCTCTGCACTTGATTCACCTTGTGTTATGAGTAAGTTTGCAACACCGCCACCTACTAGTAATTCTGACATGTCGGAGGTAATTGATGATGCTACTTCTGCTATGCATGATGCTTATGATAATACTTTGCTTGATGATACCGTGCCACTGGGTGAATCTCTTGATGAACAAATTGCTAGAGCCAATGCTGAAACTGATAATATTTCTGAATCTGATGAAATTATTGAAGCTGAACAGTATGATTCACCTGCTAGACCTAGCTCTCCTAGATATGAATTGCCTGATATATCTAAGGGTTATGTTATGGAAGGAGAGGTAGCTAGGGACTTTCTTGCTTGTTAGGATAGAGACGATCTTAAGAAATTGCTTCGCAAGTGGAAGGAAAAATCTCTGAATGCTAGAATGCAATATGATCCTAAGTTTGCTACTTCACCTATCTTTGTTTCTGTTAAGGATTATGAATTCTCTGTCGATCCTAAGTTAATTACTTTGGTTGAATCCGATCCTTTCCATGGTTATGAATCTGAAACTGTTGTGGCACATCTTACCAAATTGGATGATATAGCCACCCTATTTACTCATGAGGAAAAAAGTCCCTATCACTATATCCTTAAGTTGTTTCCATTCTCATTAAAGGGTGATGCTAAGATATGGTTTAATTCTCTTGCTCCTGGTTGTGTGCGTAGTCCCAAGGACATGATTTATTACTTCTCTGAAAAATATTTCCCTGCCCATAAGAAACAAGCTGCCTTGTAGGAAATATTTAGCTTTGTGCAAATTGAAGAAGAGAGTCTCCCACAAGCTTGGGGGAGGCTTATCCAATTACTTAATGCTTTGCCTGATCATCCTCTCAAGCAAAATGAAATACTTTATATCTTTAATAATGGACTAACCGATGCTTCTAGGGACCACCTAGATAGTTGTGCTGGTTATGTTTTCAGGGAACGAACTTTTGAACAAGCTGAATTACTATTGAATAATATATTGAGCAATGATAATGATTGGACTATTCCTGAACCACCTTCAAAGCCAACTCCAAAGAAAAGAGGTATTCTATTCCTCAGTCCTGAAGATATGCAAGAGGCAAAGAAATCTATGAAAGAAAAAGGTATTAAAGCTGAGGATGTTAAGAATCTACCACCTATTGAAGATATACATGGTCTTGATAACCCGACATAGGTAGTAGAGGTAAATTCTCTCAGTAGATTCAATGAAGGAGATATCCCTTATAATAAGTCTGCTAGCCAATGCTTGGATGAATTTGATAATTTTGTTCCGAAGAAAGAAAATTTCAATGCCTATGATAGTAGACAATTGAAACATAATGCTTATATGCTTGATCGCTTGGTTGATTATTTGAGTAGACATGTCAATGATCTTAAGCTTATTAGTAAACATGCTTCCATGGTAACCACTCAAGTAGAACAAGTACTTAAGGCTCAAAATGATTTGCTTAATGAGATGAATAGTAAAGACAATGATCATTCTGTTAAAGTTGTGACTAGAGGTGGTAGAATGACTCAGGAACCTTTGTATCCCGTGGGACATCCTAGGAGAATTGAGCAAGATTCTCAGAGAGTTAATACTGATGCACCTACTCCTTCCAATAAGAGTAGGAAAAAGAATGATGATAGTACTTTGCATGCTGCTAGTGAACCTGTTATAGATACGTCTGAGAATCCAAATGATATTTCTATTTCTGATGCTAAGACACAATCTTGTGATGAATATGAGCCTAGTGATAACATTAATAATGATGTTCATGCTGGTGCTCAACCTAGTAATGATAATGATGTGGAGATTGAACCTGCTGATGATCTTGATAACCCACAACCTAAGAATAAAAGATACGATAAAAGAGACTTCATTGCTAGGAAACATGGTTGAGAAAGAGAACCATGGGTTCAGAAACCCATGCCCTTTCCTCCTAAACCATCCAAGAAAAAGGATGATGAAGACTTTGAGCGCTTTGGTGAAATGCTTAGACCGGTCTTTCTACGTATGCGCGTGACTGATATTTTGTAAATGTCCCCTTATGCTAAGTATATGAAAGATATTGTGACAAATAAAAGAAAGATACCGGAAGTTGAGATTTCCACCATGTTATCTAATTATACTTTTAAAGGTGGAATACCTAAGAAACTAGGAGATCCCAGAGTACCTACTATACCATGCTCTATTAAAGGAAATTATGTTAAAACTGCTTTATGTGATCTTGGAGCTGGTGTTAGTGTTATGCTTTTCTCTTTATACCGTAGACTTGATTTGAATAAGTTGACACCTACTGAAATCCCTTTGCAAATGGCTGATAAATCAACTGCTCTACCTATTGGTATTTGTGAGGATGTACCCGTCATAGTTGCAAATGCTACTATCTTGACGGATTTTTTTATTCTTGATATTCCTGAGGACGACAGTATGTCAATCATCCTTAGTAGACACTTCTTGAATACTGCAGGGGCTGTTATTGATTGCAACAAAGGCAATTTCACTTTTCATATTAATGGTAATGAACATACTGTACACTTTCCGAAGTAACAACCTCAAGTTCATAGTATTAACTCTATTGAAAAAAATTCCAACAATTGTTATTGGAGACATCGAGTTCCGTCTTCCTTCCGTCAAGAATAAATATGATATACTTATTGTTGGGGAAATGCATATCCCCATTGAGGTAACTTAGTGTTATTTGAAAATTCTTCGGTTTCATGATATTCGAAAGAAGTTTGTTAGTAAGACTTGATCAACCTTATTGATGGATTCATTTTGATGAGCATGATATGGGTGAATTTAGAAAGCACAACTTCCTGCACCAAACTTTTACTTTCTGTTACCTAGATGAAATTAAGTAAAAATGCTATTATTTTTCTGTTTTCTGAGTTTTCCGTGCAATAGAAAAATGACCTGAAAATAAAAGTTCCCGGAATTCCCTTAAAATTTAGTATCATTTTTTTGGAATATTTAAGAATTTTTGGCACTGAGAATGCATCTGGGGGCTACACCAGTGGGCGACAAGCCTGCAGGGCGTGACCAGCCCCTTGGGCGCGCCCTTGTGGCTTGTGGGTCCCAAGTGGCCATCCTCCACTTATTCTAGCACCCATTCACTTCATCTTCCTCTAGAAAAAATGCCACCATTGCTCAAACCCATGTTCTAGCTCATCTTGCTGCCATTTTCGATCTCCTTGCTCAAAGCTCCATTTGCAAAACTGTTTTAGGGGATTGCTCATCAGTATGTGACTCCTCCAATGGTCCAATTAGTTTTTGTTCTAGTGCGTTATATATTGCAAATTTTTGATGTTATAGTGACCTTGTTCTTGACCTTACATGTCAAATTTGTATGGTCCCAAGTAGTTTTGATGCATGATATAGTCTCTAGGCACTTGAGGGAGTAGTTGCTATGAGTTTTGTTCACCTTCACTTTAGTTCACTAAAAATTTCAGATTTTTTCAAAAATGTTGAGAAGGTTACTAAGAGGTTCTTCAATCCGGGGTTCTAAGGAAGATGAAAAGGAAATGAAGGAGAAACCCAAATATAATCTTCCTCGCATAGCAGAAATTCGACCATGTGAATGGCCGTGTGACACATTCTTGAGGGAGGCTGGAATTTATGAAGATTTCTATTATTTGGCCGAGAATGCAGGCATCACCGACTTCCTCAATGATAAGTGTGAATAGTACCTCTTGCTCACTAATACCTTTGTGCAAATTTTTCACTTTCATCCTAGGGAAGACCCTCCTACTGTAGAATTTCACCTATATGATGTGCCTAATAAAATGAACCTTAATGATTTTTGCAAAGTTTGCAAGATACCCAATGAGGGCAACATCAGGGAACCACGTCCTCGAGACATGGAAGATTTTATTGCCGCAGTCACTATAGGAGAAGACAGAGGCGTGCCAAGGGCAAGAGCAGCTAGTTTACATTTTCCTGTGCTACGCTATTATTCATTATTTGCGGGAAGATGTTTAGTTGGTCGCTGGGAGAGTGGAAGCCTTAGTGCTCCTGACCTTGCTATTTTGCGCCATGCTTTATTTGCTGATAGAACCTTTAGTCTAGGCTCTATGGTGGCCCAACGGTTGAAGACCTACCATTCGAAGGGGCCCATATTCGGAGGTATCTATGCATCTCGTTTCGCTAAACTTTTTGAGATAACCATTAGGCTTCATGAGAAAGATGAAAAGCTGATACCCTCGAAGTTTCTAGATTATGACCGTATGGTAGCCCATGATGTTATTAATAAGAATGATGATAGGAGGCTACTTTACAATTTAGTATTTAGTCAGGGTACTTGTGAGATTATTACTCTGCCTACTTCTTCTCTGTTCGATATTCATTCAGGCAGGTACACTGTTATGCCCTATGACATCTATCGATATTGGGGTTTGATACAACCTCCAGCACCTGAGCAAGCACCGGCCCATGATCCATATCAGGTCCCGGTCTTTCAATGGGAGCCACAGGAGGTCGCTAATCATTGGAACCTACAGTGTCCTCCGGAGTATCCCGGAGAAGGTTATTTCCAGCCATGGACGTAGACCAACCAAGGTCAAAATCGTAAGCTTGGGGGAGCACGTATTTCTCACTAACATTACATTCATGTTCACACACTCATTTCAGTTGTCAATGTTCTTACTTTTTCATTCTACTATCCATGGTAGTTTATTCCTTGTTTTGCTTTCTTCTTGTGTGTTTAATTAACTTTGAGAAAAATACAAAAAAATAGTTCTATCTTTATTTCCTAGTTTCTTAGTTGTAGCATTAAAGAGAAAACCCAAAAAGATTTCTCGTTCTTCTTTTGCTTGTTGGGAGCTTTCCCGTGTAAATATTTTTCCTTTCTTTTCTTTGGGTCGTAAGGAGAAGACCATGATGACGTGTTGAGTGGCTCTCATATGAACTATTGTTTATCTTACAAAGAGCCAATATTGCCTTGTCTTACCCTTTTGTTTATTGTTTGCAGATTCCAGCTTAGTTCAATGCATGTACACTATTATTATTATTCACATCATTCGGTCATGCAAGTGAAAGGCAATAATGACGATATTTGATGAAAAGATTGAGATGGAGAAAACCTGGTATGAACTCAACCTATCTTGCTTTTGTAAATATGATTAGCCCATCATTCCGAATTCATTACATTATGGGTTGAACATGCTTGCAATGATAATTAGAGATTGTAGTTATTCATGCCATGCTTAATTAGCTAAGAGTGGATAATGGTTCGTCTTGAGTGCCAACATGTGCATTAAAATGGTTGTGATGTAGTATGATAGAATGGTATCCTCCTCTGGACGATTCAAGTGGCTTGACTTGGCACATGTTCACGCATGTAGTTGAAACAAATCAATATAGCCCCCACAATATTTATGTTCATAGTTAATTATATCCTACTCATGCTTGCATTCAATGTTGGTTAATCCCAAAGCATGTTGATGACTGTGTCGCTCTCTAGTTGGTCGCTCCCCAGTCTTTTGCTAGCCTTTACTTGTACTAAGCGGGAATACTGCTTGTGCATCCATCTCAATAAACCCAAAGTTGTTCCATATGAGTCCACCATATCTACCTATATGCGGTATTTACCTGCCGTTCCAAGTAAATTTGCCTGTGCTAAACTTTAAACCTTCAAATAAACTTTCTGTTTTGTATGCCCAAATCGCTCTTGTGGGGACTGGGGGCTGTCAGTATCTTCCATGCTAGGTGGGTTATTCTCACGATATGTGTTTATTCACTATCATTCACAAGAAACTGGCTGGTAATCGGGATGCTGAGTTCCATGCTCGAAATAAAAAGCAAAATATGATTAAACAAAACTCCCTAAGGACTGTGTTTGTATGGACGGTACCTGTGAATTCGGCCCACCGTGGAGTGTGACTGATTGGTGGAGGGGGAGTAAAAACTTTACCATTCTGTTTGGGAACCTCTTATAATGTATCTAACATGGAAGATATTGAAAACCTCTTGTCTTTATGTTAGCTATGAAAGCATACCGCTCCAAAATAATTACCTACCTCTATTTTAAAAGCTCGAGCTCTGGCACCTCTGCAAATCAATGCTTCCCTCTGCGAAGGGTCTTTCCATTTACTTTATTGTTGAGTCATCATCCTCTTATAAAAAGCACCAGTTAGAGAGCACCATCGTCATTTGTATGCCTTGCTATTAATTGATATTGAGTATGAGCATGACTGGATCTCTCTCACCGTGAATTACAATGTTTAGTCAATCCTTGTTCTCTAGAGGTGCTCTGCATTTATGTTTTGTGGTCTCAGAAAGGGCTAGCGAGATACCATTATGTCATACTGTATCATGATTGTTTTGATAAAATTGTTGTCATCCGAGACTTGTTATTATTGCTCTCTAGTTGATTATTTCATTTCTATGAGTAAATGTGAGACCTAAGTGTCATTGTGAATGTGGTTAGTTTATAATCTTTGCTGAACATCTAAACATAAGTTAGACATATTTACAACAGCAAGATCAAACGGAGTTTGTAAAAGTTTTTCTTGATCACTTTCAGCTGAATTGCTTGAGGACAAGCAAAGGTTTAAGGTTGGAAAAGTTGATACATCTCCAACGTATCTACTTTTCTAAACTCTTTTGCCCTTGTTTGGGACTCTAATTTGCATGATTTGAATGGAACTAACCCGTACTGACGCTTTTTTCAGAAAAATTGCCTTGGTGTTATTTTTGTGTAGAAATAAAAGTTCTCAGATCGTCCTAAAAATTTACGGAGAATATTTTTCGAATAAATAAAAAATACTGGCAAAATAATCAACTTCAGGGGGCCCACCACCTGTCCACAAGCCTAGTGGGCGCGGCCACCCCCTAGGCTGCACCGAGCAGGCTTGTGGGCCCTGTGCTACACCTCCGACCTCGTTTCCACTCCTATATATATATATTCCTATTTGGGGAGAAAAGAATCAGGGAGAAGAGTTCATTGCGTTTCCCGATACGGAGCCGCCGCCATCGCCTGTTCTTCCTCAAGAGACCAGATGTGGAGTCCGTTTTGGGCTTCGGAGAGGGGAAATCGATGCCTTCGTCATCACCAACCATCCTTCATCACCAATTCCATGATGCCCTCCACCATTCGTGAGTAATCTCATCATAGGCTTGCTGGATGGTGATGGGTTGGATGAGATTTATCATGTAATCGAGTTAGTTTTGTTAGGGTTTGATCCCTAGTATCCACTATGTTCTGAGATTGATGTTGCTATGACTTTTGCTATGCTTAATGCTTGTCACTAGGGCCCGAGTGCCATGATTTCAGATCTGAACCTATTATGTTTTCATAAATATATGTGTGTTCTCGATCCTATCTTGTAAGTTGTAGACACCTATTATGAGTTATGATCCGCATCCCCCAGGGTGACAATAATTGGGATTCTTTCCGGTGATTACCGTAGTTTGAGGACTTCATGTATTCACTAAGTGCTAATGATTTGGTCCGGTTCTCTATTAAAAGGAGGCCTTAATATCCCTTATTTTCCAATAGGACTCCGCTACCACGGGAGGGTAGGACAAAAGATGTCATGCAAGTTCTTTTCCATAAGCACAGATGACTATATATGGAATACAGGCCTACATTACATTGATGAATTGGAGCTAGTTCTGTGTCACCCTATGTTATAACTGTTGCATGATGAATGGAATCCGACATAATTTTCCATCATTGATCCATTACCTACAAGATTTCCATATATAGATCTTTGCTGAGTTACTTTTCCGTTGCTACTATTACGAACACTACAAACGGCTACTATCACTTGCCATCATTACCGTTACTACCATATTACTTTGTTACTGAATACTTTGCTGCAGATATTAATTCTTTCAGGTGTGTTTGAATTGACAACTCAGCTGCTAATACTTGAGGATATTCTTTGGCTCCCCTTGTGTCGAACAATAAATTTGGGTTGAATACGCTACCCTCGAAAATTGTTGTGATCCCCTATACTTGTGGGTTATCAGGCATGTTTCCCTAAATAATATGTTTGGAAAAAAATCTCTAAAGTGGGTAGTATGTACGATGTAGGAGCAGCTTTGTGCATGTCCTATGGCCATGTGTTGGATTGAAATAAACCAACTTTATAAATCAAAGAAGAAAAAGAAACAAGCGTCGCTGGCCCAACCAGCAGCCCAATCTGCCCCCATGGAAGTGTTTGCTAGAGAGCCTAAAGCAAATCCTTTGTGTACCCCCCCAAATCATCGACTAAAGGATGCAAGAGGGACAAGAGGGACTTCTCGGGCATTGAGTTGCACTCAAAAAAGAAGTCAAAATGTGCATACTACAAGGAGTCAGGGCACAATTGTGTGACGCACGTCTGGTCTGAACCGAAGTGCTTGAATGGAACCAACAATGAGAAAAGAAGAATTGAGGAAGTAAAATCAATTTGTGCGTGACCGATTTAAGGGAAATGAAAAAGTGTTTCTAACGAATGTTTTATTTGTGTTGAAAAAATACCATGTTAATTTTTGTTTTGTGCTGCAAAAAAGAAGATGATGGCGGTATGCCATAAACAATGATATTAAGTTCCTTGTGTGCCTTGCAGACATTTTTTTACCTTCTTGATGTTGAGCATATTTTCGTAATTCACGTCGTTATGGTCACTCTTTGCCATTTTTGCCATCAATATCTTCCTCATGTTGTCTATGTCTTTTGGCCCATACTACAAGACACGGGTGTCATCCCAATTGTTAGTATTGTGTAGCATGTATATGCTTCAATCATACCAGTTTTTGGACATAAGAAAAGAGAAGTAAGAATAAAATGCATCTCCCATTTTTTCACTAGTGTGCCCTGAAAATACGAAAGGATAGTACTGTCTATTGAGGTAAAATGTAGGTCAAAAAAGTGTTGAAAGATTTTCACTTCCTTATATGATCACCTGAAGCATGATCACTCATGGAGCGTCCTAAAAAAATCTTGTGTTTTGCTGCTTCTACATGGGCGTGTGCAAGCAAAAGTAGTTTTATTTTTCTCATAGTTGTGCATGCAGGAAAACACAAAGGGAGAAAAAAGATCCCTATCTCGTTTTCTGAATGTCTAGTTCCTTTACATTTTTGATTCACAATGGCTTCCTCTTTACATGTTGAAGGAAATTTCTATAAACCCTTTTCAGTTTTCATGAACATTTTGCGTCGCGATTTGTGGTTTTGGGTGACTTGGTCCTCTGTGTGAGGCGACCTAGGTCACCTAGGTAGGCGAGTGTGCCCCTCCCTTCATGTTATCGTGACATGGCATGGGGGTGGTCAGCGGGATTTTGATGACTTGGTCGTCTGTGTGAGGCGACATGGGTCAATAAGCTAAACAAGAGCACCCCTCCCTTCGTGTTATTGCGACTTAGCATGGGGGTGGTCGACAGGTTTGGGATGACCTAGGCCACCTAGGTAGGCGATAGTACCCCATCCCTTCGTGTCAACGCGACTTGGCATGGGGGTGATCGCGTGGGTTTGGATGACTTGGTCATTCATGTGAGGTGACCTAGGTCAACAAGGTAGGCGAGAGTAGCCCCCCTCCTTCGTGTTATCACGATTTGGCATGGGTGTTAGTGCTAAATGTGGCGGATCTCGTTTAGGGGATCCCGAGCTATGGATCTTGAAACAATGGCAACTGGAGGAGTAGGGAGATGATGTTTACCCAGGTTCAGGCCCTCTCGAAGAGGTAAATCCCGACATCCTGCTTTGATTATATTGATGATGGGTTATCGAGTACATGTTGATGATCTACCTAGATATTGTTGTGTAAGCTCTAAACCCTAAGGTGATTAAGTTGTTATTTTATGGACTAAACCCCTAGGCTTATATATGTACCCAGTGGGAGCTAGGTTACATATTTAGCATGGTTGTAGACATGCCGAATATAGAGTTGTCCATGGCGCGCACGCCGAGTCTTCAGAGGTTTCCCTTGTTCATACGGTAAAGTCTTGATGCTCCAACCATCCTTCGGGTTGTGGCTTAATGGGCCCTTAGTTCAGCCCATACAGACCGTTCACTTCAGGCTGGTACCCCCTAATCCAGGACACCCTCAGTAGCCACTAAACTAGTCTCCAATCACCGAGGATGAATGCACTCTTCTGATCTTATGGCTTCGGATGTCTTCGGCTTGGCATGCGAGTTCTCCTAGGTATCAGTGTACGGATCTGAAGTCCATGCACCGACTTAATCCTGAAAGGTCACCACGGAAGTATAAACGTCTTGTTTTACTTCTGATGACTTTTACTAAACCTCCATCGCTTTAAATTGATCTGGGTTAGTCATGATGAGCTAAGTCATGCACTTTCCTTATTGACCCGCCCCACCAAAACTCGAGATGGTTCCCCACATTTTAGGGGTTATCATCAATAAGATTTATTTTGACCAAGGCCGGCTTAACGATGGCACGGAACATGGAGATTTGAAAGGTGCGATGTGGGGGTTGTTGTTATTTCACCCCACTATAAGAACACAGGGAGTATTTACCACACCTCACCTCTCCGTGCCATGGATAGCATTGCCAAAGCTCCGGCACCCAAATCTCTTTTTACTATTTTCTTTCGCCCGAGCTCAACAATCCTCCATGGCCGAGAAGGCCACTAGGTGGCTTCCACCACCATGGTGAGCACCATCATGGAGTTGAAGAACTCCGGTTAACTTCTCGCCAATGTCAATTGTCGGGCTCGAGATCCCGGACAAGTCATACCAACTCGCAAGCCATGGGAGCGGGTTGTGTTTCTTTCCCACCTCATTCCAGGTCTAGATTCCCCCCTCCACCCCTTTGAGGGAGTCTTGGACTAGGGGGGCCCGGCCGAGCTGATCTAGTCGATGGGCTAGGCTGGAGGCCCATCTTGGAGGAAGGACTTTAGAGGCCTTGCAATGGAGCATGAGCACATTGAATTCTACCAAAGTCTTGGCATGCACTCTAGGAAGAGGATGATTCGTTTGGCATGTAATCCATAGATGGTAACGGACATTCATGTAACCCTAGATACCCTTGGTGCCTATATAAACTGTAAGGTTTAGCCCGTAGAAGATACCCATACACAACGTCATCACCCCTGTGGTTTAGACCACAAACATACGATCTCGAGGTAGATCAACTCTGTCCTCATTACACCATCAATATAACAAGAGCAGGACGTAGGGTTTTACCTCCATTGAGAGGGCCCGAACTTGGGTAAAAGCGTTGTGTTCCTTGTCTCCTGTTACCATCGATCCGATCTCATAGCTCACCCCCTACCCGAGGTATGCCGGTTTTGACACCGATGTTGGTGCTTTCATTGAGATATCATTGTGTGATCATCAAGATTGATGGATCGTCTTTCATTTGACAACAACATTGGTTGTGGCGACATATTTGTCCCCGGCCAGCTCTTGGATTTTGGTAGTGTGGTACTGCACGCCGATCCCACTGGCCATCTTGGACGCATCGATACCTACACTCCGAACCATGTCATTATGTTCGGAAGTTTGGACTATGTCTTTGATGCCTGAGGCAATCTATTTCTATCAGAACAGATCGCAATCTGATTTGAGGAACCTTCATGCACAGACAATCTAGATCAGGCTTCCGATCTGATGCTCAGATGTGACCTCCCAACGGAAGCGACCCCAGAGATGGATGGGGGGCGATCACTTTTGACCCAACTTATGTCACCTCGGGTGACAACCTGAGGCCGAATTCATCTTTGGATCTAGCGGCGGTCCTAGAGGAAGCCGCTTCGGTCCATAAACTGGAGCCGGCCCAGAAAACGGACCTACCTGAGGTATCCAAGCAAGCCCTTTCATATCAGCCCAGCTTATCGCCAGGCCCTTGCCATAGAGGAGCTCTTGCAAATAAATGAGGTACTGTATCAGATCAAGAATCTCATGACCTAAGGGGAGTTTGACAGTGTCCTAGAGTAGGAGGTACTCACCACGTCATCTCCTGACTAGTGGGTTGGGACGAGGACCTCCATGATGATTCATTAATGGGCCACTTCGGGCAGCCCATGATGCATATAAGGGAGATTTCCCAATACTTGGCGCATAGGACAAGGACTCTTCTAAATCCTAGGCCTCTGGTGCATCATATAAACCGAGGCAAGGTTAGTCAATAGATAATCTCATATTCATTACAACAATCTCGTGGTAGATACCTACACTACGTACTATCCTCCATATGAACGTAGGGTATTATCTCTTCGAGAGAGCCCGAACCTGGGTAAAATCCCATGTCGATGTTACCATCGCTCCAAGATGCCTAGCTTAGGACCCCTACTACAAGATATGCCGGATTTAGAACCGACATTGGTCCTTTCATTGAGAGCCTGTTAGGTGATTGCCACGATGCGATGGTCAGGTTCATCTACGTCTATTTCAATCTCTTCGATCGGGATCTAGAAAAATTACGACATGAATCAGGTGTTGTCCTTTCAGTTGAACATGTTCGGCGTAATCAATTTTTTTTGGTTTGTCCTATTCTTCTATTGCGTGATGTTTTATTCATAAGAGCGTGCATGGTGGAGGTCAATCAACCTATAACGATCGTCAAATTATCGATTGCAAGTGGGCGTAGGTCGATTCCTGGCCACTACTCCCGAACAACAGCAGCCGATGTGAAACATCCATTGGAGGATCAGGGTTCGGGGCCTTGGACCGATCTGTTGCTGCTCTTCTGCAACGCTGAGTCCCAGATGTCTGATGCTGCCTCACAAGTCCTACAGCCATACGCAACAGAGTCCCAAGCAACCGCGCATCCAGGGAAGCTTCTTCACTTCCTTTTCCCTTTTTAAAACTAAATATTAATGTTATTGGTGGCCGGACATTGCTATTGTGTACACGTAGACTATGCACTAACACACTAATTTGAACCCATTTTTCGAGATCTAATTGATGAAGAGTGTAGCTAGTTTTGCATGTACTAAGCCATGTGAAGAAAACTTCATCCACGGTGTCTAGCATCATCGCGCTTTCATAAGGCCATGTCGACGTTGTTATTCTATGGATCTTGACATACCGCCTTCGCCAAATCGATCGTGGCGTCTAAGCCATATAATAATAATAATAATTACTGTCATCATCATCATCATTATCATTATCATTACCATTACCATTATTATTTATTCATTTAAAATTATTTATAATATATTAATTATAAAGAGAATTATTTTCTCTTTTTACCGTTGGCTTTACTCTATGCATGTAGGTATATTGATACATTATGCGGTTTTGATGAACCACACGACGATCCAAGGAGAAGAGATCAAGGCCCAATGTATTGAATTAAGTATCAAGATAGTCTCCTCAACTATGGTTCGGCAGACACTGCCTTCGCGGCATGATTTATGTTTAATATTGGAACTTTGATCTATGACGACACCTACACCTTGTGTCGCCAAGTCGACCTCGGCACTCGGGTAAATTAACTTCAATTGGTCCGAGTCACCACCTCGACGAGGCAACGCCGTCCCTTCAACGTCATCCTACCGACTTTCTCTCTCACCTCAGGTGGACCGGGGGCTTCACCATCTCTTCATCAACCTACTCTGGGGACATCGGCGTAACCAGCCAACCAGCTTCGTCATGTTAGCTGGACCGGGAGCTTTGCCTCGCCGCAGCAACCATGCTCTATCACCACTTTGTCCAGCCGAGCTCTGTGCTCGATCACTTCGGGACTAGCTTGGGGGATGGGACATTGACCCGCCTCATGCTCGACACATGTCATCAACACCAAGCATATTAACTAGCTAAGTTGCTTTCATTCTCAAATTTTTTCAGTTCTTAATTTTTGCTCAGTTCAACCAAACGTTATGTTTTTGTCTTAAAAACATTGTTTGTTAAAAACATTGTTTGTTAAAAACACTTATTTTTTCCAAGTTAAGTGGGGGCTCTTAAATTTATATGAGCCTTTTTATAATAAATGTGTTCTCTTCTTGGTCATTGCAAAGTATTTTTCTACTACTCCTTTTTCCGACGCAAGTGTGTGGTCAATAGCTGGGTAGCCTATTTTCTCTCTAGAGCCTCTTGAGTTTAGTTCGCTAAACATGCCTCGGAAAAGCACTCCGCCTTCGGAATATGGAGGTTGAAGCCGAAGGATGACCTGCTTGAAGTCTGGAGATCATATTTATCATGTTAAAGCACGACCGAGGAACATATTAATTTTAAAACCAATTTTTAGATTGGCACCAAGAAACTTGATTTAGTTCAGACGTAAAGTTTTTGCTAAAATTTGTTGGTTCCTGAGCTTATGAAACTTTTAAGTCTGATGGCCCACAAGTATAGGGGATCCCAATAGTTTTCGAGGGTAGAATATTGAACCCCAATTTGTAGATTCGACACAGGGGAGCCAAAGAATATTTGAGAGTATTAGCAGTTGAGTTGTCAATTCAAACACACCTGGAGATAAATATCTGAAGCAAATTGATTAGTAGCACAATAATATGATAGTTTGATAGCATCAGTAACAGTAATAGTAGCGGTAACAGTAGCAGTAATAGTTTTGTAGCAAGTGCAATAGTAACAGCAACAGTAGTAACTTAGCAAGAGCAATACGTGTAAAACTTGTAGCCACTCGATTGGTGTATTCGTTGGATGATTTTCATCATATTTGTCATAACCTAGGGATACACAGAACTAGCTCTAGTTCTTTAATGTAATGTAGGCATGTATTCCATAAATAGTCATATGTGCTTATGGAAAGAACTTGCATGACATCTTTTGTCCTACCCTCCCGTGGCAACGGGGTCCATAATGAAACTAAGGGATATTCCTTCTTTTAATAGAGAACCGGAAGAAAGAATTAACACATGGTGAACACATGAACTCCTCAAACTACGGTGATCACCGGAAAGTATCCCAAATATTGTCACTATGGGGTTTACAGATCATAACACATAATAGGTGCATATGAATAGGCAAGATTGGATCAAGAACATAGATATAATGATGATAACATAAACGGTTCAGATCTGAAATAGTGACACTCGGGCCCTAGTGACAAGCATTAAGCATGGCAAAGTGATAGCAACATCAATCTTAGAACATAGTGGATACTAGGGATTAAGCCCTAACAAAACTAACTCGATTACATGATGAATCTCATCCAACTCCTCACCAACCTAAAAGCCTACGAAGAAATACTCACTCCTGGCAGGGAGCATCATGGAATTTGTGATGAATCAGTGTTGATGATGACGAAGACCGAAGATTCCCCTCTTTGGAGCCCCAAACGGACTCCAGATCTGGCCTCCCAATGAAGAACAGGAGGTGGTGGTGGATCCGTATGATGAAACACGATGAAACTTCCTTCTCGATTATTTCTCCAAAAATAGGATTTTATAGCGCTGTAATAAGGGTTGGGGGCCCAACGAGGTGAGCAACACCCACCAGGCCGCGCTAGGGGGCTGGCGTGCCCTGATGGGTGTTGCTCAGCCTGGCCCCCTTCTGTGGTGGTTTTTGGCTCCAATATTCCTCAAATATTGTAAAATAATTCTCCAAATTTTTTTGTACTGTTCCAAGAACTTTTGTTTCTACACAAAAACAACACGATGGTAGTTCTGCTGAAAACATTGTTAGTATGGGTTAGTTTCATTCAAATCATGCAAATTAGAGTCCAAATAAAAGTTTCAGGAAAAGTAGATATGATGGAGGCGTATCAATTCTCCCAAGCTTAAACCCTTGCTTGTCCTCAAGCAATTTAGTTAGCAATCTGAAAGTGAAAAAGAAAAACTTTTACAAACTCTTTTGTTCTTGTTTAGATATATATACTTAAGTAGCACCCAGGTTTTCAGCAAAGATTTTGACTAACCATGTCAACAATAACTCTCAAGGATTATATTATCTCATATCAATGACACAAGCAACTGGCGAGCAATAATAAAATATCTCAAGTGCAAACATTTGTCAAAACAATCATGATATAATATGAAAATAGTGGTATCTCACTTGCCCTTTATGAGACCACAAAACATAAATGCATAGCACCTCCAAAGTTCAAGCAACGTCTAAACATTGTAATTCATGGTAGAAAATATCCAGTCAGGATGCATCCAACATTCACTATACAGAATGCATGAGGATGACAATAGTGCTCTCAGATATGGCGCTTATTTGAGAAGGTGATGACTCAACATAAAAATAAATAGATAATCCCTTCACAGAGGGAAGCAAGGATTTGCAGAGGTGCCAGAGCTCAAGGCTTAAATAATAGATAAGTGTAATTTGGGAGGTACACCCTTCCTGTCAATGTTACGACCAAGAGCTATCAATATCTTCCATGTTAAACAAATTAGCTGCGGTTCCCAAGCGGTAAAAGTAAAGGTTTACTCTTTCTCCGCCAACAAACACACTCCACGGTGAGCCAAATCCACGGGTACTGTCCATACCAAAAACATTCCTAGGAGAGTTTTGTTTAATTATTTGCATTCCTTTTGATTTCGGGACTGGGAATCCCTATTACCGCCCTTCTCGTGCAAGGACGAGTGAAAACACACTCATCATGAGAATAACCTGCTTAACATGGAAGATATAGACCACCCCCTGTCGCACTATGAGAGGTCTAGACACACAAAAGAAATGTTCATTCGAAATTTTATAGGTGGCACATGCAAATATACTTGGAACGATAGGGTAATACCGCATATAGGTAGATATGATGGACTCATCTGGAATAACTTTGGTTTAAGGATTTTGATGCACAAGCAGTATTCCGCTTAGTACATGTGAAGGCTAGCAAATAGATTGAGAAGCGGCCAACTAGAGAGCAAAGACGGTCACAAACATGCATTACGAATAATAAACATTGAATGCTATCATGAGTAGGATATGGACACCATGAACATAATATGAAGGCTATGTTGGTTTTGATTCAACTACATGCGTGAACATGTGCCAAGTCAAGCCACTTGAAACATTCATAGGGGGATACCATATCATCATACTACATCACAACCACTTAAATGCCTGTTGACATCTAAGTTAAATAAATATCCACTCCTAGCTACTTGAGCGTGGCATGAGCAACTATAATCTCTAATTGTCATTGCAAACATGTTTGATCATAATATGCTGAATCATGGATACTAGGCAATACGTCTCCAATGCATCTATAATTTTTGATTGTTCCATGCTATTTTATTATCTGTTTTGGATGTTTTATGTGTATTAATATGCTATTTTATATTATTATGGGACTAACCTATTAATCTAGAGCCTAGTGCTAGTTTTTGTTTTTTCCTTGTTTTTGAGTATTTGCAGATAAGGAATATTAAACAGAGTCCAAACGAAATAAAATCTTCACGATGATTTTTCTTGGACCAGAAGACACCTACCAGACTTGGAGTGCAAGGCAAGGGACCTGCTAGGAGGTCACATACCAGGGGTGCGACCACCACCCCTGGCCGTGCCTCGCAGGCTTGTGACTCCCCTGCGGGTTTCCTAACCCTAATCTTAATCCTATAAATACCCAAATATTCCCCCAATGCCAAAAAGAGCCACACAAATACTTTTCCGCCGCCAGAATACTCCTTTCCCAAGAGATCCAATCTTGGAGCCTTTTCCGGTAATCTACCGGAGGGGGATTCGATCATGGACGGTATCTACATAAACTCCATTACCCCTCCGATGATGCGTGAGTAGTTCACCACAGACCTACGGGTCCATAGCTAGTAGCTAGATGGCTTCTTATCTCTCTTGGTGCTTCAATACCATGTTCTTCATGATCTTCATGGAGATCTATCCGATGTAATACTCTTTTGCGGTGTGTTTGTAGATATCCGATGAATTGTGGGTTTATGATCAACTTATCTATGAATATTATTCGGTTCTTCTCCGAATTCTTATATGCATGATTTCATATCTTTGTAAGTCTCTTCAAGTTATTCATTTGGTTTGGCCAACTAGATTGGTAGTTCTTGCAATGGGAGAAGTGCTTAGTTTTGGGTTCAATCTTGTGGTGTCCTCACCTAGTGACAAAGTAGGGGTAGCGAGGCACATATTGTATTGTTGGCATCAAGGGTAAAAAGAAGGGGTTTTCATCATATTTCTTGAGTTTATTGATACGTCTCCAACGTATCTATAATTTTTGATGATGTCCTGCTATTATATTATCTGTTTTGGATGTTTTATATGCATTAATATGCTATTTTATATTATTTTTGGGACTAACCTATTAATCTGGAGCCAAGTGCAAGTTTCTGTTTTATTCTTGTTTTTTGAGTTTTGTAGATATGGAATATTAAACGGAGTCCAAACTGAATAAAACCTAAGGAAGAAATTTTTCTGGAAGAAAACAAGTCATCAAAGCCTGGAGTGCACGTCAGGGGAGGTGCCAGGGCGCCACAAGCCTGCTAGGCCTGGCCCCCTGGGCGCGCCTAACAGGCTTTTCGCCTCCTCGCAGAACTCCTAACCCTAATTCTTGGCCTATAAATACCCAAATATTCCCCCAACATCAGAACAAGCCATCAAAATACTTTTGCGCCGCCGAAAGCCTCTGTTATTAAGAGATATCATCTTGGGGCCTTCTCCGGTAATTTGTCGGAGGGGGAATCGATCACGGAGGGCATCTACATCAACTCCATTGCCCCTCCGATGATGCGTGAGTAGTCCACCACAGACCTATGGGTAGGCCTGGGCATTCGGTATAAACCAAAAATTCGGTTTCTACTGTTCGTTTTTTTGTAAATTTAGTTTGCAGAGTTAGAAACCGAAATTGCCATTACAAAACTGATAACCAAAAATTTGGTTAACCAGGATTTTCTGTTTGGTATTCGGTTTCTACTAGATTAGCTACATATGTCATCCAACCGCGTAGCTTCTTTTCACCTTCTATATAGCCTACTTATTGACCTCCTCATGTGTGGCTGGCCGAGGTGGTACTAAAGAAAACTAGCAACACCTCGTGGGAAACTGGGAATCACAATCGGGCTAGCATGCATGCATGTGGTCAGACCATGGTAAAAAAGTGACATCCTAGCTTGTGTTTTTTTTACAATGTCCAAGTTTGCTGGTGACACATGGGCTAGTGCCTAGTGGCCAACTACGGTCCAGGCCTTTCCTATAAAAAAACTAAACCAAGGCCATCAGCGGAGCGAAGTGTTCGAGGCCGCCGCTAAGTACGAAAAGATGGGACAACATCGTTCGCTCCACACCTATTTTTAGTGTGCTTACTGTCTTTTATCACACTTACGCTGAGACTTCGATTTTGTTTGGCTAACCGAATCAAAAACCGAACCGACCGAACTTAGTTCGGTTAGTATAAGCAGAAACCGAATTTTTCTATACTATTGACAAAAACCGAAAATTCGTTTTTTTTCGTTTAGGCTTCGGTCCGGTGTTCGATTTGTCGGTTTTTATGCCCACCCCTACCTACGGTTCCATAAATAGTAGCTAGATGGCTTGTTCTCTTTCTTTGATCTTCAATACCATGTTCTTCATGATCTTCATGGAGATTTATCCGATGTAATCTTCTTTTATGGTGTGTTTGTCAAGATCCGATGAATTGTGAGTTTATGTTCAGATTATCCATGAATCTTATTTGAATCTCCCTTGATTTCTTATATGCATGATTTCATATCCTTGCAAGTCTATTTGAGTTATTGGTTTGGTTTGGCCAACCAGATTGGTAATTCTTGCAATATGAGAAGTGCTTGGTTTTGGGTTGAATCTTGCGGTGTCCTCACCTAGTGACAAAGTAGTGGTAGCGAGGCACATATTGTATTGTTGCCATAAAAGGTAACAAGATGGGGTTTTCATCATATTGCTTGAGTTTATCCCTCTACATCATGTCATCTTCTTAATGCGCTACTCTGTTCTTCATGAACTTTATACTCTAGATGCACGCAGGAGTCGGTCGATGTGTGGAGTAAGAGTAGTAGATGCAGAATCGTTTCGGTCTACTTGTCACTGACATGATGCCTATATGCATGATCATTGCCTTGGATAACTACATGATTATTCACTTTTCTATCATTTGCTTGACAGTAATTTGTTTACGCACCATGATATTTTCCTTCAAGAGAGAAGCCTGTAGGGCAACCTACGGCCTCTGGGTCTATTTTCCATCATATATTTTTCAAATCTATACTTGCTGCAATTTATTTAACTTTTACTTTCCGCACTCGTTACATCTATCTCTATCGGACCTAATCCTTGCAAATAACCGTGAAGGGATTGACAACCCCTTTATAGCATTGGGTGCAAGAGTATGATTATTTGTATAGGTGCATACATTGGTGACTTTCTTGTTCCTCCTACTGGATTGATACCTTGGTTCTCAAAAACTGAGGGAAATACTTATCTACTTTGTTGCATCACCCTTCCCTCTTCAAGGGAAAACCAACGCATGCTCAAGAGGTAGCAAGAAGGATTTCTGGCGCCGTTGTCGGGGAGGATACACATCAAGCCTACCAAGTACCCATCACAAATTCATATATTGCATTTACAATATTTTCCATTTGTCCATCGTTTTCCTCTCCCCCACTTCTAAAATGATTTTCAGAAAATACCAAAAATATTTGCCTTTTTTCGCCCTTCTTCCGTTCGCCTTTTCATTGCTATGTTTGCTTGTGTTGCCAAGTGCATTCTATTTGCTTGTATTTTCACTTGCTGAAAATCTTTTGATATAGATCCTCAGACACTTGCTAATCATTTTAAAATACCAAATTATGATGAACCAATTGCTAGTAAGTTGAGTGCACTTGATTATCTCTATGAAGTTTTGTTTCAAAATCGTGAATCTGAATTTTTTGATGAAGTGTTGAAAGAATAAATTTGTAAGGCGATTCATGATAGTTCCCTGAATGAAAAGCCTGATTGCCATGTTGTTAGTATGAATTCTTTGAATATCCATGACGCTAATGATATGCAAAACCACAAGCTTGGGGATGCTATGCTTGATGAATATGATATTCTTTGTTGCCCAAGTTTTGATGATGACACGTATGCTATAATTGATGATGGAAACAATGCTTTATTTGATAGTTATATTGTGAAATTCCTTCATGATGCTACTGAAAATTATTACGAGGGAGGAAAATATGCTTGTAGGAATTTCAATAATATCAAGTTTCCTCTCTATATGTGTTCAAAGTTTTGAAGTTATGCTTGTTTTGCCTTCCTATGCTAGTTGATTCTTGCTCCCATAAATTGTTTGCTCACAAAATCCCTATACATAGGAAGTGGGTTAGACTTAAATATTCTTGTCATGAGATTCATGATGCTCTCTTGCATGTACTACTTTTTATGTGAGCATCGTTGAAATCATTATGCCTAGTTAGGAGCGTTAAACAATAGCGCTTGTTGGGAGGCAACCCAATTTTATTTTTGTGTTCTGTTTTTGCTTATATTTTGAGTGTTTCACACATTATTACTTCTGTATTAATTGTGTTTTGGTGTTTTAATTAGTGTTTGAGCCAACTAAAACCTTTAGGGTGATCTATGGTACTTGTTGATTTGATCTCGCTGAAAAATAGAAACTTTTGCGCTCAGTCCATGAATTTTCTAATTTTTTTAGAGAGTCGAATTGATCTGAATTTTTTACAAAGTATTGATATAAAAATTTATCAGGCTTTCCTAATTTTTCATAATTCTATGAGTTATATAAGTATACGAAGTTTTCAATTTTCTATAGACTGTTCTGTTTTTGACAGATTCTGTTTTCTTTGAATTGTTTGCCTATTTTGATGAATCTATGGGTTGTATCATGTGGTATGATCCATGGCGAAGTTAGATTACCATAGGTATAACACCAATATAAATAAAGAATGAGTTCACAACAGTACCTAAAGTGGTGATTTATTTTCTTATACTAACGGATCTCATGAGTTTTCTGTTAAATTTTGTGTTGTGAAGTTTTCAAGTTTTGGGTAAAGATTTGATGGACTATGGAATAAGGAGTGGCAAGAGCCTATGCTTGTGGATGCCCAAGGTACCCCAAGTCATATTCAAGGATGCCAAAAATCCTATTCTTGGGGATGCCCCGGAAGGCATCCCCTCTTTCGTCTTCAATCCATCTGTAAATTTACTTGAGGCTATATTTTTATTCACCACATGATATGTGTTTTGCTTGAAGTGTCTTGTATGATGTGAGTATTTGCTTGTTACTTTTCCACAATCATACTTGCTGCACACATATTTTGAGAGAGACACGTTGAATCATGAATTTATTAGAATACTCTATGTGCTTCACTTATATCTTTTGAGTTGGGCAATTTTTCTCTATGTTGTTCACTTATATCTTTTAGAGCACGGTGGTGTTTTTGTTTTATAGAAATACTTGAACTCTCGTACCTCACTTATACTATTTTGAGAGCTTCTAAAAACATCATGGTGATTGGTCTAGGTTATTAATTTAGTCCTAATACGACGGGCATCCAAAAGGGGTATAATAAAAACTTGTTGGGGAACGTCGCACGGGAAACAAAAATTTTCCTATGCACACGCAGATCTATCCATGGTGATGAGCATCTATGAGAGGGAGAGTGGATCTACATACCCTTGTAGATGGCTAAGCGGGAAGCGTTAAGAAACGCAGTTGGTGTAGTCGAACATCTTCGCGATACAAATCGCCGAGCGTCCTGCGATCACATCAGGATCCGTCCAGCGATCCAATCACGATTCGTCCTGTGAACTCATAACGATCCATCCCGCGATCTCATCATGATCCGTCCCGTGAACTCATCACGATCCCGTGATCTTGATCACGGTCCTTCCGATCTAGCTCCGAGCGGACGACACCTCCGCGTTCAGCACACGTGCAGCTTGATGACGATCTCCACTGTCTTGATCCAGCAAGAGGAAGTGGAGAGGAAGAAGAGTTCACCGGCAGCGTGACGGTGCTCCGGCGATGGTGGTGGAGCAATTCCGGTAGGGCTTCGCCTAAGCACTATGGAAATCCGATCTAGAGGAGCACCGGTGGAACGGGTAGCACGTGGCCGTAAAAACTAGTGCAAAATCCAAAAATCCACCGGTATATATAGGAGAAGAGGAGAGGAGGCTGGCGCAAGGGCCAAGGCTCCTATAGGAGTCGGCCGAACCAACTAGGGAGGAGTCCACCTCCTCCACTCCTAGTAGGATTAGGACTCCTTCCCTAATTTGCCTTTTTTTTGCCTTTTTCCACCTTTTTCCTTTTGGGTTTTCTTCTCCAGCGACATGGGCCTTGTGTGGGAGATTCCACCAGCCCAGTAAGGGCTGATATTCACTCTCCCACAGCCCATGAAGCCTCTTGGGTCGAAATACCCCTCCCGGAGGTCTCCCGATACACTACCAGCACTCCCGGTACACTACCGATGAGCCCGAAACGTTTTCCAGCTACCAAAATAGGACTTCCTATATATGAATCTTTACCTCCGGACCATTCCGGAGCTCCTCGTGACATCTAGGATCTCAGGCGGGACTCCGAACAACCTTTGGTCACCACCATACATAACTCTATACTACCGAAACGTCACCAAACCTTAAGTGTGCAGACCCTGCAGGTTCGAGAACTATGTAGACATGACCGAGACACCTCCATGGTCAATAACCAATAGCGGGCCCTTGATGACCATATTGGTTCCGACATATTATACAAAGATCTTTATCAGTCGAACCTCTATGTCAAGGATTCAGTCAATCCCGTATAACGTTCCCTTTGTTCTTCGGTATGTTACTTGCCCGAGATTCGATCGTCGGTATCTCCATACCTAGTTCAACCTCGTTACCGGGAAGTCTCTTTACTCGTTACTTAATACAAGATCCCATGGCTAACACTTAGTCACATTGCTTGCAAGGCTTGTTGTGATGTTGTATTGCCGAGTGGGCCCTAAGATACCTCTCCGTCACACGGAGTAACAAATCCCAGTCTTGATCCGTGCCAACTCAAAAGACACCGTCGAACATACCTATAGAGTACCTTTATAGTCACCCAGTTACGTTGCGACATTTGATACACACAAGGCACTCCTCTGATGTCCGTGAGTTGCATGATCTCATGGTCATAGGAACATATACTTGACAAGCAGAAAACAGTAGCAATAAACTGACACGATCATATGCTACGTTTGTAGTTTGGGTCTTGTCCATCACACCATTCTCCTAATGATGTGATCCCGTTTATCAAATGACATCTCATGTCCATGGCTAGGAAACCTTAACCATCTTTGATCAACGAGCTAGTCTATTAGAGGCATACTAGGGACATGGTTTTGTCTATGTATCCACACATGCATCTAAGTCTCCGATCAATACAATTATAGCATGGATAACAAATGATTATCATGAACAAGGAAATATGATAATAACTAATTTATTATTGCCTCTAGGGCATATTTCCAACAGTCTCCCACTTGCACTAGAGTCAATAATCTAGTTCACATCACCATGTGATATGCATTGTTATGAGTCTAACACTCAATGAGTTCTGGGGATTGATCATGCTTTGCATGTGAGAGAGGTCTTATAGTCAACGGGTCTGTGACATTCAGATCCTTGTGTTCTTTGCAAATCTCTATGTCAAACTGTAAACACTGCTACCACACTCCACTTGGTACTATTCCAAATGGCTGCTCCACTATATGTATCCAGATTGCTACTACGGGTCATCCGGATTGGTGTTAAAGCTTGTATCGACGTAACTCTTTACGATGAACTCTTTATCACCTCCATAATTGAGAAACATCTCTTTAGTATTTTAGTTACTAAGGATAATCTTGACCTCTGTCCAGTGATCCACTCCTGGATCACTCTTGTACCCCTTGACAGACTCATGGCAAGGCACACATAGGTGCGGTACACATCATGTCATACTATACAGAGCCTATGGCTAAGGCATAGGGGATGACATTCGCCCTTTCTCTTTCTTCTGCCTTTGTCGAGCTTTGAGTCTCACTCAACTTCACACCTTACAAAGCAGGCGAGAACTCTTCTCTCTGACTAATCCATTTTGAACTCTTTCAAAATCTTGTCAAGGTATGTACTCATTGAAAGTCTTATCAAACATCTTGATCTATCTTTATAGATCTTGATGCTCAACAATTATGTAGCTTTATCCAGGTCTTCCTTTGAAAAACTCTTTTCAAACAACCGTTTATGCTCTCCAGAAATTCTACATCATTTCTGAATAGCAATATGTCATCCACACATACTTATCAAAAACTCTATGGTGCTCCCACTCACTTTATTGCAAATACAAGTTTCTCGTAAACGTTGTATAGACTCAAAAACTTTGATCACCTCATCAAAGTGTATATTCCAACTCCGAGATGCTTGCTTTAGTTCATAGAAGAATCTTTGAAGCTTGCACACCTTTTAGCATCCTTAGGACTGACAAAACCTTCTGGTTGTATCTCATACAACCTTTCCTTAAGGAAGGAAACGATGTTTTGGCATCCATCTGCCAGATTTCATAATTGAAAAATGCAGCAACTGCTAACATAATTCCAACAGACTTTAGCATCGCTACGAGTGAGAAAGTCTCATCGCAGTCAACTCTTTGAACTTGTCGTAAACTACTTTGCAACAAGTCGAGCTTTACAAATAGTAACATTTACAATCAGCGTCTGTCTTCATTTTAAAGATCCATTTGTACTTATCAACCTGCCGTCCAACGAGCAAGTCCACCAAAGTCTATACTTGGTTTTCATACATGGATCCTTTCTCGGATTTCATGGCCACTAACCATTTGTTGGTTTTCAGGCCCATCATCGCTTCTCCATAGTTCGTAGGTTTATCGTTGTCCAACAACATGACCTCCAAGACAGGGTTGTCATACCGCTCAGTAGCAGTACACGTCCTTGTCGACCTACGAAGATCGATAGTAACTTGCTCTGAAGCTTCATGATCATCATCATTAACTTCCTCTTCAACTGATGTAGGCTTCACAGAAACATCTTTCTGCGCTGCGCCACTTTCTGGTTGAAGTAAAGGTGCAATAACCTCATCAAGTTCTATTTTCCTCGTAGGTCGATAGTAACTTGATCCGAAGCGTCATGATCATCATCATCAACTTCCTCTTCAACTGACGTAGGCTTCATAGAAACATCTTTCTGTGCTGCGCTACTTTCTGGTTGAAGAAGAGGTTCAATAACCTCATCAAGTTCTATCCTCCTCCCACTCAATTCTTTCAAGAGAAACTTTTCCTCGAGAAAGGACGCAGTTTTAGCAACAAACATTTTATGCTTGGATCTGAGATAGAAGGTTCACCCAACTTGTTCTTAGGGTATTCTATGCAGATGCATTTGTCCGCTTTGGGTTCGAGCTCATTAGGTGAAAACATTTTCCACACAAGCGTCCCAGCCCCAAACATTAAGAAATGACAGCTTAGGTTTCTATCAAACCATAATTCACACGGTGTCATCTCAGTGTATTTAGATGGTGCCCTATTTATATTGAATGCAGTTGTCTCTAATGCATAACCCCAAAATTACAGTAACAAAACGATAAGAGACATCATATCATGCACCATATCCAATAGAGCATGACTATGACGTTCGGAGACACCATCACACTATGGTGTTCCAGGTGGCGTGAGTTCTCAAACAACTTTCACATTGTCTAAAGTTGTATGCCAAACTCGTAACTTAGATATTCACCTCCATGATCATATCTTAAACATTTTTATCTTCTTGTCACGATGATCTTAAACTTCACTCTGAATTTGCTTGAACCTTTCGAACAATTCAGACTTGTGTTTCGTTAAGTAAATATACACTATATCTACTCAAATCATCAGTGAAGGTAAGAAAATAATGATATCCACCGCACGCTACAAGACTCATTGGATTGCATACATCAACATGTATCATTTCCAATAAATTACTTGCCCGCTTCATCAAAACAGAAAACGGGGTCCTTAGTCATCTTGACCAAGAGGCATGGTTCGCATGTCTCAACCAATTCGAGATCGAATGAGTCCAAGTATGTGGTACTATTATTATTAACTTTGTATATCTTTGGCATCAATGTTATGAACATGTGTATTACTACGATCAAGTTTCAACAAACCATTCTTACTGGGTGCATGACCGTTGAAGGTATTATTCATGTAAATTGAATAACCATCATTCTCTAACTTAAATGAATAACCGTGTTGCAATAAACATCATCTAATCACGTTCATGCTCAACACAAAAACACCAAATAACATTTATTTAGGTTCGTCACTAATCTCAAAGGTAGAGAGAGCATGCGATGTTTGATCACATCAACCTTGGAAACATTTCCAACACACATCGTCACCTCACACTTAGCTAGTTCTCCGTTAATTCCGTAGCTTTTATTTCGAGTTACTAACATTTATCAACCGAACCGGTATCCAATACCCAGGTGCTACTAGGAGTACAAGCAAGGTACCCATCAATAACACGTATATCAAATATACTTCTGTCGACGTTGCCAGCCTTCTTATCTACCAAGTATCTAGGGTTGTTCCGCTTCAGCGACCTCTCTCCTCATAATTGAAGCACTTAGTATCGGGTTTGGGTTCACCTTTGGGTTGCTTCACTGGAGCAGCAACTGACTTGCCATCCATGAAGTTTCCCACCTTGCCCTTGCCCTTCTTGAAACTAGTGGTTATACTAACCATCAACACTTGATGCTCCTTCTTGATTTCTACCTTCGCAGTGTCAAACATCGCGAACAGCTCAGGGATCATTAATTCTATCCCTGGCATTTTATAGTTCACCACCAAGTTCTAGTAGCTTAGTGAAACTCACTTGGAGAACTATATCAATCACTATCTGATCTAGAAGATGAACTCCCACTCGATTCAAGCAATTGTAGCACCCAGACAATCTGAGCACATGCTCAACGATTGAGCTATTCTCGTTCATCTTGCAGGCAAAGAATCTTGTTGGATATCTCATATCTCGCAACACGGGAACGAGCCTGAGATCCTAATTTCAGCTCTTAGAACATCTCATATGTTCCGTGACATTCAAAATGTTTCGAAGCCTCAATTCTAAGCCGTAATGCATGACGCACTAAACTATCAAGTAGTCATCAACATGTACCTGTCAGATGTTCACAACATCTGCAGACGACGCTAGAGGGGTTGGCGCACCGAGCGGTGCATTAAGGACATAAGCCTTCTGTGCAGCAACGAGGACAATCCTCAGATCACGGAGCCAATTCGCAATATTGCTACCATCATCTTTCAACTCTATTTCTCTAGGAACATATAAAAATTCAAGGGCGCTACAGCGCGAGCAAGTAATCTACAACATAATTTGCAAAGACACTACTGACTATGTTCATGATAATGAGTTCAATTAATCACATTACTTAAGAACTCCCACTCAAATTGACATCCCTCCGGTCATTCGAGTGATACATGATCCAAATTCACCAACTCAAGTCCGATCATCACGTGAGTTGATGTGGTTACAATGGTGAACATCATCATGTTGATCATATCTACTATATGACTCATGTTTGACCTTTCGGTCTC
Source organism: Hordeum marinum (assembly GCA_022496015.1). Classification (NCBI taxonomy): domain Eukaryota; kingdom Viridiplantae; phylum Streptophyta; class Magnoliopsida; order Poales; family Poaceae; genus Hordeum; species Hordeum marinum. Next base: position 297,429,276 of record CM039675.1, on the reverse strand, counting down.
TTGTGTTCCAAGTCCATGTCTGTACATGCTAGGCTCGTCAAGTTTAACCCGAGTGTTCTGCGCGTGCAACACTGGCTTGCACCCGTTGTATGTGAACGTAGAGTCTATCACACCCGATCATCACGTGGTGTCTCAACACGACTAACTTTTGCAACGGTGCACACTTGGGGAGAACACAATTTATCTTGAAATTTAATTTATGGATCACCTTATAATGCTACTGTCGTACTAAGCAAAACAAGGTGCATAAAAGTATTAACATCACATGCAATTCATAAGTGACATGATATGGCCATGAACTTGTGCTTTAGATCTCCATCTTGAAAGCACCGGCATGATCTCCATCGTCACCGGCAAGACACCATGATCTCCATCATCTTGATCTCCATCAACGTGTCGCCATCGGGGTTGTCGCGCCCAACATGCTTCTTCTGCTATTGCTACCGTTTAGCGACAAAGTAAAGCATTACATAGCGCTTAATGATTAACACACATGTCACACAATAATTTAAGACAACCCTATGGCTCCTGCCGGTTGCTGTACTCATCGACATGCAAGTCGTGAAATTCTATACATCACATGATCATCTCATACATCACATATATCACATCATGTAATTGGCCATATCACATCACAACATACCCTTCAAAAACAAGTTAGACGTCCTCTAATTGTTGTTGCATGTTTTACGTGGCTGCTACGGGTTTCTAGCAAGAACGATTCTCACCTACGCATAAACCACAACGGTGATACATAATTTGCTTTTCAACCTTCTCAAGGACCGCCTTTGTCGAATCCGATCCAACTAAAGTGAGAGAAACTGCCACCCGCAAGCCATCTAGGCAACAAGTTGCGTTGAGGGAACCAGTCTCTCGTTAGCGTACGAGTAATGTTGGTCCGGGCCGCTTCATCTCACAATACCTCTGAACCAAAATCTGACCAAGGGAGGAAGCAATCTAAGCATCAACGCCCACAAACCTTTTGTGTTCTACTCGAGATCTCATCAACACATAGACCTAGCTCATGATGCCACTGTTGGGGAACGTCGCATGGGAAACAAAAATTTTCCTACGCACACGCAGATCTATCCATGGTGATGAGCATCTACGAGAGGGAGAGTGGATCTACATACCCTTGTAGATCGCTAAGCGGGAAGCGTTAAGAAACGCGGTTGGTGTAGTCGAACATCTTTGTGATCCAAATCGTTGAGCATCCCGCGATCACATCATGATCCGTCCCGCGATCCAATCATGATCCATCCCGCGAACTCATCACGATCCGTCCCGCAATCTCATCACAATCCGTCCCGTGAACTCATCACGATCCGTCTCGTGATCTTGATCACGGTCCTTCCGATCTAGCGCCGAACGGACGGCACTTCCGCGTTCAGCACACGTGCAGCTTGATGACGATCTCCACCGTCTTGATCCAGCAAGAGGAAGTGGAGAGGAAGAAGAGTTCACCGGTAGCATGACGGCGCTTCGGAGATGGTGGTGGAGCAATTCCGGCAGGGCTTTGCCTAAGCACTACGGAAATTCATTCTAGAGGAGCACCGGTGGAACGGGTAGCACGTGGCCGTAAAAACTAGTGCAAAACCCTAAAATCCACCGGTATATATAGGAGAAGAGGAGAGGAGGCTGGCGCAAGGGCCAAGGCTCCTATAGGAGTCGGCCGAACCAACTAGGGAGTAGTCCACCTCCTCCACTCCTAGTAGGATTAGGACTCCTTCCCTAATTTGCCTTTTTTGCCTTTTTCCACCTTTTTCCTTTTGGGTTTTCTTCTCCAGCCACACGGTCCTTGTGTGGGAGTTTCCACCAGCTCACTAAGGGCTTATATTCACTCTCCCACAGCCCATGAAGCCTCTTGGGTCGAAATACCCCTCCCGGAGGTCTCCCGGTACACTACCGGCACTCCCGGTACAGTACCGATGAGCCCAAAACCTTTTCCGGCGACCAAAATAGGACTTCCTATATATGAATGTTTACCTCCGGACCATTCCGGAGCTCCTCGTGATGTATGGGATCTCATCCGGGACTCCGAACAACCTTCGATCACCACCATACATAACTCTATACTACCGAAACGTCACCAAACCTTAAGTGTGCAGACCCTGCGGGTTCGAGAACTATGTAGACATGACCGAGACACCTCCATGGTCAATAACCAATAGCGGGCCCTGGATGACCACATTGGTTCCTACATATTCTACGAAGATCTTTATCGGTCGAACCTCTGTGTCAAGGATTCAGTCAATCCCGTATAATGTTCCCTTTGTTCTTCGGTATGTTACTTGCCCGAGATTCAATCGTTGGTATCTCCATACCTAGTTCAACCTCGTTACCGGCAAGTCTATTTACTCATTCCGTAATACAAGATCCCATGGCTAACACTTAGTCACATTGCTTGCAAGGCTTGTTGTGATGTTGTATTACCGAGTGGGCCCTGAGATACCTCTCCGTCACACGGAGTAACAAATCCCAGTCTTGATCCATGCCAAGTCAACAGACACCCTCGAAGATACCTGTAGAGTACCTTTATAGTCACCCTGTTACATTGCAACGTTTGATACAAACAAGGCACTCCTCCGATGTCCATGAGTTGCATGATCTCATGGACATAGGAACATATACTTGACAAGCAGAAAACAGTAGCAATAAACTAACACGATCATATGCTACGCTTGTAGTTTGGGTCTTGTCCATCACACCATTCTCCTAATGATGTGATCCCGTTTATCAATGACATCTCATGTCCATGGCTAGGAAACCTTAACCATCTCTGATAAACGAGCTAGTCTATTAGAGGCATACTAGGGACATGGTTTTGACTATGTATCCACACATGCATCTAAGTCTCCGATCGATACAATTATAACATGGATAATAAACGATTATCATGAACAAGTAAATATGATAATAACTAATTTATTATTGCCTCTAGGGCATATTTCCAAGAAAACTTCCATATTAAGTGCATTGAGTATTTATGAGAAGTTTGATTCCTTGCATAAAGTTTTGAGATGTAAAGATGGTAATGTTAAGAGGCATGTTAGGAAGTAAATTTTGATTTGGTAAAAATACTTGTGTAAAGATTTGTGATTCCCGTAGCATGCATGTATGGTGAACCGTTATGTAAAGAAGGCAGAGCATTACTTGTTTATAGAGTGTCGACCTTTGTGTGAGGGTCGGGGGCGCGCGATGGTTAACTCCTACCAACTTGCCCCCTAGGAGCATGTGTTTAATGCTTTGCTTCAATTACTAATAGACTTTTGTAATAAGTATCTGAGTTCTTTAAGACTAATGTTGAGTCCATGGAGTATACACACTCTCACCCTTCCACTTCTGATAGCCTCTCTAGTACCGCACAACTTTCGCCGGTGCAACAAATACCTTCCTCAAAACAGACACCATATACCTTCCTCAAAACACCCACCATATACCTTCCTCAGAACAGCCACCATATATCTTTCCTCAAAACAGCCACCATACCTACCTATTATGGCATTTCCATAGCCATTTCGGGAATATTGCCATGCAAATTCCACCATTTCCCTTTATGAAAGGCTCACCATCACTTCCATATTGCATATAGAGTGATATGTTTTCATAGGTATCGAATTTTAATTTTCCTTTTGAGTTATAAGTAAATAAAAGTGTCATGATTTTCATTATAGAGCATGTCCCATGTGAGGAAAGGATGATGGAATCTATGATTCCCTTACTAGTAGGGATGAGAGTCCGGACTTTTTGAAAAATAAAAGAGGCCAACGAAGCCCAAACAAATAAAAAGAATGAGAGAAAATAGAGAAGGGACATTACTACTACCTTTTGCCACACTTGTGCTTCAAAGTATAACCATGATCTTCATGTTATAGAGTCTCCTATTTTGTCACTTTCTTATACTAGTGGGATCTTTTTAATAGAACTTCGCTTGTATATTCTGATATTGGGCTTCCTAAAATTTCCCTAGGTCTTCATGAGCAAGCAAGTTGGATGCACCCCCACTTAGTATCTTTTTGAGTTTTCATACACTTATAGCTCTAGTGCATCCCTTTCATGGAAATCCCTACTCACTCACATTGATATCTATTGATGGGCATCTCCATAGCCCGTTGATACACCTAGTTGATGTGAGACTATCTTCTCCCTTTTCCTTGACAACATCCACCATATTCTACTCCACCTATAGTGCTATATCCATGGCTCGTGCTCATGTATTGCATGAGAGTTGAAATAGTTTGAGAAAATAAAGGTGTGAAAGCAATTGCTTGACTTTTCATCGGGGTTGTTGTCGGGACCCCGATCCTAAGCCATAAGAATCCAGCCTGTAACACATCACATCACTTTGTGGTCTCACGGATGGTTATCTCCACGACTGCCACCTTACCTGGGCCAGGACCGTTTGCGTCTTTTGACTCACGTATGTGAATGTGTCGCTAGCATTCAAATGTCAAAGAAGCCGGGCCGACATGACTAGTCATAGAACCCAAGTGGCTCATCCGTACAAGGACAGGCATACGTAACTCAGCAATGCAGGTGTCGATCTGTAGCGTGTTTAGACGAGTCATAGCAAGCTACAAGGACTCCATTACGCCGTGGGACATAAATGTCATCACCGCACATAGACGAGTCGTAGCAGGCTACAGGGACTCCATTACACCGCGAGACATTTTCCTAAAGGGACAGACATAGCAGCAAAGAAGGATACATGCTAGTCAATCAATGTGTCCGAAGGAGTAGCAAGCTACCAAGGCTCGGTGGAAGCACAAAGAGGCAGTTCCCTGTAAAGAGTACTACTAAAGGCATACAACTAGGTGTCGAATCCCATACATACCGTTGCACGTCACATGTACACACGACATGCCCGATATGCATAGATACAACTATGGCATCACAACATAACCATACAACATTACAACCTTGATTTAGAAGGCTCGGAAGAGCCAATACAATAAGATGTTACAAACAGGGGTCACAAGACCCAACATTCAGAGCATTCAAACAAGGAAGCAGAAGTTAAACATGCCTGGGTACAGACATCTACAAAAGCAGCTAGAGGAGCCTGAAAAGCTACAATGACCCTACCAAAGGAACCAGACCTATGTCTGGGATTCCCAAGCTAATCCGGTCAACATCGAACTTCACGTCGAAAATACCACTAATGAGACTGACGTCTCCTCTGCAAAAAACACAATTTAAGAAAACATGAGTACAAGGATACTCAGCAAGACTTACATCAAAACTAACTACACATGCATCAGTATCAATGAAGGGGGTTGTGGATTTATTGCAGCAAGACAGCTTTGACTCTTGGCTAACCTGTATTACGACTACAAGTGCTCTCTTTGAGGTGGGATAACGCACACGAGTCCATATATTCACCAACCAATACACCACTATGGATCCACTCTCGTCTCCCTACGAGAAGGTCATCCATAGCACTCACACTTATCTTGCGCATTTTAGAGTATCCACTTCAACTTATTTATGAACCACATAATTTCTCCAAGTAGTCCATATCCGAGGACGCGGCTATTCGAATAGATTCATAACCCTACAGGGGTGTACTTCTTCACAAATGCTCCCGCCACTCATTGCTAAGTGCACATAAAAGCCACCTCGACAACCTTCAAGCGGAGGCCCAGCAAGGGAGTCCGCCATGACCATCAATCACACAAAACCCTAGTCCAGGTTTATCGCCTATTTAAGACTGAACCTGCATGGAACTCTGGCCGAAGTTTCTGCTACGGCCTCAAACGATGTGCGTAGGGTTCCCAAGCCCACCGCGAGGGTGTCACTTGGTACACCGTGCCACTATGCTTATACCGCTTCATAATCCACCCCGTTGGGCAGCACTATGCACAACCGCCAACACTTTTCCTACAAACACCAGAAACTAGTTGCAACTCCTGGACAGAGGTCAAGGCAACTAATAGGCCGAGAGGGTCAATTAAGTATCCCAATGTGCGGTAGTATCTTGTCTTGGATAACATACACAGAACTCAGTTCTTAAGGACGGTCCCAATAAGATAAACCACCATGTACTCCTACATGGCCTCTCATCGCTACCTTTACCAAATCGTGTTCACACACTTAGCTCTCACACAATAGAACATGAACATTACCATTCTGATTCATCACCCAGATGAATCAATCCTGACACGACATGACTCTAAGCATAGCAGGCACAGTAAGCAAGCATTAATGAGTAAGCACAACAAGGCTCAAGCAGTTGCTATTCATGCTAAGTGGTTTCAACTATTTACCGTGACAAGGACAGGTCATGCAAAGGAATGGGTTCAACTACCAAGAACAGGTACCAGTTGAATCGTGGTTGTACTAATGTAGTAAAGAAGAGTAGGAGCAAGAGAGTGGGTTCATATCAGTATGTTCAAGGGGATTTGCTTGCCTGACAGTCCTGAAGATATCACTTCTATTCATTAGTGTCAATGATCACATCGTCAGAACCAACATTTACCGAGAGGGAACAACCACCGGCAAACACAAAGGAACAACATTCAATGCAATGCAACAAACATGATGCATGATATGACAAGTTAAGGTATTGATTTGACCTAGAGGGGTGTTTGAATTCCAACTCCAAATGATATTTCCTATATTGCCCTAATCATAAAATGTCCTACTTGATGATGTTAACTTGTTCAAACATACATGATAATGGCATAAATAGATTCATTGGATTTTTCTGATCATTTTTCATATATAAATTATTTTCATCTTAGTTATATATTATTTTCTATTATTTTTAGAAGTTTTAAACATTTTGTGAAAATATTAAATCATTTATTGATATATTTTAAATTCAGAAACATTTATTGAGTTAGCATGACGTCATAGTGATGTCATCAGGTCAACGGGCTGCCCAGGGTCAAATCTGACCAGTGGGGCCCACTGGTCAGTGACCCATTGAATAAACAGGGATTATTTTTTTGCTAACTAATCATTTCTGTCTAATTAAACTTGTGGGGCCCACTGTCAGTGTCTGGGAAAAAATTAGAGACTACTAATTAGGCCACGTTGGCCGGCCGGAATTTGGTTGCCAGCCACCTCTGGCCACGGCGAAGGGCCATCGGAGGCCACGGAAGTGGCTGCGAAGGGCACTAGGGCGAATCCCATGGCCCTGCGCATCCGGAGGGGACCACGGGAGGCCCTCGGGTTGCCGAAGCTCGTCGGAGGCGAGCCCATGGCAGCTCCGGAGCTCGCTTTGCATGGACGGTGGCTAGAGGGCACGGGAGAGTAGGGGCGCAAGGGGGAAATGGGCGGCGGCTCACCAGGAGGCTACATAGGGGGGTTAGCGGCTTGGGGGTGCTCCGGGACGATCGGCCTGCTCGGGGAGGCGTGGGCGGAGCGAATCGATCGGTGGCGATGGCTCCGGGCGGCGAGGGAGGAAGAACAGAGGGCAAGGGGAGAGAACCAGAGAGGGAAGGAGAAGGGAGAGCGCTTTGGGGCGACTCCAGGCGGAAGATAGGCTCAAGGGGGAGGTGGGGAAGCAGGCAGGGAGGACCTGGCCTCCTTGGGCCCGGGCGTGCGAGCACACAGCTGCTCCTACTAGCAGAAGGTAGGAGAAGGCGCCTGATGGGCTTGGCCTCTCCTGGACTGGGCTGACAGGTACTCCCCTCTCTTTTTCCTTATTTATTTCCTGTTTTTCTATTTTTGTTTGCTTTGTGTTTAATTGTTGGGAAAAATACATATAGCCAAAAACCCTAAAATAATTTATGGGATACATTTGGAATATTTCCAAATTACTCTAAAAGTTAAAAAAATTTGAAGCAACTAAATTTTTTACAATGCTTTATTAGTGATTTTCATAATTTTGCTAATTTATTTAATTTGCCAATATATTTGTTAAATATAATTCACCCCTGATAAGTTGTTGCCAACATTTATCCAAGAGGGGGAACATTTTTGAAGAGCATTTTGAATTCACTCAATTATCTTAATAGTTTAACCTATTTGAAATTTATTTGTGCTAGGGTTTGATCACCCCCATTTCAAATTAATTTGATGTTAAACATGATGACATGATGCACTGCTGATGTTGATGCAAACAATTCAAGGAAGTTCTAGGGCTGTGACAACTCACCCCCACTAAACAAGAATCTCGTCTCGAGATTCAAGCACAGGGTAAGAGAACAGAGGGGACACTAACTACCACAATTTTCACGATCTAATTGCTCTTCTCGAAGATGTTGATTCATTGCATCATGTTGACTTTGGCGTCTTTGCTTCCAAGATCTTCATCCAACATGATGACACAAAGTAATAAGAAAGCTCTACAAGATTCGATCTTCTCGGAGATCGAGCAACTCATGATCAACTCGTAGAATGAGACGTGATAACATCTCTCGGACTGAGACACAAAACACACATTGAGAATAAAGAATGAGGCAAATGACGGAGGTTCAATTGGTAGGCAACAATTCCACGCTAAAGAAGATGGTGAAGCGGTTTCAAAGTAGCAAGGGGTTAGTTGCCCTTCATACCATAACGGACACCTTAGGGAAGGTGACTCATAAGATTATTCCTTAAGTGGCTAAAATAATTAATTTTGATACAGAGATCATTGAGACTCTTCATACCAGCCTAAGGCAATTCGCAAACGATCATTGGAAGGAATTCAAAGAATGGCATACTCAGATCGGAGGGAACTAGAGTTATAAAACAATTCGGCAATGGAAGGCACTTTCTAGTTGAAGCCGAGAGTATAACTCAGTGTCTGAGCATGCTCTCAAGAACTTGAGCATTTCCATATTCATCAGGATTTTTGCCAACATCCGTGCCAAGGATTCTGGCAACACCTCATACTACCATGATGAATAATCATGGAGGATGCAGATGCAAAGGAAGACAACACTTTCTCAGATTTCACTTTAACTAGGCCAAGGACGCGAAATCTGGATGATCGACCGAGAGTCATTTAGCACCCCGCTTCTAATGTTCTCCTTGATGAATTAGCGTAAGCCAATTATAGGTAACGTTTGGTATTTAGAACATCAAGTAAAAAGGTCGAACTTTGGGATCTCAAATGGTCCATGAGGAATAACTTCTAGAGCAAGTCATACAAGGTCCTCATGGGGAGATGGCCAAGTTGCTGAAACGAGATATTATAATAGTAGGTCTTCTAGATAGGTATGTTAGCCACAACATCCCTTCGTAGGTTTATAGAGAGACCAATATTATAATTCTGGGGGAAACGTCCCAACCAGCATATCTGCCTGAGATTCAGATATGGTTGGTGTCATGATATTCTAGATTCAGTGTAGCGACCCGACCTGAAAGGTCAAGTCTCCGGTGTTTCCGTACCATCCCAAGATCATGCTGGTACACACACGGTACATCAATGTATATATCAAAGGGAAATCACACAGCATTATATTAATCGAAATCTCATATCGAGTCCTTTATTACAATAAAGATTACAATAAAGTGGCTGAAGGCCAACTCATGAGAATAACTAAGTCTTGCGGAAGCGTCGAAGGTAGGTGAGTCCATCTGACTCCAAGGGCATCTCACTGAGCATAGAACGCGTCCTCACTCCTGGTCGGAACAATACTCTGCAACATGATACGTTGCAGCCGTGTAGGTCAGCATATGGAATATGCCGGCAAAGTCACAAGAGAGGGGTGAAAATAATCAGCTAGTCTATATGCTTATATGGCAGGTGGTGGTGTAAGTTTTGCGTAAAGCCAAGTTTTTCCTACATCGAAGGGGGTTAAGCAAAATATTACTAAGTTGGTTGATTAATGAGATGGTTCCGCCAACCAATTCTCATACCCAAAATTATTAAATACCCACATCATCATATTATTTGTGTTGAGAGTTCCGGAAGTTCCAATTCCTTTGGCTCAAGTCGTCCATAACCGTGGACACGGCTAATCGATTAGGTTTAAGTACTCTGCAGAGTTTTGCACACGTTCCCCACAAGATTTGGTCGCCTCCGTTTGATTTCTCGCACTTCAGGGTGTTTGAGAAACGGATGACCAAAACATGGTCTTCCAAAGGGTTTCCCTGCGACTACTGACGGTGCCCATCCTTTCCTACCGTTCTTCTACCTCTCGTAGCACCGCCTGTCCAGGGTCCCCACGATGTCCAACCAAGCCAGAGCCCATAATGACTTGTGGCTGTGCAGGTAAGCCTTGGGTCTTGAAGCACCCATCCATCCCTTTGTGCCTGGGTGGACCTTTCCGCATGAATACTGGCCATCTCCAGCATCACCTAGGCTAACCACTGGTTTCTCCAGGGCGCCGTTCAACCATCATCCACCCAGAGGTATGTTGAAAACTTGGAGTCTTGAAATCTTGATCATTATGCAGGTCTTGAAATTATTAACTCTCTCAACTCTCATGATTCACACAACCAACCCCGTCTACTAGTAGCATAACAAAAGTAAAACAACGTTTCCCGGGGCAAATGTTGTCAAAGGGGTTGAGAGGGATACCTACCACATGATACTACTACAAGGTAACCAAGTTTCCAACTAACCTATCTTGCATGCAACTGGGGAAGATGGTAGAACTAATGCATATAAAACATGGGTAAGGTTATGATCAAAGTGACTTGCCTGATTGATGATCTTCGTACGTGCGTGACTCTAAGTAACAAGCTTCGCACTCCGGATAATCTAACGAAACAAACAATGCACTCAAAATAAGCATACAACCAAAATAAGTACTCATAACATTCAGCAAAGAAGTACTAAACGAACAAGGCAACCAATGCACAGAAGCCTCTAGCAAGAAAAACACACAAAGTTTTGTTTTCCAAAAGGTGAGGGATGAAAACACTATTGACATAATAAAACTATTTTGAAATGACAAGACAATTGTTGTCAGCAAAGAAACAATAGCATATTTTATTAATAAACAGAATATAATCAATTTAAGTTTGTTGGGAAAACTTTAGTAGAGTTTATACTAGTTTGTGATAAACACTATATGAATCAACTATAGTTATATTAACAAAAAGAATGAAAACTAAACTTATTATTTATTAGCAAAACATGTTCTTACAGAAAATAACTTACACATAAATTTGTCTTAGAAAACAGAATTATACAAAACTTTGTTTGAAAACAAACTATTACTAGTTAGTTGTTTTAGTCAAATTAAGCCTAATTGAAAAGAAATTGTGATTCATATGTTAAATGAAATTAAACTAGGCAAATTTATATTTTTATTAGCAGTAAGTGAAAACACTAAATGTTTACTAATAGAACCTAATAAACAAATAAAACCAAATTCTAAATCAAACTAATCAAAATTAAGTTTATAAAACTATATTATAATAATAAGCAGATTCTGTTTTTGGTTAAAACAGTAATTAAATAGATCATGAAAATCCTCAAACTATACATGAAGATAGTCCTAACTAATACCAAACAGTAGCAAAAAGAATCATGTCAAAATCTATTTTCAAACTCTAGTTATTCAGATTTGAAGATTTTGAGCAAATTTGATTACATTCAAATTTTATAGTTCAAATTTGAAATTTAAAAGTACAGGGTGAAACTACATGAAAAATGTGAGCTATTGCAAAAAGAATCAACTCAAAACACTAAATAGATTAAAAGATATAAGCAAAACAAGATTTGGAATACATTCTGTTAATTAAAACAAAACAGAAAATGAAAAAAAAGTTTGCGTCGGTCAGGGGGCTACGTGGCGCGATCCGATTGGCTAAGGGGGCGTGCGGTAGGTGATTCCGAGCGGACGACCGATCGATAGAAGATAACGGTTCGGACTTAAGTCCGTTCTAATCTGGACCGTGGGATTTGGATCGGATGGTCGAGGGGGCTTACAGAGAGGTGGTTGCCGGCGTCGGGGTACTCCGGCGAGTCCGGTAGCGGCGACGGCGACGGCGAGGTGCTCCGGTGGTCGGGGAGGACGGGGGAGTGGTCCGGGCGACGGGGACGGTCCTCCGGAGGCGATTGGTGGCGACGGCGAGGCGAATGGTGGTCGGAGGTGGTGGCTACGGTCGACGGCGAGCTTCGGCTTGGGGTAGCTCCGGCGAGCAATTACCGGCGTCTCGGCGAGAGAGAGAAGGGGCTCGGGGGGGGGAAATGGACGCGGGGTTGGTCCGGTTTATATAGGGGCGCTCGGGGTGCGAGGGAGTAAAGGGAGAGAGAGATCCGGCGAGGGGGAAAACTGCCGGCGACGGATCCGGCGAGCGCGGGGGAGGGAAGGTGATGACCGTTACGCGCAACGGTCGGACGGGGTGGGGTCCGCCTGTCGGTGAGAGAGAGACGTGTCCGTTACGCACGGTCGGCCGATCGGTAGTAAATGCGCGTTTTAACTGTCGTGGGCCGGCCCGGTTTAAATGCAAAATCCGTTACCGTTTTTCTTTAATATTTTTACAGAGACATTCAAAAGCTTTTAAAGCATTCAAATCGTTTGTAAATATAGGGGTATTATATATCAAAATTAACAGAATAATAAATGCTATTTAATGAACATTTCTATTCTGTCATTTGAACACTTTGAGAAAAAAAATATTATTTTCAGAAATTGCCTAAATGTTTTTAAATCCTTTTTGCAAATACTTTCAAAATAGCCCCTGGTTATTATTGTTCAAATATATCACCAATTAGACCCTGGTGTGGAGTGTCATGTTCCTCCTCTCTTATTTTGAACATTTAACCAAAATTTCAAATAGGGGAAGCAACATAGGGAAAAGTAGAAGGGGACTTTCAGAAAATCAGAAAAAGGCATTTCAGCTATTTCATAAAATCAAGAAATGATGATAATGGATGCATAGCTATATCATAACATTCCAAAATGAAATTTTGGGATGTTACAAACCTACCCACCTTAAGATGAATCTCGCCCTCGAGATTTGGGTTGGCTAGAAAATAGGTGCGGATGGTCTCTACGAAGATCTTCTTCGCGTTCCCAGGTGGCTTCTTCCTCAGTGTGGTGACTCCACAGAACTTTACAGAACTTGATAATCTTGCTGCGGGTAACTCTGTTGGATGTCTCGAGGATCTTGACTGGTTTCTCCTCGTAAGTTAGATCACTTTCAAGTTGTATGGCCTCTAGGGGCACTGTATCTCTCAAAGGGATGTCGGCCATCTCAGCATGACATTTCTTCAGCTGGGACACATGGAACACATTATGAACTTCGGATAATCCTTCTGGCAATTCCAGTTTGTATGCAACTTCACCTCTACGTTCAAGAATTTTGTAGGGGCCTATGAATCTGGGTGCTAATTTTCCTTTAACACAAAACCTCTTGATTCCACGAAGCGGGGACACACGAAGATATGCTCGGTCTCCCACTTCATACATCACTTCCTTGCGCTTGTTGTCAGCATAGCTCTTCTGTCGGGATTGAGCTATTTTGAGTCTGTCACGTATCAACTTGACTTTATCCTCTGAATCTCGAACAAGGTCGGGACCAAAAAGTTTTCGGTCTCCAACACCATCCCATGTCAGTGGTGTCCTGCACCTCCTTCCATATAGAGCTTCGAAAGGGGCCATCTTTAGACTGGTTTGATAACTGTTGTTGTATGAGAATTCTGCGTAAGGCAAGTTATCATCCCAACTAGATCCATAATCTAGCGCACAAGCTCTCAACATGTCTTCCAGAATCTGATTGACTCTCTCAGTCTGTCCATCTGTCTGCGGATGAAAGGCTGTACTGAACTCTAGCCTTGTACCCAAAGTTTCATGTAACTGATGCCAAAACTTTGAGGTAAACTGTGTTCCTCTATCTGACACGATACTCCTCGGAACTCCATGCAGACATACGATCCTGGTCATATATATCTTGGCTAGCTTAGCACTGGTATAGGTGGTTTTCACTGGAATGAAATGAGCTACCTTGGTCAAGCGATCTACCACTACCCAGATGGAATCATAACCTGAACGGGTCCTGGGCAATCCTGTGATGAAATCCATACCAAGCTTTTCCCATTTCCACTCGGGTATCGGCAAAGGTTGGAGTAACCCTGCTGGTTTCTGATGTTCTGCCTTTACTCGCTGACAAACATCACATATCGCAACATGCTCTGCAATATCTTTCTTCATACCTGTCCACCAATAACTTTCCTTTAAATCCAGATACATCTTGGTGTTGCCTGGGTGTATCGAGTAAGGTGAATCGTGGGCTTCCTGAAGTATCAACTTCCTGAGCTCTGGTTCATTGGGCACATAGATTCGGTTCTCAAACCACAAAGTTCCGTGTTCATCCTCACGAAAACCTTTAGCTTTACCATCTTTCATTCTCTGTTTAATCTCAGCTATCTCCTTGTCCGATTTCTGGGCTTCTCGAATTCTCTCGGTCAAGGTGGACTGAATTTCCAGTGTAGCAACATATCCTCTTGGAACTATCTCTAGCTTGAGCTCTCTGAGATCATCGACTAACTCTTGAGGTAATCCTCCTGCTGTGAGTGTGTTCACATAAGTTTTCCGACTCAAGGCATCGGCTACAACATTAGCCTTACCTGGATGGTAGTGTAATCTCATGTCATAGTCCTTGATTAACTCTAACCATCGTCTCTGTCTGAGGTTCAACTCTTTCTGCGTGAAGATATACTTCAGGCTCTTATGGTCGGTGTAAACATCACAACTATTTCCGATAAGGAAATGTCTCCAAGTCTTGAGTGCGTGCACTACGGCTGCTAGTTCCAAATCATGAGTGGCATAATTCAACTCATGAGGTCGTAGCTGTCTGGAAGCATAGGCTACAACTTTTCCATCCTGCATAAGTACTCCTCCAAGTCCTTGACGTGAGGCATCACAGTAAACTTGGAAATCCTTCCGAATATCGGGCAAGATCAACACTGGGGCTGTGACCAAACGTTCCTTCAACTCCTGGAAACTGGCTTCACATTCCACAGTCCAAACATACTTGGATTCTTTCTTCAACAACTCTGTCATGGGCTTGGCAACCTTGGAGAAATTCTCAATGAATCTTCGGTAATATCCGGCAAGTCCGAGGAAACTGCGGATCTCCTTAACTGAGGTGGGTGACTTCCACTCTGTGACGGCTTCAACCTTAGCGGGGTCTACGGCTATTCCTTCTCCGGAAATAACATGTCCAAGGAATCCGACTTCCGTCAACCAAAATTCACATTTGCTGAACTTGGCATATAACTGATGCTCTCTTAGCTTCTCCAGAACTAAACGCAAATGTTGCTTATGCTCTTCCTCGTTCTTGGAGAATATCAGAATGTCATCGATGAACACCACAACAAACTTGTCTAGGTATTCCATGAATACTTTGTTCATCAAATTCATGAAGTAGGCAGGAGCATTAGTCAATCCAAAAGACATGACCGTATACTCATACAAGCCATACCTCGTGGTGAAAGCTGTTTTGGGTATATCCTGTTCACGAATCTTCAACTGGTGATACCCTGATCGAAGATCGATCTTGGAGAATACTTTGGCTCCTACGAGCTGATCAAACAAATCGTTAATCATCGGCAGAGGGTACTTGTTCTTGATAGTCACCTCGTTCAAGGCACGATAATCGACTACCATTCTCAAGGTTTTATCCTTCTTCTCCACCAAAAGAACTGGGGCTCCCCAAGGTGAAGAACTTGGGCGAATATACCCCTTGTCCAATAACTCCTTGATTTGCTTCTTGATTTCCAACAGATCATTTGCGGGCATCCGATAGGGTCTCTTGGAAATTGGGGCTGTCCCTGGCTGTAGCTCTATTAGGAACTCAATCTCCCTATCTGGTGGCATTCCTGGTAATTCTTCCGGAAATACATCTGGAAAATCTTTTACCACAGGTACTTCCTCCTGAACAACTCCTGTGAGAGAATTTAACCGAGCACTCATACGTGTGCGTCGGGATACATACTTAATCCTCTTGTTCTCCGGGGTGGTGAGTGAAACAGACTTGCTAGGGCAATCAAGATTTCCTTCATACTTGGTCATCCAATCCATGCCTAGGATTACATCCAATCCGTGTGACTCTAAGACGATGAGGTCGGTGGGAAAAACATGGTTCCCTATATTGAGTTTCAAGGCATGGCATCCTATCCCTGCCATCATCATACCTCCTGGAGAACTAACCTTAATGGGCTGACTAAGGGTTTTGGTGGGCAAACCATACTTATCCACAACTACCCTTGATATGAATGAATGAGTTGCACCCGAATCAAAAAGTACTGTAACAGGACGTGAATGCAATAAAAACTTACCAACCACAGTCTCGGGCTGATCATAGACTTCTTCCACATCGATGTGATTCACTTGAGCACGGGGAAATGGATTGGGCTTCTTGGCTGCGGAGTTGCCGTTGTTAGTGCCGTTTCCATTGCCTTGCTTTCTCTGGGGACACTCAGTAGCATAGTGCCCTGTCTTCTGGCACTTGAAACAGGTAATGTGACTCAGATCCTTCTGAGCAGGAACTTGACGGTGCTGGTTGTTGTTCCCATTCCCATTGTCAGTCTTGAAGTTACCATGGTTGGAACGGTTGTTCCCATTTCCTCCATGATGGTGACCTCCATGGTTGTGCACAGCATGAGTGTGCTTTCCAAACTTACCGTTTCCTGATCCGGTATTCCCGGAGTACGGGGAGTAACGAGGCTTCTGATGAGCTCCAGAGTTGAACTTCCCCTGAGTGTACTTCCGCTTGCGGTTCTCAATCTGCTGCTGTTTACCTTCCAGAATAAGTGCCTTATCCACCAGCTCTTGGTAGTTGTTGAAATTAGCCACTACCAGCTGTATGCTCAACTCATCATTGAGTCCTTCCAGAAACTTTTCTTGCTTGGCCGCATCATCGGCCACATCTCCTGGGGCATAACGTGACAATGTGTTGAAGTCGTCCACATATTGGGCCACGGAACGATTACCCTGGCGCAAGTTGCGAAACTCGCGCTTCTTTAGACTCATGGCTCCAGCTGAAACATGAGCTGTGCGGAAAGCAAGCTTGAATTGCTCCCAAGTCACATCTGCAATAGGATAAGAGGTGGTGTAATTCTCCCACCATGATGCTGCTGGTCCTTCCAGTTGATGTGCGGCAAATCGCACTTTCTCAGCGTCAGTGCATCCAGCGGTGACAAGTTCTCTCTCCATCTTGCGGAGCCAGTCATCTGCCACAATGGGCTCATTGCTGCTGGAGAAAGTTGGAGGGTTCAACCTCAGAAAACGGGTGAGATTGTCAGTCTGGGGTGGATGGTGGTTGTTGTTGTTCTGGTTGTTGGTCTGATTCTGAATCAATAGTTGCATCAGTGCATTCTGCTGCTGAAGGAGTTGAGTGAGTTCCGGCGGAAAAGTGAAATCGGTCTCACGTCGTGGAGGCATCTTGCTGTTTTCAGAGGGATGAGAATTAGAATAGAACAAGGGTCTAGAAGAAATTCACTACCCATATGCAATGCAACAAACATATCACACCAAACACTCATTCATTTATTCAATCAATGACAAGCATCGGAAAGACAAACTAAACATCGACCTACGCTTTAACGACTAAAATAAAAGATACATGGAGGGCATAACTAATGTTTTTCCTCAGAAGTGCATAGTCGTAGGTCCTCCAGTGGTGCTTTCCTCATAGTCTTCATCGTCGCTGACGAAGGGTGCCATGTCTCCTTCGGGGTGAAGGTTTTCTCCCATGTCTAGATGCTCCTCCAGAGTTGAAATGCGTGCATTCTGCTCATCAATCCTCTCTAGGAAGTCCTTCACTTCATGCTCGTGTTCATAGTTGGCTTCTCGCAGATCAGCTTCAAGGTCCAGCTCACGATTCATCAGATTCTTGATAGTCTTCGTGTCAGCACGAACTCGAAGCTCCAGAGTCCTGATGTGAGTCTCCAAGGTCTGGATATAGGAGATAGTGGTGTCTGCAGTGGGATTGGTGATGATGTTGCCATGGGCATCCCTGCGGCAAACCATGCTGAGTCCTGGTGAAATGGTTCCACCTCTGTATTCCTGCTGAATACGTCCAAGGGCACGATGAATGGCCATGTCTCTTCCAAGTATCCAACTGGGTGCCACGAACTTGAGATCTATGGGTTCCTTCCGATTCCCAAAGGTCTTCCCTGGAATATGCACCTCGATCCTGTAGCGTCCATCTTGGGGAAATGACATGATAGGAATCCCAGTGATGCTCGGCAAAGCAATCCTTATGTCCTTGACGATCCTCATCAGCTCCTTACCAAAGGGCATCGTTGCGTCAGGCTGGCAAAACTCTGTGATCAACACTGGGATGAAGGTGACCATCTATAAATTTTGAAATAATCGGAGAGGAGTCAGAAACGAATAGATGAGAGTATAAGATATTTAAAGACAAAAAGAAACAATCCTAAGGCTTTCCAATCCTAGAGGTTACGTCCTACGGTCAGCGTGCGCTCTGATACCATTTCTGTAGCGACCCGACCTGAAAGGTCAAGTCTCCGGTGTTTCCGTACCATCCCAAGATCATGCTGGTACACACACGGTACATCAATGTATATATCAAAGGGAAATCACACAGCATTATATTAATCGAAATCTCATATCGAGTCCTTTATTACAATAAAGATTACAATAAAGTGGCTGAAGGCCAACTCATGAGAATAACTAAGTCTTGCGGAAGCGTCGAAGGTAGGTGAGTCCATCTGACTCCAAGGGCATCTCACTGAGCATAGAACGCGTCCTCACTCCTGGTCGGAACAATACTCTGCAACATGATACGTTGCAGCCGTGTAGGTCAGCATATGGAATATGCCGGCAAAGTCACAAGAGAGGGGTGAAAATAATCAGCTAGTCTATATGCTTATATGGCAGGTGGTGGTGTAAGTTTTGCGTAAAGCCAAGTTTTTCCTACATCGAAGGGGGTTAAGCAAAATATTACTAAGTTGGTTGATTAATGAGATGGTTCCGCCAACCAATTCTCATACCCAAAATTATTAAATACCCACATCATCATATTATTTGTGTTGAGAGTTCCGGAAGTTCCAATTCCTTTGGCTCAAGTCGTCCATAACCGTGGACACGGCTAATCGATTAGGTTTAAGTACTCTGCAGAGTTTTGCACACGTTCCCCACAAGATTTGGTCGCCTCCGTTTGATTTCTCGCACTTCAGGGTGTTTGAGAAACGGATGACCAAAACATGGTCTTCCAAAGGGTTTCCCTGCGACTACTGACGGTGCCCATCCTTTCCTACCGTTCTTCTACCTCTCGTAGCACCGCCTGTCCAGGGTCCCCACGATGTCCAACCAAGCCAGAGCCCATAATGACTTGTGGCTGTGCAGGTAAGCCTTGGGTCTTGAAGCACCCATCCATCCCTTTGTGCCTGGGTGGACCTTTCCGCATGAATACTGGCCATCTCCAGCATCACCTAGGCTAACCACTGGTTTCTCCAGGGCGCCGTTCAACCATCATCCACCCAGAGGTATGTTGAAAACTTGGAGTCTTGAAATCTTGATCATTATGCAGGTCTTGAAATTATTAACTCTCTCAACTCTCATGATTCACACAACCAACCCCGTCTACTAGTAGCATAACAAAAGTAAAACAACGTTTCCCGGGGCAAATGTTGTCAAAGGGGTTGAGAGGGATACCTACCACATGATACTACTACAAGGTAACCAAGTTTCCAACTAACCTATCTTGCATGCAACTGGGGAAGATGGTAGAACTAATGCATATAAAACATGGGTAAGGTTATGATCAAAGTGACTTGCCTGATTGATGATCTTCGTACGTGCGTGACTCTAAGTAACAAGCTTCGCACTCCGGATAATCTAACGAAACAAACAATGCACTCAAAATAAGCATACAACCAAAATAAGTACTCATAACATTCAGCAAAGAAGTACTAAACGAACAAGGCAACCAATGCACAGAAGCCTCTAGCAAGAAAAACACACAAAGTTTTGTTTTCCAAAAGGTGAGGGATGAAAACACTATTGACATAATAAAACTATTTTGAAATGACAAGACAATTGTTGTCAGCAAAGAAACAATAGCATATTTTATTAATAAACAGAATATAATCAATTTAAGTTTGTTGGGAAAACTTTAGTAGAGTTTATACTAGTTTGTGATAAACACTATATGAATCAACTATAGTTATATTAACAAAAAGAATGAAAACTAAACTTATTATTTATTAGCAAAACATGTTCTTACAGAAAATAACTTACACATAAATTTGTCTTAGAAAACAGAATTATACAAAACTTTGTTTGAAAACAAACTATTACTAGTTAGTTGTTTTAGTCAAATTAAGCCTAATTGAAAAGAAATTGTGATTCATATGTTAAATGAAATTAAACTAGGCAAATTTATATTTTTATTAGCAGTAAGTGAAAACACTAAATGTTTACTAATAGAACCTAATAAACAAATAAAACCAAATTCTAAATCAAACTAATCAAAATTAAGTTTATAAAACTATATTATAATAATAAGCAGATTCTGTTTTTGGTTAAAACAGTAATTAAATAGATCATGAAAATCCTCAAACTATACATGAAGATAGTCCTAACTAATACCAAACAGTAGCAAAAAGAATCATGTCAAAATCTATTTTCAAACTCTAGTTATTCAGATTTGAAGATTTTGAGCAAATTTGATTACATTCAAATTTTATAGTTCAAATTTGAAATTTAAAAGTACAGGGTGAAACTACATGAAAAATGTGAGCTATTGCAAAAAGAATCAACTCAAAACACTAAATAGATTAAAAGATATAAGCAAAACAAGATTTGGAATACATTCTGTTAATTAAAACAAAACAGAAAATGAAAAAAAAGTTTGCGTCGGTCAGGGGGCTACGTGGCGCGATCCGATTGGCTAAGGGGGCGTGCGGTAGGTGATTCCGAGCGGACGACCGATCGATAGAAGATAACGGTTCGGACTTAAGTCCGTTCTAATCTGGACCGTGGGATTTGGATCGGATGGTCGAGGGGGCTTACAGAGAGGTGGTTGCCGGCGTCGGGGTACTCCGGCGAGTCCGGTAGCGGCGACGGCGACGGCGAGGTGCTCCGGTGGTCGGGGAGGACGGGGGAGTGGTCCGGGCGACGGGGACGGTCCTCCGGAGGCGATTGGTGGCGACGGCGAGGCGAATGGTGGTCGGAGGTGGTGGCTACGGTCGACGGCGAGCTTCGGCTTGGGGTAGCTCCGGCGAGCAATTACCGGCGTCTCGGCGAGAGAGAGAAGGGGCTCGGGGGGGGGGGAAATGGACGCGGGGTTGGTCCGGTTTATATAGGGGCGCTCGGGGTGCGAGGGAGTAAAGGGAGAGAGAGATCCGGCGAGGGGGAAAACTGCCGGCGACGGATCCGGCGAGCGCGGGGGAGGGAAGGTGATGACCGTTACGCGCAACGGTCGGACGGGGTGGGGTCCGCCTGTCGGTGAGAGAGAGACGTGTCCGTTACGCACGGTCGGCCGATCGGTAGTAAATGCGCGTTTTAACTGTCGTGGGCCGGCCCGGTTTAAATGCAAAATCCGTTACCGTTTTTCTTTAATATTTTTACAGAGACATTCAAAAGCTTTTAAAGCATTCAAATCGTTTGTAAATATAGGGGTATTATATATCAAAATTAACAGAATAATAAATGCTATTTAATGAACATTTCTATTCTGTCATTTGAACACTTTGAGAAAAAAAATATTATTTTCAGAAATTGCCTAAATGTTTTTAAATCCTTTTTGCAAATACTTTCAAAATAGCCCCTGGTTATTATTGTTCAAATATATCACCAATTAGACCCTGGTGTGGAGTGTCATGTTCCTCCTCTCTTATTTTGAACATTTAACCAAAATTTCAAATAGGGGAAGCAACATAGGGAAAAGTAGAAGGGGACTTTCAGAAAATCAGAAAAAGGCATTTCAGCTATTTCATAAAATCAAGAAATGATGATAATGGATGCATAGCTATATCATAACATTCCAAAATGAAATTTTGGGATGTTACATTCAGCATGTCTGAAAGTGAAAGGTTGCAAAACAAATCAAAAAGATGATGTTGCAAGATTCTCAAGAAATGAACTATGGAAGCCATCTCAAAAATATGAGTTGGATTGCAAGGCACAAGTGAACACGACGTCCAAGACAAGCATGATCACATGGCCTTTCAACAAAACACTACCGGGTTCGGGTTAGGAACCATCATTAGGGATTAGCGAAGCCCTTACATAAGTCCGGATTAACTCTTAAGAAATGACTTATTTTCCTTGAACAACTCAATCGGTGGCTTGATGTGATAGGGATTGCATATGGAATGAAGATGATCAGTCTATAAAACCATAGAATAATTGCACGGGCATGATTTACTTGGGATGATTCCAAGAAACAAATCAACTTTGCTCAAGTTCACGGTGGCAACTTTCTCCAAATGCACGTGAACTTTGAGTAAGTCACCTCTTACACCAAACATATACTTCATGTGCATGACACGAAGATATTGTCTACAAAGTTTCCAACACCAGCTTAATGTTCATCATGAGTCATGGGATAGACGAGAATGTTGCCGATGAGCTCAACAGCAATTCATCAAGGTATCCAAATGGATGGAATTCCACAACTATGAGAACAAGGTGATAGCATTGGTCAGACTAAAAGATATAATGGTGTATGCTCGAGGATACATCCACGAGTAAAACAACATTAGGAAGATCTTTGGTTCTGATTTTGATTTGACGATAGCCCATACTCAAATCAAAGGTGAACACGACAATAGATGCAACAATTGATCACAAGGATTAATTGATAAAGATATCATCTTTCTTTGACACCAACACAAGATATCCCTTTGGAAATAACCAAGTCAGGCAAAGCTTTTATCTTTCAACTCTCCAAGTTGTTGTTTAGCTTAACCAACTAGTTCAGGGGTATCCAACACGGATTCTTGGAGAAGGTATGGTTTATAGAAAACACATCTTGATCACGAACTTAACATAACAGTCAAGGAACACCTTGGTAATACTTCCGAGAAGATACTCGGAAAATCACGATCCACCGGTATGTTATTAAGATCGAGAGCAATCTTGCTTTTCAAGGCAAGATGATATGATGAACAGAGCGAAGGATTGACACAATCCTAACTCACTGATCGAAAAGTGCACCATGGAAAATGGACTAGGTAGCATGATCAATCTTAGTATGACAATTCAATGACCATCACACCAAGAGTGAGATTATTGTCCATTAACTACCGAGCAACAAAGTTGCCAGGAGTATCAATTTCACACATCACGATTCACTTGTCGGTATTCTGGTTTTAACAACACAAAGACCGGGGAATGAATGATGATGGCGAGAAGTATCACTACATCAAGATTTCATAAGAGGGAGTGCAGTTCTCATGATAATCTTGACATGAACAGGGTAATACCTCAAGGTAGAACAGAGCAAAAGCTGGATTGGCATTTTGATCTGTGAAATACAACTGCTTTGACCCTATCCTAGAAATGGATGAGGTATGGGAGTTTGCTTCTCCTAGTCATTCTAAAATAGAATGGCTTGACAGACCACAAGAATAGTCGACATCGATAACATAATGCATGACATACCCTTGACTATCCATTGATAGATAAAGGTCAGAATACAATTGAAGAAGGGCAATTCAAGAGCACCTGATTTTTCCTGAG
This sequence comes from Hordeum marinum, assembly GCA_022496015.1. Taxonomy (NCBI): domain Eukaryota; kingdom Viridiplantae; phylum Streptophyta; class Magnoliopsida; order Poales; family Poaceae; genus Hordeum; species Hordeum marinum. The sequence goes on along the minus strand of CM039675.1, from coordinate 297,405,727 downwards.
TTGTAGATGCATGGATTGAATAAGTCAAACGGAGTTCAACGTGTTTCTTCGAGATAATCCATGCAAAAATGAAGAATTGGCAGAGTCACAACTATGGGATGGTGAACTCATCAAGAGCACTCATGTTGTGATCTTTCTGTCACGAGGAACTTCTGCCATAATTGATCATGGTATTGGAAGAATGATATACCATAGACCTTGAAGGCTATAACAAGGTTACTAATATCCTAAAGGAACGAGCAAATCCTATCAACAGAAGTGAGTGGAATGATTTCTTGGGTTAAAAAACCCAAATACCGAATACCTACTGATTAAGTAGCATCACAACATGCTTTTGATAATGATGGCCAGAATTATCACACTAGAAACAAAAGACACGACTAGACTAATGGGTGGTTCATTGAAACAACATGGTTTCCTAACACTTCAACAGAACACGTCGAGGTAATAGAGTACCTCGACTCAACAATTAGTGTGCTTTGTCTGGCATAAAAGACATTGACTCAAGATTAAAGAGTTTTGCAATTGCATCAGATAATTTAGAAACCTTGGATAACTCGGACAACATAACGGCTATACGGGCATGAAATATGGGCAACCTGCACAAGAAGATTGACAACATAATGTCGAATTCTTATGGAGACACTGATCCAGGAAGAAAACAACTTTCCTATAGCTCTCCAACATAGTAACTCGTCATCCTGATAGATAGATGAGAAAGCCTAGTTCTTACACCCCGTAGAATAAAGAAGAGGGTGACTCAGAATTAGAATGACACGAGGAAAGGATTAGAAAGAGCCTTAGGTTCCCTTCCACAATCAAGTCCCTTATATAACTAAAGCAGTTATAGACTCAACATCGACCAGTTTGGCTTAGTAGTCCTACATGCAGTCAAGCTCTGATACCAAAGCTGTCGGGACCCTGATCCTAAGCCATAAGAATCCAGCCTGTGACACCTCACATCACTTTGCGGTCTCATGCAAGATTATCTCCACGACTGCCACCTTATCTGGGCCGAAAACCGTTTGCATCTTTTAACTCACGTATGTGAAAGTGTCGCTAGCATTCAAATGTCAAAGAACCCGGGCTAACATGACTAGTCGTAGAACCCAAGTGGCACATCCGTACAGGGACAGGCATACGTAACCCAACAATGCAGGTGTCGATCTCTAGCGTGTGTAGACGAGTCATAGCAAGCTACAAGGACTCCATTACGCCGTGGGACATAAATGTCATCACTGCATGTAGACGAGTCATAGCAGGCTACAGGGACTCCATTACACTGCGAGACATTTTCCCAAAGGGACAGACACAACAGCAAAGAAGGATACATGCTAGTCAATCAATGTGTCCGGAGCAGTAGCAAGCTACCAAGGCTCGGTGGAAGCACAAAGAGGCAGTTCCCCATAAAGAGTACTACTAAAGGCACACAACTAGGTGTCGAATCCCATACATACCATCGCACGGCACACGTACGCATGACATGCCCAATATGCATAGATACAACTATGGCATCACAACATAACCATACAACATTATAACCTTGATTTAGAAGGCTCGGAAGAGCCAATACAATAAGATGTTACAAACAGGGGTCACAAGACCCAATATTCAGAGCATTCAAACAAGCAAGCAGAAGTTAAACATGCCTGGGTACAGACATCTACAAAAGTGGCTAGAGGAGCGTGAAAAGCTACAACGACCCTACCAAAGGAACCAGACCTATGTCTAGGATTCCCATGCTAATCCGGTCAACATCAAAATTCACGTCAAAAATACCACTAATTAGACTAATGTCTCCTCTGCAAAAACATAATTTAAGCAAACATAGTACAAGGGTACTCAGCAAGACTTACATCAAAACTAACTACACATGCATCAGTATCAATGAAGGGGGTTGTGGAGTTTATTGCAGCAAGCCAGCTTTGACTCTTGGCTAACCTGTATGACGACTACAAGTGCTCCCTTTGAGGTGGGATAACGCACACGAGACCACATATTCACCAACCAGTACACCACTATGGATCAACTCTCGTCTCCCTACGAGAAGGTCATCCATAGCACTCACACTTAACTTGCGCATTTTAGAGTATCCACTTCAACTTATTTATGAACCACATAAGTTCTCCAAGTAGTCCACATCCGAGGACGCGGCTATTTGAATAGATTCATAACCCTGCAGGGGTGTACATCTTCACACATGCTCCCGCCACTTATTGCTAAGTGCACATAAAAGGAACCTCGAAAACCTTCAAGCGGAGGCCCAGCGAGGGAGTCGGCCACGACCGTCAATGACACAAGACCCTAGTCCAGGTTTATCGCCTATTTGAGACAAAACCCGCACGGAAATCCGGCCGAAGTTTCTGCTACGGCCTGAAACGATGTGCGTAGGGTTCCCAAGCCCACCACGAGGGTGCCACTTGGTACACCGTGCCACTATGCCTATACCGCATCATAATCCACCCCGTTGGGCAGCGCTATGCACGCCCGCCAACACTTTTCCTACAAACACCAGAAACTAGTTGCAACTCCTAGACAGAGGTCAAGGCAATTAATAGGCCGAGAGGGTCAATTAAGTATCCCAATGTGCGGTAGTATGTTGTCTTGGATAACATACACATAACTCAGTTCTTAAGGACGTTACCAATAAGACAACCCACCATGTACTCCTACATGGCCTCTCATCGCTACCTTTACCAAATCGTGTTCACCCACTTAGCTCTCACACAATAGAACATGAACATTGCCATTCTGATTCATCACCCAGATGAATCAATATCGACACGACATGACTCTAAGCATAGTAGGCACAGTAAGCAAGCATTAATGAGTAAGCACAACAAGGCTCAAGCAGTTGCTACTCATGCTAAGTGGTTTCAACTATTTACTGTGACAAGGACATGTCATGCAAAGGAATGGGTTCAACTACCGAGAACAGGTAACAGTTGAATCGTTGTTGTCCTAATGCAGTAAAGAAGAGCAGGAGCAAGAGAGTGGGTTCATATCAGTATGCTCAAGGGGATTTGCTTGCCTGACAGTCCTGAAGATATTAATTCTCTTCATTAGTGTCAACGATCACATCATTAGAACCAGCGTCTACCGAGGAACTTCCACCGGCAAACACAAAGGAACAACATTGAATGCAATGCAACAAACATGATGCATGATATGACAAGTTAAGGTACTGATTTGACCTAGAGAGGTAATTAGCCAAGTTGGTTGAAGTTGAATTCAAACAAGTTTGAATTCCAACTCCAAATGATTTTCCTATATTGCCCTAATCATAAAATGTCCTACTTGCTGATGTTAACTTGTTCAAACATGCATGATAATGGCATAAACAGATTCATTGGATTTTTCTGATATTTTTCATATATAAATTATTTTCATCTTAGTTATAGATTATTTTCTATGATTTTTGGAAGTTTTAAACATTTTCCGAAAATATTAAATCATTTATTGATATATTTTAAATTCAGAAACATTTATTGAGTTAGCGTGACGTCATAGTGATGTCATTAGGTCAACGGGCTGCCCAGGGTCAAATCTGACCAGTGGGGCCACTGGTCAGTGACCCATTGAATAAACAGGGGTTATATTTTTCCTAACTAATCATTTCTGTCTAATTAAACTTGTGGGTCCCACTGTCAGCGTGAGGGAAAAAATATTAGAGACTACTAATTAGGCCACGTCGGCCGACCGGAATTTGGTTGCCAGCGACCTCTGGCCACGGCGGAGGGCCAACGGAGGCCATGGAAGCGGCCGCGAAGGGCACTCGGGTGAATCCCATGGCCCCGCGCATACGGAGGGGACCACGGGAGGCCCTGGGGGCGCCGGAGCTCGTCGGAGGCGAGCCCATGGTGGCAGCCGGAGCTCGGCTTGCGGGGACGGCGACTAGAGGGCACAAGAGAGCAGGGGCGCAAGGGGGAAACGGGCGGCGGCTTACCGGGAGGCTACAAAGGGGGTCAGTGGCTCGGAGGCGCTCCGGGATGTTCAGCTTGCTCGGGGAGGCGCGGCCAGAGCGAATCGACCGGCGGCGATGGCTCTGTGCGGCAAGGGAGGAAGAGCAGAGGGCAGGGGGAGAGAACCAGAGAGGAAAGGAGAAGGGAGAGGGCCCTGGGCGACTCTAGGTGGAAGATAGGCTCGAGGGGGAGGCGGGGAAGCAGGCAGGGAGGAGCTGGCCTCCTCGGGCGCGGGCATGCAAGCACGCAGCTGCTCCTACTGGCAAAAGGTAGGAGAAGGCGCATGATGGGCTGGGCCTCTCCTACACAGGGCCGACAGGTACTCCCCTCTCTCTTTTCTTATTTATTTCCTGTTTTTCTATTTTTGTTTGCTTTCTGTTTAATTGTTGGGAAAAATACATATAGACAAAAACCCTAAAATAATTTATGGGATACATTTGGAATATTTCCAAATTACTCTAAATTTTTTCAGAAAAATTGAAGCAACTAAAATATTTACAATGATTTATTAGTGATTTTCATAAATTTGCAAATTTATTTAATTTGCCAATATATTTGTTAAAATATAATTCACCCCCGATATGTCATTGCCAACATTTATCAAGGAGGGGGAACATTTTTGAAGAGCATTTTGAATTCACTCTATTATTTTAATAATTTAACCTATTTGAAATTTATCTGTTCTAGGGTTTGATCACCCCCATTTCAAATTAATTTGAAGTTAAACATGATGACATGATGCACATGCTGATGTTGATGCAAACAATTCAAGCAAGTTCTAGGGCTATGACAATTGTGCATGATGTAAATACTTTGTGTGGGGAAGATGGAGCATATCCAGACCATATGATATTGTAGGGATAACTTTCTTTTGCCATTATATTTTGAAGAGATACAATTGCTTTGCTAGTATGCTTGAAATGTTATTGTTCCTATATCAATATTAAGCTTTGGTTTTGAGTCTTATGGATATGAATATTCATGCCACAATAAAGAATATTACTTGGATGGATAAATATGTTAGGTAGCACTCCACATCAAAAATTCTGTTTTTATCATTTACCTTCTCAAGGACGAGCAGGAATTAAGCTTGGGGATGTTGATACGTCTCCAACGTATCAATAATTTTTGATGATGGCATGCTATTATATTATCTGTTTTGGATGTTTTATATGCATTAATATGTTATTTCATATTATTTTTGGGAGTAACCTATTAATCTAGAGCCAAGTGCTAGTGTCTGTTTTTTTCCTTGTTTTTGAGTTTTGCAGATATGGAATATTAAACAGAGTCCAAACGGAGTTAAACCTTCGGAAGGAACTTTTCTCGAAGGAAACAAGTCATCCAAGCTTGGAGTGCACATCAAGGGAGGTGCCGGGGCGCCACAAGCCTGCTAGGCGTGGCCCCCTGGCCACGCCTAGCAGGCTTGCCGCCTCCTAGCAGGACTCCTAACCCCAATTCTTGGCCTATAGATACCCAAATATTCCCCCAACATCAAAACAAGCCACGGAAATACTTTTCCTCCACCGGAAGCCTTTGTTCCCTAGAGATCTCATCTTGGGGCCTTCTTCGGTAATCTGCCGGAGGGGGAATCAATCACGGAGGGCATCTACATCAACTCCATTGCCCCTCCGATAATGCGTGAGTAGTCCAGCACAAACCTACGGGTCCATAGCTAGTATCTAGATTGCTTCTTCTCTCTCTTTGATCTTCAATACCATGTTCTTCATGATCTTCATGGAGATCTATCCTATGTAATCTTCTTTTCTGGATTGTTTGTCAAGATCCAATGAATTGTGAGTTTATGTTCAATTTATCCATGAACCTTATTTGAATCTCCTATGATTTCTTATATGCATGATTTCATATCCTTGGAAGTCTCTTCGAGTTATTGGTTTGGTTTGGCCAACTAGACTGGTAATTCTTGCAATAGGAGAAGTGCTTGGGTTTGGGTTCAATCTTGCGGTGTCCTAACCTAGTGACAAAGTAGGGTTAGTGAGGCACGTATTGTATTTTTGCCATCAAGGGTAAAAATATGGGGTTTCCATCATATTGCTTGAGTTTATCCCTCTACATCATGTCATCTTTCTTAATGCATTACTCTGTTCTTCATGAACTTAATACTCTAGATGCAGGCATGAGTCGGTCGATGTGTGGAGTAATAGTAGTAGATGCAGAATCATTTTGGTCTACTTGTCATGGACGTGATGCCTATATGCATGATGAATACCTTGGATAACTACATGATTATTTGCTTTTCTATCAATTGCTTCATAGTAGTTTGTTTACCCATAATGATATTTTCCGTCAAAAGAGAAGACTCTAGTGAAACCTATGGCCCCCGGGTCTATTTACCATCATATATTTTCACATCTACACTTTCTGCAATTTATTTTCCTTTTACTTTCTGCACTCGTTACATCTCTCTCTATCGGATCTAATCCTTGAAAATAAGTGTGAAGGGATTGACAACCCCTTTATAGCATTGGGTGCAAGAGTTTGATTATTTGTGTAGGTGCATCCATTGGTGACTTGCTTGTTCCTCCTACTGTATTGATACCTTGGTTCTCAAAAGCTGAGGGAAATACTTATCTACTTTTCTGCATCACCCTTTCCTCTTCAAGGGAAAACCAACGCATGCTCAAGAGGTAGCATTTATCCCTCTACATTATGTCATCTTTCTTAATGTTTTACTCTGTTCTTCATGAACTTCACTAGATGCAGGCAGGAGTGGGTTGATGTGTGGAGTAATAGTAGTAGATGAAGAATCGTTCCAGTCTACTTTTCACGGACGTGATGCCTATATGCATGATCATTGCCTTAGATAACTACATGATTATTCGCTTTTCTATCAGTTGCTTGATAGTAATTTGTTTACCCACCATGATATTTCCCTTCAAGTGAGAAGCCTCTAGTGAAACCTATGGCCCCGGGTCTATTTTCCATCATATACTTTCAGATCTATACTTTTGTGCAATGTATTTATCTTTTACTTTCCTCACTTGTTTACATATATCTCTTTTAGATCTTATCCTTGCAAATAACCATGAAGAGATTGACAACCCCTTTATAGCATTGGGTGCAAGAGTTTGATTGTTTGTGTAGGTGCAACCATTGGTGACTTGCTTGTTCCTCCTACTGGATTGATACCTTGGTTCTCAAAAACTGAGGGAAATACTTATCTACTTCGCTGCATCACCCTTTCCTCTTCAAGGGAAAACCAACGCAAGCTCAGGAGGTAGCAGGATGCCTATATACCATATCAAGCATTCAAACTACTTAGAACTCTAAGAATTCAACATGCAAGCTCATCTACAACAGCACCAAGAGTAGCTAATTATTTTGAAAATAAAGCACTAAATCAAAATCTAATTGGACGAATGGGGGAGTTACATACCAAGAAGCAATCTCCTAAAACACTTTCGGAAATGGAGCTTCGAGCAAAGAGAGCAAAATCCACGGGTTCGTGAGCAAGAACACGAGAGAGAGAGAGATGTAATGGATTTTTTCAGGAGCTAGGAGACCATATGGGCTAAGGGAATAAATGAGGGGACCCACATGGGCCCACCACCCACTAGGGCGTGCTTGGGGTGGCTGGAGCACCCTGGTGTCTCTTGGGCACCAGTTGCAACCCCACTGATGTTATTGTACCAAAAAATCAGAAATATTTAGACACAAATCATGTTAAATTTTCAGGGCATTCAGAGAATTTTTATTTTTGAGTCATTTTTTAGTGCGCGGAGAAATCAGAAAACAGGAAAAACATGGCATTTTAATTTATTTAACTAAAAAACAGAAAACAAAAAAGTGGATACAAAGAGTTGTGTCTACTAAGTTCATCAACTTCATACCTCTCAAAAATGATCCATTAATAAGGTTGATCAAGTCTTCTTAATAACCACCTTCGATTAGCATGAAACCGAAGAACTTTTGTAAACACTAAGTTACCTAAACCGGGATTTGCATATCCCCAACTATAATTATATCATTTTTCTTTTTGGCAGTAGGTAGAGGAAGATGAAAGCTTCCAATAGTGAGTGTTGGAGAATTTTCAATAACATTTACGCTGTTCACTTGGATTTGCTTCTTTGGAAAGTGCATCGTATGCTCATTACCATTGATATGAAAAGTGACTTTGCTTTTTTGCAATCAATAGCAGCCCCTGCAGTATTCAAAAAGGGTGTACCAATGATAACTGACATGTTGTCGTCCTCGGGCATCTCAAGAATAACAAAGTCCGTTAGGGTAGTAACATTTGCACCAACAACAACGGCCACATCCTCACAAATACCGATAGGTATGGCAGTGCCATTTGCAAAGATATTTCAGTAGGTGTGAGTTTATTCAAATCAAGTCTTTTATATATATCGAGAAATTCATAACACTAACACCAACTCCCAAATCACACAAAGCAGTTTTGACATAATTTCTTTTAATGGAGCAAGGTATCGTTGGTACTCCAGGATCTCCAAGTTTTTTAGGTACTCGATACTTACAAGAATAATTAGCAAGCATGGTGGAGACTTCAACTTTAGGTATATTTCTTTTATTAGTGATGATGTATTTCATGTATTTAGCATAAGGAGGCATCTTTAAGATATCAGTTAAGCGAGTACGCAAAAAGACTGGCCTAATCATTTTAGCAAAGGGTTCAAATTCTTCACCATCCCTTTTTAGATGATTTAGGTGGAAAAGGCATGGGTTTTTGAACCCATGGCTCTCTTTGTTTACCATGTTTTCTAGCCATGAAGTCTTTTTTTATCATATCGTTTGTTTTTAGGTTGTGGGTTATCATATCGTAAGTGGTTTCAACTATTTACTGTGACAAGGACATGTCATGCAAAGGAATGGGTTCAACTACCGAGAACAGGTAACAGTTGAATCGTTGTTGTCCTAATGCAGTAAAGAAGAGCAGGAGCAAGAGAGTGGGTTCATATCAGTATGCTCAAGGGGATTTGCTTGCCTGACAATCCTGAAGATATTACTTCTCTTCATTAGTGTCAACGATCACATCGTTAGAACAACGTCTACCGAGGAACTTCCACCGGCAAACACAAAGGAACAACATTGAATGCAATGCAACAAACATGATGCATGATATGACAAGTTAAGGTACTGATTTGACCTAGAGGGGTAATTAGCCAAGTTGGTTGAAGTTGAATTCAAAGGGTTCAAATTCTTCACCATCCCTTTTCTTAGATGATTTAGGTGGAAAAGGCATGGGTTTTTGAACCCATGGCTCTCTTTGTTTACCATGTTTTCTAGCCACGAAGTCTTTTTTTATCATATCGTTTGTTTTTAGGTTGTGGGTTACCATATCGTAAGTGGTTTCAACTATTTACTGTGACAAGGACATGTCATGCAAAGGAATGGGTTCAACTACCGAGAACAGGTAACAGTTCATTTCTACATCATTACTAGGTTCTATTTCTACATCATTATTTGGTTCTGTATCATTACTAGGTTGAGTATTCTCATGAACATCACTATGATTATCATTATCACTAGGTGGATGTTCGTTACCAGATTGAGTTTCAGCATCAGAAATAAAGACATCATTATTATCATCAAGAGGTTTTTCTATCGCACGTTTGTTAGAAGCATGCAAAGTCCTATCATTTTTCTTTCTCCTTTTCTTCTTAGAAGGACTAGGTGTATCAACATTAATTCCTTGAGAGTCTTGTTCAATTCTTTTAGGATGACCTTCAGGATAAAGTGGTTCTTGGGTCATTCTACCTCCTCTAGTCAGTACTCTAATAGCATGATCATTCATATTATTATTCATTTCATTAAGCATTTCTCTTTGAGATTTAGCAACTTGTTCTAACTGAGTTTGAACCATAGAGGCATGTTTTCCTACACCTCTAACATCATTACTTATTCTAAATAATAGGTCACTCAAGTGAGAAATCATATCAGAATTATATTTCAATTGTTCTAAAACAATTGCATTGAAGTGATCTTGTTTCCTAATGTAGGTATCAAACTCATATACGCATTTACTAGGATGTTTATTGTAAGGAATGTCACCTTCATCAAACTTCAATAAATAGTTTACCTATACCACCTATGGAGGTGGTGACATTTTAAGTCCATGTATTTCTTCAATAGATGGTAAATCATTAACATCCTTAGCCTTAATACCTTTTTCCTTCATACATTTCATTGCCTCTTGCATATCTTCAGGACTAAGAAATAAGATACCCTCTTCTTAAGAGTGGGTTGAAGCAGTGGTTCAGGGAGAGTCCAATCATCATAATTTTTCAATATATTATTCAATACCTCAGCTTGTTCAATAGTTCATTCCCTGGATACACAACCAACACAACTATCTAGGAAGTCCCTAGAAGCATGAGTTTGTCCATTGTAGAAAATATCAAGTATTTCATTTTTTGTAAGTGGGTGATCAGGTAAAGCATTAAGCAATGGGAGAAGCCTCCCCCAAGATTGTGGGAGACTCTCTTCTTCAATTTGCACAAGGTTAAATATTTACTGTAAAGCAGCTTGTTTCTTATGAGCAGGATTTTTTCCAGAGAAGTAGTAAATAATATCCTAGGGATTACGCACACAACCAACAGCAAGAGTACTGTACCATATCTTAGCATCACCCTTTTATGAGAACGGAAATAATTTGAGAATATAATAGTAGCAAATCTTCTCATCATGAGCAAATAGGGTGGCTATATCATTCAGCTTAGTAAGATGTGCTACTATAGTTTCAGTTTCATGGCCATTAAAAGGATCAGATTCAACCAAAGTAATTAACTCTGGGTCGAGAGAGAATTGATAATCCTTATCGATAACAAAGATAGGTGAAGTAGCAAACTTAGGATCACATTTCATTTTAGCATTCAAAGTTTTTTCTTTATACTTGCATAGTAGTTTCTTAAGATCATTTCTATCCTTACAAGAAATAATCTCTCTAGCTATTTCTCCATCCAAAGCATAACCTTTAAGTATCTTAGTCATGCCATATATGAAACTTGATTAGAACGTCATGCAGTTACATATTATCATGTTGCATCCATGTTTTGAAGTGCTTGTGGTTGTCATTTTCATACATTTTGCATTCATGGCATATCCATGTTGTGTTGCTCATATCTTTTAGACCGTAGCTCTGTTTGAGATGTTCCATATATGTAAATCGACTAGAATGACGTGTAGACTGGCATGGTATACTTTATTCTATCGTTATATATATATAAAATATGGTTAGTTCAGCTCTGGACCAATTTCGAAATTAACATATGAGGTCGTTTCGGAAATCCTATAAGTTGTTTCCGACCTCATTTAAGATGCCTGGATAGTGTAGTTTACTTATGTTTCACCTCTTTTCATGTCTAACAACATTTAAGATTGATGAGTAACTAAACGAGAGTGAACTAAATAATTCGAACACGGAGTATCATCAATATGCAACTCGTTGCATATTGAGCTTCACTTAATGTGTAGGAGTTGTTCGATGTTCTTTGCCATGCCTCGCATATTTAAACCGGACATGCATCATATTTTTTTGCGCATCATGTCATGCACATGTTGTGGTGTATCGTGTGTTGATTGTTGTTTCCGGATTGTTCCTTCTCGATAGAGTTTTGAAAGCATTTGGAGTGTGAGGATTCGTTCGACTACGTTGGATCGTCTTCTTCATGGACTCGTTCTTCTTCCGAGCGAGATCTCAGGCAAGATGACACATTTCCCTGGATACCACTACTATCATTGCTATGCTAGTTGTTCCCCTTTTATCGTTATGTCTCTCTACCTACCACTATTTTGTCAAGCCTCCCAACATTGTCATGAAAAGCCTCTAACCCCTCCACATCCCAGCAAACCATTGTTTGGCTATGTTACCGCTTGCTCAGGCCTTCTTATAGCGTTTCTAGCTACAGGTGCAATTGCTTCCATGTGCCAACATGGACATTCTTTTGTTAACACAATGTTATTGCTATTTAATTTAATGCACTTATACACTTGGTAATGGGTGGAAGGCTTGGCCTTTTGCTCGGTGTTTTGTTCCACTCTTGCCGCCCTAGTTTCCTGTGAACCGGTGTTATGTTCCATAAATTGAGTGCACCTAACATGCTCAGGGTTGTTGCGGGGACCCCCTTGATTTTCGTGTTAGGATAAAACTTATCTGGCAAGGCCCGACATTGGTACTATTTGCTTAATAACAACTAAAATTTGCATAGGGCATGATCACCCTGTGGATAATTAATCAACAACCCGGGCCAGTGCTCCTCATGAGTGTTGATCCAAAATGGGCTGCCTGCGGGGCCGCCTTAAGGAAACTCGGGGATTGGTTTTCCCTATAGCTAGTCCCATCCGATCGTGTCCTGAGAACGAGATACACGGCTCTTATCGGGTTTGTCGACACGTCGGGCGGCCTTGCTGGATTTGTTTTACCTTTCTCGAATGTCTTGCGTGAGGAACTCTGCTCTTCTTCGGGCTATCTCGAGGTGTCGGATTTCCTTTGGAATTGCTTATGAAGATCACGAGATCCGTGGTCGAGGTTATTCTGGCAGCATGTGGTTAATTTTTGATGGAAGAGTTGGAGCACCCCTATAGGGTTAAATCTTTTCGAGAAGCCGTGCCCGCGGTTATGTGGCAAACTTGGATACTTTGTTTAACACCCAGTCATAGAAAAATTGAAGTAAACTCAAATAAAATACACCAACTGTGTGCGTAACCATGACTGTCTCTTCTCGCGAGTTCTTATCCGAAAGAGAACACGGTGGGGTTATGATTGACGTAAGTAGGTGTTCAGGATCCGTTAGTGATCATTACTAGTTCATGTCTGTTATGCACAGACCACCATAATTTACTTTCTGTACTCGTAAGTTAGCCACTCAAACAAATGCTTAGTCGCTTGTTTCAGCCTCTCCACTTAACCATACCTCACCTATTAAGCTTTAATAGACTTGATACCCTTGGAAATGAGATAGCTGAGTCCCTGTGGCTCACAGATTACTACAACAACAATTGCAGGTACAGGTCATGCGATGATTTGACGTGAGCGCGTTGCTTCATTTGATTTGGAGTTCTTCTTCTTCTTCTTCTTCTTCATCATCATCATCAATCTAGGATGGGTTCTAGGCGGCAGCCTGGGATAGCAAGGATGGATGTCATTTTATCGTTTCATTTCGTCCGTAGTTGGACCCTGCTCTTTTGTATGATGTTTGAGTATGTTGTTGTATTGATGTGACTTTGATGTAGCTTGTGGCGAGTGTAAGCCAATCCCATATACTCATCTCTTCTGTACATGTACTTGTAATGATATCCATTCTTGCAACACGACGAGATGCGCTTCTATCCCTGTCGAGGCCCTCATGCCAAAATAAGGATAGGATTGCATCTTGGGCGTGACAAGTTGGGATCAAAGCCTGTACCGACCTAGGAGCCCCCTTGATTGACCGAACTTGGCCGAGTCGAGTCTAGTGAAAAATTATTTTGAGTCTAGTTATACCGGAGAGTAGAATTCTTTCTACTCCTCTTCTATGCTCTGGTGAGGTATTTGACTTAGGAATTTTGATTCTACTCCTCTTCTCGCTCAAAATTTTTTTAGGATCACATGAGTATTTTGGAGTCTATATGATACCGATGTAACAGGGTTCTATCTTGGTGCCTCCTGTCTGACTTGATTTCTTCCGGGGAATCGAGCTCCAGGGAATGTTGGCACATCGTTATCATTTAGCTTCCTTGATATCTCAGGACGGAGAGTGTTTAGAATTACTTCAATAAATGTCATTGTGAGATAAGGTCGGAATCACCCAGTACTGGGGAGGCGTCCGGGGTACCACCATGGTTTAGTATCGTTGTGAGTTTGAGGATTCGAGTTAGATCAATTTGCGAAAGCCTCTGGTTATGTGTTGAAGGATGGATGCAGTTGGGGTGTAGGATTGCTAGTTGTGTGAGATATTTCCTCCGTGTATCCCCCACAACGGATTGCATAACCAGAAAGTTTTTGGAAGTTCTTAGGTGGGAATTCAAGTCGGTACCTAGGATTATCTTTCCAACAAGTGCATAGTGGGTATGTATTTTTTCTGGCTTGTTTCGTAAGCCTCGTCCTTCATTTTGTTTTGAATGTGGTAATTCGAGTTTCTTCGATGTCAAGTGGTGATTTCATATCTTTCTAAGTAGTGTTCTCATATTTCTGTGGGAATGCTAATTCTTTTGCCCAATCAGGTTATCATATCAATTCTTTTCCTACCAGTGTGCTTCTCTTCAAGATAATTCTATCCTCTTCAATATTGCAAGATCAATTCTCATTTCATTTCGTAGTTGTCTCATCTATTCCAAGTTTTCTTTGTTTTTTCCACCCTCCCACCCTTTTTCTTCAATGATTAAATTCTCATCCAAGTGCCTTTCTATTCATGTAATGCTTCCGCTATCTTTTCTTCTATCTTGTTTCCAGTGATTCTTTGTGAATATTTTCAGCAGTTTCAATTTCAAGGTCAATCCTCATATTCTTTGTTCTCGTTATTATTCTTGCCCAGTGGGTTCAATTCAAGCTTCGATGCTCATCATATCCTTTCTCATTCATTCAATGCATTCCCATGTTGGAAATTCTTATCCAAGCCTCTCTTGTTTATTCAACTCTATCTATTCTATCCGGAGTGCTGAAGATATCTCAGAAGATTCATGATTTCTTTCAAACCCTTCCAAATTATTTCGAGGTTCTCACCTCATCAAGTTTTCGTTGTAACGGTGCAATCTCTTTTTCTAAGCAATCTTTCAACGGTGGTTTCATTTTAGTGGGCCCATAACCCACAGGTGTTTTCCCCAGGATCTTACCTGGCTCTTCTAATCTTTTCGGAGATGTTCTCAAAATCATCTCTATAAGATGGAAGAACGATTTTCATCAGTCAGGTGCCTTCTCGAAGATCGCTTCTAAATCATTTTTCATTGTTGGCTCAACCCCTCTTTATTCATTGTTCCGGAGTGCCTCAGTAATTCATGGTGTTACTTCTCGTCATTATTCTCAGTATTGAAGACCGAGGGAGAGTCTCCTTTAATCCTGGTCCATTCTCTTCAAGATTTGTCATCTCATCTTGATGTTTTCCTCTCAAATTGTTCAATAATGAGTAATTTCTCCCATATCTATCTAGTCCATTCAGAATTGTTTTTGTTTCTTGATCCTCCGAAGGCCATCGTTTCAGAAGATTTGTTCGTTCTCAGCTTTCAGCTTTCGTTCTCAAATTCTTCCCAATTGTTGTTCCTTCATTCGTATCAATTATTCCGGTGCTTCGTTCAAGTTTTCCATTAGGCGGATCGTGATCTCTTTATTCCCATGTATCTTTGTTCAATCGTTGTATCCTCATTCGTTTGTGAATTCTAATAGATATTCTCGTTCAAGACCTCTTCAAGTTTGTGCTCTATCTATCTTTCCTATCATTTCCAAAAGGATAAGTGTTTGTCATGAAGGTTATGCATATCATAATTCTTATTCTTGTTTCATCCAAGTGATTTCAATCCTTCTTCCGGAGTGGTTCATGCTATCAAATTCTTGATTCTAAGTGGTAATCTTTCTTTTCCGGAGTTCCTAGTTTTTCTCAAGTATCTTGTCGCTAAGCTCCATCTAGTTCATAGCAAGGCCTCAATCTTGTTCTTTTTGAATCCTTCAATTCTTTCTATCATCTTTTCGTTTCAGAGTTCTTCCGGAGGTTCTTCATGGTGGTTCATCTAGATTTCTTTCATTTTCAAGTGTTCTTCGAGATTCTTGTTGGAGGTGCTTAAGTTTTCTTTATCTTGGATTTCTAAGTTCAATTCCTTCTCCATTATCTTTTGAGATGGTGTTATTAAATTCTTGATTATGAGAAGTCTCGAAGGTAAATTGTCAAGCTTAAGATAAGTAAATCTATCAGTCCTTTCTCAGAGTTCTCTTGGGTTGGATTTCACCTAAAGCATTTCCTAAGTATTGTTGCTATCATGGTGTCATAAATGATTCAAGTTTTCTCCTCCTCTTCTTGGTGAAATAAGTTTGGCATATATTCTTGCTCTCGAGCAATCAATTGTTTTTTTGTGGCAGGCTGTCATCGCATAATTTTGAGTTGTTTTCCATAAGCCCACAACAAGATATTCTTTTCATTGTTTATTCTCCATCAACTCCATTCATACAAGCTTTTCAATTCATTGGTGGTAGAAGTTGTCATTTTCTTCTAGTTCTCTTCTCTTCAAATATCTAGCTTCTATTCTTTGTTCCGGAGGTGTGGTGTTGATGCTCTCTTCGAACCATCATCTTGTTGTATGAAGATCATGTTCTTTCTTTGCTTATTCATTTAGCCGGAATGCTGTGAAATCCTATCATGATCCATCCGTCTTATCAAGTTTTGATCCTAATCCATCCGAAGCTTGGTGTATCTCTTTCAAATTTTTTCCTTCATATCAATTTTGCCTCTCTATCCTACCGAAGTGCTGCCGAAATTTCTTGTGAATTCTTGCCTGTTCCTCATGTCATTATTCATCTCTTTCCAACCTTTATATTTCATTGGTTTCACTCGTTTGTCAAAGAAGCAACTCAGTTTTACCTCTTGCTCTTCCTCTATCCCTTTTCATTCTAGATCTCGAGACGAGATCCTCGTGTAGTGGAGGAGAGTTGTAGCAGCCCGAGACCGACGCTTCAGAAGATTCCCTTTTGTTTCCATTCTCGTCTATGTTTCGTCTAGTTCTTGCATTCATCATTGCATCATTCGGATCTTCTGCATGGCATCGTCACTCGATTTAAAAAATTGCATCCGTTCGTAGTCGCTGGTTCTCTCCGTTCTTGCCGTTGCCAACCACACACGCCCGCGCCCGCGGCATCATTTAAAAAAACCATTTTTATGGCACACGAAAAATATTCTCGGATTGGGTTGAAACTTGGCGTGCGGTCTTGTTATACTGTAGGTAGGCCGCCTGCCAAATTTCGTCGCATTCCGAGTTCGTTTAATACCCCGTCGGTCAACCGTAGTAGTGCGGTCATCGGCTATTCGTCGGACGTTTTCGATGTTTTAAAACCTCGTGTCATGGGCCACAAATATCTCTCTCCTCTCAGCCTTAGCCCACTCCACACACAACCCACCAACCTTGCCCCGATCCAGCCGTCCGATTACGATCGCACGGCCGAAATCGGGTCCGAAAACCATCCCCTAGTCCCTAAACCTATATATTGACCCCTCCCCTTCCTAGTTTGGACCAAAACCTAATCCTCCTTGTTTCCCATGCAAAACCAGCCTCCCATTACCCTCAGCTATAGCCTCCCTCCTCCCAGCGCTGCTGGGCCTGCCGAAGCCCATCTGGGCCCGCCTCGGGACTGAAGAGCATCGCCGTCCGAGCTCGCAGGCGCCCGAGCGCGCCCTACCCCCGATCCCCGATCTCCCTCGACTTGCCTCCTCCTCCGCGCTGGCCAGAGGGCCACTAGAGCCAGCTAGCGACCAGGACCCGCTGGGGTCTCGCCGGCCCTCTCCTCCTCCCTTCTCTCTTCTTCTCCTTCCTCTCCCTCTCCCTCTCTTTAACCCCTAGCTCCTCTCTCTCCCGTGGGTCCGCTGCCGGTCCTTGCTCGCCGCTAGCTGCCTCCGCTACTGGATCCGGGTCCCTAACACCCGGATCCACCCGTTCCTACTGCCCGCCGGTCGCCTCCGGCCGCTGCATCGCCGGCAAAGTAGCCGCCGCCGCCTCCCTGAGCTCGGGCAAGAGAACAGGGACGAGCCCCAGCCTCTCATTGACTGGCGCTAGCCCCGCGCGGGCCTCGCCTCGCACAAGGCCTAGTGCGCCTCCCTTCAGCCCAGCTAGCCGCCTGGCCAGATCTGGCCCAAGGTGAGTTGCCCCTATTCCCCGCCCATAGGCGTCATATAGTCATCCCGCGCCATCAGAGTTGGCCCATTGACATTTTGTATTGCAGATAAATACATGTTTTTAAAATGCTCATAACTAATTAACCGTGCACCGTATCAAAATATTTTTAATGTGTGAAATGTGTAGAATTTTGGGTAGAATAATTATAGCCCGTTTTCGCAAAATGATAAAAAAATGTTTAGCATGTAATTTCTGCTATTTTGCATATATGTCATATTTTGTATTGCGCATGTATATCATGCATCCGAATTATTCAAACTCTATATGTAAATGTGCATATTGATAGTATCGCATTTTGATGCATGATTAAAATATGTAATGTGATGTTTGTATTTTTTTGCATAAATAACTGGCTAAAATGGTTTAGGTCCTAATCCCGCATAGTAGTTGTGTCATTTTGTTAATATGAAAACCCACATTATATATGTCTTCGGGGTAGAGAAATCCATAGAATTTATCTTTGTATTTAGTTTTGTCATTTGAGCATTTTGGTGTGCATGTCATTTTTGCTGTGATGCTCTTTTGTCTATTTCATGTGATTTAATCCATGCATGATATGAAATAATTTTGAACATGAGATATGCCTTGTGATATGTGCACTAGCACCTGGTCTTTTTTCTTGCCATAGAAATGCATGTTTAGGTGTTGTTTTCTTGTTGTCAACGTGCTATAAAAATTGTGCTATTTCGAGATGCTAAAATATTTCCAAGTCCAGAATCTATAACGTTTTGTTGCTGTCTTGCCATGTGTTTTGCTAGTGATCTAGAACCTCTTTGGGGTAGGTGTAATGGATTTATTTATAGTTGATAATGCCCTTTAGTATGCGGTCAAGTTTCATGCCATAATATGCCCTGTAGCATATAGTTTCACTGCTGTCAATATGCCTTCGTGATAAAGCTCTCTGTATCTCACACCGGCCTTGAAAGCACACACAGCCTGGTGTTCTGACACATTCTCCATCATATGATGCAGAGTGGACCACCTCTGAATATAATCTCTCAAAGTATCATTGGGCTTCTGGACACAATGCTGTAAGTCGACCAGACCTGCAGGACGCTTGCAAGTGCCCTCGCAGGTTCGGATAAACACTCGGGCAAGATCCTCCCAGCAATATATACTGGAAGGAGCCAAACGATTTAGCCAAGCACGAGCTGAACCATCTAACATCAAGGAAAGGTGCTTCATTGCGACATTCTCATTGCCGCCACCAATCTGTATAACCACTCGGTAATCATCTAACCAAGTCTCTGGCTTGGACTCACCAGAAAATTTTCCGATCCCAGCCGCCAACCTGAAGTTGGGGGGAATCTTTGCGGAACGGATAGCTCTGTTGAAACACTCAGGACAAAAAATCATGGTCGAGCTACCACTCAGAAAGTCTCTATCTTGGCCTTCTCTATGGGCTCTGCCCCTGTCGATCCGCTTTTGGGTGAGGAGATCACGTGCATCAAACTTCGCATTCCACTCATCATCGAATGAGCGCCTTTCGTCCGGGTGCCGGGGCACGCGCGGACTGCCCTACGGAGGAGAGGACACTCGATGGTGGTTTTCGCGATGAAACTGATCTCTGACCTGATCCTCATGAAAGCCTCAACCCCTATGACGTTGGGGCGATCCAGGGTTGTGTGTCAACTGAACGGTTTCCGCCCTAGGAGAATTGCTGTGTATCCTGTTGCGGGACTATGAAATGACGAAATTTCGATGGTGCGTTGCATCTAACAGTGCTCTCATCTGCATCAACCCCCTTCCAGCCTCTGACCGTGATGGCTGAATGGAATCTGCTATCCTAGCGGCAGCTACTACATTTAGCACAGGGGTGCGGTATACCTCAACGTCGTTGCGGGATCCAATCGAGAACAACTATCGCTACCGTCGACCGACAACTGGTGGGCGCTGGCAAGCGCGCTTGTCACGTTCCCTCTGGAGCTCTTCCAGCTCAATACGCGTGGCCTCCAAGGCCTGGGCCTCGGCGGTCATACCAACTATGGGAGTATGAAGAACTTCACCATGGCGACGGGGATGATCACTCGACACACCGCCAGCATCATGCTTGCCATGGCCAAACCCCAGCGGCGGGCTTTGATGGGAACCCGACATAAGGACCTCCGCTGCTGGATCGCAGCTCTCGCACTCCGAAGGGATATTGGACGGACCGGAATCTGACTCGAATACGCCATGAAGAGACTTGACAGGCTCGAGTGCAGCGATGCATGGAGAAGAAATTTGATGTGCCATTGCATGCTTGACCCAGTGCTGGAGTGGTGAGCGGCCGGACCGCTTGTGACTACAAACAACGCGGGGAGCCAACGCATAGGGAGTCGACGGTTGATGCAGCAACACGCTATAGGAACTCGCACGGAAGTGTGCGGCCCCACGGATTGGGAGCGCCTCAACATCGAGAGTCGCTTCCTGAAGCCATGCCGAATCGTCGGCGATGAAGGTGAGCGCTCCGAAATGGATCTCGTGGCCCAGAGCGAAAACACTACCGGAAGACATGTCGAAGGATGAAAAACGCAACCTCGCCGGAAGTCACTTAGATGCCTGCCCCACGATGGGCGCCAACTGTCGTGGGAATGAGCGTGATAGTAGAAGGTAGGGGTACGAATGGAGAGGGAAGAGTCCTAGCTACGGCGAGGGTGTACACACGAATGTATGAGTTCATGCCCCTCTCGTGGAGGTAACAGCCCTATGTCTCAGTGATCGGGAGGTTTGTCATGTGGAATGTTGAGATTACAGTGGTCGCGAACCCTTGTGCCACAGGGGAGGGGCGGCGTATATAGAGTTCCCTGCCCCTCATAATTTCCCAGCATCTAAGGGTCCGATCATAGGATTAAAGACTGCCATTACTGGTAACGTATATAATAAAAGCTACTAATGACGTAAAACCTAACGCCTGCCCGTTGGCCTCCTAGAGGTCTCTTCTGGTCTTCTGGTGTCGAGTGGAAACGAGGTCTTCCGAGTGACAGAAGACCATCGAGTGAAGGAGGAAGCCTCCGGGTGGATTGCTTGTCGAGTGACTTGAGCGCCACCGAGAGTCCTGTTGAAATCTGGTCCTTGATCTTCAAGTCCTCCAATGTCACGCCCTTAGGTAGGGGGTCTAGTTCAGGCCTAGGACCCTACCCCAGTTACATATCCTCGTCACTAACCATCAGCAATGTCCTTGTTATTAAGACCCTCATCGACAGTGGAGCGGGGCTCAACGTCCTCTCTATTGAGACCTTCGAGACGCCCCAAGTGTCGTAAGACCAGCTTATGGTAACTAAACCATTCTCAGGAATCACTGACAGGTCCACCATCCCCATTGGGCAAGTGCACCTACCCGTCATAGTCAGCGGGAGCAAGAACTACCATACCGAGATCATCATCTTCGACATCGCCCACATCCACCTCCCTTACAATGCGATCCTTGGGTACCCAGCCCTCGCCAAGTTCATGGCGGTGACTCATCATGGCTACAACGTTCTCCAGATGCCGGGGAGCGGCGGGTCATCACTGTAACCTACGAAGAGAAGGACGTTGTCTGCTCCCTCGAGCATGCCTACCGAGAAGCAGCAGCCGAGTACTCGGGCGACGAAGGAGACTCCCTTCCTCGGGAGGGTGTGTGACATCCCAAGCGATGTCCCTACCTTTTGGCATGTAATCCCCCATGTATGAACCTTGTGTCATG
The DNA here is from genome assembly GCA_022496015.1 of Hordeum marinum. Lineage (NCBI taxonomy): Eukaryota > Viridiplantae > Streptophyta > Magnoliopsida > Poales > Poaceae > Hordeum > Hordeum marinum. The sequence goes on along the minus strand of CM039675.1, from coordinate 297,384,271 downwards.
AGCTATGAGATGTGTGTTTGCTCCTTGCCATTCTATGTGTTTGCAATCATGCATCATCACGATCATTCCCATTTGATTCATGTGCCATGTTGGTTGTTCTTGTGCTTGCTATGTTGTGATTGGTGGTTGTGATGTGAGAGGTTGTGAGTGGTTGGATCCAAGTGTGTGCATCTCCTTTCCCCCCTCTCTTTTCCCTTTGCAACATCCCCTCCAAAACCCCTTTTCCCCTATTGTTTTTATCATCAAATTTAAGTTGTTTTGTTAAAAAATGTTCATGAGATGGCCCCAAGTGTTTTATGAGAGGTGAGTGTGTTGTATTAAATGTTTGGGTTTTTGTGGTTTTGTGTTTTAAATTAACAAGAGCTGTCATTTTAAATATTAAATAAAATACTTGTGTTATAAATCAACTTAATATTTTTATTAATAGGTGCACATTATTTCCTTCTCAAAAGTATTTTTGTTTTGTTTAAAACCCTTTTAATTTGCTCGGGGGTTTATTTTATTGGGGCTGGTTTTTATTAAATGGAAAACCCTCCCCCTTTCTTTTTATTTCTCTGTTTGTGACTATGAGTGAGAGAGGGTCAGTGGGCCGCGCCCGAGCCCAGCTGGACACAACGGCCACCTGCCCCGTCTCACACCTCCGTTAGTGAGTTTTAGAGAGAGCGCGTCGTCGCCGTCGCTTTCCGTTGCCGTCGCCGTCAGCCTGGGGCTATATAGCCTCCCCTCGGTGTCTGGGTCGCTTCGCTAGGGTTTCCTCTTCCTCCCTCCGCCGCCGCAGCTCCTCTCCCCCTCTTCTTCATCCTCCTTCCTCCACTTCTCTGTTGAGGCGCAGGTAGGCTTCAGAGAAGTTCAGAGGAGCGGTGCTCGTCCTCGTCGTCGCCTCCGGCGGCCTCATCCCCGCTGGTGGTGGCGTGGGGATTGCCGCTGCCGTCCACGTCGCATTCTCGGCGCTAGGGAGCTCCCAGGAGGCCCTCTTATTCCTCCTCGCCGCCGCAATGGAACCGGTCTTCTTCCCCTTCGTCGCCGCCGTGTCCCCGAGCGTCTTCTTCCCCTTCTTCCCCTCCGTCGAGCTTGTCGTGCCTCTGCAAGACCCTCGGTGAGTAGCTCGTCCTTACCGCCCATCTCCTTGCTGTAATTTGTAGGATTCATCGCCGTAGTGTCGTCGCCGCCGCTCGGAAGCTCCGTGCTTGGGCTCGCCTCCGGTCCCCCTCGTCGCGAGGTGAGGTGCGGTATGGAGCCCCCGTAGGTCCCTCTTTCGATTCCGTCGCTCCCCGTCGCCAAAGACCCCCTGCATCGCCGAGGATCGCCGTCGCTCCGCCGCTGACGCTGTCGCTGTTGCTCTGCATCCATGCGTGGTAGGTTTAGTTTTGTCAGTAGTTTGTGTGCATGTGTGTTAAAGCTGCAGACCCCCCCTTCCTGTTAAGTTCCGACGCCGTAGTGAAGTGGTGGGTGTGCATGTGCTTGACCCCGAGGTCAGGGGTTCGACCCCCTGAACCTCCCCCCTTTTTTTGCTTTTGTTGTTTTATTTTCTTTTCGTTTGTTTTTTCTTTATCCTGATTTATACATGTATGTGTGTGCATTCCAGCATGTATTCATGTGTGTGGACCTCCTTGCCATGTATGTGTGTGTATGTACCAAGTGGTACATATGCATATGTATGCATACATGTGTTGTGTGTGTGTGTTTAGTGCTTGCTCCTTAGGTTTAAGTGGGTGAGCATGATTGTGTGTGTGTGTCATGGTGAGGCATACACCTACATGAGAGGTGTATGTATGTTTGTGTGTGTGATAGTGAGTGTGTGTGTGTGTATGCTAGGCATACATACATGCATATGTTTGTGGGTAACGCCTTGTGAGTGTGTATGTGCAAGTGTATGCATACACTATGTGTATGTGTACCTATGTGCATGGTTGTGGTGTGGCATGCATGCACCCTTGTGTGTGTGTGTGGTGTGGAGTGCATCTTATGTGTATGTGCATGTGCATGTATGCACTTGTGCATATATGCACATATGGATGTGTAGGTGAACATATACACCTAGTTGTGTTTGCTATGTTTAGTGTAGGTGCTATGTGTATGTTGAAGTAACTCCATGTGCTTGTGCAAGAGAGCATGTGTATATGTATGTGTGGAGGTGTAGATCCCCATGTGTATGAGTAGCTCCATGTGTAGGTTCTCTTATGTGCATGAGCATAGTTTTTCTCTAGCTAGTTTCACCCTTGCAAATTGATGTTATGCCATGTTATCATGTCCCTAATATGTTAATTAACCACTTCCATCTTGTATCTATGGAGCAAATGTCATTTTGGGGCATTTCATTAAGTTTCATAAGTGACATAAGTCACCCATGCCCTTGGGAGGCTTAATTTCGACCTAGGGTTTCTCCCTCTTGTTCCATGAAAGCATATGGGTATGACTAATGATTTTGGGGTAGAATCAACCCATGTATGCACCTGTGAAGTCATATTTGACTTTGGGGCAACTTGACAAAACTGCATTTTTATGCTGTGATGCCCTTTTGTCTTTTTAAGTTGAATTAATCTATGCATGCAATTAAGTTCTTGCCATCATGAGTTTGTTAGTTAAACTTGTTGGGAATGTCCCAGTATTTTGTTATTTATGTTAAGTACCTAGTTAAGTGAGAACCATGCTGTTTAGTAAGCTACTTTCCGTTTCTGCCAACCTGCTTGAATGGCAAAGTCTGGAGTCTACTGTTATTGTTTTGCCATGTTGAGAGGATGGTATCTTGTAATGTGTTGTATATTTGACCATGCTCAGTGTTAGTTATTTTTAGTATATAATGCCTTCTACGATCCTGTTAATTTTCATGCAAATAGGAGCTTCCTAGCATACTTAACCAGTGTTGTCAACTTGCTACTTTATAATCACAGATTCCAGAAAACTGGAATTTTCACCAAGTCCCAGAAAACTGTTTCATCATGCCAACTTGATTGCTTCTTGCTTATTGATGTGTGGCTCCTTTGCTGGTGGTGTAATTGGATGAATCGTTGTGTGTGTTGAATAGATCCTGTCCATGTCTTGGTTGTGGCTGTAGGCTTCCTATAGCTCAAGTTGTGGGCTTTTCAAATTGCTATGTTACTGTTTTGTGACTTGTGGGAGCTATACTCCATGGAATGGTTTGATTCTTGAGTCTATTGTGATTCATTTTCCATCACCTATCCAGTGGCTACCTTGGAATGCCAAGAATTGGCCCAGGTATTGGTGGTCTTGTGTTTTGTCTCCGTACCTTGTCATGAGCGTATTTCGAGAACCGTAGCTCCGTTTCTTGCGATCCTTATATGCATTTCTATCGATTTTGCATGATGCATCCATAATTGCCATGTTCATGCATGTATAAATAACTTTACATGAGTTTCTGTCGAGATTCATTAATAAACAACTTTGCATATGAAACATGAATAGTTTTGGATTGCCATGTTATAATCTTCCTAAGTGGTCATGCATCATCTTGATTGTGCATTGCACCTTGGTTGGATGTTTATTGTTGCTGTTTCTATTGGGTAGATGCGAGTGTTGATACTGAGTACAAGGACCTAGGAGAGTACCACTACGAGGATCCCGCTACTTGTTTCACTGAAGAACCAACAGGCAAGATGATCATACCCAGATCCCGATACTATTTTTGCTTCCTAGTTTCTCGCTCTTATCATTACAATTGCGCCCATGTTGCCATGACAGCCTCTAACCTCCACATCCTAGCAAACCTTTGATTGGCTAAGTTACCGCGGCTCAGCCCGTCTTATAGCATTTTAGTTGCAGGTGCAGGTTGTTCCATGTGATAACATGGATTTGGATATCACAATATTCTGTTATTTAATTTAATGCACATATATATCTTGGTATTGGTGGAAGGCTTGGCTTTTGCTAAGTGATTTGTTTCGCTCTTACCGCCCTTAGTTCCTTGTTACTGGTGTTATGTTTTCCATACTTTGCGCTCCTCACATGCTCGGGTTTGTTATGGGGACCCCCTTTTTTATTCGATGGAGATAAAAACTTGTCTGGCAAGACCCAACATTGGTACTACATTTGCTTAACAACTTAATAAAATTGCATAGGGTCTTGCAAACCCGTGGATAATTTAATCAACCCCCAGGCCAGTGCTCCTCATGAGTGTTGGCCCAAACTAGAGCACTGTGCGGGGCCAACCCAGGGCAACTTGGGAGATTTCTATCAGGCCACCGTACACTAGCTTATCCGTTGTGTCCTGAGAATGAGATACGTGGCTCTTATCGGGTTCGTCGACACGTCGGGTGGTCTTGCTGGATTTGTTTTACCTTTATCGAGTGTCTTGCGTGTGGAGACTGAGTTTCTTCGTGTTTACCTGAGGTGTTGGAATTCCTTTGGAATTACCTATGATAATCGCGAGATCCACGGTCGAGGCATTTCCACGGAGCGTGGTTAATTTTGTAATGGACTAGTTGGAGCACCTCTGTAGGGTTAAATCTTTCGGAAAGCCGTGCCCGCGGTTATGTGGCAACTTGGATATTTGTTTAACACCCGGTTATAGCAAACTTGAAGTAAACTCTAATTAAAATACACCAACTATGTGAGTAACCGTGATCGTCTCTACTCGTGAACATGGTCCGAGAGAGAACACGGTGGGGTTATGTTTGACGTATGTAAGTGTTCAGGATCTCATAGAGATCATACTAGATTCGATCGTTCTTCGTAGGCCACTCATATTTATTTTCATGTTGCGTAAGCTAGCCACCATATATGCTTAGTGCTGCTGCAACCTCAACACTTATCCCATCCCTACCTTTAAGCTTGAATAGTCTCGGTACCCGGGCACATGATAGCTGAGTCCTCGGTGGTTCACAGTTTACTACAACAATCCAGGTGCAGGTTCAGATGAGTTCGTGCAGGATGATCTTACCCAGCTCTAGTGGGAGTATGTCGAGGGGAGAGGCAGGATGTATGTGACATATCTGGATGAGTAGAGGACCTGGTCGTGATCTTTGGGATAGCTTGATAGTATCATTTGCAACTTCTTTTATCGTTTGATTTCATCCGTAGACAGACCCTGTGTTCAACTTGATGTTATGATTTGAGTGACATTGTAAGTTAGCATGTGGCGAGTGTAAGCCAACTTGTATACTCTTCTCATTCAGTATTGTATGTTGTGATGATACTATTCTTGCTAACGACAAGATGCGCATCTATGCCTTGCGAGGCCCTCGTGCCTTAAATGGATAGGCGCGCATCTTGGGCGTGACAAGTTGGTATTCAGAGCCATACGACCATAGGAGCCTTTGCTTGTTCGAACTTGGCCGAGTCGTGTCTAGTAAAAAATATTTTGAGTCTAGTTATATCGAAGAGTAGGATTATTTTTACTCCTCTTCTATGCTCTGGTGAGGTTTCTGACTTAGGAATTTTGATTCTACTCCCCTTCTCGCTCAAATTTTTTTAGGATCACGTTGGTATTTTGGAATCTATATGATGCCAATGTGACAAGGTTCTGTCTTGGTGCCTCCTGTCTGACTTGATTTCTTCCGGGGAGTCGAGCTCAGGGAATGTTGGCACATCATTATCATTCAACTTCCATGATATCTCAGGACGGAGAATGTTCGGAATCACTTCAATACTTATCGTGGTGAGATAAGGTCGGAGTCACCCAGTACTGGGGAGGCGTTCGGGGTACCACCATGGTTTAGTATCGTTGTGACTTCGAGGATTCGAGATTAGACGAGTTTGCCGTATTTCTTGAATTATGGTGTGGAAGGTTGCGGATGCAGTCACAGCTGATTGCCTAGGGCAGGTTCCTGATTCCGCAACCCGAATCGCATAAACAAGAAAGCTTTCGGAAATTGATAGGTGGGAAATCTTGTAGTCATCTAGGATCATCTTCTTCATATGTATATGGACATGTACATTTGTTCCGAGCACGTAGCTCAATAATTTTGTGTTATTGCAAGTGGCTTCTAATTTCTGATGATGCTATCATAGCCGAAGAAGCATTCTTACTAATTTTTCAGTAGGAAGGCTATGTTGTGATTGTTCTATTTATTTCAAGCATTTGATTCAGCTTATGTTTCATCTTTTCAATGAGGTGCTGATGCGTTCTATCCATCTTCAGGGTGTGACAGGGTGTCCCCACGAAGAAGAAGCAGCTCCTCCCCGCAGGGCACCAGGGGGCTAGAACCTCCAAGGATGGTACCTCAGGCTCAACGCCCAAAAATGGGGCCCCTCCCTCCATCGCGTAGGAAAGCGTGCTCGGCGCCCCCCTCGGGTCGAGCTCGGGGGCTTCCGTTCAGGAGGCTACCGACCTAGGTAGTGAGACGAGGGAGGCATCCGGGCACAACCTGGAGGTGCGTTCTGACACACGTCTACCCAAGCCAGGAGCATGGAGCGTGGCGCCGAGCTCGTGAGAATGCGTCTCCAGAGCGATTGAGGAGCTTCATGAGGCACAAGCCACGTGGGTCAGGAGTTTCCCTTCACCTCCAAGTGTAGCTGCCATCGTCGGTTCAGCCGACAGGCCGCACGTCTTCGTCGGCGCCCTCATAGTCAATAGGTCCGTGTCCCAGTGCGTCTTCTGGCCAGCACGTGCAGACCGCGGTGGGGTCTACCTCTGCAACTACGTATGCATGCCCTTCGGCCTAGAAAACTCGGGCGCCACGTTCCAGCGCCTTGCCCATGCCATGCTCATGCCGTATCGGGCAAGGCATGAAGAGGAGTTGGAGGATACGCACGGGCCGAGCGGAGGTCCAGAGCCCCGGGAGGTGGCGGTCTCATTAGGATCACGCCACTCAGACGCAAGGTCACGCTACGTCGAGCACTTTGACTTTTTAGCAGCGTGGCCGCCAGGTGACTTTTTGGTTGTGTCAGGTAACTTTTAGGTTTACTCTGTTTGAGGGCGCCCACCGGGCCGCATTATCCTCAAGCGACCAGGGCATGCCCATGCAGTTGCCCTATTTATGCATATTTAAGTAACTTTTCATGCATGTGATCTATTTCCTAACGTTTCACCTTGCTTGCATGGCTCTTCGCTGACATGAATGTTGTCACGGCCGAATGATCCTACCTTTGACCGCCTCATGAGATGACTGGGCACGACGTCTGTGCTCGGGTCCTTCCCTGTAGCATCGATAAATCCACTGGCTGAGCTCCGTCTGGCGGGCTGGCCCCGTTCACGTCACCTCTGGGGTTGCTGGTGCTAGGCCTTGCCATGCAATGGCCCTTGAGAACACATTCGGCACATGCTTCTCAAAATTTATAGGACCTTGCTACCTCCTGAGCATGCGTTGGTTTTCCCTTGAAGAGGAAAGGGTGATGCAACAACGTCGATAAGTATTTCCCTCAGTTTTTGAGAACCAAGGTATCAATCCAGTAGGAGGAACAAGCAAGTCACCAATGGATGCACCTACACAAATAATCAAACTCTTGCACCCAACGCTATAAAGAGGTTGTCAATCCCTTCACGGTTATTTGCAAGGATTAGATCCGATAGAGATAGATGTAATGAGTGCAGAAAGTAAAAGGTAAACAAATTGCAGAAAGTATAGATCTGAAAATATATGATACAAAATTGACCCAGGGGCCATAGGTTTCACTAGAGGCTTCTCCCTTGAAGGCTAATATCATGGTGGGTAAACAAATTACTGTCAAGCAATTGGTAGAAAAGCAAATAATCACGTAGTTATCCAAGGCAATGATCACGCATATAGGCATCACGTCCGTGACAAGTAGACCGAAACGATTCTGCATCTACTACTATTACTCCACACATCGATCGACTCCTGCCTGCATCTAGTGTATTAAGTTCATGAAGAACAGAGTAACGCATTAAGAATGATGACATGATGTAGAGGGATAAACTCAAGCAATAAGATGAAAACATCATCTTGTTACCCTTGATGGCAACAATACAATATGTGCCTTGCTACCCCTAGTTTGTCACTGGGTGAGGGCATCGCAAGATTGATCACAAAACCAAGCACTTCTCCCATTGCAAGAATTACCAATCTAGTTGGCCAAACCAAACCAATAAGTCGAAGAGACTTGCAAGGATATGAAATCATGCATATAAGAAGTAATAGGAGATTCAGATAAGATTCATGGATAATCTGAACATAAACTCACAATTCATCGGATCTCCACAAACACACCACAAAGATTACATCGAATAGATCTCCATGAAGATCATGAAGAACATGGTATTGAAGATCAAAGAGAGAAAAGAATCCATCTAGCTACTAGCTATGGACCCGTAGGTCTGTGGTGGACTACTCATGCATCATCGAAGGGGCAATGGAGTTGATGTAGATGCCCTCCATGATCGATTCCCCCTCCAGCAGATTGAAGGAAAAGGCCCCAAGATGAGATTGTGGAAAAGTATTTTCGTGGCTTGTTCAGATGTTGGGGGAATATTTGGGTATTTATAGGCCAATAATTAGGGTTAGGAGTCCTGCCAGGAGGCGACAAGCCTGCTAGGCGCGGCCAGGGGGCCCGAGCCTAGCAGGCTTGTGGCGCCCTAGCACCTCCCCTAATGTGCACTCTAAGCTTGGATGACTTGTTTCCTTCAAGAAAAATTCCTTCCTACGGTTTTATTCCGTTTGGACTCCGTTTAATAATCCATGTCTGCAAAACTCAAAAACAAGGAAAAACAGAAACTGGAACTTGGTCCGGATTAATAGGTTAGTCCCAAAATTAATATAAAATAGCATATTAATGCATATAAAACATCCAAAATAGATAATATAATAGCATGCCATCATAAAAAATTATAGATACGTTGGAGACGTATCAGCATCGCCAAGCTTAATTCCTACTTGTCCTCGAGTAGGTAAATGATAGAAACGGAATTTTTGATGTGGAGTGCTACCTAAGATATTTATCCAAGTAATATTATTTACTGTGGCATGAATATTTAGATCCATGAGCCTCAAAACAAAAGCATAATATTGATATAGAAACAATAAAATTTCAAGCATACTAGCAAAGCAATTGTATCTCTTCAAAATATAATGGCAAAAGAAAGTTATCCCTACAATATCATATGGTCCAGCTATGCTCCATCTTCCCCACACAAAGTATTTACATCATGCACAACCCCGATGAAAAGTCAAGCAATTGTTTTCACACCTTTATTTTCTCAAAAAATTTCAACTCTAACGCAATACATGAGCGTGAGCCATGGATATATCACTATAGGTGGAATAGAATATGGTGGAGGTTGTCAGGGAAAAGGGAGAAGAGAGTCTCACATGAACTAGGCGTATCAACGGGCTATGGAGATGCCCATTAATAGATATCAATGTGAGTGAGTAGGGATTGCTATGCAACTGATGCACTAGAGCTATAAGTGTATGAAAGATAAAAAAGAAACTAAGTGGGGGTGCATCCAACATGCTTGCTCATGAAGACCTAGGGAAATTTGAGGAAGCCCATTATCGGAATATACAAGACAATTTCTTTAAAGAAAAATTCCCACTAGTATATGAAAGTGACAAACTAGGAGACTCTCTAACATGAAGATCATGGTGCTACTTTGAACCACAATTGTGGCAACAGGTTGTAGCAATGTCCCGCCTCTCTTTTATCTCATTTTTTGTTGGGCATCTAAGGCCTCTTTTATTCATTTTTGTATTTTTTTGGGATTTGTTGGCCTCTTTTATTTTTCATAAAGTTCGAACTCTCATCCCTAATAGTAAGGGAATCATAGCTTCCATAATCCTTTATTCACGTGGGACATGCTCTATAATGAAAATCATCACACTTTTATTTATTTATAACTCAAAAGGAAAATTACAACTCAATACCTATGACAAAATATGATTGTATATGCAATATGGAAGTGATGGTGTGCATGTCATAGAAGGAAAGTATGGAAGTTGCATGGCAATGTATCTCGGAATGGCTATGGAAATGCCATAATAGGTAGGTATGGTGGCTGTTTTGAGGAAAGATATATGTTGGCTGTTTTGATGAAGGTATATGTTGGCTGTTTTGAGGAAGGTATTTGTTGCACCGGTGAAAGTTGGGCGGTACTAGAAAGGCTAGGAAAAGAAGAAGGGTGAGAGTGCATATAATCCATGGACTCAACATTAGTCATAAATAACTCACATACTTATTGAAGAAGTATATTAGTCATTGAAGCAAAGAATTAAACTCATGCTCCTAGGGGGGAGGATGGTACGAGTTAACCATCGCGTGCCCCCGACCCTCACACAAAGGTCGACAATCTATAAACAAGTCATGCTCCGACTTCCTTACATAGCGGTTCACCATACATGCATGCTATGGGAATCACAAACCTTTACACAAGTATTTTTACCAAATCACAATTTACTTCCTAACATGTCTCTTAAAATTACCATCTTTATATCTCAAAACTTTATGCAAGGAATCAAACTTCTTATAAATACTCAATACACTTAATATGGAAGTTTTTATTATACCACTTTCGGATGCCCATCATATTAGGACTAAATTCATAACCTAGACCAATTACCATGATGTTTTTAGAAACTCTCAAAATAGTATAAGTGAGGTACAAGAGTTCAAGTATTTCTATAAAACAAAACACCACCGTGATCTAAAAGATATAAGTGAAGCACATACAACAAAATTGCCCAACTCAAAAGATATAAGTGAAGCACATGGTGTATTCTAATAAATTCATGATTCAGCATGTCTCTCTCAAAAGATGTGTGAAGCAAGGATATTGTGGAAAAATAACAAGCAAAGACTCATATCATGCAAGACACTCCAAGCAAAACACATATCATGTGGCAAATAAAAATATAGCCTTAAGTAAGTTTACAGATGGATTGAAGACGAAAGAGGGGATGCATTCCGGGGCATCCCCAAGCTTAGGCTCTTTGGAATCATTGAATATGACTTGGGGTGCCTTATGAATCCCCAAGCTTAGGATATTTCCATTCCTTATTCCATATTCCATCCAATCTTTACCCAAAACATGAAAACTTCACAACACAAAACTTAACAAAAAACTCGTGAGATCCGTTAGTATAAGAAAATAAATCACCACTTTAGGTACTGTTGTGAACTCATTCTTTATTTATATTGGTGTTATACCTACTGTAATATAACTTCCCCATGGCTCATACCACATGATACAATCCATAGATTCATCAAAATAGGCAAACAACTCAAAGAAAAACAGAATCTGTAAAAAAAATAGAACAGTGTATCGCAATCTAGAAACTTCGTATACTTCTGTGACTCAAGAAATTCTTAAAAATTAGGACAACCTGGGAAATTTATGTATAAATCTTTTGTAAACATTTAAGATCAATTAGACCCTCTGAAAAAATTAGAGAATTCCTGGACTATGCGCAAAAGTTTCTGTTTTTCAGCAAGATCAAATGAACAACTACCATAGATCACCCAAAGGTTTTACTTGGCTAAAACACTAATTAAAACACCAAAACACAATTACTACAGAAGTAATAATGTGATAAACCCTCAAAAACAGAAGGAAAAAATGGAACACAAAAATAAAATTGGTTTGCCTCCCAACAAGCGCTATTGTTTAACGCCCCTAGCTAGGCATAATGGTTTGAATGATGCTCACATAAAAAGTAGTAATTGAAATACGCAAGAGAGCATCATGAATATCATTACAATAAAATATAAGTATAACACACTTCCTATGCATAGGGATTTTGTGAGCAAACAATTTATGGGAATACGAATCAACTAGCATAGGAAGGCAAAACAAGCATAACTTCAAAACTTTGAACACATAGAGAGGAAACTTGATATTATTGCAATTCCTACTAGCATATATTCCTCCCTCATAATAATTTTTAGTAACATTATGAAGGAATATCAAAATATAAGTATCACACAAATTATTCTTTTCATGATCAATTATAACATATGTGTCATCACCATAACTTGGGGAACAAAAAATATCATCTTCATCAAGCATAGCATCCCCAAGCTTGTGGTTTTGCATATCATTAGCATCATGGATATCCAGAGAATTCATACTAACAACATGGAAATCATGCTTTTCATTCAAGGAGATATCATGAATCACTTTATAATTTTCTTCTTTCAATAGTTCATCAAAATTTCCATGATTTTCAAGCAAAACTTCATAGAGATAATCAAGTGCACTCAACTCACTAGCAATTGGTTCATCATAATTTGGTCTTTTGAAAAGATTAGAAAGTGGATGAGGATCCATATCAATAGATTTTTATCAAGCAAAGATGGAAGCAAATATAGGACACGTGGCCACACAAGCAAACATAGCAAACAAGAGATCTGACGGGAAAAAGGCAAACAAAAAAGAGGGAAAATAAAGCAGCAAATCTTTTTGGTATTTTCTAAAAATCGTTTTAGAAGTGGGGGCAGGAAAACGAGAGGCAAATGGAAAATAAAGTAAATGCCAGAGATGAGTTTGTGATGGGTACTTGGTAGGCTTGATGTCTATCCTCCTCGGTAACGGTGCTAGAAATACTTGTTGCTACCTCTTGAGCATGCGTTGGTTTTCCCTTGAAGAGGAAAGGGTGATACAGCAAATTAGATAAGTATTTCCCATAGTTTTTGAGAACCAAGGAATCAATCCAGTAGGAGGAACAAGCAAGTCACCAATGGATGCACCTACAGAAATAATCAAACTCTTGCACCCAATGCTATAAAGGGGTTGTCAATCCCTTCACGGTTAGTTGCAAGGATTAGATCCAATAGAGATAGATGTAACGAGTGCGGAAAGTAAAAGGTAAATAAATTGCATCAAGTATAGATTTGAAAATATATGATGGAAAATAGACCCGGGGGCCATAGGTTTCACTAGAGGCTTCTCTGTTGAAGGCAAATATCATGGTGGGTAAACAAATCACTATCAAGCAATTGATAGAAAAGCAAATAATCATGTAGTTATCCAAGGAAATGATCAGCATATAGGCATCATGCCCGTGACAAGTAGACCGAAACGATTCTGCATCTACTACTATTACTCCACACATCGACCGACTCCTGCCTGCATCTAGAGTATTAAGTTCATGACAAACAGAGTAACGCATTATGAAAGATGGCATGATGTAGAGGGATAAACTCAAGCAATATGATGAAAACCCCATCTTGTTACACTTGATGGAAACAATACAATACGTGCCTCACTACCCTATTTTGTCACTGGGTGAGGACACCGCAAGATTGAACCCAAAACCAAGCACTTCTCCCATTGCAAGAATTACCAATCTAGTTGGCTAAACCAAACCAATAAGTCGAAGATACTTGCAAGGATATGTATTCATGCATATTAGAAATCGGAGGAGATTCAAATAAGATTCATGGATAATCTGAACATAAACTCACAATTAATCGATTCTTTACACAGACACCACAAAAGAAGATTACATCTGATAGATCTCCATGAAAATCATGAAGAACATGGTATTGAAGATGAAAGAGAGAGAAGAAGTCATCTAGCTACTAGCTATGGAACCATAGGTCTGTGGTGGACTACTCACACATCATCGGAGGGGCAATGGAGTTGATGTAGATGCCCTTCGTGATCGATTCCCCCTCCGGCAGATTACCAGAGAAGGCCCCAACATGAGATCTCTCGGGTACAGAGGCTTCCGGCGGCAGAAAAGTATTTTCATGGCTTGTCCTGGTTTTGGGGGAATATTTGGGTATTTATAGGCCAAGAATTAGGGTTAGGAGTCCTGCCAGGAGGCGGCAAGTCTGCTAGGCGCGGCCACGGGGCCCGCGCCTAGCAGGCTTGTGGCGTCCGGGCACCTCCCCTGACGTGGACTCGAAGCTTGGATGACTTGTTTCCTTCCACAAAAATTCCTTCCGAAGGTTTTATTCCGTTTGGACTCCGTTTAATATTCCATATCTGCAAACTCAAAAACAAGGAAAAAACAGAAACTGGCACTTGGCTCTAGATTAATAGGTTAGTCCCCCAAATAATATAAAAAAGCATATTAATTCATATAAAACATCCAAAACAGATAATATAATAGCATGTCATCATCAACAATTATAAATACGTTTGAGACGTATCGGACCCGAGATGATGCTCTCCACTGGAAGATTGAGGCACAACCCGCCTTTGAAGTAGGGCCCTCGTGAGTGCCTATATACACCTCCTAGTTCTACCGTGCAAGCCACGCATACGAACTTAATGGGGTGTACACGCTCGAGGGGCTTAGGAGCGAGGGCCCCCTATTCCCATGCCAAAGTGGAAGCCCCACGATCCGCGCTGGCGGACGACACGATCCACCAATCACTATGCCCACTCAATGAGGAAGCCCTATGCTCTGTGCGAGGGATAAACAACCGAGGGTGCCCCCGCGGCTGCATCCAACCTCAGGAAGGTCCTCGCAGCCCCGTCTCGCTGCATTCCCCCGGGATGTCCACATGAGGGAGCTGCATGGGGGCTTCTACCGGGCCAATCCTAGTAAACGCCACCTTCTCAGGTCTGCCAAACCTGGTCTTCACACGCCCCTCTTAGAAAAAGAAGCCGAGGAAAGGTTTGGGAGCCGCTCATACGTCAAGGGGGACTCCTGAGGATCGCGACTCAGGAGCCTCACTAACCGTATAGCCCCTCACCCCTTGGAACCGTCCTTGTGATCCGGACAGCCCAACGGCAACTGAGGTAAGCGCGGGGCCAGGCTCTGCTGATGCAGAGCTCAAAAGCGCTCAAAATCTCTAAGGAGGATGCCAGATCTTGTACGTCAAGCGGGACTCCTGAGCATCGCGACTCAGGAGCCTCACTGGTCCTGTAGCCCCTCACCCTTGGCATCGTCCTGGCGATCCGGATGACCTAATGGCTGCTGAGGTATGCACGGGACCAGGCCTTGCCGATGCAAAATTCAAGGTGTTCAAAATTTTCAAATCAATCCCATCTTCACCATGTTCCCTTCATGAGGGATGCTCGTACGTCAAGAAGGACTCGTGAGCATCGCGACTCAGGAGCCTCACTGGCCCTATAGCCCCTCACCCCTTGGAACCGTCTTGGGGATCTGGATGGCCCAACGGCGGCTGAGGTATGCGCGGGACCGGGCCCTACCGATGCAGAGAATCACAACAAGCAAGAAGGAAACAAGGCGAAGAAAGCAACCACACAATTCAACAGTTACTACAAGCCTTGAGTGTTTTTCAAATGCAAACAAGTCTAACACCTCCGCGAGGCACGATGAACATTGCAGGAAGGAAACCAGGAGGAGGAATTAGGGGGAACGCTTGCTGCCACTCATCTCAGCCGCTGGAAACTCGTCGTCGATGTCCCTAAAATCGTCTTCTTCGCCGCTAACCCTTGCAACTTCAGGAGTCGGAGGAACGGCGACGCAGGTGAACTTCTTCATCATCGCTTTCATGACCCGTTCACGGCCACTATCTCGGCGAGACGAGCCTTGAGTGAGGGAGTCCTAGAGTAAGCGGTCCTCTAGAGGCTAACCTATCTCTTATAGGCCGGACTGTATGGGCCGCTTACTGAACATTGGATCGATCGAAGGCCCTATCTCTAGGAAGCAAGATGTGGGAATCATGTCTTGTCTTCCACGTTTAATGTAGCGAATAGGCATGTTTATCTCTTTGGTGTGTAACCGACCATGTGTAAAACCTAGATACCTTCAGTGTCTATAATCCATAGGGTTTTAGGCTGTAGCCAGAGAACAACTCATCTAGGGTTAGCTATTCAATCTCGAGGTAGATGAACTCTTTAACCCCCATATCATCAATACAATCAAGCATGACGTAGGGTATTACCTCCATAGGAGGGCCCGAACCTGGGTAAAACCTTGTCCCCTTCGTCTCTTGTTACCATTGATTCTTGTCTCACAGCTAGGGACCCCCTACCCAAGATTCGCTAGTTTTGACACCGACATTATTGCTTTCATTGAGAGTTCCACTTTGAGTGCCCAAGGAATCGATGTCTCGCCTTGTCATCAATGAATAGTTCCGCAACATGGACACTTTCGTCCCCGGACAGATCTTTGCCTTTGGCAGCGTTGTGCTGCACACCGACACGACCGGCCATCTCGGACATGTTGAAAGCTTCACCCCTGATCGAGAGGTCGGATTTGGGAACCTAGAGTTCTTCGTAGATTCTCGAGGTGACTTTTCACTAACCGGTGTCACAGTTTTGCCTATCATGCCGGAAGACTCTGAGGCCTTAACCTTGGGTCCCTTATTCGGTCACGCCCACGGGGTCAACCCCGGCGATGGTCCAATTCTTAGTCTAGATCCGACCATAGTGCCAGAGGACCGGATACCCGTTCTTGCCAAACACCCTTCTTGCCTGGACACATCGGAGGTCAACTCCGAAAGTTCCAAGCAGTTTGATCTGATCAAGCTCTCGACATTCAATGAGGACCTAGATCGGATCTCGTCGATGAAAATTATCGACGATTCAACCCTAATCTATGATCATATCAGTTACAGAGCGGGCCAGGACGAATTTTTTGACCCACCCACCACCCACCTGATAGCCAGAGTCGAAGATTTAACCGACATGCTGGACTATGCCTCCGATGAGGTAGAATACATGGATGAAGAGGACTGCGCTCCAATCCCTGTTAACACCGGGCGATGGGCCGCCACTTCAACATACGACATCTACATGGTGGACACTCCTGCCGCTAATGGCGACAAAATGCCTAATAATGTGGAGCCAAGTCGAGCGACGCACCGTCAAGGCGCCGGAAACTGCATAAGTGGTCAAGAGGCAAAAAGGGAAGGAAAGCTATTATCGGCACCGGGGACGGAGATACCCCTGAGGACCGTGGCGATCCCAATATCCCCGAACACCCGTTAGAGGGTCAGGAAAGGCCTGAAGACCAGAGCAACCCCAACGACTTCAATGATTCCAAGGATGACAACTACCTCCCGTCGAGGAGGAGGACATCCTAACAGCCGATGACCTAGACATTCCTGATAAACCTGAAGATCAGGAACTGTTCAGACAACAACTCATAGCAACGACGCGCAGCCTAAAAGCGAAGGAACGACAACTTAAAGCCGAACAAGATGACCTCGACGATCGATGGACTAGTGTCCTCTCAGCTGAGGAGGGAGATGGTACCATTCTGTTGGACCAACCAAAGAGTTATCCAAGTAGAAGGTTGTTGCCACAATTTGCCGACGAGCACACTGATACCCCGTCTCCCAAACATACCCCATACGACAAGCAGGACCGCCCTCCTCGCGGGCGTGACAGGATCACTGACGACATTGGTTATAGGCCGGCTATGCCCTGAAGACGGGGAAAGGAGCCACTAGAGCCTAGTGACAGGTTCGACCTACGAGACGACCTAGGCTACAGAGCAGGTCGCACAAGATCCATCTATGGATCTAGAGGATACTCATCCGAAAGACGTCATGGGTACAGACCATGGCTCGACCAAAGCAATAACAGAGGTCCGGAACATAATCTGGCTAGCATAGATGCTGAATACAGGCGTGATATAGCTCGGGTTTGAAGCGCTCCTCACCCTTTGTGCTTCACGGATGAGGTGATGTAGTATCAGTTCCCAGAGGGGTTTAAACTTGTGAACATCGAACATTACGATGGGACAACTGACCCAACTATATGGATTGAGGACTTCCTCCTCCATATCCACATGGCACGAGGAGATCATATCCATGCCATAAAATACTCCCCCTAAAACTAAAGGGGCTAGCTCGGCACTGGTTAAACAACCTCTCTGAAAACTCCATTGGATGATGGGAAGAGCTAGAAGATGCATTCCGATCTAACTTCCAGGTCACCTATGTTCGGCTGTCGGATTGCTCCGACCTAAGCAACGTCGTTTAGAAGCCTGGAGAGTCTGCACGGCAATTCTAGAATTGGTTCTTGACCAAGAAGAACCAAATAGTCTACTGCCCGGATGCTGAGGCAATAGCCTCTTTCCGGTATAATATTCGGGATGAATGGCTGGCCCGCCATCTCGGCCATGATAAACCTCGGACTATGTCCGCCTTTACATCCCTCATGACCCGCTTTTGCATGGGCAAAGATAATTGGCTAGCGAGACGCAACCTTAACTCCGAAGAACCCAATCGCAACAAGTACAAGCGCCAACATAATAATAGTGATGCCGATGACATGGTTGTTAACACTGGCTTCCACAATTCCCGAACTGGGCAGCAGAAGAAGCCTCCTAAAGGCAATCACGATGGACCGACCCCGCTGGAGAAGATCATGGAAAGGCCTTGCCAAATCCATGGGACCCAAGAGAAGCCCGCCAACCACACACACCATAATTGTTGGGTGTTTATACAGGTCCGCAAGCTCCCACCCGAGGATCAAGGCAAGAGCCCTCACAGCGAGGATGAGGATGATCCTCGGGGTCCGATTGGTGGAAGAAAAAAGAAATTCCCTCCAGAAGTCAAAACGGTAAACATGATATATGCCACCCATATACCTAAGAAGGAGAGGAAGCGAGTCCTTCGAGAGGTCTACGTTGTAGAACCCGTGGCCCCGAAGTATAACGCATGGTCGGCATATCCGATCACTTTCGATGCGCGTGATCACCTGACCAGTATTCGTCATGGGGGCTCGGCTGCCCTCATCCTAGACCGAATTATAGATGGGTACCACCACACAAAAGTCCTAATGGACGGGGGAAGTGGACTCAACCTGATTTACTTAGACACGGTGAAAAAGATGGGCATAGATCCGTCAAGGATCAAACCCAGTGACACTAGCTTCAAATGAGTGATTCCAGGCGTCGAGGCCTGGTGCATAGGCTCTGTCATCCTGGAAGTAGTATTCGGATCGCCCGATAACTTTCAGAGCGAAGACTTGATCTTCGACATTGTGCCCTTCTGCAGCGGCTATCATGCCCTGCTGCGCCGGACAATGCTCACTCGCTTCGACGCCATCCCACATTATGTGTACCTCAAGCTCAAGATGCTCGTCCCCAAGGGGGTCATCACTGTTAATGGCAACACAGAGCACTCTCTCCATACTGAGGAACATGCACTGGCCCTGGTGGCCGAATTTAATTACAAAGACGATCGGCAAGCTCTAACATTTGCCGTAATGGCACGCAAGGTTGGGAAATGATCACGGCTTCAGTCCGACCTCACAGAACCTTCCTCTCCCCTTAAATAGGCACTCCCTCCATCGCATAACCCTTGGACCAATGAAATACATGCCAAGGAGGAACAACTTTGCACTTAAAATTCCATGGGTGGCGGCGGGGAAACAAAGGTGAGTGTTCGGCTGGACCGAACCACTACCATCAATATGTCTTCAGACACAATGCAGGTACTACCCAATGGCCCACTCAAGGCGTAAAGCTCATCTACACTTCGTTGACTTATCAAGACCTTGTTTGCAAGATCCGTTCGCCGAACACTACCACCCATTAAGGTGCACCAAACCACAAGAGTATATAAGCGGCAAGGTACACCGAGGACTCAAGGTCACTAATTGAAGACCCGTGGTACAACCACTCCTGTAAAGTTTCTTCTTCTTTTCACATACCTGTAAGCAGTTGCTTCGACAATACGAGTAATAAGAGTTGTTGAGAAAAATATAGCATCATTATACATATTTGTCTTGTTGTCCTTTTTGGCACATATTTTCCTTTTCTCCCTCTTCTCGTGAAACAGTTCAGTATGTTACTGGGGGACTCATGTTTAAAACCAAATCGCCCTATGCAAAACTTATTATGCGTTCGGCGTCTTGGAATTCACTTTATATGCATCGATTCCGAACTATGTCTTGGGTCAATAGTTGGGTTGCACGGCTCCTCTGCTTGCCCCTTAACGTTCCTCTTGTTTGGCTAAAAGGACAAAGGGAGAACCCCTGCGATTGTATTTCCAGATAGTCTGGTCAAGCACCTCAGGGGAGAAAGCCGAAAACTGACCATCATAGTATGCGAGAGCCGGTCTATAAATCCGAGGTAAAAGTGTTATACATAAATCCTTGTCAGAGGATATACCATGCTATATGAGGGGTTTGTTCTTCATGCAAACCATGTGATGCTGGCCTTAGCCGCGGTTCATCCGAACATCACAACACTCCAGGGGCTAGTCATCAGCCCCCCCCGCAGTCCTTTTCGCACCCCTACGGATAAGTGAAATAAATAAAGCACTATCGTCTGATTGCCTGGTCCACCACACTCTACCACCTTAGGTTCCGATAACTCGGCTAAGGGACATAGTGCATTGGTAGAGACACCCCATGTAGTATCTACATGGGGGCTGAAGCCGACGACTCACATCTTTCAGTTTCAAATGGCCATACAGGAGTTATAGAGGATTGCAGAACATTGAAATCATAATAAATTATAACATTACATCTTTAAAATGTCTTCGGACACATTCCAACTTATTCTTGCATGTTATCTTTTGAACATTGCGACGCTATCGCTCGAGCACCTTCGATTACTCTGACGAAGTATAGCTCGGGGCACCTATGTTCCTTCCCAGGAGGCGGCAGGGCGGTGGCTATCTTCATTGGATCCAGCCCCGGCCAATGCACCTTGGCCTTTGCAAGGGCCATTCGGGCTCCCTCGATGCAGGAGGAGCGCTTCACAGCGTCGAGGCGGGGCAACGGCGGTGATCAACTTCTACACCAGGGCGAAGTAGTTGCCTGGCAGTGGCTCGTCAGGCCATAAGCAGATGCAGAGATCCTTCATGTCTGGCTTTGCCATCCGGTGCAGCTCTATGAGCGGATTTAGCTGGTCGGCACGAAGAGGAGAGCGCTCGGGGGCTTCAAACTGTGCCCAGAATAGACGAGCTTCGTCTCCTTCCCACGATGCATACAGATGATTGGCATCTAGTATGTTCTTTTGCATGTCGCGGGAGATGCCTGAGGACCGCCACACCTGGGTAAGTAACTCGAACTTACTATCCCTGAAGACACAGTTCAGTAAGTATGGCTTACCATTCGTTATGTCCTCCGCTTGGCAGACCTGCTCCTCAAAGAACCACCTATCCACCTGCTCCTTTTGGTGATCGGCTTTTAGGGTGGATAGTTTGCCCGCATGCTCCTTGCCTTTCTGCTCGAGGACCTCACACTTGTGGCTGGCATCCTTGAGCTCCTGCTGGATCTCCGGCACCCGCGCCTCGTGTTTGTCGCTGGTGGCTCTCAAAGTCGAAAGCGCGGTGGCCTCTTGTCCGGCCGCCGCCCTCTCAACCACCGCCTCATCCTTCCCTGACGTAGCCTGGCCTTGAGATTTTATACCTCCTTCACCGAGGCTGTTTGATCATTAACACTATGAAAAACTGCATAGACAATATTCCGACAAAAGTGTCCGGATGTTGATTTAGACTTACCTTGCGTCTTGTCGAATCTTTTGTTAAGAGCATCAAGATCGTCTTCGAAGCTTTTGAGCTTCCGATTCACCTTGGCCAGCTCGACGCCATTCACAGCCGCCACCGATGACGAAGAATCCAACACACAAATCCTTCTTAGGTTGCATGGGTTCAGTACTTCGAAACTGTCATCGATCCGATCATATGTCCTGCCCTTTTAGGGGCCACTCCGATGTACCGAACAAACAGTCTGTATATAGTTCAGAATCGGATCCATGGTTGACCCCTAGTTAAGTTTTTTCAAACTCCCCTAGGGCTCAGGGGCTGCCATGTATATAATCATAAAAATAAATAAACATTTTTGCAAATAAGCCTGTCGCGTGGCTTACTTGAAAACCCGCCAGGAGACCCTTGAAGGCTTCCTTAAGTCCGTTCTTGTCGGACTGAATGCTCAGCAATACCGCACCCATAAGGGTGCGGTGCTCCTCGAAGATGGAGGCGCTCAATAAAGCCTCCTCCATGACTGGCCACACATTGGTCTGTGGCGCTGGTGGTGATCGGATAGCCCGATCACCAATCGGGGTTTGAACCGTTGCCTCCGGAGGCGTGGTGCGCTCTAGAGATGCCCTCAGAGGGTACTAAGCAGCCGCTCGTCCGACCCCCTCATTACCCGGGTGGCGTTCCGCCCCCAGTCATCGGTGGCCGAAGCATTAGCCTCGACCATGATGTCGTATCCCCCGCCACTGGTGTCCAGCTCCACAGGAGAGTGCTGGGACGACACATCCATAGTGTCCTTAATGGCGCCCGAAGGTGTGGGATGCGACACATTCCCGCTCTCCGCTAGCTCGGTGGGCGGGGTTTCCCCTTTAGATACCTGATCAATGGGGAGGATGTGTGGGGGGCTTCCAAGTCAATAAATGCATGCATGTCAATAAATTTCAAATTCATCAATGACAAATCAAAGAGTCTTAGGACCCTCACCTTCGAGCAGGGGGCTTGACCCTTATGCTCCTTTGCGGAGCATTATAGAAGTCATCGGACTCAGTATCCGAGCCCGAACTGTCATCGGACAAGGATATCTATGTTTGGCATGCCTTCTTGTAGGAAGGAGGAGGTGTCTCCTCCATGGCGTCCGATGACGCCGCCCTCTTTCTTGCATGGGGGAGTCGCCCTCACCCTCGACTTCGTCCTCCTGCTCTTCCTCCTCCTCTTGATCCTCTTCATTCGAGGATGCATGAGTTTCCTCAGACGCGACCTCTAGCTCGTCCGTGATATGAAGGCCTTCTTGGCCCTGTTTCTTCTTCTTCTTCTCCTTCTTCGTGGGGGCCTCATAAGGCTTCTCGACGAGCATTTCCGCCTACAGCCTAGACCTAGCATCTTTTGGCAGAGGCGCCAGACTGCCAATGCTCGCGGCTTTGCTCAGCCATTTCTGCAAAGAATGATCGGAAAAGATGTTATAGATCTTCTCTATGAAGGACAGAGGCGATCAAGCAAAATTATACTGTACCTTGGAAGCGAGCTTGGCGGCATGCAGACCCCGATCTTCCTCCTCGGCCGGCCAATCCGCTTATGACTTGAAAAGCGCCTTCCACAGCTTCTCTCGTGTAGTGTGGAAGAGATGTAGAATCGTAGGTTCATCTTCGAGCCAACGAGCCCACAGGGGAGTATCCCAGCGCTGGCAGGGGAAGATGCACCACCGGAGCATAACCTGGACTGCGTTGGTCAGCGTGATGTCGTTATCAATCATGAAGCCAATACGTTCTGCAGGTTGCTCACTTCATTGCTCGGTCCCCAGCTAAGGCCCTTGCGGAGCCATGAAGTTAATCTAGTGGGGGGACCGGATCTGAATCCGACGGGGGCAATATGACCTTCTTGCCTTGGCTCAGTGATATAAAACCACTCCTTACGCCACACCTTGATGGTGTCGATGAAGGTACTTGATGGCCATATGACGTGAGTGAGCTTGCCGATGACAGCCCCACTACAGTCTACGTGCTTGCCCCCGACGCACTTCGGCTTGACGTTGAACACTTTGAGCCAAATCCCGAAGTGTGGCTCGACCTACAGAAAGGCCTCGCGGACGAGGATAAAGGCTGATATGTGCATGAAAGAGTTCAGCGGGAGGTTGTGGAAGTTGAGGCCGTAGAAAACATAAGCCCCCTGACGAAGGGGTGGAGCTGGAAGCTCAGTCCCCAGATGAAGTGGGGGGAGGAAGACCACCCTTTCACTTGGCTTGGTAGTGGGGATCACTTGGCCCTTCTCCGTCGCGCGATGAGGGATGTTTGCGGGGAGGTAGCCGGCCTTCTTGAGGTCCTGGATGTCCCGGTCGATGACCGTGGAAGCCTCCCACTTTCCATTGAAGCCCGCCATGGATGAGCTCAAGGGGGAGAGTGGAAAACCTCGATCTGCGCTTCGGAGACTCAGAGGAATGGGGAAGCAGAGGAGGCGAATGGGAGGTGTGGTTAGGTCTTGGGGTTTTCTTTCCCTTTTATGGGGCTTCTCGCTATTTGGCCTCCCTCTGCTGCAACGTGAATCCCTCCGCTTCCCAAGACGTGCATGCCTATGCGCGTGCATGATTAAACGTATCCCGTATAAATGGAGGCACAACCTATGCATTGATAAATCGTGTTGGTTAAAACAACCTCGAACCGTGAATCAAGTTTTTGCAACTGGCCTAGCGGTCATGGTGGGCCATGACCTTTCATTAGAAAGGTCGTCAGGGGACGTTATTTTACCCCTTGACAGTTTTCCTTTAGGGCCAACCTATTCAAGGTGTCCGGACACGCCACTATTTGGAAAACTACATGTCATCGGAGGATGAACTAAATTCAGCGGGAAGAACTCACCTTGGAAGCCAAAGACTCTGATTACATGAAGAGACTGAAGTTGAGACCCTTGGCGTTGGAGGCAAGTTCCGGGGCTACTGTGGGAGTCCTAGATTAAGGGGCCCTCGGAGGCCGACCTATCTCTTAGAGGCCGACCTATCCGCTTACCTAACATTGGTTCGATCGAAGACCCTGTCTCTAGGAAGGAAGGTACGGGAATCGTGGCTTGTCCTCCATGTTTAATGTAGCGAATAGGCATGTTTATCTCTACGGCGTGTAACCGACCATGTGTAAACCCTAGAAACCTTTGGTGTCTATATAAGCCAGAGGGTTTTAGGCTTTATCCCGAGAACAACTCATCTAGGGTTAGCTATTCGTGTTGGGGAACGTCGCATTGGAAACAAAAAATTTCCTACGTTCACGGAAGACCTATCCATGGTGATGAGCATCTACGAGAGGGGGAGTGGATCTACATACCCTTGTAGATCGCTAAGTGAGAAGCGTTAAGAAATGCGGTTGGTGTAGTCGAACGTCTTCGCGATCCAAATAGCCGAGCGTCCCGCGATCCAATCACGATCCGTCCCGATCAAGCACCAAACGGATGGCACCTCCGCGTTCAGCACACCTACAGCTTGATGACGATCTCTGCCTTATTGATCCAGCAAGAGGGAGCGAAGAGGTAGACGAGTTCTCCGGCAGCATGACGGTACCACGGTGATGGTGGTGGAGCAATTCCGGCAGGGCTTCGCCTAAGCACTGCAGAAAACCGATCTAGAGGAGAAACTATGCGCTAGAGGAACGGGTAGCACGTGGCTGAAAATCTAGTGCAAAAACCCTAAAACCTCTAGTATATATAAGAGGAAGAGAGGAGGAGGCTTGGCCCAAGGTCCAAGCCACCTAGGCTTCGGCCAAACCAAGAGGAGAGGAGGATTCCTCCCCCAATCCTAGTAGGACTAGGACTCCTCCTTATTTTTGCCTTTTTGCCTTTTTCCACCTTTTTCTCTTTGGGCTTTTGTTCCCAGCCACATGGGCCTTGTGTGGGACTTCCACCAGACCACTAAGGGCTGGTATTCACTCTCCCACCGCCCATGTAGCCACTTGGGTCGAAATACCCCTCCCGATGGTCTCCCGGTACACTGTGGGCACTCCCGGTACACTACCGATGATCCCGAAACATTTACGGCGACCAAAATAGGACTTCCTACATATAAATATTTACCTCCGGATCATTCCGGAGCTCCTTTTGAAGTCCGGGATCTCTTCTGGGACTCCGAACAACCTTCAGTCACCACCATGCATAACTCTATGCTACCAAAACGTCACCAAACCTTAAGTGTGCAGACCCTGTGGGTTTGAGAACTATGTAGACATGACCGAGACACCTCTACGGTCAATAACCAATAGCGGGACCTAGATTCCCATATTGGTTCCTACATATTCTACGAAGTTCTTTATCGGTCGAACCTCTATGTCAAGGATTCAGTTAATCCCGTATGATGTTCCCTTTGTTCTTCGGTATGTTAGTTGCCCAAGATTCGATCGTCGGTATGTCCATACCTAGTTCAACCTCGTTACCGGAAAGTCTCTTTACTTGTTCCGTAATACAAGATCCCATGACTAACACTTACTCACATTGCTTGCAAGGCTTATTGTGATGTTGTATTACCGAGTGGGCCCTAAGATACCTCTCCATTACACGGAGTAACAAATCCCAGTCTTGATCCATGCCAACCCAACAGACACCCTCGGAGATACCTGTAGATCACCTTTATAGTCACCCAATTATGTTGCGATGTTTGATACACACAAGGCACTCTTCCGGTGTCCGTGAGTTGCATGATCTCATGGTCATAGAAACATATACTTGACATGCAGAAAACAGTAGCAACAAACTGACACGGTCATATGCTACGTTTGTAGTTTGGGTCTTGTCCATCACATCATTCTCCTAATGATGTGATCCCGTAATCAAATGACATCACATGTCAATGGCTAGGAAACCTTGACCATCTTTGACCAACGAGCTAGTTCACTAGAGGCATACTAGGGACAAAGTGTTGTCTATTTACCCACACATATAATGTGTTTCCAATCAATACAATTATAGCATGGATAATAAACGATTATCATGAACAAGGAAATATAATAATAAACACTTTATTTATTGACTCTAGGGTATATTTGCAACAGTCTCCCACTTGCACTAGAGTCAATAATCTTGTTCACATCCCTATGTGATTTACATTGTAATGAATCGAACACCCATGCAGTTCTGGTGTTGATCATGTTTAGCCCTTGGAAGAGGTTTAGTCAACAGGTCTGCAACATTCAGATCCGTGTGCACTTTGCAAATATTTATGTTCTGCTCCTCGATGTAATCGCGGATGGAGTTGAAGCATCACTTTATGTGTCTGGTCCTCTTGTGAAACCTTGGTTCCTTAGACAGAGCAATGGCACCAGTGTTATCACAGGTTCATTGGATTCAGTGCACTGGGCACTATGCCAAGATCTGTCATGAACTGCTTCATCCAGACACCTTCCTTCGCCGCCTCCGAGGCTGTGATGTACTCTGCTTCGCACATAGAATCGGCTACCACACTTTGCTTGGAACTGCACTAGCTTACTGCTCCCCCGTTGAGAATAAATATGTATCCGATTTGCGACTTAGAGTCATCCGGATCAGTGTCAAAGCTTGCATTGACGTAACCCTTTATGACGAGATCTTCATCACCTCCATAAACGAGAAACATCTCCTTAGTCCTTTCCAGGTACTTAAGGAATTCTTGACCACTACCTAGTGCTCCATTCTAGCATCACTTTGAAACCTTCTGGCCATACTTATGGCAAGGCTGACATTGGGTCTTGTGCACAACATTGCATACATGATAGAGCCTATGGCTGAAGCATAGGGGATGACACTCATCTTTTCTCTATCTTCTACAATCACTGGGCATTGAGTCTTACTCAACTTCACACCTTGTAACACACGCAAGAACCCCTTCTTGCACTGATCCATTTTGAACTTCTTCAAAACTTTATCAAGGTATGTGCTTTGTGAAAGTGATATTAAGCGTCTCAATCTATCTCTATAGATCTTAATGCCTAATATGAAACAGCTTCTCCTAGGTCCTTCATTGAAAAATTCTTGTTCAAATATTCCTTCACGCTTTCCAGCTTTTCTATATTGTTTCCAATTAGCAATATGTCATCCACATATAATATTAGAAATGCTATAGAGCTCCCACTCACTTTCTTGTAAATACAAGCTTCTCCATAAACTTGTATAAACTCAAACGCATTGATCACCTCATCAAAGCGCTTATTCCAACTCCGAGATGCTTGCACCAGCCCATAAATGGATCGCTGGAGTTTGCAAACTTTGTCAGCATTCTCTGGTTTGACAAAACCTTCTGGTTGCATCGTATACAACTCTTCCTCAAGGAAACCGTTGAGGAACGCTGTTTTGACATCCATATGCCAAATTTCATAGTGGAAATAAGCAGCTATTGCCAACACAATTCTGACAAACTTAAGCATCGCTATGGGTGAGAATGTCTCATCGTAGTCAACTCCTTGAACTTGTGAAAAACCCTTTGCCACAAGTCAAGATTTATAGACGGTGACATTACCGTCCGTTTCCGTCTTCTTCTTGAAGATCCATTTGTTCTGAATGGCGTTTCGCCCTTCAGGTAGTACTTCCAAAGTCCATACTTTGTTTTCATACATTGATCCCATCTCGGATTTCATGGCCTCTAACCATTTTTCGGAATCCGGGCCCATCACCGCTCCTCCATAGCTCGTAGGTTCATTGTTGTCCAACAACATGACCTCCAAGACAGGGTTGCCATACCACTCAGGAGCAGTACGCGCCCTTGTCGACCTACGAGGTTCAATAGCAGCTTGATCCGAAGCTTCATGATCATTATCATTAACTTCCTCTTCACCCGTCGTAGGTTCCACAGAAACATCTTTCTGTGCTGCGCTACTTTCTGGTTGAAGTAAAGGTTCAATAACCTCATCAAGCTCTATTTTCCTCCCACTAAATTCTTTTGAGAGAAACTCTTTCTAAAGAAATGCTCCGTTCTTAGCGAAAAATACTTT
This sequence comes from Hordeum marinum, assembly GCA_022496015.1. Taxonomy (NCBI): domain Eukaryota; kingdom Viridiplantae; phylum Streptophyta; class Magnoliopsida; order Poales; family Poaceae; genus Hordeum; species Hordeum marinum. The sequence continues at coordinate 297,356,129 of CM039675.1, read as the reverse complement.
GCCTTCGGATCTGAGATAGAAGGTATACCTGACTGCCTCTTTCGGGTATCCTATGAAGACACATTTCTCCACTTTGGGTTCCAGCTTTTCAGGCTGAAGCTTTTTGACATAAGCATCACATCCCCAAACTTTAAGAAACGACAACTATGGCCTCTTACCAAACCATAGTTCATATGGCGTCGTCTCAACGGATTTTGATGGTGCCCTATTTAAAGTGAATGCAGCTGTCTCTAATGCATAACCCCAAAATGATAGTGGCAAATCAGCAAGAGACATCATAGAATGCACCATATCTAATAAGGTTCGATTACGACGTTCGGACACACCATTACGCTGTGGTGTTCCGGGCGATGTCAACTGTGAAACAAGTCCACACTGTCTTAAGTGACTGCCAAACTCATAACTCAGATATTCACCTCCTCGATCAGATCGTAGGAATTTAATCTTCTTGTTATGATGATTCTAAACTTCACTCTTAAATTTCTTGAACTTTTCAAACGTTTCAGACTTGTGTTTCATTAAGTAAATATACCCATATCTACTTAAGTCATCAGTGAAGGTGACAAAATAACGATATTGACCACGCGCTGTAACATTCATTGGACCGCACACATCAGTATGTATGATGTCCAATAAGTCACTTGCCCATTCCATTGTTCCAGAGAAACGGCGTTTTAGTCATCTTGCCCATGAGGCATGGTTCACATGTGTCAAGTGATTCAAAATCAAGTGACTCCAAAAGTCCATCAGCATGGAGGTTCCTCGTGCGTTTTACACCAATATGACCTAAACGGCAGTGCCATAAGAAACTGGTACTATCATTATCAACTCTACATCTTTTGGCATCAATGTTATGAACATGTGTATCATCGCTATCAAGATTCAATATGAATAAACCCCTCACATTGGGTGCATGACCATAAAAGATATTACTCATATAAATAGAACAACCTTTATTCTCTGATTTAAATCGGTAACCATCTCGCAATAAACAAGATCCAGATATAATGTTCATGCTTAACGCAGGCACTAAATAAGAATTATTCATGTTCATCACTAATCCCGATGGTAATCGAAGAGAGAGCGTGCCGACGGCGATCACATCAACCTTGGAACCATTTCCCACGTGCATCATCACTTCATCCTTTGCCAGCCTTCATCTATTGCGTAGTTCCTGTTTTGAGTTGCAAATGTGAGCAACCGAACCAGTATCAAATACCCAGGCACTACAATGAGAGCTAGTAAGGTACACATCAATAACATGTACATCATATATACCTTGTTTGTCGTTGGCCGCCTTCTTGTCAGCCAGGTACTTGGGGCAGTTCCGCTTCCAGTGACCAGTTCCCTTGCAATGAAAGCACTCAAATTCTGGCTTGGGTCCATGCTTGGGCTTCTTTATAGGAGTAGGAACTGCTTTGCCATCCTTCTTGGTTTTACCCTTCTTGCCCTCTCCCTTGCCATTCTTCTTCAAACTAGTTGTTTTATTGACCATCAACACTTGATGTTCTTTCTAGATTTCAGACTCGGCGACTTTTAGCATCGCAAACAGCTCGGCGACTGACTTGTTAATCCCATGCATGTTATAGGTCATCACAAAGCTCTTGTAACTAGGTGGTAGTGATTGAAGAACTCTGTCAGTGATTGCCTCTGGCGGAAGGGCAATTCCCAACTCTGCTAGACGATTCGAATACCCAGACATTCTGAGTATATGCTCACTGATAGACTCGTTCTCCTCCATTTTGCAAGCATAGAACTTATCGGAGGTCTCATACCTCTCGATCGGGGCATTCTTCTGAAAGATAAACTTCAACTCCTGGAACATCTCATATGCTCCATGACGTTCAAAACGTATTTGAAGTCCCAGTTCTAAGCCGTACAATATTGCACACTGAATGTGCCTCCCAAGCGTTCTTAACGTCTTCGGATGACATGTCTTCTAGTTGGTCACCAAGCGGTGCATCAAGGACATATGATTTCTGGGAAGCCGTGAGGATAATCCTCAGATTACGGGCCCAGACAACAAAGTTACTTCCATCATCTTTCAATTTAGCTTTCTCTAGGAACGCATTAAAATTCAGGGGTGCTACTGCGCGAGCCATTGATCTACAACATAAATATGCAAAGGTTACTTAGACTATTGTTCAAGATAATGAGTTTAGTTAATCAAATTACTAAAGCTCCCACTCAAATTGACATCCCTCAGGTCTTCTGAGTGTCACATGATCTAAATTCACCAACCCAAGTCCGATCATCACGTGAGTTGAGGTGGTTTCAATGGTGAAAAACATCATGTTGATCATATCTAGTATATTACTCATGTTCGACCTTTCGGTCTCTTGTGTTCCAAGGCCATGTCTATACATGCTAGGCTCGTCAAGTTTAACCCGAGTGTTCTGCATGTGCAACACTGGCTTGCACCCGTTGTATGTGAACGTAGAGTCTATCACACCCGATCATCACGTGGTATCTCGACACGATGAACTTTCGCAATGGTGCACACTCAGGGAGAACACAATTCTTCTTGAAATTTAAGTGAGGTATCACCTTATAATTCTACCATCGTCCTAAGAAAAACAAGGTGCATAAAAGCATTAACATCACATGCAAATCATAAGTGACATGCTATGGCCATGAACTTGTGCTTTTGATCTCCATCTTGAAAGCACCGGCATGATCTCCATCGTCACCGGCACGACACCATGATCTCCATCATCTTGATCTCCATCAACGTGTCGCAATCGGTGTCGCGCCCATCATGCTTGTACTACTATTGCTACCATTTAGAGATAAACTAAAGCATTACATAGAGCTTAATGATTGACACACAGGTCATACAATAATTAAAGACAACCCTATGGCTCCTACCGGTTGCCGTACTCATTGACATGCAAGTCGTGATATTATATACAACACATGATCATCTCATACATCACATATATCACATCATGTAATTGGCCATAGCACATCACAACATACCCTGCAAAAACAAGTTAGATGTCCTCTAATTGTTGTTGCATGTTTTACGTGGCTGCTACGGGTATCTAGCAAGAACAATTCTCACCTACGCATAAACCACAATGGTGATGCATTAGTTGCTTTTCAACCTTCTCAAGGACCGCCTTTGTCGAATCCGATCCAACTAAAGTAGGACAAACATGCACCCGCTAGCCATCTATGCAAGAAGTTGCAGTTGAGGGAACCGGTCTCTCGTAAGCGTACGAGTAATGTTGGTCTGGGCCGCTTCATCCCACAATACCACTGAACCAAAACACGACCAAGGGAGGAAGCAATCTAAGCATCAATGCCCGAAAACTCTTTGTGTTCTACTCGAGATCTCATCCACACATAGACCTAGCTCAACATTCCACTGTTGGGGAATGTCGCATGGGAAACAAAAAATTTCCTACGTTCATGCAAGACCTATCCATGGTGATGAGAATCTATGAGAGGGGGAGATGATCTACATACCTTTGTAGATTGCTAAGCGGGAAGCGTTAAGCAACACGGTTGGCATAGTCGAACGTCTTCGCGATCCAAAGCGCCGAGCGTCCCGCGATCCAATCACGATCCGTCCCGATCAAGCACCGAACGAAGGACACCTCCGCGTTCAGCACACATACAGCTTGATGATGATCTCCGCCTTCTTGATCCAACAAGAGGGAGCGGAGAGGTAGACGAGCTCTCCAGCAGCGTGACGGCGCTGCGGCGATGGTGGTGGAGCAATTCCGGCAGGGCTTCGCCTAAGCACTGTAGAAAACCGATCTAGAGGAGAAACTACGCACTAGAGGAACAGGTAGCACGTGGATGAAAATCTAGTGCAAAACCCCTAAAACCTATAGTATATATAAGAGGAAGAGAGGAGGAGGCTTGGCAAAGGGGCCAAGCCACCTAGGCTCGTCCGAACCAAGAGGAGAGGAGGATTCCTCCTCCAATCCTAGTAGGACTAGGACTCCTCCTTATTTTTATCTTTTTGCTTTTTTTCCAGCTTTTTCTCTTTGGGCTTTTGTTCCCAGCCGCATGGGCCTTGTGTGGGACTTCCACCAGCCCACTAAGGGCTGGTATTCACTCTCCCACAGAGCATGTAGCCTCTTCGATCGAAATACCCCTCCCGATGGTCTCCCGGTACACTACCGGCACTCCCGGTACACTACCGATGAGCCCGAAACTTTTCCGGCGACCAAAATAGGACTTCCTATATATCAATCTTTACCTTTGGACCATTCCGGAGCTCCTCGTGACGTCTAGGATATCATCTAGGACCCCGAACAACCTTAGGTCACCGCCAAGCATAACTCTATGCTACCGAAACGTCACCAAACCTTAAGTGTGCATACCCTGCGGGTTCGAGAACTATGTAGACATGACCGAGACAACTCTATGATCAATAACCAATAGTGGGACCATGATGACCATATTGGTTCCTACATATTCTACGAAGATATTTATCGGTCGAACCTTTATGTCAAGGATTCAGTTAATCCCATATGATGTTCCCTTTGTTCTTCGGTACGTTACTTGCCCGAGATTCGATCGTCGGTATCTCCATACCTAGTTCAACCTCGTTACCGGCAAGTTTCTTTACTCGTTCCGTAATACAAGATCCCATGACTAACACTTAGTCACATTGCTTGCAAGGCTTATTGTGATGTTGTATTACCGAGTGGGCCCAGAGATACCTCTCCGTTACACGGAGTAAAAAATCCCAGTCTTCATCCATGCCAACCCAACAGACACCCTCGAAGATACCTATAGAGAACCTTTATAGTCACCCAATTATGTTGCGACATTCGATACACACAAGGCACTCTTCCGGTTTCCATGAGTTACATGATCTTATGGTCATAGAAACATATATTTGACATGTATAAAATAGTAGCAACAAACTCACACGATCATATGCTACGTTTGTAGTTTGGGTCTTGTCCATCACATGTAACATCCCAAAATTTCATTTTGGAATGTTATGAAATATAGCTATGCATCATCATCATTTTGTTGGAATGTAATGAATTTGTTGAAGTGCTTCTTTTGATTTTCTGAAAGGCCATTTAAATTTTCCCATGTATTTGTTTCACCTATTTGAAAACCTTTGGAAATGTTCAAAGAAAGAGGGGAGTAACATGACACTCCACACCAGGGGCATCTTGGTGAAATATTTGAGCAATTAAACGAGGGGGTTATTTGACAATTTATCTCAAAAGGATTTAAAATCAATTAGGCATATTCTGAAAATAAATTTTAAAAAGATTTTCAATATGACAGAGGAAAAATGTTCATTAAATAGCATTAATTCTCTTGATCATTTTGATATATATATTTCCTATGTTTGGAAATGTTTTGAATGCATTAAAAGAGTTTTTACTGCGTTGGAAGTAGAAAAGGAAAGTATTTAAAACCGAACCGGGCCGACCCACCGTCTTTAATTCCCGAAACCGCTCAGGGTCGGCCACCGACGCGCTAACCACGCCCCCACATTCACTGATGCGCGGGACCCACCGTCCTCCCGTGGCGTTAGCGCGGTCATCCCCTTCCCCACGGCCGACCGTCGTCGCCGAAGATCCCTCTCCGTGGATCTCGCCCCTCGTGCCCTCCCCGACCACCGCACCGCCCCTATATAAATCCCCGACCTCTCCTCTCTTCGTTCCACCCCCGAAACCCCTTTTTCCCTCACCGGAGCGCTACGCCAGACCTCACCGGAGTTCGACACCCCAACCGAACGTCCCCGAGCTCGTGCCCGTCACCACACTCACCCCCAGCCCCCTCTGACGCCACCAATCGAAGCCAGAGCGTCGCCGCCGCCGTTTGAAGCCTTCGGACGCCGCCCCCGACCACCGCACCGTCGTCCCCGAGCTTCTCCGACCACCGGCCGCCGTTGACTTCACCGGAGACACCGACCCCCTCTCTGTAAGCCTCCACTACCACCCGTAGCCGTCGGATCCGTAGTCAACGCACGAGATTAGATCTGTTTAATAACCGAACCGATACGCTCTAGTTGTCGGTCGTCCGCTCGTTAGGTCTCACGCGCACGCCCTTGCGGCCAATCACAACCTCACACGTAGACCCTGTCCGATAGATAGGAAGTTTTTCTTTTTCTTTTCTATTTTAGAAAACAGAATGTATTCTGTTTTTGTTTTTATCATATCTTTTGAAATATTTAGTGTTTTTATTTGATTCTTTTTGCATTAGTTCTCAAATTTGACGTAGTTTACGTCAGTATGCTTCGATTTCAAATTTGAACTTTAAATTTTGAATCTAATCAAATTTGTTTAAATTACATAAATCTGTATAACTAGAGTTTAAAAATATATTTTTGAGTGAATCCTTTTGCCACTGTTTGGTATTAGTTAGACCTATCATTCTACATAGTTTGAGAATTTTTAGGATGAATTTGGTTACTGTTTTTAACAAAAACAGAATGTATTTAGTTATTAATAGATTTTAATTAACTTGATTTTTATTTAATTTGAACCTGAATTAGTTGAACCCTTGTCTTTAGATTTCATTAGGTTCTATTGATTCAACATTAGGTGTATTTTCTTCTGTTAATAAAATATGTTTTTCAAATTGTTTTGTGCTCTAGTTTGAATAGGTTCATCTTGTTTTCACCATTTATATAGTTTAGGAAAAAGTTTTGTAGTAATTCTTTTAGCACAATACTTTTTATAATGAAATACTTTCTGTTTTCAAATAAAATTTTATATTTACTTTTCTGTTATCTAGTTGTTCAAACCAAATTTTTTGACTTGTATGTCTTAGTAGGGATTTTGACACCAATATTTTTTTATAGTCCTATACTTTAAGTGATTCTTCTTTTGATTGTGTTTTTGTTTGTTGAAGCAATTTTTTACCTTGCTGTTGAATGGATTGTATTGTGTTTATGCTTATGGTGTGCTCTTGTTTAATTTGTTAGATCATCCAGAGTGCGAAGCTTGTTATCTAGAGTCACTTGATTACGAGGATCGTCAGCAAGGCAAGTCACTTGACCATGTATACCTATGTTTTATTGCATTAGTTCTTCCATCTCCCCAAATTGCATGCAAAGTAGGTAAACTGGAAACTTCGTTACTTGTTGTAGTATCATGTGGTAGGTACCCCTCAACCCTTTGACACATTGGCCCTGGGAAACGTTGATTTACATTTTGCTATGCTATTAGTAGATGGGGTTGGTTGTGTGATTCATGAGAGTTGTGAGTTAATAATTTCAAGACCTAGATGATGATCAAGTCTTCAAGACTCCGAGTTTTCAACATACCTCTGGATGGATGATGGTTGAACAGAGAAACCAGTGGTTAGCCTAGATGATGCTGGAGAAGTGCCAGTATTCATGCGGAAAGGTCCACCCAGGCTCAAAGAGATGGATGGATGCTTCAAGACCCAAGGCTTACCTGCACAGCGACAAGTCATTATGGGCTCTGGCTTGGTTTGATATCGTGGTGACCCTGGACAGGCGGTGCTACGAGATGTAGAAGAACGGTAGGAAAGGATGGGCACCGATAGAGTCTTGAGGAAACCATTTAGAAGACCATGTTTTGGTCATCTGTTTCTCAAACACCATGAAGTGCGAGAAAATCCAACGGAGGCGATCAAATCTTGTGGGGAACGTATACAAAACTCTGCAGAATACCCAAACCTAATCGATTAGCCGTGTCCACGGTCATGGACAGTTTGAGCCAAAGGAACTGAAACTATCTGGAACTCTCAACACAATATATTACATTCAAGTGGGTATTTAAATGTCAACTTGGGTATGAGAATTGGTTGGTGGAACCATCTCATTAATCAACCAACATTGTAGTAATTATGCTTTTGCCCTCTCTTGTTGTAGGAAAATTTTGGCTTTATGCAAACACTTACTACCCGCACCTGCCATATATGCATATAGACTAGATGATTACTTTTCCCCCTCTCTTATTACTTTGCCAGCATATTCAATATTCTGACCTATACGGCTGCAACGTATCATGTTGCAGAGTATTTTTTCTGACAAGGAGTGAGGATACGCTCTACGCTCGATGAGATGCCCTTGGAGTCAGATGGACTCAACTATCTATGGAGCTTCCGCAAGTTTTTGGTTTAGTTTATCTCATGAGTTGGCCTTTAGTCACTTTATTGTAATTCTTATTGTAATAAAGGACTCGATATGAGATTTCGATTAATTATTGCTATGTGATTTCCCTTTGATATAAACATTGATGTACCGTGTGTGTATCAGCATGTTCTTGGGATGGTACAGAAACACCGGAGATTTGACCTTTCAGGTCGGGTCGCTACAGAAATGGTATCAGAGCACACGCTGACCGTACGACATAACCTCTAGGATTGGAAAAGCCTTAGGATTTCTTTCTCTTTTGTCTTTAAAATTCTTATACTCTCATCTACTCGTTCCTGACTTCCCTCCGATTTATTTCAAAATTTATAGATGGCCACCTTCATCCTAGTTTTGATCACGGAGTTTTGTCAGCCTGACGCGATGATGCCCTTTGGCAAGGAGCTGATGAGGATCGTCAGGGACGTAAGGATTGCTTTGCCGAGCATCACTGGGACTCCTATCATGTCTTTTCCACAAGACGGACGCTACAAGATCGAGGTGCACATCCCCGGGAAGACCTTTGGAAATCGTAAGGAACCCATCGACTTCAAGTTTGTGGCACCCAGCTGGATACTTGGGAGAGACATGGCCATTCATTGTGCCCTTGGACGTATTCAGGAGGAATACAGAGGTGGAACCATTTCACCAGGACTCAGCGTGGTTTGTCGCAGGGATGCCAATGGAAATATCATAACCACTCCCACTAAAGACACCACCATTTCCTATATCCAGACTTTGGAGACGCACATCAAGACCTTGGAGCTTCGGGTATGTGCTGACACGAAGACCATCAAGAGGCTGATGAACCGTGAGATTGACCTCGAAGCTGACCTACGGGAAGCCAAGTACGAGCATGAGTATGAAGTGAAGGATTTCTTAGAGAGGATCGATAAGCTGAACACTCGCATTGCAACTCTGGAGGAACAGATGGACATGGGTGAAAATCTTCATCCAGAAGGAGACATGGCTCCCTTGATCAGCAACGATGATGACTATGAGGAGAGAACCACTGGAGGAGGGCACTTCACCATGTACTTTTGAGGAGAACTTTAGTTATGCCCCCATGTATCTTCATTTTCGTCGTTAAAGTGTAGGTCGATGCTTAGTTTGATTTGGAGATTTGTATCTCGGTGTTTGAACCTTGAGTTGAATAAATGAATGAGTGTTTGGTATGAAATGTTTGTTGCATTGCATATGGGTAGTGAATTTCCTTTTAGGTCATTGTTCTATTCTAATTCTCACCCCTGAAAACAGCAAGATGCCTCCGCAATGTGAGCCCGACTTCACTTTCCTGTCGGAACTCACACAACTTCTCCAGCAGCAGAACGCACTGATGCAGCTGTTGATTCAGAATCAGACCAACAATCACAAGAAACTCTATGCAGAGAATGAAGGAAGGAAAGGCTAAAGACTTTCGTGAAGATGAACAAGGTACTCTATGGTTTGAGAACCGAATCTATGTGCCCAATGACCCAGAGCTCGGGAAGTTGATACTTCAAGAAGCCCACGATTCACCATACTCGATACACCCAGGCAACACCAAGATGTACCTGGATTTGAAGGAAAGTTACTAGTGGACAAGTATGAAGAAATATATTGCCGAACATGTTGCGATATGTGATGTTTGTCAGCGAGTAAAGGCGGAACATCAGAAACCAGCAGGGTTACTCTAAACTTTGCCGATACATGAGTGGAAATGGGAAACACTTGGTATGGACTTCATCACAGGACTACCTAGGACCCGTTTAGGATATGATTCCATCTGGGTAGTGGTCGATCGTTTGACCAAGGTGGCTCATTTCATTCCAGTGAAGACCACCTATACCAATGCTAAGTTAGCCAAGATATATATGACCAGGATTGTATGTCTGCATGGAGTTCCGAGGAGTATCGTGTCAGATAGAGGAACACAATTTACCTCAAAGTTTTGGTATCAGCTACATGAAACTTTGGGTACAAGACTGGAGTTCAGTACAGCTTTTCATCCGCAGACCGACAGACAGAGTGAGAGAGTCAACCAGATTCTAGAGGACATGTTGAGAGCTTGTGCGCTAGACTATGGGTCCAGTTGGGATGACAACTTACCTTACGTAGAGTTCTCGTACAACAACAGTTTTCAGACCAGTCTGAAGATGGCCCCTTTTGAAGCTTTATACGGAAGGAGGTGCCGAACACCATTGATGTGGGATGGTGTTGGAGACCGAAAACTTTTTGGTCCCGATCTTATCAGAGATTCGGAAGAGAAGGTCAAACTGATTTGAGACTGACTCAAGATAGCTCAATCCCGACAGAAGAGCTATGCTGAGAACAAATGCAAGGAGGTGACATATGAAGTGGGAGATCGAGCATATCTTCATGTGTCCCCACTTAGAGGAATCAAGAGGTTTGGTGTTAAAGGAAAGTTAGCACCCAGATTCATAGGCCCCTACAAAATTCTGGAATGTAGAGGCGAAGTTGCATACAAGCTGGAATTGCCGGAAGGACTGTCCAGAGTTCATGATGTTTTCCATGTTTCCCAGCTGAAGAAATGCCATGCTAAGATGGCTGATATTCCTTTCAGAGACACAGTGCCCCTAGAGGCCATACAACTTGACAGTGACCTGACCTACAAGGAGAAGCCTGTCAGAATCCTCGAGACTATCAATAGAGTTACTTGAAGCAAGACCATCAAGTTCTGTAAGGTTCTGTGGAGTCACCACACCGAGGAAGAAGCCACCTGGGATCACGAAGAAGATCTTCGTAGAGACCACCCGCACCTATTTTCTAGCCAACCCGAATCTCGAGGGCGAGATTCATCTTAAGGTGGGTAGGTTTGTAACACCCCAATATTTCATTTTGGAATGTTATGAAATATAGCTATGCATCATCATCATTTTGTTGGAATGTAATGAATTTGTTGAAGTGCTTCTTTTGATTTTCTGAAAGGCCATTTCAATTTTCCCATGTATTTGTTTCACCTATTTGAAAACCTTTGGAAATGTTCAAAGAAAGAGGGGAGTAACATGACACTCCACACCAGGGGCATCTTGGTGAAATATTTGAGCAATTAAACCAGGGGGTTATTTGAAAATTTATCTCAAAAGGATTTAAAATCAATTGGGCATTTTCTGAAAATAAATTTTAAAAAGATATTCAATATGACAGAGGAAAATGTTCATTAAATAGCATTAATTCTCCTCATCATTTTGGTATATATATTTCCTATGTTTGGAAATGTTTTGAATGCATTAAAAGAATTTTTACTGCACTCGAAATAGAAAAGGAAAGTATTTAAAACCGAACCGGGCCAGCCCACCGTCTTTAATTCCCGAAACCGCTCTGGGTCGGCCACCGACGTGCTAACCACGCCCCCACACTCACTGATGCACGGGACCCACCGTCCGACCGCAGGGTCAGCGCGGTCATCCCCTTCTCCACGCCCGACCGTCGTCGCCAGAGATCCCTCTCCGTGGATCTCGCCCCTCGTGCCCACCCGGACCACCGCACCGCCCCTATATAAAGGCCCAACCTCTCCTCTCTTCGTTCCACCCCCGAAACCCCTTTTCCCCTCACCGGAGCGCTATGCCAGACCTCACCGGAGTTCGGCACCCCAACCGAATGTCCCCGAGCTCGTGCCCGTCACCACACTCACCCCCAGCCCCCTCCGACGCCACCAATCGCCGCCGGAGCCTCGCCGCCGCCGTTTGAAGCCTTCGGACGCCACCCCCGACCACCGCATCGTCGTCCCCGAGCATCTCCGATCACCGGCCGTCGTTGACCTCGCCGGAGACACCGACCCCCTCTCTGCAAGCCTCCACCGCCACCCATAGCCATCGGATCCGTAGTCAATGCGCGAGATTAGATCTGTTTAATAACCGAACCGGTACGCTCTAGTTGTCGATCGTCCGCTCGTTAGCTCTCACGCGCATGCCCTCGTGGCCAATCACAACCTGACATGTAGACCCTGTCCGATAGATAGGAAGTTTTTCTTTTTCTTTTCTGTTTTAGAAAACAGAATGTATTCTGTTTTTGTTTTTATCATATCTTTTAAAATATTTGGTGTTTTTATTTGATTCTTTTTGCATTAGTTCAAAAATTTGATGTAGTTTACGTCAGTACGCTTATATTTCAAATTTGAACTTTAAATTTTGAATCTAATCAAATTTGTTTAAATTAAAAAAATGTGTATAACTAGAGTTTAAAAATATATTTTTGAGTGAACTTTTTGCCACTGTTTGGTATTAGTTAGACCTACCATTATACATAGTTTGCGAATTTTTAGGATGAATTTGGTTACTGTTTTTAACAAAAACAGAATCTGTTTAGTTCTTAATAAATTTTAATTAAATTGATTTTTATTTAATTTGAACCTGAATTAGTTTAACCCTTGTTTTTAGATTTCATTAGCTTCTGTTGATTCAACATTAGGTGTATTTTTTTCTGTTAATAAAATTTGTTTTTCAAATTTTTTTGTGCTCTAGTTTGAATAGGTTCATCTTGTTTTCACCATTTATATAGTTTAGGAAAAAGTTTTGGAGTAATTCTTTTAGCACAATACTTTTTATAATGAAATAGTTTGTGTTTTCAAATAAAATTTTATATTTACTTTTCTGTTATCTAAAATGTCTAGTTGTTCAAAACAAATTTTTTGACTTGTATGTCTTAGTAGGGATTTTGAGACTAATATTTTTTTATAGTCCTATACTTTAAGTGATTCTTCTTTTTATTGTGCTTTTGCTTGTTGAAGCAATTGTTTACCTTGCTGTTGAATGGATTGTATTGTGTTTATGCTTCAAGACCCTCTATTAGTAGACGGGGTTGGTTGTGTGATTCATGAGAGTTGTGAGTTAATAATTTCAAGACCTACATGATGATCAAGTCTTCAAGACTCTGAGTTTTCAACATACCTCTGGGTGGATGATGGTTGAACGGAGAAACCAGTGGTTAGCCTAGATGATGCTGGAGAAGTGCCAGTATTCATGCGGAAAGGTCCACCCAGGCTCAAAGAGATGGATGGATGCTTCAAGACCCAAGGCTTACCTGCACAGCCACAAGCCATTATGGGCTCTGGCTTGGTTGGATATCGTGGTGACCCTGGACAGGCGGTGCCACGAGATGTAGAAGAACGGTAGGAAAGGATGGGCACCGACAGAGTCTCGGGGAAACCCTTTAGAAGACCATGTTTTGGTCATCCGTTTCTCAAACACCATGAAGTGCAAAAAAATCCAACTGAGGCGATCAAATCTTGTGGGGAACGTGTGCAAAACTCTGCAGAGTACCCAAACCTAATCGATTAGCCGTGTCCACGGTCATAGACAGTTTGAGCCAAAGGAACTGAAACTATCTGGAACTCTCAACACAATAAATTACATTGAAGTGGGTATTTTAATGTCAACCTGGGTATGAGAATTGGTTGGTGGAACCATCTCATTAATCAACCAACATTGTAGTAATTATGCTTTTGCCCTCTCTTGTTGTAGGAAAATTTTGGCTTTATGCAAACACTTACTACCCCCACCTGCCATATATGCATATAGACAAGATGATTACTTTACCCCCTCTCTTGTTACTTTGCCGGCATATTCAATATTCTGACCTATACGGCAGCAACGTATAATGTTGCAGAGTATTTTTTCCAACAAGGAGTGTGGATACGCTCTACACTCGGTGAGATGCCCTTGGAGTCAGATGGACTCAACTACCTATGGAGCTTCCGCAAGTTTTTGGTTTAGTTTATCTCATGAGTTGGTCTTCAGCCACTTTATTGTAATTCTTATTGTAATAAAGAACTCGATATGAGATTTCGATTAATTAATGATGTGTGATTTCCCTTTGATATAAACATTGATCTACCATGTGTGTATTAGCATGTTCTTGGGATGGTACAGAAACACTGGAGATTCGACCTTTCAGTTCGGGTCGCTACATCACATCATTCTCCTAATGATGTGATCCCATTATCAAATGACATCACATGTCAATGGCTAGGAAACCTTGACCATCTTTGACCAACGAGCTAGTTCACTAGAGGCATACTAGGGACAAAGTATTGTCTATTTACCCACACATGTAACATGTTTCCAATCAATACAATTATAGCATGGATAATAAACGATTATCATGAACAAGGAAATATAATAATAAACACTTTATTTATTGCCTCTAGGGCATATTTCCAACAATTCGATCTTGATGTATACCAACTCTAGGACCCTCATATCATCAATACAATCAAGCAGGACGTAGGGTATTACCTCCATAGGAGGGCCTGACCCTGAGTAAAACCTTGTCCCCTTCGTCTCCTGTTTCCATTGATTCTAGTCTCACAGCTCGGGACACCCTACCCGAGATCCGCCGGTTTTGACACTGACACCAGTATCGACCAAGTGGATCACGGAGCTGAAGTTAAACCCCATCTCACGAAGGTGGAGGTGACTGAAGACGCGCGTTGCGGCCTCGAAAAAGAGGTCGCGACACTCACTTCCCAAGACTGCCTCCACCTTGACAATGGCACCGTCCACTGCCTCGGCAAGCTCTGAAGACAGCCCTGTGAAGCCGCTCTCTGGAGCCGCCAGGGGCTCCGTAAACCCATCCCGACAGAGGGAGTGGAGCGCTCGCCGGACTCGAAGCTCGACGGAAGGGAAGGGTTGAGCTCTACGACCTTTTTCTCCTTAGCCGCGGCAAGGACTTTCTCCCTGGTGTCGAGCCGATCCTTCTGTGCAACAACTTCCTCCACCTACGCATCCAAATGCTTGCACTCCGTGGCTTGGGTGGACATCGCTTTGGCTACGTCAGCCTTGCAGGTCTCTAGGTCTTCTTCTTGTTGACACAGCTGCACCACAAGCGCGGAGTTCTCCTCCTGGAGAGTCTTCAGGCTGGCCTCCGACTCTTTGCAATGCCAGGTAGTGGACTCCACGTTGCTCAGTGCCACCTCGTGGGCTGCCCTGGCTGATGCGGCCTCCTTCTCGCTCTTTGCCATGGCGGCCTTGGCTTGGTCTGAAACCACCGCGGCAGAGGCGTTAGCCTGGATCCACCCGGAGAGGAGACCCGAGAGCCCTTGAGGGCGTCCCGGCCCTAACCCAGAGAAGAGTAGGTGTTACCCAGAACACAAAGGTCTCGCGGTGTAGGGGTCAAGACCTCGTCCGGAGGATTCGCCCCTAGGGAGGTAGAATCACGAGGAGTAGGAGGCTTCGAAGGCTATGCCATGACCACGGGCAAAGTGGATACAGACGGATCGGTGGGCGGCTGGCCCTCGGGGGCTGGCTCTCCTGACAGCGGCGCCGACATGCCCTCGAGGGCAGGAGCAGCCACGCCAATGGGCATCGTGGGCTCAGGGGGCTTTACGGAAGCGGCTAGGAGGGTTGCCTCATGAGCCCCCAGACCCGTAGTGTCAGGCGCCTCGTCAGGCGATGGCAAGGCGACAGGATCAGGCGGCGCGTGGGAAAGCACCCTCGGCTTGACGCCTGCTTTCTTTTTCCTCATCTTCAGCATGACGACATTCCTCGGTACCAAGAAAAGGAGGGATCTGATAACCCACAGGTGTAGGGGATCAGTTGTAGCCTCTTTCGATAAGTAAGAGTGTCAAACCCAACGAGGAGCTAAAGGTAGAACAAATATTCCGCAGGTTCTATCAACCATCGATACAACTCTATGCACACTTAATGTTCGCTTTACCTAGAACAAGTATGAACCTAGAAGTACTTTGTAGGTGTGATATGATAGGTTTGCAAGATAATAAAGAGCACGTAAATAAAAACTAGGGACTGCTAAGATAAAGAAACAACTAAGTTAGTTTAGCGAGTGTGGAAAAGTGGTGGTAGGAGTTGCGGAATTGTCCCTAGGCAATCGATAACTAGACCGGTAGTCATTATTGCAATTTTATATGAGGGAGAAGCATAAGCTAACATACTTTCTCTACTTGGATCATATGCACTCATGACTGGAAATATAGCAAGCATCCGCAACTACTAAAGATCATTAAGGTAAACCCAACCATAGCATTATAAGGTATCAAGTCCTCTTTACTCCCATATGCAACAACCCACCTACTTTGGTTTATGCTTCTGTCACTCAAGCAACCCACCATAGGCGAATCATGAACACATTGTAACACCCTACAACGAGGATCCCTCACGCTTGCGCGACACAGAGAGCACCATAGGACAACACCAATAATATAACATGCAACTCAAACCAATCATGATCGTCAATCAACCCATAGGACAAAAAAAATCTACTCAGACATCATAGGATGGCAACACATCATTAGATAATAATATGAAGCATACAGCGGGTTGCGGGAGAGTGGACCTCTGTAGATAGATGGGGAAGGTGATGGAGGTGTTGGTGAAGATGACAAAGTTGTTGGAGTAGATCGCCGTCACGATGATGGCCCCGGCGGTGTTGCGACGCCACCGGGAGAGAGGGGGAGAGATCCCCCTCCTTCTTCTTCCTTGATCTTCCCCCTAGAAGGGAGAAGGGTTTACCATCTGGTCCATGGCCTCCATGGCGGCGGAGGGGTGGGAGCCCCTCCGAGATTGGATCTCTCTCTCTCTCTATGTGTGTGTGTTTCCTTGTGTTTCCGCGCTCCCAGATTCTGGCCTTTCACCGTTTCTTAAATATACGGAGATCCGTAAATCCAACCGGGCTGAAATTTTGAGGGGATTTTATCCGGATATTAGCTTTCTTGCAACAAAATACAAGCTCCAACCAACATAAGGGCTGGCCACACCTGGCTTGTGGTCACCTCGGGCATCGTCTCGCGATCATTCTTTTTCCCAAAAATCACATATATTCCAAAAAAATCTCCGTAAGTTTTAATCGCGTTTGGACTTTGTTTGATATGGATTTTCTACAAAACAAACAACGTGCAACAAACAGGAACTGACACTGGGCACTGGATCAATATGTTAGTCCCAAAAATAGTAAAAAAAGTTGCCAAAATTATATGAAAGTTGTAGAATATTGGCATGAAACAATCAAAAATTATCGATACGACGGAGACGTATTAGCATCCCCAAGCTTAATTCCTGCTCGTCCTCGAGTAGGTAAACAATAAAAAAGACAATTTTTGATGTGGAATGCTACCTATCATAATTTTGATCATATAATCTAATCATGGCATGAATATTAAGACATGAGTGATTCAAATCAATAGTCTATCATTTGACATTAAGACAATAATACTTCAAGCACACTAATAAAGCAATTGTATCTCTTCAAAATATAATGGCAAAAGAAAGTTATCCCTATTATATCATATAATCTGGCTATGCTCCATCTTCCCCACACAAAGTATTTATATCATGCACAACCCCAATGACAAGTCAAGCAATTGTTTCACACCTTTTATGTTCTCAAACTTTTTCAACTCTCACGCAATACATGAGCGTGAGCCATGTATATAACACTATAGGTGGAATGGAATATGGTGGAGGTTGTGAAGAAAAAGGAGAAGATAGTATCATATCAACCAGGCATATCAACGGGCTATGGAGATGTCCATTAATAGATATTAATGTGAATCATTAGGGATTGCCATGCAACGGATGCACTAGAGCTAAGTGGGTGTGCATCCAACTTGCTTTCTCATGAAGACCTAGGGCAATTTGAGGAAGCCCATCATTGGAATATATAATCCAAGTTATATAATGAAAAATTCCCACTAGTACATGAAAGTGACAAAATAGGAGAATCTCTATCATGAAGATCAAGGTGCTACTTTGAAGCACAAGTGTGAAAAAAGGATAGTAGTATTGTCCCTTCTCTCTTTTCTCTCTCTTTTTTATTTATTTTTAATTTTTTATGGGCATCTAAGGCCTATTTTTTTATTTGGGCTTCACTGGCCTCTTTTATTTTTCATAATGTCCGGAGTCTCATCCCAACTTGTGAGGGAATCATAGCTTCGATCATCCTTTCCTCACATGGGACAATGCTCTAATAATGATGGTCATCACAGTTTTATTTACTTACAACTCAAGAATTACAACTCGATATCTAGGACAAAATATGACTCTATATGAATGCCTCCGGCAGTGTACCGGGATATGCAATGATCTAGCATAGCAAATGACATAAAAAAAGGGACAAGCCATGAAAACATCATGCTAGCTATGTTACGATCATGCAAAGGAATATGAAAATGAAGGTGCGTGTCATACTAAACGGAACGGTGGAAGTTGCATGTCAATATATCTTGGAATGTCTATGGAAATTCCCTAATAGTTAGGTATGGTGGCTGTTTTGAGGGAGGATATATGGTGGGTTTAATGCACCGGCGAAAGTTGCGCGGTACTAGAAAGGCTGGCAAAGGTTGAAGGGTGAGAGTGCGTATAATCTATGGATTCACATTAGTCATAAAAACTCACATACTTATTGCAAAATTCTATTAGTCATCGAAGCAAAGTATTAGACGCATGCTCCTAGGGGAGAGGTTGGTAGGAGTTAACCATCTCGCGCTCCCAACCCTCACACAAAGGTTGATAATGAATAAACAAATCATGCTTCGACTTCCTTACTTAAACGGTTCACCATACGTGCATGCTACGGGAATCACAAACCTTTACACAAGTATTTCTACCAATCCACAATTACTCACTAGCATGAGTCTAATATCACCATCTTTATATCGCAAAACTATTGCAAGGAATCAAACACATCATATTCAGTGATCTACAAGTTTTATGTTGGATTTTATGACTAACCATGTGAATGACCAACTTCTGTTAACTCTCTAAATAGATATAAGTGAAGCACGAGATTTTAATTCTTTCTACAAATTATATGCACATGCTCTAACAAATATAACTAAAGCAAAATAGCAATCTACAAATGGCGGTTTTCTATGTGTGAGAAACAGGCAATCCAAACT
Source organism: Hordeum marinum (assembly GCA_022496015.1). Classification (NCBI taxonomy): domain Eukaryota; kingdom Viridiplantae; phylum Streptophyta; class Magnoliopsida; order Poales; family Poaceae; genus Hordeum; species Hordeum marinum. The sequence continues at coordinate 297,337,188 of CM039675.1, read as the reverse complement.
TCAAATGATATAAGTGAAGCACTTGAAGCATTCTATAAAGCCATGCTCAAAAGATATAAGTGAGGTGCAAAGAGCCTTATATAAATCAAAAAAGGACTTTCTCATACCATCATGGTGCATTATTAAAAGAAAAAAAGCACACGACGCTCCAAGATTTACGCATATCATGTGATGAATAAAAATATAGCTCCAAGTAAAATTACCGATGGTTGTTAGAACAAAGAGGGGATGCCTTCCGTGGCATCCCCAAGCTTACTTTCTTGGGAGTCCTTGAATATTACCTTGGGGTGCCTCGGGCATCCCCAAGATTAGTCTCTTTCACTCCTTATTCCTTCATCCATCGTGATCTCACCCAAAACTTGAAAACTTCAATCACACAAAACTTAACATAACCCTTGTGAGATCCGTTAGTATAATAAATCAAATTACCACTTTAAGTATTGTTGCCAACCAATTAATATTTTGTTTTTGCATTTTAACTACTGTCAACTTATTTATGGCTTATACCACCGATAAAATCGATACTTTCATCAAAACTAGCAAAACAATGCATCAAAAACATAATACGTCTTAAATAGGAAAGTCTGTAGTAATCTGAACATCTGCCATACTTCTGTAACTCTAAATTTCTGAAAAATTAGGAAACAAGAAACAATTTGCATAGAAGTATTGTGTAAAAATTCCGGAAACTTTCGACATTGCAGTAAAAAATGTAAATTCATGCACTACAGCCATAGTTTCTATTTTTGCACTGCACACACACCAAACAAGAAATCTAATCATCCTAAAGGCAAATCTTGGCACATTATTTTTGTAACATAATGGATTTTTACAAGGGGATAATTATTTTTGTTGAAAATTTTCTTTAATCAAGATTCACAAAGTTTACATGGGCATGAACAAAGTTCAGGCTATCCCCCACTTCAACGTTGCTCGTCTTTCTCACTTTCACTTTTCCTTTTGAAAAAGTTTTAAGTTCCCACTTTATTTTTTGTTTTAAACTAAATAAAAGCACACAACAGAATAAAATGTCTATCTAAAACTTCCGAGTTGTCTCCCTGGCAGCGCTTTCTTTAAAGCCATTAAGCTAGGCATAAAGTGCTTAAGTAGTGGATCCACCGGGATCTCAAGGTATATCAAAGCCAATTTTTAATTAGCAATAATTTTTAATTAAGTAGTGAGCACAAAGTGATATAAATCACGTGACAATTCATGCACACAAAGTAAAGGCCAATGCATAGTATAAACAGTTTCTTGCAATTTTGTCATATTGGAGACATAGATAGGTGGAGATGTAGTTCCTCTATCATAATAATTGCATGTATGAGGATCAAGCACATGCATACTATATTCATTAAAATCAACATGTGCAATAGGAAAATGAAACCCATCAATATAATCCTTAATAAGTGCAAACTTCTCCGATATAGTGTAGTTTGGAGAATTCAATAAGATAATAGGACAATCATGTGTGGTTGGAATAGCAACAATTTCATTCTTAACATAGGGAACTATAGCAAGTTCATCTCCATAAGCATAATTCATATTGGCATCATGGCCACAAGAATAGCAAGCGTCAAGTTCATCAAAAAGGGATATTTCAAACGAATCCAAGGGATCATAGCAATTCTCTCCTTGAAAAGGCTTTACTCCAAGGAATGACCTAAAGCAACCCAAACGATATGAAAACATTAAAATGCTTAATCGAAAAATGGTAACCCCATTTTCAGCTTAACGTAGAGTATGACCTATGATCAAGTATTCTTGCTCGGCTCCAAAGTCGATATACTCTAATATAGGTGACCTAGTCACCACCCATCATCTAGTTAAGAATCTGGTGTGGTTTGCTCTCTATTCCATGATTTCTCATAACTACTGCAATCTTCTCTAGTTGATGTCTCTTGTAAAAACTTCATATTTCGTTGAAAATCTTTCTCTTGACTTTGTAAAAACAGAAACTTGGTAGCTCTTTCGGAGACATCGATTCAGATATCTCGGTTCTACCGAAATTGCAGACAAGGTGCACTACAAAATCTCTGTACCATCGATCTATCTATCTCGGAATCGCCAATTTTCATTCTATTTCATTTGAATGACTTTTGCAAATTCTTTGTTTTCTTAATGATCTTTCTCGTAATACTTTTTTTACTTCAATGATCCTTAAAAAACAACTTTGAATTACTTAGTGGGGAGAAGAACTAAAGTTAATCTTGAGGAGAGAATTTTTGGTCTTCAGGGATCCCTATCTTCAATGAATAACGGAGGAGAAGAATGAAGTCCTACTACATCTCAAAGGGAGAGAAATCATTTTCCATAACTCGCTCAGTTTTCAGTTCTATGAATCCTACATTTTGATAACCCTTGTTCTCAAGGATCCCTTCTCAGTCAATGATCCCTATATCTATCCGTATTTTTAACCTTTTTGGAAATTAATGCCAAAGGGGGAGAATACCAAAGCTTCATGCTAAAGGGGAAATACATGCTTATGCAAAGGGGGAGATATGATCAAGGGGGAGAGCCAATATCAATACTCATACCTTTATAAACAGGGGGAGAATATCAAAGTATGGGTAGAAGAATTTTTTTTACCCTTCTCACCTTATCCAATCCTAATATCTACATGCTAAGATTCATGGGGAGAGGATAATCTAGTTTCATATCTACGGTGAGAAAAATCTCAATGATCTTGGAGACATATCAATTGTAAGGAATACTATTTTTTATATGTCCTCCATATCTTGGCAATTTTGAGTTCTATTGCCTTGCTGTTTGGTAGAATACTCTTGTGTTTCCTTACATTTTTTTCTCAAGTGTGTTTCTATTACCAGGATGCTCAAGAACTCAAGCTAAGTATATGCATCATATCCTTGGTCAAGACGATCTCTTGCTTCTTGCACAAATTGTTTGCAAGAGTGAGGTCTTGAACAAAGATACTCATTCATATATATATTTGATGCATATAGCCAAGATACACAAGACCTGCTATATCCCTTCTACCTTATGTGTGTTCATGCATTCAAAAGCAACTATTCTTTAAAGGACTGCACACATTTAGGGGGGGGCATGTCTAAGTCATGTCTCTCAAAGTCTTCAGTGTAACCATGCATATCTTTATTTGAAGCTTTGATTGTATGTTGTCATCAATTACCAAAAAGGGGGAGATTGAAAGCACATTTGCTCCCTTGGTGGTTTTGGTAATTAATAACAACATATAAGTCATTGAACTAATGTTTCCACCAAGTATAGTTCAGGAAATGTTCAATGATAGGATTGTCAAAAGGAGATTGTGGGCATACCCCAAGATGCAAGGAAATAGGTTGGCCAAGCTTCAAGCAAGAGGACTCTACATTTTATATTTGTGAGAAATCACTTTGAGTCCATAGGCAAGCCAATACTATTAAAAGGGGGTAAGGTTTTTTTGGTAAACAATATGCTCAAATGTGCACAAGTGATAGTCGCCAAAAACATCCACAGACTCTCACACCAAAGTCTGTTCTATACCTAACACTCAAAATTGGTGCAACCAACTTTCCCATACCGGTGCCACCGATTCCAGAACCTAGACAGACTCTGCCAAACCCTAGCCACTTCGGTGCAACCAATTCCATACCGGTGCCGCCGAGTTAAGGTTGCCAACTTTCTGTTACGCAAATTCACATTATTGGTACCACCGAGAATGTTGGATCGGTGTCACCGAGATTGGAAATCTGACCGTTGGTCACCTTATCGGTGCAACCGTGTTTCCTATATCGGTCTCACCAAGATTCAAAAGTTGCCACATTTTGATCACTTCGGTACCACCGAGATTAACACATCGGTGTCACCGAGTTGGTCATTTTGTGTGTAACGGTTGGATTTTTGGGGATGCCTATATATAACCCTTCACCACCACTTACTCGAGAGAGAAGCACTCAGAACTATTCCATAGTTAGCCTATCAGATTTTCTGAGAGAGAACCACCTACCCTTGTGTTGAGGTCAAGATCTTCCATTGCAATCATACGGATCTTGATCTCTAGCCTCCCCAGGTAGATTTCCACCAATCCCATCTCTTCCACCATGCCAAATCTATGAGAGAGTGATTGGGTGCTGAGGAGTCTATCATCTTGAAGCACAAGAGTAAGGAGTTCATCGTCATTTTCGAGCCTATTACCTTTTGGAGGGTGGTGCCTCATAGATTGGTTAGGTGTCGCTTGGGAGCCTCCTACTTCGTGTTGTGGATTGAACCAAGAAGTTTGTAAGGGCAAGGAGATCGCCTACTTCGTGAAGATCTACCCGTAGTGAGGCTAGTCCTTCGTGGATGGAAGCCGTTATGGAATAGTCAAGGTTACTACTTCGTGGACCCTTTTGGGTGGAGCCCTCCATGGACTCTTGCGACCGTTACCCTTCTTGGGTTGAAGACTCCATAAACGTGGATGTACGATAGCACCACCTATCAGAACCACGAGAAAAATCCATGCGTCTCCAACTTCGTTTGATCTACCTATCTCAACACTTTATTTCATATGCAATGTCTTTACTTTCCGCTGCAATATTTGTTGACATGCATGTGTAGGGCTGTTAGACTTGCTAGCGTTGCTAAAACTTTTAAAATCTGCCAAATAATTAACTTGGAAGGGTTAGTTTTTAAATTCCTGCTAGTAGTCTATTCACCCCCCTCTAGACACTCTTCTAGTGATCCTACAAGCGTGCCTTGGGCCTGGGGGCTACTGTTGGCATTCTGGGAATGGGGGTACCCAGACCTGCCTGCCGGTGGCTCAGGGCATGGCCCACCTCGTCAGCCAAGCACGACTGGCGTGGCCCCGCTCAAGAAGAGACCCTCGTGAGGCTCCTGAGCTCGCAAGCGAAGGCGACATCAAGACCTGCGAGGGGAGGTCCTCCTCAGGCCCCTTCCGGAGCTGCGGAGATCTCTATGCAACACCTCGCCTCGGGAGGCCCGGGATGATGCAAGGCACGACAGGCGCGCGCCAGCATGCCAGGCTATGCGGTTTCCCCTTTGGTGCAAAGGTGGGCAAGGATAGACACGGGTTCCCAAAGCTTCCCCAAAGGTTTCCATTCCGTGTGTAACGAGACCACGACCACGAGCCAGCAGTAAGGATGTCATCGCCGAGCCCACCTCTGCATCATCAACAGCTACTTTGTAGGCAAAGACCACCTTTCATCAGGATAAAGATGTACTCATGTCCCACTTCGAATTTGGCCGTTGTGGGATCCCTTCCCACCATAGCGATAAGGTAAGAGGACACGAGGCACTATAAATAGAGGGTAGGCTGCACCATAGAGGGGACAACAAAACAGAGGGACAACAGAAGGGAGGCTACACTACTAGAACCCCCTCGCGAGGCAAGGAACCACTTTACTAGTTCATTTGAAACCTCCTCGTGAGGCAATCCACCAAAGCAGGAGTAGGGTATTACGCTTCGAAGTGGCCCGAACCTAGGTAAATCATCGTGTGCATCTGCTTCCTCGTCATCGTGTGAGTTCATCATTGAAATCATCGAGTAGCGAGCTAGGTAGGGCTAGGCTGCAGGGGATATTCGCACACACCCCTGTGTTCGAACTTCTTTGGGTTTTGCGGAGCCCGAAATCCGAAATAACACCTCTATGATTGTTACTTCCGGGTCCTCCGGGTTAGTACCTCACACTTGGTGAAGCCGAAAGCTAGCCATTTTAACAATATAATTGGTCGGCAACGACTGAAGTGAAATTTTTTGTTCCTTAAAGACCATAGAGTAAGGAACATTCGCCAAACTAAATCTTCAATATTTTCCTCCCACATTGATTGGATCTGAGGATTCACGATCATGGTCAACATGATATCCTGGGAAAAGGAACTTATAAATGAACTATTTTTCCTACAAGTGTTTCTTACGTTGAATAGTAACATAACATATATCTCTGCATACCTTTGTTTATAAAACTGTATGACCGGATTGCCTTGTTTTCCCTAAATCTTTGCCCTTATAATGGCTTTATAAAGTAGGACAAACACTCTTCGGCTACTGGCCGAGGAGGTTGATGCCGATGGTGGATCAACAAAGTATTGTACAATGCAGATCCAAGCATTAATGATGTAAAGTACTTGGATACAATAATCATTACACATAAATTGTGCCAAACATAACAATGTTTGTGTCAAACAAATATCGATCGTTAATTCGACCACTTGTGCCCAAATTAAGGCTAGGGGGCTACTGCATTGCCTATAAATTGTAGCAAATTTAAAGTGCAATACGGTTTCCGAGGAGATTCGATCCCCTCAGGAGTGCAATACGGCCGCACCCAACCCGAGTCTCAGGGGCTAAAGCAGATTGTGTTTTTATTCCTAAAATATGCTGACTATCAAGCACATGATCCATAGGATGATTTTGCGAATCGACGTGAGCCTCACAATCAATGGTTTTATGTTTTACTTTAGGTGCAACTCTTATTATTGGCTGACACACACCTTGAGGCCTACTAGCTATAAATCTTAGTAGTAAATAAATTGTGGCGATCGGAAATAAATCCCGCAAAAAAGCCAAAAACTGAGGTGGTGCACCACCTCGGAAGCAATCCGACGTAAAGCTCAGATGCGAATGGCTTGCTCCATAAAAGACTATTCCGTCATTTAAGCTCAGATGAACTCCTTCAAATTTTCAAAGAATGAGATAATCTATGACACCTCGGATGCTGACCAGCGTTGGACCTTGGCTGTAAAAAGACACCTCGGATGCAGTTCGGCCTTGGAGCTTGGACACAAGAGGACACCACCGCATGGGGAACACTTCGAACCCAAGGTCTGGTGTAAAAAACAAGGCATTGATAAAGGCCGAGAACTTAAAGGGGCTCCTCGGATGCCCAATGTGTGAACTCTTCGGATTCAGCTCGGTGATCCTCAAGATGGGATATGAGAAGATTTGTTGAACCGGCTTTCAAGACCGACGACCTAAGACAAAGAACTTTTCAGAAGAACCGAGGAGCGTCCCCAATTTTAAGACCAGTTAAGGGGGATACTGACGGTTTCCTAGACTAGGGGGGTACTCACCATGTCATCTCCCGACCAGTGGGTCGGGCCGAGGACCCCCATGATGATTCACTAATGGGCCACTTCATGTAGCCCATGATGCATACAAGGGAGATTCCACAAGACTTGGCGCACAAGACAAGGACACTTCTAAACCCTACTACGAGATATGCAAGATTCAGAACCGACAGAGTTCCAAGCATCGCCGACGAGTCCAAGGGGCAACAACGGAAACAAAACTGAAGCTATCCCTATAGATATCATGGTTAGCCCTGTGATGGGACCAAAACAAGCAGGTCAAGCCCACACTTCAAAACAGACCTATGAGAACACCTACCTGATAGGATCCTGAGGAGAAGGAAAGCTCCGAAAGCAGGACAGAGGACTATATGCCGGAATCCAAGGACGACAATAGCCTCGAACCCTATGACTTCAAGGTGGCAAAGAGCCCATCTACGCATATAAATTTTCAATGTTGGCTAGCCGCAGCGGTGCGAAGCATGAAGAGAAAACAAGATGAGTTGTACTCTCATGAGCCCATGCTCAGTGAGGTGTGGGAGAAAGTAGTACGACAACCAACTCATTCCCAAGACTGCGCATGTTGCCTGAATTCGAAGACGAGTGGACGTTGATCCCTTTGTGTACGGCCACAAGTTGCAAGCTGACCGCCCCCTAGAGGATGACATCAGCCAACATGGGCATACAGAGAACTCCCGGTGATGCCCTGCCCTCATGGCAAGAGCCCGATCGACTATCCCAAGCCCTACGACCTACACACTAAAATACACAGGAAGAAATCACCTCCCTGGTCCATCTATGGAGTGCGAGACCATGTGCCCGTTCGCTTAGAAGGAAACGACGCTTGGATAGATAGGGAAGGCCGAGCTCGGGAACTGAGAAGAGAGGGGGTGACTGCCAACACCCGAGAGGACGAGTTTCAATATTGAGCTCCTGCACACCCAGTGTGTTTTACACAAGATGTCATGCAAGTCAGTTCCCGGTAGGGTTTAAACTCATCAATCGATCAATATGATTGCATGGCAGATCCATTGCTTTGTATAGAATATTTCCTTGTGCACATCCAAATGGCTCGATGAGATTATCATCGTGCCATAAAATACCTACCACTCAAACTTAAGGGGCCAACACGACATTGGATCTATAGCTTACCCAGAAATTCTATCGGAAGCGGCAGGAGCTGGAGGACGCTTTTAGGCTCAACTTTCAGGGTACTTATATTCGGCCTCCGGATGCCGACGACCTCGACCACATCATCCAGAAGAAGGGTGAACCAGCTAAAAAATTCTGGAATTGGTTCTTAACTAAGAAGAACCAAATAGTTGATTCCCTGAACGCCAAGGGCATTGCAGCTTTCAAGCACAACATCCGTGACAAATGGCTAGCCCAACAACTCAGACAGGATAAGCCGAGGACCATGGCAACCCTCACCGCATTGATGACCCGCTTACGCGTGGGCGAGGACAGTTGGTTGGTCGGAACTCTCAAAGGAGCAACCCCGACACTTCGGATGTCTGAGACGGGAACGGCAAGCCCAAGCGCAATAAACACAAGTGCTGACACAAGAATAGCAATAGGGACACTAAAGACCCATCAGTCAATGCTGTTGGGGAACATTGCATTGGAAACAATTTTTTTCCTATGCACACGCAAGAGCTATCCATGGTGATGAGCATCTACGAGAGGTAGAGTGGATCTACATACCCTTGTAGATCGCTAAGCGGGAAGCGTTTAGAAATATGGTTGGTGTAGTCAAACGTCTTCACGATCCAAATCGCCGAGCGTCCCGCGATCTCAGCATGATCCGTCTCGCGATCCAATCACGATCCGTCCCACGAACTCATCACGATCCGTCTCGCACTCTTGTTCACGGTCCTTCCGATCTAGCGCCGAACGGACGACACCTCCGCGTTCAACACACGTACAGCTCGATGACGATCTCCGCCTTCTTGATCCAGTAAGAGGGAGCGGATAGGTAGACGATTTCTCCGGTAGAATGATGGCGCCATGGCAATGATGGTGGAGCAATTCCGGCAGGGCTTCGCCTAAGCACTGCAGAAAACCGATCTAGAGGAGAAACTGTGCACTAGAGGAACGGGTAGCATGTGGCTGAAAAACTTCAAGTGCAAAAACCCTAAAACCTCTAGTATATATTAGAGGAAGAGAGGAGGAGACTTGGCACAAGGGACAATCCCTCTAGGCTTATGCCTAAGTGGGAGGAGAGGAGGAATCCTCCTCCAATCCTAGTAGTACTCGGACTCCTCCTTATTTTGGCCTTTTTGCCTTTTCCACCTTTTTCTCTTTGGGTTTTTCTTCCCAGCCGCATGGGCCTTGTGTGGGACTTCCACAAGCCCACTAAGGGCTGGTATTCACTCTCCCACAGCCCATGTAGCCTCTTGGGTCGAAATACCCCTCCAGATGGTCTCCCGGTACACTACCGGTACTCCCGGTACACTACTGATGAGCTCGAAACTTTTCCGACAACCAAAATAGGACTTCCTGTATATCAATCTTTACCTCCGGACCATTCCGAAGCTCCTCGTGACATCCGGGATCTCATCTGGGACTCCGAACAACCTTCGGTCACCACCATGCATAACTCTATACTACTGAAACGTCACCAAACCTTAAGTGTGCAGACCCTGCGGGTTCGAGAACTATGTAGACATGACTGAGACACCTCTACGGTATATAACCAATAGCGGGACCTGGATTCCCATATTGGTTCCTACATACTCTACGCAGATCTTTATCGATCGAACCTCTATGTGAAGGATTCAGTTAATCCCGTATGATGTTCCGTTTGTTCTTTGGTATGTTACTTGCCCGAGATTCGATCGTCGGTATCTCCATACCTAGTTCAACCTCGTTACCGGCAAGTCTCTTTACTCGTTCCGTAATACAAGATCCCGTGACTAACACTTAGTCACAGTGCTTGCAAGGCTTATTGTGATGTTGTATTACCGAGTGGGCCTTGAGATACCTCTCCATCACACGGAGTAACAAATCCCAGTCTTGATCCATGCCAACCCAACAGACACCCTCGGAGATACCTTTAGAGTACCTTTATAGTCACCCAGTTACGTTGCGACATTTGATACACACAAGGCACTACTCCGGTGTCAGTTATGTCACATCCCTAGCTACATGTCATAGGACAACATGGGTGTTGCATCATGTTTCAATTTTGCATCAACATGAAATGGGGACTAAAAGAAACCCCAAGCTCATATTTGAATGAAACCAATTCAAAGTTGGTGAAAATTCAACGAATCAAAAATGCCCATCTAAAATGTCCCCTATGTATGATAATTATGGACATGATTATACAAGGGTCATTCAAAATATTTGAACAACTGAAGCAATTTAAAAATAAATGATAAAGCTTCTGAAAAGATCAAATAAAGCATTATCATTATTTTAGTTTACAAAATATCCTGAAACTTTTCAGATAAGTGTGAAATATACAAACTTCAATATAAAAAATATTTGGGATATTTTAAATTAGCATTTGTACCTGAAAACAAAATAACACAAATGCCAGAAATAGGAAAAACAGAAAATAAAATGAAGAAAGAAAGCAGAGGCCCAGGGGGAACAGGCCCATCTGCCCATGGCCAGTCATCCCTGTCCTCTCGCCAGGAGGACAGGGCATGTGTTCGCCGCGTGTGGGCACACGCCGGCCACCTCCTCGCTGCCTGGCTCTGGCCTGGAGGGCTGGGAGAGCGCCAGCGCAAGGCCTCCTCACCGTGGCCTCCTTCTCCTCTCCCTCTCTCCCTTGCGTGCCCTCTCTCTCTCTCGCTCTCCTCTCTCCTCTGCCCTGCCATGGCCGAGCTTGTCGCCGCCGCGTAGCCGCCGTTCTAGCCTCCCCCGCACCTATCTGAGCCCCGTAGCAGCCCCGCAGTGACCCCCTCGTCCTCCTCGTGAGGCTAGAAGACGCCGGGAGTCCTCCTTGGTGCGTTGTCGCCACTTCTTCCCCGCAGGTCGCCGAAGCATTCCTCCGGCGATTCGAGGTTGTCTGCGCATCTCCGAGCTCGCCATCGTCCCGAGCAACCCCGTCATGAGCTCCTACTCCATTTCCCCCTTCTCTTGCGACATGTCCCTCGTCGTAGGTGCTGTTCCCCTTGCTGCCGAAGCTCGCCGCCGCTCAGGTCGTCGCCGGCCGTAGCTTCGGTGGTTCCCGAGCCCCCTCTGTCGCAGCGCTAGATGCGCGCGTGCACGGGCTACCCCCGGCTGCCCTCCGCGTGCCAAATGGGCGTCGAAGGCGCAACTCTGGTGGGTCACCACCATGCGGATGGTCACCGCCGGCCCTGCTCCGGTGGTCGCCGACGTGGCCATCATCAGGGGCTAATCCCCCCTGATTAGTTAGCCTCCTGCCACTGGCTAGTGGGCCCTAGGGTGGGTCAAACTCCTGGTCAGCGCGGAGGTTAGGGCCCTGTCACTGATGTGCGGGCCCGCACGTCAGGTTTGACCTGGCCTGGTCAGCCGACCAGCTAACATCATAGTGACATCAGGCTGACGTCATATTTAATCTTTTCCAGTTTTAAAATAATTCCAGAAATTGTTTAAAACTTCAAAAATCCATATAAATTAATATGTAAATCAGATGAAAATAAATTATATATGAAAATTTATCAGAAAAATCCAATAAATCCAATGGTGCTATTATCATGCATGTTAGAGCAACCTAGGTGGAAGAACATTCACATTTGCTAATAGGATAAAATATGGAATTTGAAATGAAGAACGATTTTGAACCTATATTCAAATTCAATTCAAATTAACTTGAACATTAGTGGCATTATCTCATCCATACATGCTACCATGCCATGATCGTGCATCATATTGTTGCACTTGCGTGTATTGATTGCTTCTTACCTGCACTGCGGTAGGCCCTACTTCTGAGGATACCCCCGAGTATTCCAACGAAGGAGAGAACCTTCCCGCTACCCAGCAAGGCAAGTAACCCCTTGATCATTCCGATAACATACTACTCTCTCGCTCCTTCTCTTGTTTATTGCATTAGGACAAGTGCTCATATGTATGTCTTACACGGTAGAAGAACCTATTCTTTTGCATAACCTATCATTGTCATAGTAAATAGCTAAACATTGCAACCTAGCATACTTGGTAGATGCTTGTGCCATGATGTCTTTAGCCTGCCTTGCCTTCTATGCTTGCTATTCTTAGAGTTGTGTCAGGTCTGATTCATCTAGGTGATGAACTGGAGTGAAACATTGTTGTTCTGGTGTGATAAGCTTATGATGAACTCGATTTGGTAAAGGTAGCGATGAGAGGCTATGTAGGAGTACATAGCGGGTTGTGTCATTGGGACCATTCTTAGGAATTGAGTTCCGTGTTTGTGATCCAAGACTAGTTACTACCACATGCTGGGCCCTGAAATATGACCCCGCTCGACTTATCATTCACTTAGTCCTTGGTCCAGGAGTTGCAAGTAGTTTCTGGTGTTTATAGCATGCTGGAGGTCGTGCGTAGCGCTACCCTAGGGGTGGGTTACGATGTGGTAGGCAGTGGCACGGTACACCAAGGGTCACCCGAATGGTGGGCTTGAGAACCCTACGCACATCGTTTGGGGCCGTAGCGGAAACTTCGGCCGGACTTCCGTGCGGGTTCAGTCTCAAATAGGCGATAACCTGGACTAGAGATCTTATGTGATTGACGGTTGTGGCCGACTCCCTCGTTGGCTTCCGCTTGAAGGTTGCCGAGGTGCATGGTTTTATGAGCACACAACGGTAAGTGGTGGGAGCGTGTGTGAACAAGTACACCCCTGCAGCGTATGAAACTATCCGAATAGCCGCATCCTCAGATATGGACTACTTGGAAAACTTATGTTGTTCATAGATAATCAAATGGATACTCATAAAAATATCAAGACAAGTGTGAGTACCGTGGATGGCACCCTCCCTAGAGAGGGAAGTGAATCCATGGTGGTGTATTGTCATGGAGTTAGTAGACTCATGTGCGATATCTAAAATGGAAACAAAGAGTTAAAATTGTGTAGTGTACGTTAGCCATGAGTCAAAGTTGGCATTGCTAGATAAACTCCACCAACCCGCCTTTGTTGATACATGAGCATGAATAGACTAGGTCTGCTTTAAAGACTTGTTAAGCACATTTGTACTCATGTTTGCTTAATAAATGTTGCAGATGAGAACCAGGACCCATCGGGTGGGTTCTTTCTAGATGTCAACGATGCCAAATAGCTGGTGTCCCAGCTACGACCTTATGCCATGTGGCGGGCTGTAGATAGTCAGGCCATGTGCTTTTTTACCCTTTCATCTGTCTGTACTCAGACAGCTTATGCTTTCGCTTGGTTTGTATGAACTTGTTTGTATGACTTGAGTGTCTGGTCATGTGACCCCTATCTGTAAGAACATATTATGCAAGGCTCGTCTAAGCCTCTTAAATAAAAGTTGTGTTGTTATACGGTTTTGTTGTGATACCGTAGTTGTATCTATGTATATCGGGCATGTCGTGTGTACGTGTGACGTGCAATGGTATGTATGGGATCCGACACCTAGTTGCGTGCCTTTGGTAGTACTCCTTAAGGGAAACTGCCTCGTTGTGCTTCCACCGAGCCATGGTAGCTTGCTACTGCTCCGGACACATTGATTGACCGACATGTATCCTTCTTTACTGCTGTGTCTATCCCTTCGGGGAAATGTCTCGCGGTGTAATGGAGTCCCTGTAGCCTACTACGACTCGTCTACGTGTAGTGATGACATTTGTGTCCCACGACGTAATGGAGTCCTTATAGCTTGCTATGACTCGTCTACACACGCTTGAGGCCGAGACATGCATTGCTAGGTTGCGTATGCCTATTTCCGTATGGATGTGCCACTTGGGTTCTATGACTAGTTATGTCGGCCCAGGTTCTCTATCGTTTGATTGCCAGCGACATGTTCACATACATGAGCCAAAAGACGCAAACGTTCCCGGCTAAGGTAAGGCTGCAGCCGTGGAACTTACCATGTGTGAGGCCGCAAAGTGATGTGATATGTTACAGATTGGATTCATATGTCGTAGGATCAGGGTCCCGACAGTGTTGGTATCAAAGCCTGACTGACTGTAGGACTGCCAAGCCAAACCGGTCAAAGTTGAGTCTAGAAACACTATCGAAAAGTAGGGGAATTGATTGTGGAAGGGGACGTAAGGCTCTTTTTACTCCTTTTCCCAAGTTATTCTATTATGGGTCATTCTCATCTTTTCTACAGGGATAAGAACTAGGCTTCTCACCTATTGCTTAGGATGCTGAGTTACTAACCATGTACCACTAGCTAGCTTGTTTGCAAGAGAATGTAGGTACTCAAGTATTGTTGGTGTGACAAATAGATGGAGAAGAGATTTGAGTCTAGGAAGTCGATTGGTTATGCTTTTCCAATCTTTTGCAGTTGTCTCAAAATCCTTTTCGATCAATTACAGTCGTTATGCTATCCAATTTCTGCTAGAATCTCTCATGTCTTTGCATCATTCTCTATTTCAGATGCCCCATCGTCCTTGTCGTCAGGTGGTCCGTCTGACCAGGTGCATCGATGTACCGGGTCACATGGCCATGTTGGTTAGAGTTATGATGGAGGCTGGATACTGTTGGTACCCAGAGTACACAGTGGAGGAACAGTATCGAGATTTCAACCAGAGTCAGTATCTGTGTGCTGTAAAGATATATCCTTCATATCCATGAGCTGCAGAGCCGCTTCACTGGACTTATGGATTAGGTGTCACCATAGATATGGCAGTTCAGGAGGCCGCCTACACCATGCTAATTATCATGAGGTTTCACCATGGTTCACTTCAGAACATAGAGTTCTATTATGTTCCTGCTTCTATGGGAGGAGAGGATGGTTATCTTAGCGCAGCCTACTATGATCATTCCCATGAGGATCCCAGGCTGCAGGTGACCGCTAAGATGTTGGAGAACAGGGATCGTGATGCACGTGCCCTTCGCATGGAGCTTTATGCCACCCGTGCACGTCTTTGGACAGGCCTGATGCGGTTGGCACCTATCGTGCAGACAGGCTATGGAGATTTGCAGATGCTGACCCCATCGCGGACTCATCTGCCAGCACACGTAGACTGGCCCGATGTTGGAGGCATCACCCCTCTTCGTGGACCGCTGTTTCCACCAACAAGGGGACCAAGGCCACATCTGTGTCCTTACAGTTTCCAGGGATCACAGGCTAGAGTGTTTCCAAATCCTCAGGTTTAGCTCCCGGGTCATGGGGGTAACCTGTATGAGGCATTCTACGGTGATGCTTGAGTACATGGATGTTAGTACTAGTATGTTAGTAATCGTATCGCCACAGTCCTGCGTGTCTTGTGGGATATGATTGAGGTTGAGAGTTGAGTTCCGGAGGTGTGGATAGATAATGTATAGGAATCTTGTAATGCCTCCGATGAGTGGTGTCATCTCTCCGTAGTTTGTATTTCATCTTGGGCTTGTACTGAACTATGTCATGGTGTGTATGAATCATGGTGTTCATATGGCAGTTGTTATTTCCATGTTGTTTGGGTGTTTACCTTGCATGCCATGTTGTCCAGTACATTCCTTATCTCATATCTTAGAGTTGATGTCCTCTATGTTTAAGTCGTGGGTTGTTTTCCCAGGATGGTGGCAACTAGGAATAACCCCGTGCCTGCGCCCAAGCAGGGCGAGGGAGGCCAGCCAAGGCAAGAGGATCTACCACAAGCGCCTTCTTTGGCAGAAGTGATGCTTGAAGCCGAAAGGAACAAGAGAGAGACCAACAGGCTGCTGGAACGAATTGAGCAGAACACAGCACGTGCTCCCCGCAATTATCTCAATGATGGCGTGTCACTCGATGGTATCGTCAGCATGTGCCCACCCAAGTATCATCATTCGGTCGACCCACTCGACGCGGATGATTGGCTGACTAGCATGTACCGCAAGATCCGTGCTGCCAATGTGTCCGAGGCCAACAAGGTGACCTTTGCAACTTACTTTCTGGAAGGACCTGCCAATCTGTGGTGGGAAAATTATGAAGCCATGCGTCCCGCAGGCCCTGCAACAACTTGGGCAGAGTTCAGTGCAGCATTTCATACCCATCACATCTCGGAAGGGCTGATGGATCGTAAGAGAGAGGAATTCTGTGCCTTCGCCCAGGGCAGACTAACAGTGGATGCCTATAGCCGTTAGTTTGGAAATCTTACTCGCTATGCTCCGGAGGAAGTTTCAACCGATGCCAAGAAGCAGGCTAGGTTCAGCAAGGGTCTTAATCCTGAGCTCCGTTGAGATCTGCGCCTGCATGAATGCACGACCTTCCAGGCTCTCGTTAACAAGGCTATCAATGCCGAGTCTGGACAGACAGACTATGAGGCCACGAGAAAGCACAATCGTGACTTCAGGCCCGCATCTAGCTCGGGCCCCAACAAACGCCGGGTCTGGGTGCCCAACGTAGCCCTGCCGCCAAGATACACCGCGAGGCCATCCTTCCAGGCGCCTCGCCCAGCTCAGTCCAACCCTCCAGTCAGGCCATTTGGAGGACCGCCTGCCAATGTTGCTGCCCGTGCCACCGTGGTCTGCTACAAATGTGGAGAACCAGGACACTACTCTCGTGATTGTCCTCAGGCTAATGCTAAGCCAGCTGGATGTGGAAAGCCGGGAAAAGCCTTCTATGTGAAGCCAGCTCCTGCTCGTGGACGAGTGAATTATGTCTCTGCTGAGGATGCTATTAAGGATCCTGATGTTATCCTAGGTACGCTCCTTGTCAATAGTCATCCAACTTCTGTTCTATTTGATACTGGAGCATCCCATTCTTTCATCTCAGAAAGTTATGCACAGTTGCATAACATGTCTTTTTGTGATATGCCTACTCCTTTAGTAGTTCAGACTCCTGCTTCAAAGTGGCAAACTTCTAGAGTGAGCCATGATAATGAAATTGTGGTGGATAGGATAGTCTTCCTAGCATCTTTGATAGCCCTCAAGTCTTCGGACATCAATATCATTCTAGGCATGGATTGGATGAAAGCCCACTATGCTAAGATTGATACTCATACTAGGAATGTTCAACTTACACATCCATCGGGTGAGATAGTTCATGTCTCCACTCGAGCAGCCAAGCGCCAACTCTATTCCCTCAGTGCTAGCCCTCTTCCAGAGTTAGAAGATATTCCGGTAGTCCGTGACTCTCCAGATGTCTTCCCAGAAGAGCTGCTAGGAATTCCTCCTATCAGACATGTTGAGTTTGTGATAGAGCTCATTCCAGGAACCGTCCCAATAGCCAGAAGACCCTATAAGATGGCACCCTTAGAACTAGCTGAACTTAAGATCCAACTCAATGAGGCTTTGAAGAAAGGTTTCATCCGTCCTAGTTCTTCTCCTTGGGCTTGTCCCGTCCTCTTCGTCAAGAAGAAGGATGTATCGGATCGGATGGTTGTGGATTATCGGCCAGTGAATCTGGTCACCATAAAGAACAAGTATCCGCTCCCAGGATCAACGATTTGTATGATCAACTCGCTAGATCCTTTGTCTTTTCCAAAATGGATTTGAGGTTGGGATACCATCAAATAAGAATTAGGAATGGGGACATTCCAAAAATGGCTTTTGTTACTCGTTATGGCCAATATGAGTACACCGTCTTGTCCTTCGGTTTAACCAATGCCCTAGCCACCTTCTCTCGCTTGATGAATTCGATCTTCATGGAGTACTTAGATAAATTCGTCATGGTTTACCTCGATGATATACTCATCTACTCGAAGAACAAACAAGAACATGCCGAGCATCTAAGGCTGGTATTGATGAAACTTTGAGAGCACCGTCTGTACGCCAAATTCTCTAAGTGTGAATTTTGGTTGCCAGAAGTGACCTCTCTAGGCCATGTGATATCTGGTAAAGGTATTCTTATCAATCCCGAGAGAGTTCAGGCCGTCCTTTGATTGGACTCAACCTGAATCGGTTAAGCAAGTTCGGAGTTTCCTTGGCTTAGCGAGCTATTGTCGCCACTTTGTAGAGAATTTCTCCAAGGTTGCCAAACCTCTGACTGAACTCCTCAAGAAAGATAAAAAGTTCGAGTGGACCCCACAATCTGAGCACAGTTTTTAGGAGTTGAAAAGATGACTCACCTCTGCTCCCGTTCTAGTGCCACCAGATTTGTCTAAGGACTTTGTTATCTATTGCGACGCCTCGCGACAAGGATTAGGTTGCATTCTCATGCAAGATCGTCATGTGATTGCATACGCATCTCGGTAGTTGCGTCCACATGAGGATAATTATCCAACACATGATCTTGAGCTTGCAGTTGTAGTCCATGCACTGAAAACCTGGCGACATTACCTTCTGGGTAATCGTTGCAAGATTTACACTCATCACCAAAGTCTGAAATATATTTTCACCCAGCCGGATTTGAATCTCAGGCAAAGACGGTGGGTTGAGTTGATTACAGATTACGACTTAGGGATAACTTACACCCCGAGGAAAGCCAATGTCATGGCTGATGCACTAAGTCGTAAGTCTTATTGTAACAACTTGATGTTACAACAAGGTCATCCATTTCTCCATGAGGAATTTCGGAAGTTAAACCTCCACATTGTTCCTCAAGGATTCCTATCCAACCTGGTGGCGAAACCTACTCTTACGGATCAAATTATAGAAGCCCAGAAGCATGATGTCGGGATATCTCGGATCAAGAAAAACATTAAGAAGGGTAATGTTAGATGCTTCTCGGAAGATCATTGAGGTGTTGTCTTCTTTGGCAACTGCTTGGTGATCCCGAAAAAGAAACATCTACGACAATTGATCCTTAAGGAGGATCATGATTCTCCTCTCACAATTCATCCGGGTAGTACCAAGATGTATCAGGACCTATGCCAGAGGTTCTGGTGGACTAGGATGAAGAGACAAATTGCCCAGTTCGTTGCTAATTGAACGTTTGTCGTCGTGTGAAAGCAGAACATCAAAGGCCTGCTGGCAGCCTCCAACCTTTAGCTATTCCTGAATGGAAATGGGATAAGGTCGGTATGGATTTCATTACCGGTTTTCCTAGGACCAAGAGAGGGAATAATGCTATCTTTGTGGTCATTGACCGCCTTTCCAAAGTGGCTCATTTTCTTCCTGTTCGGGAGAGTATAACTGCTAGCCAGCTAGCGGAATTATATGTTTCTCGAATAGTTTCTCTTCATGGTGTTCCTTTGGAGATTAACTCAGACCTCGGAAGTATCTTTACTTCCCGATTTTGGGAAAGTTTTCAAACCGCTATGGGGACTCATCTATCCTTTAGCACTGCTTTCCACTCGCAATCAAGTGGTCAAGTTGAGCAAGTCAATCAAATCCTTGAAGACATGCTCCGAGCTGTTGTTATATCTGTCGATATGAACTGGGAGAAATGTCTTCCATTTGCCGAATTTGCTTATAACAATAGTTATCAATAAAGCTTGGGAAAAGCCCCTTTTGAAGTTCTCTATGGACGAAGGTGTCGAACACCTCTTAACTGGTCGGAAAACCGGAGAGAGGAAATTCTGTGGCCCGGATATGACCGAGGATGTAGAGGAGCAAGTTCGCATTATTCGTGAAAAGTTGAAAACAGCCCAATCTCGTCAAAAGAGCCAATATGATCGCCATCATAAGGTTGTGACCTATGAAGTTGACGAGAAGGCTTACCTTCGGGTTACACCTCTGAAGGGTACCCATCGATTCGGTATCAAGGGCAAGTTGGCTCCTCGTTACATTGGACACTTTCGCATTCTTGCTAAACGGGGAGAGGTTTCCTACCAATTGGAACAACCGCCGCATCTTTCCAAGGTTCATGATGTCTTCCACGTCTCGCAACTCAGGCGTTGCTTCTTGGACCTTGTCCGTAAAGTAGACCACAAAGCGCTTGATCTCCAAGATAACCTTACATACCGAGAATACCCTATTTGTATTCTTGATAAGCTGAGCGTACCACTCAGCGACGGAACATCAAGTTTCTCAAGGTTCAGTGGTCACACCATTTTGAAAAGGAGGCCACATGGGAAAGAGAAGATCGTCTTCGACTAGAGTACCCCGCGCTCTTCCCGACGACTTCAAAATCTCGGGACGAGATTCTTTTGAGTGGGGGTGAGTTGTCACAACCCTAGCTAGATGTCATAGGACATCATGGGTGTTGCATCATGTTTCAATTTTGCATCAACATGAAATGGGGACTAAAAGAAACCCCAAGCTCATATTTGAATCAAACCAATTCAAAGTTGGTGAAAATTCAACAAATCCAAAATGCCCATCTAAAATGTCCCCTATGTCTTATAATTATGGACATGATTATACAAGGGTCATTCAAAATATTTGAACAACTGAAGCAATTTAAAAAAAACGATAAAGCTTCTGAAAATATCAAATAAAGCATTATCATTATTTTAGTTTACAAAATATCCTGAAACTTTTCAGATAAGTTTGAAATATCCAAACTTCAATATAACAAAATATTTGGGATATTTTAAATTAGCATTTGTACCTGAAAAGAAAATAACACAAATGCCAGAAATAGGAAAAACAGAAAATAAAATGAAGAAAGAAAGCAGAGGCCCAGGGGGAACCGGCCCATCTGACCCATGGCTAGTCATCCTTGTCCTCTCGCCAGGAGGACAGGGGCGTGCGTTCGTAGCGCGCGGGCACGCGCCGACCACCTCCTCCCTGCCATGCTGCTGGCCTGGAGGGCTGGGAGAGTGTCAACGCGAGGCCTCCTCGCCATGGCCTCCTTCTCCTCTCCCTCTCTCCCTCGCGCGCCCGCTCTCTCTCGCTCTCCTCCCTCCTCTGCTCTGCCATGGCTGAGCTTATCGCCGCCGCATAGCCGCCGTTCTAGCCTCCCCCGCGCCCATCTGAGCCCCGCAGCAGCCCCGTTGTGACCCCCTCGTCCTCCCCGTGAGGCTAGAAGATGCCGGGAGCATTCCATGGTGCGTTGTCGCTGTTTCTTCCCCGCCGGTCGCCGAAGCTTTCCTCTGGCGATTCGAGGTCGTCTGCGCATCTCCAAGCTCGTCGTCGTCCCTAGCAACCCCGTCATGAGCTCCTGCTCTGTTTCCCCCTTCTCTTGCGGCCTATCCCTCATCATAGGTGTCGTTCCCTTGCTGCCGAAGCTCGCCGCCGCTCGGGTGATCGCCGGCCATAGCTCCGGGCTACACCTGAGTGACCTTCGCGCGCCAAATGGTCGCCGCCGGCACCGCTCCGGTGGGCGCCGATGTGGCCATCATCAGGGGCTAATCCCCCCTGATTAGTTAGCCTCCTCCCACTGGCTAGTGGGCCCCAGGGTGGGTCAAACCCCTGGTCAGCGCAGAGGTTAGGGCCCTTTCACTGATGCGCGGGCCCCGCACGTCAGGTTTGACCTGGCCTGGTCAGCCGACCAAATGACATCATAGTGACATCAGGCTGACGTCATATTTAATCTTTTCCAGTTTTAAATTAATTCTAGAAATTGTTTAAAACTTCAAAAATTCATATAAATTAATTTGTAAATCAGATGAAAATAATTTATATATGAAAATTCATCAGAAAAATCCAATAAATCAATGGGTGCTATTATCATGCATGTTAGAGCAACCTAGGTGGAAGAACATTGACATTTGCAAATAGGCTAAAATATGGAATTTGAAATGAAGAACGATTTTGAACCTATAATCAAACTCATTTCAAATTAACTTGAATATTAGTGGCATTAGCTCATCCATACATGCTACCATGCCATCATCATGCATCATATTGTTGCACTTGCGTGTATTGATTGCTTCTTATCTGCATCGCGGTAGGCCCTGCTTTTGAGGATACCCCCGAGTATTCCAACGAAGGGGAGAACCTTCCCGCTACCAAGCAAGGTAAGCAACCCCCTTGATCATTACGATAACATCCCACTATCTCGCTCCTGCTCTTGTTTAGTGCATTAGGACAAACGCTCATATGTATGTCTTACACGGTAGAAGAACCTATTCTTTTGCATAACCTGTCGTTGTCATAGTAAATAGCTAAACTTTGTAACCTAGCATAGCTGGTAGATGCTTGTGCCATGATGTGTTTAGCCTGCCTTGCCTGCTATGCTGAGAGTTGTGTCAGGTCTGATTCATCTGGGTGATGTACTGAGTGAAACATTGTTGTTCTGATGTGATAAGCTTATGATGAACCCGATTTGGTTAAGCTAGCGATGAGAGGCTATGTAGGAGTACATAGCGGGTTGTCTCATTGGGACCGTTCTTAGGAACTAAGTTTCATGTTTGTGATCCAAGACTAGTTATTACCACACACTGGGTTCCGATAACTCGCCCCCTCTCGACTTATTAGTTGCTTAGTCCTTAGTCCAGGAGTTGCAACTAGTTTCTGGTGTTTATAGCATGCTAGAGGCCGTGTGTAGCGCTGACCCTAGGGGTGGGTTACAACGTGGTAGGTAGTGGCACGGTCTACCAAGGGTCACCCGAATGGTGGGCTTGGGAACCCTACGCACATCGTTTGCGGCCGTAGCGGAAACTTCGGCCGGACTTCCGTGCGGGTTCAGTCTCAAATAGGCGATAGCCTCGACTAGAGGTCTTATGTGATTGACGGTCATGGACGACTCCCTCGCTGGGCTTCTGCTTGAAGGTTGCCGAGGTGCATGGTTTTATGAGCACACAATGATAAGTGGCGGGAGCGTGTGTGAAGAAGTACACCTCTACAGGGTATGACACTATTCGAATAGTCGCGTCCTTGGATATGGACTACTTGGAAAACTTATGCTGTTGATAGATAATCAAATGGATACTCATAAAAATACAAGACAAGTGTGAGTACCGTGGATGGCACCCTCCCAGGAGAGGGAAGTGAATACATGGTGGTGTATTGTCATGGAGTTAGTGGACTCGTGTGCGATATCTAAAATGGAAACAAAGAGTTAAAATTGTGTAGTGTAGGTTAGCCATGAGTCGAAGCTGGCATTGCTGCATAAACTCCAGCAACCCCCCCTTTGTTGATACATGAGCATGAATAGACTAGGTCTGCTTTAAAGATTTCCTGAGTACATTTGTACTCATGTTCGCTTAATAAATGTTGTAGATGAGACCCAGGACCCATTGGGTGGGTTCTTTCTAGATGTCGACGATGCCGAATAGCTGGTGTCCCAGCTATGACTTTATGCCATGTGGCGGGCTATAGATAGTCTGGCCATGTGCCTTTTTACCATTTCATCTGTCTGTACTCAGACAGCTTATGCTTCCGCTTGATTTGTATGACTCGAGTGTCGGGTCATGTGACCCCTGTCTGTAAGAACATATTATGCAAGGCTCGTCTGAGCCTCTTAAATAAAAGTTGTGTTGTTATATGGTTATGTTGTGATTCCATAGTTGTATCTATGCATATCGGGCATGCCGTGCGTACGTGTGACGTGCAACGGTATGTATGGGATCCGACACCTAGTTGTGTGCCTTTAGTAGTACTCTTTACGGGAAACTGCCTCTTTGTGCTTCCACCGAGCCATGGTAGCTTGCTACTGCTCCGGACACATTGATTGACCGACATGTATCCTTGTTTTCTACTGTGTTTGTCCCTTCGGGGAAATGTCTCGCAGTGTAATGGAGTCCCTGTAGCCTACTATGACTCGTCTACGTGCAGTGATGACATTTGTGTCCCACGACATAATGGAGTCCTTGTTGCTTGCTATGACTCATCTACACACGCTTGAGGCTGACACCTGCATTGCTGGTTTGCGTATGCCTATTTCCGTATGGATGTGCCACTTGGGTTCTATGACTAGCTATGTCGGCCCGGGTTCTCTATCGTTTGATTGCCAGCGACATGTTCACATACGTGAGCCAAAAGATGCAAACGGTCCCGACTAAGGTAAGGCTGCAGCCGTGGAACTTACCGTGCGTGAGTCCACAAAGTGATGTGATATGTTACAGACTGGATTGATATGACTTAGGATTGCGGTCCCGACAAGTGAGTTGCATGATCTGATGGTCATAGGAACAAATACTTGACATGCAGAAAAAGTAGCATTAAACTGACACGATCATATGCTACATTTGTAGTTTGGGTCTTGTCCATCACACCATTCTCCTAATTATGTTATCCCATTATCAAATGACATCTCATGTCCATGGCTAGGAAACCACAAGTGAGTTGCATGATCTGATGGTCATAGGAACAGATACTTGACATGCAAAAAAAGTAGCATTAAACTGACACGATCATATGCTACATTTGTAGTTTGGGTCTTGTCCATCACACCATTCTCCTAATGATGTTATCCCATTATCAAATGACATCTCATGTCCATGGCTAGGAAACCTTAACCATCTTTGATCAACAAGCTAGTCTATTAGAGGCATACTAGGACATGGTTTTGTCTATGTATCCACACATGCATCTAAGTCTCCGATCAATACAATTATAGCATGGATAATAAACGATTATCATGAACAAGAAAATATGATAATAACTAATTTATTATTGCCTCTAGGCCATATTTCCAACAGTCTCCCACTTGCACTAGAGTCAACAATCTAGTTCACATCACCATGTGATTCGCATTGTTATGAATCTAACACCCAATGAGTTTTGGGGCTCGATCATGCTTTGCATGTGAGAGAGGTCTTATAGTCAATGGGTCTGCGACATTCAGATCCGTGTGTACTTTGCAAATCTCTATGTCATACCGTAAACACTGCTACCACACTCCACTTGGTACTATTCCAAATGGCTGCTCCACTATACGTATCCAGATTGCTACTACGAGTCATCCGGATTGGTGTTAAAGCTTGCATCGACGTAACTCTTTACGATGAACTCTTTATCACCTCCATAATTGAGAAACATCTCCTTAGTCTTTTAGTTACTAAGGATAATCTTGACCGTTTTCTAGTGATCCACTCCTGGATCACTTTTGTACCCCTTGACAGACTCATGGCAAGGCACACCAGGTGCGCTACACAACATGGCATAATATAGAGCCTATGGCTAAGGCATAGGGGACGACGTTCGTCCTTTCTCTTTCTTCTGCCGTTGTCGAGCTTTGAGTCTCACTCAACTTCACACCTTACAAATCAGGCGAGAACTCTTTCTCTGACTCATCCATTTTGAACTCTTTCAAAATGTTGTCAAGGTATGTACTCATTGAAAGTCTCATCAAGCATCTTGATCTATCTCTATAGATCTTGATGCTCAACAATTAGGTAGCTTTATACAGGTCGTCCTTTGAAAAACTCTTTGCAAACAACCGTTTATGATTTCCAGAAATTCTACATCATTTCCGATCAACAATATGTCAAACACATATGCTTACCAGAAACTCTATAGTGCTGCCACTCACATTATTGTAAATACAAGTTTCTCATAAACTTTGTATAGACTCAAAAATATTTGATCACCTCATCAAAGTGTATATTCCAACTCCGAGATGCTTGCTTCAGTTCATAGAAGGATCACTGAAACTTGCACACCTTTTAGCATCCTTAGGACTGACAAAACCTTCTGGTTGTATCTCATACAACCTTTCCTTCAGGAAGGAAACGATGTTTCGACTTCCATCTGCCAGATTTCATAATTGAAAAACGCAGCAACTGCTAACATAATTCCAACAGACTTTAGCATCGCTACGAGTGAGAAAGTCTCATCGCAGTCAACTCCTTGAACTTGTTGGAAACTTCTTTGCGACAAGTCGAGCTTTATAAATGGTGACATTTACCATCAGCGTCTGTCTTCATCTTAAAAGTCCATTTTTCCTCGATGACCTGCCGTCCAACGAGCAAGTCTACCAAAGTCTATACTTGGTTTTCATACATGGATCATTTCTCAGATTTCATGGACTCTAACCATTTTCAGAATCCGGGCCCATCATCGCTTCTCCATAGCTCGTAGGTTCATAATGTCCAACAACATGACCACCAAGACAGGGTTGTCGTACTACTTAGGAGCAGTACGCATCCTTGTCGATCTACGAGGTTCAATAGTAACTTTATCCGAAGCTTCACGATCATCATCATTTGCTTCCTCTTCAACTGAGGTAGGTTCCACAGAAACATCTTTCTGCACTGCGCTACTCTCTAGTTGAAGTAAAGGTTCAACAACCTCATCAAGTTCCATCTTCCTCCCACTCAATTCTTCGAGAGAAACTTTTTTCTCGAGAAAGGACCCAGTTTTAGCAACAAACACTTTATGCTTGGATCTAAGATAGAAGGTTCACCCAATAGTTCTTAGGGTATTCTATGAAGATGTATTTGTCCTCTTTGGGTTCGAGCTCATTAGGTGAAAACATTTTTTCACACAAGCGTCGCAGCCCCAAACATTAACAAATGATAGCTTAGGTTTCTATCAAACCATAATTCACACGGTGTCATCTCAACGGATTTAGATGGTGCCCTATCTAAAGTGAATGTAGTTGTCTCTAATGCATAACCCCAAAATTATAGTAGCAAAATGATAAGAGACATCATAGCAAGCACCATATCCAATAGAGCACGACTATGACGTTTGAACACACCATCACACTATGGTGTTCCAGGTGGCGTGAGTTGTGAAACAACTTTTACATTGTCTAAAGTTGTATACCAAACACATAACTCAGATATTCACCTCCACGATCATATCATAGACATTTTTATCTTCTTGTCACGATGATCTTAAAACTTCACTCTAAATTTGCTTGAACCTTCCAAACGATTCAGACTTGTGTTTCATTAAGTAAATATACACTATATCTACTCAAATCATCAGTGAAGGTAAGAAAATAACTATATCCACCGCACGCTACAAGACTCATTGGATTGCATACATCAACAAGTATCATTTCCAATAAACCACTTGCCCGCTCCATCAATCCGGAAAACGGGTCCTTAGTCATCTTGCCCAAGAGGCATGGTTTGCATGTCTCAACCGATTCGAAATCGAATGAGACCAAAGATCCATCAGCATAGAGTTTCTTCATGCGCTTAATACAAATATGACATTTAGCGGCAGTACCACAAGTATGTGGTACTATCATTATTAACTTTGTATCTTTTGGCATCAATGTTATGAACATGTGTATTACTACAATCAAGATTCAACAAACCATTCTCACTGGGTGCATGACCATTGAAGGTATTATTCATGTTAACAGAATAACCATTATTCTCTAACTTAAATGAATAACTGTGATGCAATAAACACGATCTAATCACGTTCATGCTCAACGCAATACACCAAATAACATTTATTTAGATTCGTCACTAATTCCGAAGGTAGAGAGAGCGTGCGATGTTGATCACATCAACCTTGGAAAAATTTTCAACACACATCGTCACCTCACGCTTAGCAAGTTCTCTGTTCATTCCGTAGCTTTTATTTCGAGTTACTAACATTTAGCAACCGAAGCGGTATCCAATACCCAGGTGCTACTAGGAGTACTAGCAAGGTACACATCAATAACACGTATATCAAATATACTTCTGTTGACGTTGCCAGCCTTCTTATTTACCAAGTATCTAGGGTTGTTCTGCTTCAGCGACCGCTCTCCTCATAATCGAAGCACTTAGTCTCAGGTTTGGGTTCAACTTTGGGTTGCTTTACTAGAGCAGCAACTGACTTGCCATCCATGAAGTTTACCTCCTTGCCCTTGGCCTTCTCGAAACTACTGGTTTTAACTAACCATCAACACTTGACGCTCCTTCTTGATTTCTACCTTCGCTGTGTCAAACATCACGAAGAGCTCAGGGATCATTATTTCTATCCCTGGCATTTTATAGTTCATCACCAAGTTCTAGTAGCTTAGTGACACTGACTTTGAGAACTATATCAATCACTATCTTATCTGGAAGATGAATTCCTACTTGATTCAAGTGATTGTAGCACCAAGACAATCTGAGCACATGCTCAACGATTGAGCTATTCTCTTTCATCTTGCAGGCAAAGAATCTTGTTGGAGATCTCATATCTCGAAACACGGGCACGAGCGTGAGATCCTAATTTCAGCTCTTAGAACATCTCATATGTTCCGTGACGTTCAAAAATTTTCAGAGCCTCGATTCTAAGCCGTAATGCATGACACACTAAACTATCAAATAGTCATCGGAACGTGCATGTCAGATGTTCACAGTATCTACATACAACGCTAGAGGGGTTGGCGCACCGAGCGGTGCAGTAAGGACATAAGCCTTCTGTGCAGCAATGAGGACAATCCTCAGATCACGGACCTAGTCCGCAATATTGCTACCATCATCTTTCAACTCTATTTCTCTAGGAACATATAAAAATTCAAGGGAGCTACAGTGCGAGCAAGTAATCTACAACATAATTTGCAAAGACACAACTAACTATGTTCATGATAATGAGTTCAATTAATCATATTACTGAAGAACTCCCACTAAAATTGACATCCCTTCGGTCATTCGAGTGATACATGATCCAAATTCACCAACTCAAGTCCGATCATGACATGAGTTGAGGTGGTTTCAATGGTGAACATCATCATGTTGATCATATCTACTATATGGCTCATGTTCGACCTTTCGGTGTCTTGTGTTCCGAGGCCATGTCTATACATGCTAGGCTCGTCAAGTTTAACCCGAGTGTTCTGCATGTGCAACACTCGCTTGCACCCGTTGTATGTGAACGTAGAGTCTATCACACCCGATCATCACGTGGTGTCTTGACACGACAAACTTTCACAATGGTGCACACTCGGCAAGAACACAATTTGTCTTGAAATTAAGTGAGGGATCATCTTATAATGCTACCGTCGTCCTAAGCAAAACAAGGTGCATAAAAGGATTAACATCATATGCAAATCATAAGTGACATGATATGGCCATGAACTTGTGCTTTTTATCTCTATCTTGAAAGCACCGGCATGATCTCCATCGTCGCCGGCATGACACCATGATCTCCATCATCTTCATCTCCATCAACATGTCGCCATCAGGGTTGTCGCGCCCAGCATGCTTCTACTACTATTTCTACCGTTTAGCGATAAAGTAAAGCATTACATGGCGCTTAATGATTGACATGCAGGTCATACAATAATTAAAGATAACCCTATGGCTCCTGCTGGTTGGCGTACTCATCGACATGCAAGTCGTGATATTCTATACAACACATGATCATCTCATACATCACATATATCACATCATGTAATTGGCCATATCACATCACAACATACCCTACAAAAACAAGTTAGACGTCCTCTAATTGTAGTTGCATGTTTTATGTGGCTGCTACGGGTATCTAGCAAGAACAATTCTCACCTACGCATAAATCACAATGGTGATACATAACTTGCTTTTCAACCTTCTCAAGGACCGCCTTTGTCGAATCTAGTCCAACTAAAGTAGGAGATACTGCCACCCGCCAGCCATCTTTTTCAACAAGTTGTAGTTGAGGGAACCGGTCTCTCGTAAGCGTACGAGTAATGTTGGTCCGGGCCGCTTCATCCCACAATACCGCTGAACCAAAACACGACCAAGGGAGGAAGCAATCTAAGCATCAACGCCCACAAACTCTTTGTGTTCTACTCGAGATCTCATCTACGCATAGACCTAGCTCATGATGCCACTGTTGGGGAACGTTGCATGGGAAACAAAACATTTCCTACGCACACGCAAGATCTATCCATGGTGATGAGCATCTACGAGAGGGAGAGTGGATCTACATACCCTTGTAGATCGCTAAGCAGGAAGCATTAAGAAACGTGTTGGTGTAGTCGAACGTCTTCGCGATCCAAATCGCCGAGCGTCCCACGATCTCATCACGATCCGTCTTGCGATCCAATATCGATCTGTCCCGCGAACTCATCACGATCCGTCCTGCGATCTCATCACGATCCGTCTCGCAATCTTGATCACGGTCCTTCCGATGTAGCGCCAAACGGACGACACATCCGCGTTCAGCACACGTACAGCTCGATGACGATCTACGCCTTCTTGATCTAGCAAGAGGGAGTGGAGAGGTAGACGAGTTCTCCGACAGCATGACGGCGCCACGGCAATGGTGGTGGAGCAATTCCGACAGGGCTTCGCCTAAGCACTGCAAAAAACCGGTCTAGAGGAGAAACTGTGCACTAGAGGAACGGGTAGCACGTGGCTGAAAAAGTCAAGTGCAAAAACCCTAAAACCCCTAGTATATATAAGAGGAAGAGAGGAGGAGACTTGGAGAAAGGGACAATCCCTCTAGGCTTTCAACGAAGTGGGAGGAGAGGAGGAATCCTTCTCCAATCCTAGTAGGACTAGGACTCCGCCTTATTTTGGCCTTTTTGCCTTTTACCACCTTTTTCTCTTTGCTTTTTTCTTCCCAGCCGCATGGGCCTTGTGTGGGACTTCCACCATCCCACCAAGGGAAGGTATTCACTCTCCCACAACCCATGTAGCCTCTTGGGTCGAAATACCCCTCCCGATGGTCTCCCGGTACACTACCGGCACTCCCGGTATACTACCGATGAGCCTGAAACTTTTCTGACGACCCAAATAGGACTTCCTATATATCAATCTTTACCTCCGGACCATTCCGGAGCTCCTCGTGATGTCCGGGATCTCATCCGGGACTCCAAAAAACCTTCGGTCACCACCATGCATAACTCTATACTACTGAAACGTCACCAAGCCTTAAGTGTGCAGACCCTGCGGGTTCGAGAACTATGTAGACATGACCGAGACACCTCTACAGTCAATAACCAATAGCGAGACCTGGATGCCCATATTGGTTCCTACATATTCTACGAAGATCTTTATTGATTGAACCTCTATGTCAAGGATTCAGTTAATCCCGTATGATGTTCCCTTTGTTCTTCGGTATGTTACTTGCCCGAGAGTCGATCATCGGTATCTCCATACCTAGTTCAACCTCGTTACGGGCAAGTCTCTTTACTCATTTTGTAAAACAAGATCTCGTGACTAACACTTAGTCACGTTGCTTGCAAGGCTTATTGTGATGTTGTATTACCAAGTAGGCCCTGAGATACCTCTCCGTCACCCAGAGTAACAAATCCCAGTCTTGATCCATGCCAAACCAACATACACCCTCGGAGATACCTATAGAGTACCTTTATAGTCACTTAGTTACGTTGCGACGTTTGATACACACAAGGCACTCCTATGGTGTTAGTGAGTTGCATGATCTCATGGTCATAGGAACAGATATTTGACATGGAGAAAATAGTAGCATTAAACTGACACGATCATATGCTACATTTGTAGTTTGGGTCTTATCCATCACACCATTATCCTAATGATGTGATCCCGTTATCAAATGACATCTCATGTCCATGGCTAGGAAACCTTAACCATCTTTGATCAACGAGCTAGTCTATTAGAGGCATACTAGGGACATGGTTTTGTTTATGTATCCACACATGCATCTAAGTCTCTGATCAATACAATTATAGCATGGATAATAAACGATTATCATGAACAAGGAAATATGATAATAAATAATTTATTATTGCCTCTAGGACATATTTTCAAAAAATGCATGGTTCAATAGCTCATGGTATGGACCCAAAAAGAGATCCTTCAAAGGAAACAAGGACGTTCCAAGCGCTCTAGATAAAATACTGGAAAATCCCTACGAGATCCACGACACCCTAGATAAACCCGCCAATCACAACAATAGAATCTATTTGGTGTTAAAGCAAGACAGGAAGGCTCTAGCCAAAGAGTTATACAAGGGTCAGTCTAGAAGTAATGACGACAAGGATGAACCTCGGGGCCAAATAGTGGTGGCCAAAAACAGTTTCCCTTCGAGGTAAAGGACGTGAACATGATCTATATCACGCATATTCCTAAAAAGGAGAGAAAACATGCACATCAGGACGTATATGCCTTGGAGCCTGTTGCCCAGAGGCATACCCCTTGGATGGCATGCCCGATTACTTTCGATAAGAAAGACCATGCGACCAGTATCTGTCATGGCGGGTCATCCGCCCTTGTTCTAGACCCCATTGTCGATGGGTTTAACCTCACCCGCGTCCTTATGGATAACAGAAACAGTTTGAAACTAATGTATGCGAATACAGTGTGAAAAATGGGTATTGAGTCCTCAAGAATCAAACCCAGTAAAACTATGTTCAAGGAAAAAATACCCAATGTGGAGGCCCAATGTACATGCACTATAATATTACATGTTGTTTTCGGCTCCCTCGACAACTGCCATTGCGAGGACTTGAGTTTTGATATAGTACATTTCCTCAATGACGACTATGCATTGGTTGGTCATAATGCATATGCCTGCTTTAACACGGTGTTGTACTATGCATACTTTAACTTGAAGATGTTGGGGCCCAACGAGGTCATTACAATCAATGGCAACATGGAATGCTCCCTCCATACAGAGGAGCATACAACAACTTATGCAACCAATTCCGACGCGACCGAGGAAGCGGCAAGATAGGAAGCTCGACGTGATCTTTTGGGCTCTTCCAAACGTGTCTGCGTGGCCATTGGTCGAACCCACGTCCCTCTTAAATAGGGAATGTGCTCCCTGCCCCTACTATCTGGTACAAGATTATGTACATCAGGTACACCACTTCATGCTTAAAATTCCTTGGGGAAATGGGGAGCAAAAAATTAGAATGTCAAGAGTGTAATCTCAGATAATCCGACCACACCTGACACCTAGTGATCTCTTTGGCATATAAAGGCACACCAGAAGAACTTCTCGGCAACATAAATGTGCCAAATCATGTCTCCAACCTCCTTGGATGCCCCACCTTTCAAGTCCCTTCAGCGTTGCAAGGATCATCCATATGAATCAGCCTTGGAATAGACTAGGACTGGTTGGTCAACAACTCGGGGGCGGCAGACGTGCGACAGGGCAGCAACGGGACACAAGGCCCGCTTATTCAAAATCTTCTACTTCTATCCCCACCTATATTTTTATTCAACATCCTCTCTGTATCTTCTTATGGCTAGGCTTGCAAGGCCCAACCTTATGTATATAGAAATATACCTCTTTTCGGTACATGCACATTTTTATGTGGTTTTTAAATTTCATAATTGCACCCAATGTTGAGGATATCACTTATCGTTATTGTCTCAGTCGCCTGGGGATTGGAGATTAATCGGAAATTGGCCGACTAATCGATTTTATCGGTCGACTATTAATCGGCCATTTTATGTAAAATCCCAGGTTCGCAACACTGAAATATGCTATATTTAACACCAAAAATATATTCAACAGAAGTGTTACCTTGTTTCCTAGAAAAATAGTACATATTTCATAACAAAGTCCACAAAAACACAAATAAACATAATTTTTGCAAACATAGTGCTAGGAATATGCCTGATTTCTCGGAATATTCCTCGTAAATCGCTCGTTAGAGCAATAAATTGGCCCAAAAGATAAAGGGTGAAGGTAAGTCATAATCTTATCTGTCACCCCACGAGTAGCGATAAATTGGATGATATATCAATGAATCGGAAGATATATTGAATAGTGATTGCTCCAAGGTGGTTTACTCTCGTATACAGTAGAGTCTAGCTATGGCCCGAGGGCTCGAATCTATAGACGAGCCCATGTTCAAGTCTGATGTCTGGTCGGCATTTGGATATTGCATTTTATGCACCTGTTTTGAATCATGATTTTGGTCGAAGATTGGGTTGGCCAACTCCTGTGCTTACCTCTTACATCCCGCTTTGTTTGGCTAAGAGTGTAAAGGGATAACCATTGCGATTGTGCTTACAGCCTAGACTGTTAAGTGCCTCAGCGGAGAAAGCAAAAAACTGACTATCATGATAAGTGCAAACAAATCAAGTGACCTAAAGACAGTGTAAAACTAGTACACCGTTAGTGGTTAAACCGTAATAAATGAAGGATTCTTCTTATAAAAACCGATGTGTTAATAATGGGGTACCCCCTCCACTACACCGGCGGCTAGTTCAACTAGCCCACATCTTAGAGCTCCTACAACTAAGTGAAAGAAATAAAGTCATTATGGTCCAATTACCTTGTTCTCCTAAGCACACAATCACCGGTAAGGATCTACCTGTGCCGGAGAACACCCCCATGTAGTTTCTACAAGGGGGAAGAAGACAAAGACCAGAAACTTTTAGATAAATAAATACTCAGAAAGGAGGAGAATATAAGCATACTGATAAAAGGCCGAACTGATTCATTCATATTTTTAACTTGTTTTTCCAAAACCCTCTCGACATACCAAGGGTCCTACTATAAGTACAACTCAGATTTTAATCATTGCGCCTCAGTTTGTTTGGCGCCTTCTAAGACATGGGCCATGAACTTCTCAGGCTTCCGGTTATTTCCTTACGGAGACCCGGACACAATCTCCAGCATCTTGATCTTTGGATAATGCGCCATCACTGACGCATACGCCCGCTGGGCGCCCTCCAAGCAGGCCGACCTCTTCTAGTTGATAATTTGGGGACTGGCCTCGCACAACCTGCTCAACAAGATGAAGAAGCTGCTCGGCATTGGCCTAGATGGCCAGAGGTTGATGTAGAGATCCTCCATCACATGTCATGCCACCCGAAACAGCTCCACCAACTACTTCATGTGATTGTTGAGCCACGACGGATGGTCATGCGTCTGGAACTGACGCTAGAGTAACTTATCAACTGGCTTGTTAGGAAGGTCGGCATTCTGGGTGTAGGCATCCGCAACGTTGAGGGGAAGGTCCTTGAAGGCCACTGAGGAATTCCAGTTTTACGTAAGATTGGCAAAACGACTATCTCCCAAAACACATTGGAGCATATAGGGCTTACCCACGGCGATCTTGGTCACTTGGTCAAGCACTTCACGATTTGCCCTCCTTGCACTCCGAACTCGCCTTGGCAAGATCGGTGGAGAGTTTCTTCTTCTCCTGTTGAAGGGTGTCATGATCAACGTACACTCCCTTCAATTCCACCTCCTAGACCCGAGATGTGTGCTTATCACCTCCTTTGCCATGGCCACCTCTTTGCACTAGTGTAGAAATGGCTAGCCAAAACTCTTGTTGGTGGCGCACCATTTTCAACTAACGCTAGCACTAATATTTCCAAATAGCGATGGCGTTGGACAAAATGGTATGACAATGTTATGCAGTTAGTGTTGGCGTGGACATAAAGTGGAATGCCACCAGAAAGTTGGCCCTACTGAGCTGACAAGTCGCGATGCATTGCTGGCGTCATACGTTCTAACACGACATAGATATATTATGTAGTTCTGGCATTCCCAGTTTGTGAACGCAAGCATTATGTTTTGCCTATATAAGCTGGTGTTGGAAGCCCCTTTGTTTCTCAAAATACATTCACTTCCAATTCTTGTCCCTAATAACTAGTTAGCTCCTCTTAGTTATGGACCCACATCCATGGAGCGTGTCAAAAGTTTGGGACTTCGCCACCCTCGACGAGCTCCCATCTGGTCCTATTGGCTAAACCATGAGCTCGCCACGAGCAATGCAGTCTGACGAATCATCCCATCATAGCAGCGCCACTTCTTTTCAATCCGACAGCTACGCCACGAGCGTCGAACATACCGGCCCTGTTCTGCTTTGCGGCTGTCGTCGCCCTCTTGATAAGCATATGTCGCACACATAATGGAATACAGAGTTAGAGTTCTACATCTGCACCAACCGTGGAAAGGTATGTATGTACATATTGATTGGCTTTCAGCTAATTTGCATAATTCAACTCCTCTAGCATGGCTCACATCAATATGCATGTGTGTATACATACATACATATATATATTGTGATCCGCAGAAAACAGTTGCTTCACATGGATATGGGTTGATCTCATCCAAAAGTACGTAAGTGAGGTTCTCGACTGCTTCATTGGACCTTTGAGACTATGGATAGACGAGATGCAACTCTAGAACGATGTGATGCGAAGCCAAATAAAAAATTTCAAGATGCTTCGATATGCTCTTTTAGTAGGTTGCCTACTTGGCCTATTTCTCCCAGCTGGATCGATGACACCATTTCTTGTGGTTGTCATCATCATACTGATGACGCTCTTAGTCTAGATCTAGTAGTAGTAAACTATAGTTTTAATTTTTTATTATTCTTCTGTAATGTATGGAATCATGCCAGATTAATTAATGAAATCTATGTTGTTCATCTATGTGAATTATATTTTGAACTAATATTTTAATTCTCTCTCTATACATATATATTCACAAAGATGGAAATAAAATAAAAATGAACTGAAATGGCGTTGGACACGTGGGCTAACGCTACCAAACACACCACACCGCTCGTTAAACCCAACCACTCGTATATACACACCCGGATCTAATCCCCACACAAACTCCCCCAAATCAATCCCAAGCCGCTGCCGCCGCCAACGACAAGCCCGCTGGCCGCCGTCGCCTCCCCCTCCCTCTCCATCTCCACCTCCGCCGCCACCATCTCCATGCCACCACCGCTGTCACCGTCTCTGCGCCTGCACTGCCTCTGCAGTCTCCGCGCCTCCTCCACCGTCTCCGTCTGCACGCCACCACCGTCGTTGCCGTCCGCGCTGCCTCCACCATCGCTACCGTCTGCGCGCCTCCACCGGCGTCCCGTCGCCTCCATCACGGGTGAGTAATTGTAGTTTCAGATTTTTAGTGTAGTTTTGTAGTTTCAGATTTTTAGTGTAGTATGTGTAGTTCCAGATTTTTAGTGTAGTTTTGTAGTTTCAGATTTTTAGTGTAGTATGTGTAGTTCCAGATTTTTAGTGTAGTTTTGTAGTTTTAGATTTTTAGTGTGTTTTGTAGTTTCAGATTTTTAGTGTAGGTTTCAAATTTTTAGTGTAGTTTGTTTAGTTCAGATATTTAGTGTAGTTTTGTCGTTTTAGATTTTTAGTGTAGTTTGTGTAGTATCAAATATTTAGTGTAGTTGTGTACTTTCAGGTTTTTACTGTAGTTTGTGTAGTTTCAGATTTTTAGTGTACTTGTGTAGTTTCAGCTTTTTAGTGTACTTGTGTAGTTTCAGATTTTTAGTGTAGTTGTGTAGTTTCAATTTTTAGTGTAGTTTGTATTTTGAGATTTTAATGTAGTTTTGTAGTTTCAGATTTCAGTCTAGTTTTGTAGTTTTATTACATTGTCAATAGATTGTATATATATAGGTGTTGCAGTTTTTTTATATGGCTCCGAAGTTTCGTGGTGTGCGACAGAAGGGTACTAAGTACTAAGCAACCATCACGAAGGACAATGTCGTCCACCAGCTTGGCCATTGGGACACCCCATAGTTAGCGGCACGTGCCTACGATGCAAAGGCGGTTGTGTATCACAAGGAAAAAGCAATTCTAAACTTCCCTGATTGTCGTGAGTTTGCACAATTCCTCGCGCCAAAGAACATAAGGATATGTACTATGGATAAGGAGAAGGAGAACCTCCAGGCCGAGCAACAATTGTTGGACCCATTAGTGACGGAGCTTGCAAGAGATGAGAAATTCTTAGAGACCAACAAGATGATGGTCCTACAGTATGCAACGAAACCATAGATTGGGATAAGCTCGAGGAGGAGGAGCAGCATGAGGAGGAGGTTCAGTCGCTACTGCATCGTCATAGGTCCACCAGGGTCGGCCACGAGGCCGACCTCTCTGGCCAATAGCTTGCAAGAGATGGACGTAGCATTAGCTATTTCGTATATGAATGACTATTTAACTTTATGCATGTTTTTATATGTTTGAACCGTGAATGTAGAATTGCTTAATTACTAATGCATACATGTTCTATTTTGATGTGTTAGTTATTTAGTATAATTATCTATGGTTACTTTGATCAACGATATTGGTGGCAAAAAATGGATGCCCCATGTAAGACTTGTGGTGCTTTGAGATGCGAGAAGGATAGGAAGTTCTTCATCGATCTTTTGAAGGACTTCATTGCTAAGACGACATATATACATATATATATATGATTTAGTTCAACACGTTCTGATTTAGTTTCATATGGTACATTTTTGGCCGAAATTGCCTAAGTAGTTATTTTTTCAAATTTTGCTCAGGTCATCCCTTGTGGGGCAAGGCATGACTTCTTAGTGAAGTTTCACGTTCATCTTGATGCAACCATCACGTTCCAATGCACCCTAATGAAGATGGTGATGGTCGAATGCTTCAATTGCCTTGTCACCAACAAGTCAGACCACGTCCTATTTCGGTTGCCCTGGTTGGACAGCTCTTGCAACTTCTTACCAAATGGAAGCTGAGGAGAGAGCCATGTTCTACCTTCACTACGATTGTGACGAGATCATGGTCTACTATAGGCCTCCTCATAGTGATGATGATGGTCCAGTTACTCCAGACTATTATCCTGACTCCGCTTAGCGTATTGTCTGAGTTAGCTAGCTAGTAGGGCATGCATGCCATATCACCTCGTCTCAATTTATTCCAACTTGTGTGTACTTGTGTTATATGCCTCCTTTTGATACTTTTCTAGATAATGTCAATAAATAATGACTCTTGAACTTAGATTTTGTTATTTACAATGTCCTATTTAATTACTGTCAAAACCTTCGATTATGCTATCATTTTTGCTGTATCGCACTATTGTACATATTTGGTTTAAATCTGAAAAATACATTGTTGGCGTAGCCTTAACATCCAATGCCACTACTAACGTACATTACTGCTGGCGTAGGACTAGAGGCACACAATAAACGCATAGAATAGTTCTACCGTCGAATCCAATGCTAGTAGTATTTTTTAATAGTGGGGCCTTATTGGTGGTGTCGAGACTCCATGCCAGCATGGCCATTTTCACCACGCCATACCTAGGCTTTTCTGCACTAGTGTTGCTGGCTTGCTTTGCCACATCCCTATGTGAAAGCAAATTTGCTCCCTTGGTGGTTTTTGTAATTAAGAACAACATATAAGTCGTTGAACTAATGTTTCTACCAAGTATATTTCAAGAGAAGTTCAATGATAGGGATGGCAAAAGGATTGAGGAGATTGTGGAATTACCCCAAGATGCAAGGAAATAGGTTCCCCAAGCATCAAGCAAGAGGACTCTACATTTTACATTTGTGATAAATCACTTTGAATCC
Source organism: Hordeum marinum (assembly GCA_022496015.1). NCBI lineage: Eukaryota > Viridiplantae > Streptophyta > Magnoliopsida > Poales > Poaceae > Hordeum > Hordeum marinum. The sequence continues at coordinate 297,298,273 of CM039675.1, read as the reverse complement.
ATAGGAATGGTAATATTATTAAAAGGGGGTAAGGTTTTGATGGTGAGCAATATGTTCATACGTGCACAAGTAATAGACACCAAAAACATCCACAAACTCTCCCACCAAAGTCTGTCTCTAGCCAAACATGCAAAATCGGTGCAAGCAACTTTCCTATCCTGGTGCCACCAATTCCAAACCCTAGACAGACTCAGCCAAACCCTAGCTACTTCGGTGCAGCCGACACTGGTTTTGGTGCCACCGAGTTGGGCTTCCAACTTTCTGTTATGCAAGTTCACACCTTCGGTCCGACCGAGAATGTTGAATCGGCGTCACCGAGTTTGGTAATTCTGACCGTTTGTCACATTGTCGGTGAACCCAAGATTCTTATATCGGTCTCACCGAGATTCAAAAGTTGCCACCTTTTGGTCACTTCGGTACCACCGAGATTAACACATCGGTGTCACTGAGTTGGCTATTTTGTGTGTAATAGTTGGATTTTTGGGGATGCCTATATATACCCATTCACCAGCACCCACTTGAAAGAGAAGCACTCAGAACTATTACACACCAATCCTACTCAGTTTTCTGAGAGAGAGCCACCTACCCTTGTGTTGAGGTCAAGAGTTACACTCCAACGATATGTATCTTGATTTCTAGCCTCCCCAAGTTGCTTTCCACCAATCCCATATCTTCTACCAAGCCAAATCTGTGAGAGTGTGATTGTGTGTTGAGGAGTCTATCATCTTGAAGAACAAGAGCAAGGAGTTCATCATCATTACCGACCCTATAACAATTTGGAGGGTGGTACCTCCTAGATTGGTTAGGTGTTGCTTGGGAGCCTCCTACTTCGTGTTGTGGAGTGAACCAAGAAGTTTATAAGGGAAAGGAGATCGCCTACTTCGTGAAGATCTACCCCGAGTAAGGCTAGTCCTCCGTGGACGTAGGCCGTCATGGTATAATCAAGGTTGCTTCTTCATGGAACCCTCCGTGGGTAGATCCCTCCATGGACTCTCGCAACCGTTACCCTTCATGGGTTGAAGACTCCATGAATGTGGATGTATGATAGTACCACCTATCGGAACCACGGGAAAATCATCATGTCTACAATTGCTTTTGATCTTCCTACCCCATCCTTTTACTCATGCTTGTTGTTACTTTCCGCTGCTGTACTCTTAGACTTGCATGTGTAGGGTGTACTTGATAGGTTATGAATGCTAAAACTTGCCTATAATTAAAATTGGGAAAAAATATAGTTTTATTTGGTCAAGTAGTTTAATCGCCGCTCTCTAGACCTACTTTCGATCCTACAAGTGGTATCAGAGCGTTGGTCTCCATTGCATTGGTTTCACAACCTAGGAGAAGTATGGCATCTAGTGAGGGAAATTATTATTGTAGAGGTCCGTACTTTGATGGCACTAATTTTGCTAGTTGAAGCATAATATGAAAATGCATTTTCTTGGTCATAATCCTGCCGTTTGGGATGTTATTCGTGTTGGCTTGCAAGGTGAATTATTTGGCGATGGAATAGAACCGTATCGTGAAGGGAACACGGAAAAATTGAAGATGTTGCAAGTCAATGCTCAAGCATGTGACATTATCTTCAACTGCCTATGCCCCGAAGAATTCAACAAAATCAGTTGTCTTGAACTGGCAAAAGAGATTTGGGATACTTTGGTTGATATGCACGAAGGAACTGAGTCCGTGAGAGAATCCAAGTTAGATGTTCTCCAAGCTCAACTTGATAAGTTCAAGATGAAGGATGGTGAAGGAGTCGCTGAGATGTACTCTAGGCTAGCTCTCATCACCAATGAGATTGCCGGGTTAGGAAGCAAAGAAATGACTGAGAAGTTCATCATCAAGAAGGTACTTCGAGCTTTGGATGAGAGATATGAAACCGTGTGCACCTTGATGCAAATGATGCCCAACTACAAAGATCTCAAACCAACGGAAGTGATTGGTAGAATTTTTGCTCATGAGATGACACTCAAAGACAAGGAAGAGCTTCCCCACAAGTCTAGTGGTGCTTAAAAATTCATAAGTGATGCTCCCTCTACCTCAAGTGACAACCTTGTTACAAATGAAGTGATAAGCCTCATGGTCAAGAAATTCAACAAGTTCTACAAGAATAGAAGCAAAGATCGTAGCTCTAACTCAAGACATGAAGAGAAGCATTCGTCAAGTTGTGACCAAAACTGCTCGGTACCCTACAAACGAAGAGAAGAGTCACCTAGAATATGAAGCCTAAGAGATGAATCACCTCGAAGAGAGAGAAGGAGTAGAGATGATAGTTATGAACGAAGATCCTCAAGGAGAAGTAGGAACTCGAAGAAGAAGGATAAGTACACCAAGAGATACTCAAGAAGGAAACATCAAGCTCATGTTGGTGAATGGGTTTCCAGCTTCGACTCCGACAACCACTCCGAGAGAAGCTATCACTCCAACTTCGACTATAGTCAAGATGATGGTGTTGCCGGCATTGCAGTAGTGAGAACCAACTCCTATGATGTATTTGATTCACCCAATGAAGGGAGTGGAAGTTGCTTCATGGCTAAAGTCTCCAAGGTATCACACCCCGAATATCTTGATTTCAGTAGTGATGAAGATGATTTTCTTTACAATGATGACTTGCTATGTGATAAAATTAGTGATGTTGATCATAATGAACTTGATATTTCTCATGCTAGTCAAGATAGGTCAATTGACGATGATAAGGTGAAAATAGAAGAACTAACTAAATAACTCAACGCTCTTAAGTTAGTTGATGAATCTACTCTTGAAGATCATAGAGAGCTTGTAAAAACTCATGAGAAGCTACACTTTGAGAAGCTCAATTTGGAGAAGGAACATGAACTTCTTAAAGCTATGAATGACGATATCCAAAAGAAGACTTCATCTTATCTTGCCAAACAACTACTCTTGTCTACATTCATGCCACAAGTCAAATCTAAGCAAACTAGTAACAAAGGCAAGAAAGGTTCTTCATCTAGTAGCGACAATAAAAATGCTAAATCCATTGATGTTGCTCCTAGTAGTTCTATTGATTCCACTAATGGTGATTCTCTTAGCCAAGTTACACTGGAGAAAGAAAATGCCTTATCGAAAGGAATTATAGAGAAAGGTATCTACAAGAGTCTTGAAGGGTACAAACAATTTTATGAGATTGTGCGCAAGCATGGAGGATACCGGAAGAATCGTGGTGTTGGCTACTTCAACGCTAATGGAGTTGAATGGGAAGAAGGTTAATACCCCAATCCCAAGTTTGTTCCTCAAAAGGAAAAGTATGAAAATACTCTTCCCAAGGGAACAAAGTTGCAAGATGACCTTCCACCACAAGACACCAAGCTCAAGGGCAAGAACAAGCTCCAAGAGGACTTTGACTCTTATGAAGATGAACCCTCAGCTTTGGTGAAGTGGGTTCCAAAGGTTACTACAAGTTCAACTTCTACAAGTGCTACTTCAACAACAAGGATACCCATCAACTTGATGTGGGTCTCCAAGGAGAAAAACAAGAATGTTCTTGAGGGGTAACTCCGCCAATGAAATTCACGCACATTCATTATTGGCCAGATCTATTTGCAATCAACAGCAACCCTATGCAATAGTTCAAGGAGTCACACATCCCTCAAAGGTAAGCAAGGGACAAGGTATTCAACAAATCAATGGACATCATCACATATGCTTTGCACTCTGTGTCCATAGATATCCTTGTATTTATCTCTTGTATGTTGGCACTAACCCATGTAGGTGAGAAGAGTAAGGAAACAACAATGATGCTCCCAACTCTTGGTGATCTTCATCAACTTTGAGCATCCACCATTATCTCACCAACATGAAGTCTTCATCGACAAAACCCAAGGTTACTCTATCCCTCTCATGGGGGATGTCACATCAAGGGGGAGATTTACTCTAAGACTTGAGTCAAAGCATCCCTTAGTATGTGACAACATTAAATGCTTTATGTAAAAGTGGTAACCCCACTTGTGCTTAAACGATCAGTATGACCTATGATCAAGTACTCTTACTTGGCTCCTAAGTCAAATATTCATATATAGATGACTTTGTCATCGCCCAACTGCTTGTTAGATGCTAGAGTGTTTGTGGATGTTTGCCATGATTTCATTTGACATCTTATTGTGTGAGCATGTTGGTCTGCATTTATTTACTCATTCGAGGATATCCAATTGTTGCTATTTTGCTTTTGATTTATGTTTTGCCAATTGGACATACAAGAATGCCTAGGACCACCTCTTGATCTATCTATGCTTTATCGCCTCATACTCTATTCATGCTGCATCACAAAATTTGAACAAGTGTTTTTCGATCCCTCTGTGTGTGGAGCACTCGGAGTTCTGTATCGACAAGGACTGACCATTGAATCCTCCCAAGTGCATCTCGGTGGAACCAACCACAAAATCTCGGTCTCACCGAATGCCTAGGGTTCATCTAGTTTTCAATCTCGGTACCACTGATTCCGTTTTCTCAGTTGCACCACATTTCCGTGTCAGCTGACAGTTGAGGAACTCGGTGACACCAAAAAGTTAGAATCGGTAACACCGACAGTGGTAGGTATATATAGTGTGGACCCCGACGCTTTGAATTTCACCCTCAAACCGTCGCGCCTCAGAACCATAAGCTGTCACCTTCAAGACCCCCGATCATTGCCCTTGTCTCCTTACGCTCCTCCGCCGTTGGGAATCGCTGCCACCGACGAAATCCTCCCCCTCGTCACCACTATAGCGGATCCGCGCCATGTTAGGGTACGAATTCGACCTCTTTTGCGCTCCTCGTACGATTCTTGTGCAAATGGATTCATGTTTATCTATAAGACACTCATTGCATGAACTCCTATCCACTCAAAACTCCTATAGTTTAACAAATATTAAATTTTCTAGGGTTTTGCCGTCCGCCCGATGGAACTCAGTGGAACCAAAGCGAAGAAATCGGTCTCACCGATTTGGTTTTCTATGTTGCTGAGAACTGTCTCGGTAGAACCGAGTACTTCTTTTCGATCTCACCGAAAAGAGTGCCAAGATTCTGTTAAGAGGGACAATCAGTCTCGGTGGCACCAATTTTTTTGCTTCGGCTATACCGATTTTCATTTGACAGAATGCAAGAACTTTGAAAATCTATTGTTCAAACTTTCAAAAACTAGTCTCATTTTGTGATGACTCATGTACTTCTGCCCTTATATACTCTATTCATAGGGTCAGTATGTTAGATGCTGAGGATAGTCAAAATTTGCCAGAGCAGGGTGCTGACATGAGTTCAGGCACTAGCCTAGAGTGCAGTCTTTTTCAAATCCAGGCACCCCCAGCTCCCATGGGATGCCCAAGGCTGCCACCAGGACTAGAAAGAAGCTAAATTCTGATGAAGAAGATTCAGATTTTGTTCCTGAGGAGATTCTTGCCAAGAAGCAAGAAAAGGCTGCTAAGAAGTCAACAACTGAAGCTAGTTCTTCCAAAAGAGTTTTCAGCAAGGTCTATGCTAGCTCTGGGACTATCAAAGCACATGAGAGTGCTAGGGCCACAATTTCTATTAATCCCCCAAGGAAGTCTATGCCTAAGAAGGCAAGGGAGAAGAGAGCCAGAAAAAGGATTATCCATGTGATTGGCAAGCCTACCTCCATGTATGAAGATCCAGAGGAGGCTGCTGGTGCTGCTGCTAAGGAAGAGGAGGAAGAACATGTTGAGAAGGATCCTCCCAAGAAGAAGGCCAAGAAACTATTGGCTGATGCTATGCCAAAGAATGGCACATCCCAGAGCACCAAGCCTACATCCAAGAAGGCTGCTGCTGAGAATCCAAAGAGGACATCCAAGCAGATTCCTGCTTTTGAGAAGAACAACGGCACTGCCTCCAGATTTGAAGATGATGATGACTTGAGGACATTCACGAAGCTCAGACCACATCTTCTAGTACATGATGTCAGCCACTTAGTTGCTAAAGATATGAAGCAGAGCAAAGACTCGGGATTGAGGGCTTGGAGAGCTATAGATCCTTATCACCAAAGGAAGAAAACTGTTGTTAACTAGATGTTCTACACCAGAGAGCAACATGACTTTTATGAGACCGTGCTGCTAGAAAAGAGCCCAACTATAAGTGATATGAGATATGTTGATTGCAAATTCATTACGGAGAATGAGGACTACTTTCCAAGTGTCCAAGATAATTTCCACTGCATTGGTCTGGATGAGTTCATTAGCAGAGAGCTGACTGCATGGAACGATGAGATGATCATGCAATTCTACTCCACTACACATTTCTACGAAGATGGTAGAATTGTATGGATGACTGAAGGAGCAAGGTATGAATCCACTGTTGAGTTGTGGGCTGCACTTCTAGGAGTTCCAAAGGCTCACGATGGTGATCTGAATGTATACTCAGAATCCAAGGCAAGTCACAATGCCATGAATGATATGTATACTCCTATCCCCGCAGAGAAAGTGCAATCTCACAAGCTAGGATCCATCTACTATCTGCAAGCAGGCCTCCGTACCATGAACACTATTCTGAGGCATACGTTGATGCCCAAGTCAGGAGGTGACAAGATGATCCGAGGCTACTCCATTAACATGTTGATCCACCTTGACGAACATACCAAGATTAGAGTTATGGACTTGATTGTTGAGACAATCAAGAGGGTTGCTGCTGATCAAATGTGCTCTTGATGCTATGCACCCTACATCCAAATGCTTATCAACTCTTAGTTGGAGAAGCAAATTTTTGCTCTAGATCGTCCACATCTGCCCCTATAGCCAGAACTCGAGGATAATGTTGTGGTGATGGACCCAGATCATCCCACATCTGCTACAGCATAGGCAGAGGCAGAGGCAGTTCGAGCCGCTAGTTCTCAAGCCCCCAAATCCAGAAATGAGCAAATGGATCTTTTGATCTTAGTAGTTCAGGGCATGCAGAAGGATATCAAGGGGATTCTGGACAACCAGAACAGTCTTGTGAGGATATTTGAGACAAGGATAAAGACTCTTGGTGACAAGGTGGACAAGGTGACAAAGAAAGTTATAGAGCTTTAGAAGGAAGTTCACTCAATGCACATCCCTAGGATCTCTTCTACTTCTTCTTCTTATGATGATGATGATGATGAGGAGGATGGATCACCTCTCGGGCCAAGCACACAGTTCAATACTCAGGCTAGATCAGATACAGTGCCTCCACCAGACTTTAGGCCCTCTTCATAAGCTCCTGCTAGTATCAGCACAGCTCCTGCTCCATCAGCTCGAGTTCCTCCAGTGTCCACTCCAGCTCCATCCACGACATCTACAGACATCTTCGCCGACCCTGTTCTCTCGACTCCTTCATCAACAAACGGAGGAGATCAGCCCAAGAACGCTTATATATATGCCTTTTAACATTTTGGTAACTTTTTGCCAAAGGGGGAGAAGTGTATATGGATCTTTAGGCTTCGAGTGAGAGAGCGTTTGGTGTTTGTTGCTTGTTTTCAAAAACAATTGCTTTTGGTTAACGTGATACACTTTTGATTGCTTGTGATACACGCTTGATGATGTTTGATCAGACCCTTTAATGTGCGATGCTACTATTTCCTATCATCTTGATGCTTATGTGATGATCATTCATAGTTGGTTGATTGTGTTGTGCTATGATGTTCATTCTAAATTATTATCGCACACCACAAAGTGATATATGACATGTAAGAAGTGACCCATGTACCTAATCGATTGTGCATTTGCATTCAAACGCAAATTTAAAATAATACAGAAATTTAGGGGGAGCTCTTGCTTATCACATACTTCTCAAAGCGATGGTTACATTCATTGATTATATCTTTGTCGAAGCTTTGATCTATATGTTGTCATCAATTACCAAAAAGGGGGAGACTGAAAGCACATTTGCTCCCTTGGTGGTTTTGGTAATTAATAATAACATATAAGTGATTGAACTAATGTTTCTACCAAGTATATTTCAGGACAAGTTCAATGATAGGGATGTCAAAAGGATTGAGGAGATTGTGGAATTACCCCAAGATGCAAGGAAATAGGTTGGCCAAGCTTCAAGAAAAAGGACTATACATTTTACATTTGTGAGAAATCACTTTGAGTCCATAGGAAAGCCAATACTATTGAAAGGGGGTAAGGTTTTGATGGTGAACAATATGCTTATACGTGCACAAGTAATAGACAGAAAAAACATCCACAAACTCACCCACCAAAGTCTGTCTCTAGCCAAAGATGCAAAATCCATGCAACTAACTTTCCTATCCCGGTGCCACCGACTCCAAACCCTAGATAGACTCAGTCAAACCCTAGATACTTTGGTGTAGCCGACATTGCTTTCGGTGCCACGGAGTTGGGCTGCCAACTTTCTGTTATGCAAGTTCACACCTTCAGTCCGACCGAGAATGTTGAATTGGCGTCACCGAGTTTGGCAATTCTAACTGTTGGTCACCTTGTCGGTGCAACCGAGATTCTTATATCGGTCACACCGAGATTCAAAAGTTGCCACCTTTTGGTCACTTCGGTACCACCGAGATTAACACATCAATGTCATTGAGTTGGTCATTTTGTGTGAAACGGTTGGATTTTTGGGGATGCCTATATATACCCCTTCACCACCACCCACTCGAAAGAGAAGCACTCATAACTATTCAATACCTATCCTACTAAGTTTTTTGAGAGAGAGCCACCTACCCTTGTGTTGAGGTCAAGAGTTCCACTCCAACCATATGGATCTTGATTTCTAGCCTCTCCAAGTTGCTTTCCACCAATCCCATCTCTTCTACCAAGCCAAATATGTGAGAGAGTGATTGTGTGTTGATGATTCTATCATCTTGAAGCACAAGAGCAAGGATTTCATCGTCATTACTGAGCCTATTACCTTTTGGAGGGTGGTGCCTCCTAGATTGGTTAGGTGTCGCTTGGGGGCCTCCTACTTCCTGTTGTGGAGTGAACCAAGAAGTTTGTAAGGGCAAGGAGATCGCCTACTTCATGAAGATCTACCCCAAGTGAGGCTAGCCCTCCATGGACGTAAGCTGTCATGGTATAGTCAAGGTTGCTTCTTCGTGGAACCCTCCGTGGGTAGAGCCCTTCATGGACTCTCGCGACCGTTACCCTCCGTGGGTTCAAGACTCCATGAACGTGGATGTACGATAGCACCACCTATCAGAACCACGGGAAAAATCATCGTGTCTACAATTGCTTTTGATCTTCGTACCCTACCCATTTACTCATGCTTGTTGTTACTTTCCGCTGCTATACTCTTAGACTTGCATGTGTAGGGTGTACTTGATATGTTATGAATGCTAAAACTTGCCAAGAATTAAAATTGGGAAAAAGCATAGTTTTATTTGGTCAAGTAGTCTAATCACCCCCCTCTAGACCTACTTTCGATCCTACACTGTGCTACTCAGCCTCTTGCCGAGTTGTTTCCAGCTCGGCCCGGAGCTTCTCCAGTACCATGGAGGAAGCTACAGGATCAGTGTGCTAGTGCTTTAGAGCCTACTACTAAAACAATATATCGAATGCATAAACATAAATGCAAATCATATTCTCTATTTTACCTTGTGCTTCCTCCATTTTCTTCTTCATAAGCTCCGTGTCCTTCTTAGACATCTGGAGCCCGCGATTCATCTCTTCCGGCTCCTGGGAGGTGGAAGCTGAAACCAAGGCCACTTCCTTTAACAATACAAAAAAATTGACATTAAGACTCTTCGGATGACATCGATCCCGTGATCAGATAAATTTATCCTACCAGGGTCTCAGAGGTTACTACTATTTGCTTTTCAGTAAATTTTGAAGACCCCCAAGTAAGATCTTCGAATCTCACGTAGTGCTCGGGGGACTACTATGGTTAGATGCTTACAGTCCTCACATTAATTGCTTTTATTTCTACTAATAAATAGTCATTATATACTAGCTCCTAGCAATTCTACGCACTTCGTACATTCTATACCTACTAATAAAGGAAGTAGGTATTCTTGCTCCCTCATGCTACTTTACAAAAAACTCAAGTTTTTGGTAACCAACCCTCAATACATATTAATTGATAGAATATTTTAAAAATTCATATCTTTTTAAACCTAACTTCAATTTTAACATGTAATATATGAAATTTGATTCAAAAAATATGTACAATCCCAATATGATATTTTTTACCCGTTAACCATTAAAAATGATATTTAAGATGAAACATTAATCAATAGCGCATGACTGGTGATTTTTTCATACCGGTGCCGATATGAATTGAAAATGATCAGTTCGGCAAAAGTAGAATGGGCAACAAAAATTGCATATATAGGCACACATGCATGTCTCGTCAAAACCTAACAAAGAAAATAGTTTTTTCATACTATGCCGAGAGGGAGACATCTTAAGATTGACAACATTCAAACATGTCATGATTGTGTGAACACCGAGACCACCATTAACGAGTGGGAAGAAGGTTAAATGGAAACACAGATGGGATGCCATGTGTTGGAATAAAGGACATGGACCTGTTAAAGTCTTGATTCATGGTTATTAGGTTTGGGAGTGTTTTTTAAACCACTGCAACGCACGGGCTCATCTTCCAGTAACAAGAAAAGGCAGGAACTTGACTTACCTAAAAGCCCTGAAAGAGGCCTCAATTGACCTGCCTCTTATGTCGGCCTTCGCAAACTATTAGCTTTGTAGCACCACACCAATTATTGTGCAGTGCCCGACACATATGGAAGAGCCCTCCATGGTTGGTTCCACATCCTTTGACCACCCCTTGGATGCCTACCCTCCAGAAGGCCGTGGTGAATGGACCACTTCGGTCCCCTCCCTTGGAGGAGAGGGTGCCACTAGGGCAGATGGCCGACGCATATCTGTGTCTTCCGGTGCTAAGAAAGCTGGCTTCACCAACTTTGTTCCTTATGTGGAATAAGGAATCTTCACCGTCGGGTCCCTCGCAGCCGAGGACTCCACCCCCGATCATGGGTGCGCTCGCACTATACCTCATGGTCAGCACGGGCAGAGTTGTCAAGGTCGCCTCCCCTGACACCTCGAGTGCGGGAGGAGAGGGGCGATGTCCATCACACGAGATGCCCGAAGGAAGCCCGCTTGTTTCCCCGTCACTGGGACTGCCCCTAGGTCCTGTAAAGAGCAAAGGGGGTTAATAAGACATAATAGAGACAAAGGGATGCGAGGTGCGCAACGTGAGATAGAAGTTAAGGGCATACCTTCGCGAAAGTGGTTCACTACTTCCCTCCTTGGTTTGCTCCCTTTCCGAGGAGGAGAGGATGACCCTGGGCTTGGTCGAGGCCTTGCAGCCTGCGACATCAGACACCTTTATCAGGCGCTTTAGACCGTCGTGGGTCTTCACCCCATGACATCCTCGCACGCCACCTTCTTATTCGAAGGGGAGGAGTTGTCCTCGCTCTCCTCCTAGTCTTCATCTCCTCCTTCCAAGGAGATGGGCTTGACGTCCTGAAATTTGGAATTCGAGTGCTCCTAGATTTGAAGACCTCCAGTCTTCTTCCTCTTCTACCCCGACTCTTTTTTAGTCTTGGCCAAGCCCTTTGGCGGCATCACAACCCGAAGCGCGTGGAGATCTAGGGACATTATGTCTTCAGACAAAGGGGCAGGACGGTTTATGTTTCCTGCTTAATCTAGCCACTTCTGCATATGGGGAAAATATCTCGTCTATAAAGAATATCTTCGGATTTAAAGGCCAAGTGGGTAGGAGTTACCTTTTTTGGAGCATGTGTCTTCGAGTAGCCTCTGTGAGGCCCGTTCACGAGGAACCTGTTCTTCTTCGGATTTAAGAGGGACATCCACATGTCGTTCCTGTCCGTGCAAAAGAAGTGGCGGATCGTCTGGGTGTGCTCGCGCTTGTAGAGCCACATGGCGCTGCCCCAAAGTTGCAGAGGCAGGATGCCACGGTGCAGCATCATGTCAGTCACATCCACAAGCTTGGCGCTACCCCTAGGTTGTGGACCTTCTTCTAGAGGATGGGTACCTCCTTGGGGTTGCCCCACTCCAACCTCTTCGACTGCCAGAAGTTTAGCTTCCTCGGAGGCAACCATGGGAAGGGTGGGAGCGCTACTAGGTTCTTGGCATGGGGCTCTGTGATGCAGAACCAGTCCTGGTGCCACATCTTCACCGTCTCCGCATAGGTTCCCTCCATCCACTCTGCTTTTCTGGAGTTTGTTGAACATCACCCCGCCGCATTATGCAAAGCCATGGCCTCCGCCATGACCGACACCACTCTTCGGCTTGCAGTAGAACGTCTTCAACCATAGGCCGAAGTGGGGCAGAATCCTCTAGAAACCTCGCACAATGTGACAAAGGAAGCGAGGTGGACAATGGAATTCGGGGCAACATTAAAGAAATCAAGCCCATAGAAGTACATCCCCCACCCCCACACAAAGGGATGCTGGGGGAAGCCCAGACCTTTGACCAGGTGTGAGGTGAATATAACGGGATCCCCGTCTTGGGGACTGGTGATGTGCTGGTTAGGCTCCATCACTCTACAGGACACATCTTCGGGGATGTACCCTGTAGCCTGGATCTCGTTGATGGTGGCAAGATCGACCCTTGAAGGGACCCACTGCCCTTTCAGATTAATGTCTGCCATTGCGGTGGAAGAGCTTGGAGTTGAACGGACAGGTTTGTGAGTGCAACAACCAGTTTCATTGCAAGAGCAGTAGGGACGGTGGGGAAAAAGGATTTGTCGGTGGTTTGGAAACGGGGGTACCCAGACCTGCCTGCCCGCGGCCCAGGGCATGGACCACGTCATCAACCAAATGGGGCTAGGCGAGGCCCCACTCAAGCCAAGGCCCTCACGAGGGCCCTAGCCTCGCGAGGAAGAACATCGACAAGACCCGTGAAGGATGGGCCTCCTCAGGACCCCTCCGGAGTGGTGGAGGTTCCTATGCAAGGCCCGGCCTCAGGAGTCAAAGATGACGCAAGGAAGGATAGGCGAGCACCAGTGCGCTAGGTGGCGCAGTTACCCCTTTGGTGCAAAGGGAGCATTGATATATGCGGGTTCCCAAATCACCCCCAAAGGTTTCCATTCCGTCACAAGAAGACCATGACTACGAGCTCCGCAGGACGGACATCATCGCTGAGCCCGTCCCTGCGGTATCGACAACTACTTTGCAGGTGAAGACTGCCTTTGGGCAGGGCGAGCATGGACCCCTGTCCCCCTTCAAAATTGGCCGTTGTGGGATCCCTTCCCACCATTGTGATAAGGGAAGAGGACCTGGGCTACCGCTATATATAGAGGGTAGGCTGCTTCGTAGAGACGGACAAAACGATCCAAACCCATTCCTCCACCTTCACCACCAAACCACAAGGAGCCTCGAACACCATCGTGTGCCCTCAGGAGGCCCTGAAACACAGTACTTGTTCATCCACCTCACCTCCTTGAGAGGCAATCCACCAAACAGGAGTAGGGTATTACACTTCGCAACGGCCCGAACCTTGGTAAACTATCGTGTTCATCTTCTTCCTCGTCATCGTGCGAGTTCTTTGCCGTGTTCATCGAGTAGCGAGCTAGGTCAGGAGAGGCTATAGGGGATCTTCACACACGCCCCTGTGTTCAAATCATAAGGGTTTTGCAGAGCCCAAAATCCGATATTTGGCATGCCAGGTAGGGGGCGTGTCAAGGTCTTCTCCAAGCTTCGTCCTTCCCAAGCTTCATTTCTCAGATGGTCGATGCTCAACAAGATTCTCTGGGCTATGACGGGCCGGCCTCTGTCAACCCCACTACGGCGGTCGGAGGCCCTCGCCCTGGCGTCGTGGTACCAAGCGGCCAGTACCAGTTCACTAGCGTCGCCTCCACCGTTACTGCCCCTCGCGCGGCTCGGGCACATGGCGAGCGGGCAGCTCCCCCGGCATTAGCAACACATCAAACCTATGTGGGAGACCTCGACACGCACAATGCACTACTACTGGCAAGCAAGATGCTCCCTCACCGACCGACACACGGGGGCTTCAAGGCATGGGAAGATCACATCCTAGAGCTGGTCGCCGTCGCCCAGAGCATTATCCTATTTCACTCCTCTTCAAGACCGCATGCGCCAGGCACCGGGGGCTCACTCGCCGAGCATGCACCCAGGCCTGTAGGTGGAAGGGCCCCTCCTTTGCCAAATGGGGCCGAACGGGGCGCGCCATACGCTGTGATCCTTCTCTTCCGAATCCCAGTGACCGGTTTCGGGGCGTAGCACAGCGACAACCACTAGGCGCACGGAGGAAACAACGGGGCGTCCGATGCGCACACCTACTCGCATCCACCCAACCCGGCAAGCCCTCAACAGCCCATGTTGGCCAGGCGGGACTGCACATCCGGCGTAGTGAGCGGATAGCGCATGCATCCGGACGAGCAAGCAACGACGGAGGAGGTGCATCAGGGCACCAAGGGGGGAATCTACATTAGGGGACCCGAGGTCCACCCAACAGCGATGGCAAGGGTAAGCAACTCCGCTCTGAGGCCCAGCGCAGGAGGGTCTGTGTGCGACGCGCATGGGGCGACCTCCCCCTGCTGCCAGGAGGGGCCGTCCCCGGCGCACCGGCTAACGACTTAGGAGGCGGACGGAGAACCTACGTGAAGCCCTACGTACCGTGCTACGTCATACCACCTGGCCCACCTGGCGGAGGGATGGATCAGGTGCCCGACGTAGATCAGGTGCCCGCTGCGGGCGCCAGCACCTCCCAAGAGTAGAGGGCGCCCTAGGCATCCTCCCCAAGTCGGGCCTGGGGCTCCCATCGACTGAGCACTTGGCTCGGGAGGAGCAAGCGGGAGGACACCCATGGACCCACGGGAGGCGACACGAGCCGGCCCCCCGTGGGCAAGCGATGATGGACCAAGCCACCATGCCTCAAGAATAATGGCTAGGGGGGAAAAACAGGACAAACACAACACAGGCCACCCATGGCAACTACAGCACCAACACGGCCTTAGGAGGATGGGCCTCCCGAGGCCCTTGGGACCTTATCCGGACAGCGCAAAAGTGCCTCACGAGGCACGCTTCATCGACAAAACACCCTTATGGCCATGCCAATGCATTGTGCTCATGTTTGGGCCGCGGGAGCACAATCCTGTGGTTGCGTGGGGAATGATGTATTCGGATTAGGGTCATAAGTGCACGCAACCGGGCAAAAATGCATGGGATGATTCTCGACGTGGCTAAGGGCCACAAAGCCATGCACCTAGGGGCTTGCCCTGGGCCGTGACACTCTCACATAACAAAAGAGCAGGCTGTATATGTCTGGAGCGCCCCCAAGGATGCGGAGGGGTTCCTCCTATGCAATGTGGCAGCCACAGCCTAGAGATGGCGGAGAAATCAACACTGCCCATGAATGGCTATACCCATGCAACGTGGATGCCCTATGCTCAGCATTGGGGGAAGACAAAGGCGGGGACAACCCTAAAAAGCCGGATGCGGTCGTTTTCTCGCTCTTTTTTGTATTTCAAGTTGTAGCCTTCGATGGGCCTTTTTTGTGCTTCAGCCTGTCAGAAGCTCGAAGATTTCGTGATCCTATGCTTTAAAAAAAAGTGGCAGGAACTTTTCTCTCTTCTTTTGGTCATTTGGCCAAACTTGAATTCTCTCTTTCTGAATGGTGTTTCGAAAGGAGACCAATGCTCCATGCTGCCCCAAGGCATCAAGATCTGGACGGCGAGGCCTCGCCGCCTCAGAGGCACGCAATTTTTAGCAGTATACCCCCGCTTGGGGGCTCTGATCGGAGCTCGAATTCCCAACATGGAGTCATGGGAGGCCCTAGTGCCTCCTGAGGAAAAATCGAGAGGAATGGAATGGGGGATCGCTCGAGCATCAAAGGGGGCTCCTTAGTAGCATGCCTCAAGAGCCTTACCGGTCATAAGGCCACTCGTCCCCCCTGATGTTGTCCTTGGTTTCCATTCAGCATCGGGGGTGTCGAGGCCTCACCCTGTGAAGTGTTTCCTTTGTTTCTGATCGTACCTAACGGTGGTGGGGAAATGCGCGGGACTGGGGCCTAATGACGTAGAGTGGTTTGAGGGTCGAAAAAGGGGGCTCCCGGGCAACGTGCCTTGGGAGCCTTACTGGTCATGATGCCACTCGACTTCCTGGTGCCGTCCATGGTTTCCGGTCAGCATCAAGAGTACAAGGGCCTCGCCTCGTGAAGTACTTCCTCTCTGGTCGTACCTAATGGTAGTGGGGAAATGTGCGGTACTGGGACTTACAAACGCAGAGTGCCGAAAGGGCCCCCAGACCATTCAGCAGGTAAGAAGAAGATATCATGGACAGAGCCACAGCTTGACGGAACAGCCCGTATCGCCTCGTGACATGGGATCGCCAGCGTCATAGAAAGCTAAGTACACTATCCAACCTGTCAAGAGCCTCCAGGCCTAATAACAGCCCCATGGATGAAATGAGGACTGCACATGCTAACCTAAAAATGCAGGAACTGCGGATACTATGTGCGGCTGTCAAGGCCCCCGAGGAACAAAGCAACAAAGGAGGCAACACGCGAGGAGGGGCTCGATCGCGATGAGCCGCGAGGCCCGAGGTCTAACAAGAGCAACAAACACGAGTCGCCCCTGGAGGGGGAGAGCCTCGTGGGGCCGTATTGGGGGCTGACGAAGGGCCCCGACCATGGCGGCACCAACAAACACCACAAGCAGAAAATCGAGGAAGAAAAATAGGACGGCAAATATAACACACAAAAGATCAGCGCCCCACAGGGTTGGGATCTTGTTCGTGCATTACAGGTACCGGTAAATAGGAATGGAGGCTGCCTACGGGGAGGAGTCACCGTTGCCGCCCACACCGTCCTCCTCGCTTGAGGCGGGCACGTGGATGAACCGGTCCACTATGGCCTCCACGAGCGGGCGCTTCTCGTCCTAGAGGGGGCGTTGGAACTCGTCGGGCACCTGCTCTCCAAGGCATCGGAGGTCGAGCTGCGGGGCGAGGTGGCGCAAGTTGGAGCAGATGAACATTAAGCAAGGTCTAGAGGGTCGTGCGTGTCGGACGTGCTATCCGCGTCGATGCGAGAGTCACCGGTCTCCAGTGCCTCCACCACCTTACGGAAGAACTCAAGGTAGCCCCCGTCGCCACGCACATGCGGCAGCATGGCGGCGTCCCCAACAAACCGGCTCACCACGCCGGCCACACGGCAGGCGATTCCCTGTAACTGCTTGGTGCGACGGGACTCCAGCAGCCTGGCATGCGCCGCCCCGTCCTTGGCAACTTGCACGGAGTCGGCCGTGTCCTGGACCTAGGTTCGGAGAGACGCCAGTTCCGCCTGGGCCTCGGCCTCACCCCGGAGGTCGGCGTTGAAGGCAGCCTCGGCAGTGGCCAGCCACGCCTGCAGTGTCTCTACCTCCTCTTGAAGCTCGCCAAATTTGTGCTTCTTGGCCGCGGGAACCCTAGAAAGAGGGGAAGGAGGTCAAGCTCCTCATGGCGCGTAGAAGAACGAGAGAAGAGGGAGGCGGTGGAATACTTACTCGTCGACCAGGGCCCACCCTAGCGAACTAGCGCCGACCCTGAGGGCGCCCCGTCGCCGCCTCGAGAGGAGGACAAAGGAGACGGAGGATCCGTCCGTTTCCCTACGCCTGCACTGCCTCCTCCGGACGCCATGAAGGACAGGGGACGAGAAGGAAAGAGAGTTTTGTGCTGGTGGAGCGAAGGAAACAAGGGGAATCCTCAAGACTGCAACACCCTCCCCTGGCCAGGGACAGGACGTATTTATAGGCGTAATCGGGACCACGAGGCGTCATGGGAGGGCAGGCATCGCGTGCCCCTCGGGCGGCGCAAGACAGTTTGGTCAATGTCGTTCCATCCACGTCACCCCCTCTCCCCTCTAAAGAGTCGCGTCCACACGGCCTGCAGCAGCGACAACAATTGATCGGAGGCAATGATGGCCTGTGTTGCACCCAGACATCGCGTCAATCCAATTGGGTACTGTTCCGGATGGCCTCGAGGAGTGGAGGCATCACTTTCGAGGCATTTGACGCGTGCCAAGCCTGGCCCGCAGGCGTTTGGGGGCCCACAGCACTTCGGACCATCCTCCAGGCTTTGCCCGTAAGCCATCTCGGGCGTGCCTTGGGCCCTGGGGCTACTGTCGGCGTTCTGGGAACGGGGGTACCCAGACATGACTACCCGCGGCCTAGGGCATGGCCCACTTCATCAACCAAATGGAGCCAGGCGAGTCCCCACTCAAGACAAGGCCCTCGCGAGGAAGAACAGCGACAAGACCCACGAAGGATGGGCCTCCTTAGGACCCCTCCGGAGCGACGGAGGTTCCTATGTAAGGCCCAGCCTTAGGAGTCAAAGATGACGTAAGGAAGGACAGGCAAGCACCAGTGCGCCAGGCGGCGCAGTTTCCCCTTTGGTGCAAAGGGAGCAAGGACATACGTGGGTTCCCAAAGCACCCCAAAAGGTTTCCATTCCGGGGCAAGAAGACCACGACCACCAGCTCTACAGGACGGACGTCATCGCTGAGCCCATCCCTGCGGCATCGACAACTACTTTGTAGGCGAAGACCGCCTTTGGGCAGGGAGAGCACGGACCCCTGTCCCCCTTCAAAATTGTCCGTTGTGGGATCCCTTCCCTCCATTGCGATAAGGGAAGAGGACCGGGCCACTGCTATATATAGAGGGTTGGCTGCTTTGTAGAGACCGACGGACCGATCCGAACCCATTCCGCCAACTTCACCACTCACCACCGAACCACAAGGAGCCTTGAACACCACCATGTGCCCTCAGGAGGCCCTGAAACACTGTACTTGTTCATCCACCTCACCTCCTCGAGAGGCAATCCACCAAAGCAAGAGTAGGTTATTACGCTTCGCAGCGGCCCGAACCTGGGTAAACTGTCGTGTTCATATTCTTCCTCGTCATCGTGTGAGTTCTTTGTTGTGTTCATCGAGTAGCGAGCTAGGTCGGGCGAGGCTGCAGGGGATCTGCACACAAGCCCCTGTCTTCCAACCGTAAGGGTTTTGCGAAGCCCGAAATCCGACAGGATTAACCCCCTAGGCCTTGATAGAATGGTGAAAATGTGAAGAGTCCCAGTAAAAACACCGATAAAATTGCCATGCTTTGACTGGATCAATCTGTTGTGGACGTTTGGGCGAAGTAATCGATTGACGATATGCCCTCAAATGTTGGGCGCGATCTTTTTTTTGATATGACATGCCAAGGGTCGCCTTGAACCGTCATTCGAGTAAGTTGTGACCATTGTGCATGATTTCATTAATACGACGATTTGGAAAAGGTTGTTAGTACCTTGTTACAAGGCATGCATATACTACGATTTGGACATAGTTATACACTTGAGGAAAGGGAAAGTGTTGCATGGTTACTTAAGGGTTGTTGAACACGCCTATCGAGCCAAAGATTCCATTATCCGAAGTTATGCGCCTGAAGAAAAAAAATTGATGAAGGTTTTCATGTTGGACGTCAAAGAGTAGTTCCGGGGCTATTAAGGGAGTCATGATCTAGGGGGTCCTGACCGAGCTAGTCTGGTCCATGGGCCGGGTGGAGGCCCATCCTAGAGGAAAGTCTAGTAATGGAGCGTGAGCATATCGGATTCTACCAAAGGCTTTGCATGCACTCTAGGAAGAGGATGATAAGTTCGACTTGTAATCCATAGATGGTAAACCAACATTAGTGTACACCTATATACCCTAGATGCCTATATAAACCGTAGGGTTTAGCCTGTAGAGGATACCCATACACAACATCATCACACCTAGGGTTTAGAACACAAACATACGATCTCGAGGTAGATCAACTCTATACTAGTTACACCATCAATATAACAAGAGTAGGACATAGGGTTTTACCTACATCAAGAGGGCTCGAACCTAGGAAAAAATCTTGTGTTCCTTGTATCCTATTACCATCGGTTCGATCTCATAACTTGCCCCCTACCCTAGGTCTGCCGGTTTTGACACCAACACCCTTTGTTAGGGGCCTTTCTATCTCCATAGGCTAGATTTCCAACATCTAGCCCCAAATTCAATCCTCCACATCCACGCTTTCATTATAATATGCTAGGCCTTCCTTTGCATGGATTCGCACTTCGGCCTCTAGCTGAATCTCTTCTGCGTCAAGCCAAAGACTAACGTCTTGCAACTTGCTCATTATGGTGGGGCAATGATCAGTAAGATTGAAAAATCATCTGGTCAGAGCGGGTCTTCATTGAGACCATCAAGATTTGGTACAAAGAGTGGTTGTACATCAGCGAGACTCTCTACGAAGGCCAAACCAAGATCCCCCTTCAATGTCGGCCCTCCGGAGAAACTAGTGTCATGGAAGGAGAAATACCACGACTATGGGAACCTCGAAGAGATAGAATTTCTCTAGAGGCGGATTCGTTCCATTGTTAATGTCGGGACCCCGACTCATAAGTCGTGATCACCGAATTCACATGTATAGTGATCCTAGAGATCGACGCTCACTAAACACACAGAAGCTGAATAACAAGAGTCTTACATCCTTACATACCGTCTTACACAAATAAATACCATGGAGGTCAAGTCTTACATAGATAGGTCCGCAAGGGCCAAACACTTAAACATAACAAGCAGAGGAATCTTGGTCGAAAGCGTGAACTCATGCCATCTGCCTTAAACCTACATGCATTCTGACTATGAAGCATCCTAGATCGCATGTTGGTCACCAATGAATTCTTCACCATACTCCTGCTCTTCCATGCCTGGCCAATTAAATAATCAGTGGCAAGCCAATGAGTACTTTGAATGTACTCGCAAGCAACCCATGTTGGAACAAGGAAATAACAATGCATGATATAATACTAAGTAGGTATTTTTCAAAAAGCTAATTTTTAATGCAATGACATGATCAAGTAACTGTGTAAGAATGCATCACAATTGTCCGATATCCATATGAACTAGTTACATATATCATCATAAACAGGGGGTTGAACATCTCATGTTCAGTCATCATGTCAAGTCATCTGAATTATCTCAAGTATCATCTCTGTGTCATCCACACACACACACACCAAGTTTGTGAGAAACATCAGACATAGTTTAAGCAGGACCTCCAACTGTCCATGACCATGGACATGGCTATTCGAATAGTTTTACACTCTGCATAGGTTGCACACTTTACCACAAGACTCGAGGAACTTCCTTGTCATCCACGACTCGTGTATATTCCATACCCAAGGTAAGCACCGGAACATTTTCTTTCCCCTGGCGATACTAAAAAAAGAGTCCACTCAATTGGTACACAGCCCACATGATGTACACCACAGTTGCATCCATGCAGGGACCAATGGTGTGCCAAGTGCCTACGGGGACAACGCATGATGGTCCATACCGGCACGACCCCGTATCAAGAGTGACCACGCCACTCTCGCCACTAGTGATGCGGGCTCCATGATAGTACCCACCAATGTAATCAACAAATCCCCATTCCATAAAAGGTATCATGGTTGTACATGTAAGGTTGGGACGGTCAGCAAATCATAAAACTCTCCATTTTCGAAAACACACCCTCAACTTGTTTCGGTACACCACTTCTTTCTCAAGTTGTTACCCAACTCATTGTCATCTCACTCGGGCATTAGTGGCACCCGATGGGGTTTTCGAAAAGTTTTGGCAATCACTTCTTTGTTTCCATCTCCATGCATAATCCCGACCCCACTTGCATAGCATCTACTAGCAACCTAACTAATCCCACCCGCACAACCCTCATAAGGAGGTAGGGTCATGCATGATGCAAGTATGAATGGTAAAAGTAACGGAGGCATCCCACCAATGTGGTCACCACCTCAGCATGATCAACATTATGGAAATAAGTGCTATATGCCATGCAAATAAAAGGGCTCATAGTCATGGCCAGAGGGCTGCTTGCCTAGCTCAACAAAGTCTTCGTGTCCAACTCCCTCGTCAACAGCGTAATCTATTTTCGCGATAAATAACGGGGATAATAAACATCACACAAAAACAGAGTACAAAAATCTACTACTAAAATGCTACACTACTATGATAAATAGCTCAAACTATTGTACAAATATCTGCCTAAGGTTTTGTTGTGAAAAACATTTTGAGAACTATGGAGAGCAGTCGATTAGTGGAGTAATAATAATAGCTGCAGGTAGGACTCGGCCTATTTGCTTATGGATGTGATGCCTATATATAGATGATCATTGCCATGAAAATCGCATAACTATTTGTAGGACCGAAAGTAGGTCTAGAGGGGGGTGATTAGACTACTTGACAAAATAAAAGTTTTGTCTTTCCCCAACATTTAGTGTTTGCAGTTTTAGCATTCATGGCAAGTCAATTTCACCCTACACATGCAAGTCTAAGAGTATAGCAGCGGAAAGTAACAACAAGCATGAGTAAAAGGGATAGGGTAGGAAGACCATATGCAATTGTAGACATGATGATTTTTCCCGTGGTTTCGGTAGGTGGCGCTATCGTACATCCATGTTTATGGAGTCTTCAATCCACGGAGGGTAACGGTTGCAAGAGTCCACGGAGGGCTCCACCCATAAGGGTCCACGGAGTAGCAACCTTGACTATTCCATATGGCTTCGGTCCACGAAGGACTAGCCTCACTATTGGTAGATCTTCATGAATTAGGCGATCTCCTTGCCCTTACAAACTTCTTGGTTCACTCCACAACACAAAGTAGGAGGCTCCCAAGCGACACCTAACCAATCTAGGAGGCATCACCCTCCAAAAGGTAATAGGCTCGGTAATGACGATGAACTCCTTGCTCTTGTGCTTCAAGATGATAGACTCATCAACACATAATCACTCTCTCATAGATTTGGCATGATGGAAGAGATGGGATTGGTGGAAAGCAACTTGGGGAGGCTAGAAATCAAGATCCATATGGTTGGAGTGGAAGATCGTGATCTCAACACAAGGGTAGGTGGTTCTCTCTCAAAAAATCTGATAGGATAGGTATGGAATTGTTCCGAGTGCTTCTCTTTCGAGTAGGTGGTGGTGGAGGGCTATATATAGGCATCCCCAAAAATCCAACCGTTAAACACAAAATGACAAACATGGTGACATCGATATGTTAATCTCGGTGGTACCGAAGTGATCCAAAGGTGGCAATTTTTGAATCTCGGAGGGACCGATATACGAATCTCGCTTGCACCGATAAGGTGACCAACATAAAATTTCCAATCCCGATGACGCCGACCCAACAATATCGATGGTACTAAAAATGTGAATTTGCATAACAAAAATTTGGCAACCTAAACTTGGTGGCACCGGTATGGAATCGGTTGCATCGAAGTGGCAAGGGTTTGGCTGAGTCTGTCTAGGTTCTGGAATTGGTGGCACCAGGATAGGAATATTGGTTGCATCGATTTTGAATGTTTGGCTATAGACAGACTTTGGTGGGAGAGCTTGTGGATGTTTTTGGTGACAATCACTTGTCCACGTATGAGCATTTTGTTCACCAAAAAAACCTTACCCCCTTTTAATTGTATTGGCTTTCCTATGGACTCAAAGTGATTTCTCACAAATGTAAAATGTAGAGTCCTCTTGCTTGAAGCTTGGCCAACTTATTTCATTGCATCTTGGGGTAATTCCACAATCTCCACAATCCTTTTGCCATCCCAATCATTGAACTTTTCCTGAAATCTATTTGGTGGAGACATTAGTTCAATGACTTATATGTTGTTATTAATTACCAAAACCACCAAGGGAGCAAATGTGCTTTCAATCTCCCCCTTTTTGGTAATTGATGAAAACATATAGAAGCTTCGACAAATATATAATCAGTGAATATATTCATCATTTTGAGAAGTATGTGATAAGTAAGAGCACCCCCTAAATTTGTGCATTATTTTAAATTTGTGTTTGAATGCAAATGCACAATCGATTAGGTACATGGGTCACTTCTTACATGTCACGTACAACTTGGTGGTGTGCAAGAATAATTAGAATGAACATCATATCACAACACAATCAAGCAAATATGAATGATCATCACATAAGCATTAAGATGATAGGAAATAGTAGGATCACACATTAAAGAGTATGATCAAACATCATCAAACGTGTATCACAAGCAACAAAAAAGAAGTATCACAACAACCAAAAGAAATTGTTTTGGAAAAAGCAATAAACACCAAAACGCTCTCTCATTCGAAGCCTAAAGATCTATATACACTTCTCCCCCTTTGGAGTGGCAGCTGGAGGAACTAGAGCTGATGGAGCAGGAGCGGAGGTGACATCAGCAGGAGCTGATGTAGAGGGCATCAAGTCTAGAGGAGACACTGTGGATGATCTAGCCTAAGTAGTGAACTATGTGCTCGGCCTAAGAGGTGATCCATCCTCATCATCATCATCATCATCTGAAGAAGTGGAAGAAACCCGAGGGATTTGCACTGAGTCAAGTTCCTTCTAAAGCTTTATGATTGTCTTAGTCACCTTGTCCACCTTATCATCAAGAGTCTTGATCCTTGTTTCAAAGATTCTCACAAGACTGTTCTGGTTGTCCAGAATCCCCTTAATGTCCTTTTGCATGCCCTGAGCTGCTGAGATCAAAAGATCCATTTGCTCACATCTGGATCTAGGAACTTGAGAACTAGTGGCTCGAGCTCTCTCTGCCTCTGCCTAAACTGCAGCTGATGTGGGATGATCTGCGTCCATCACCACGATGTTATCCTCAAGCTCTGGCTGTAGGGGACAATGGGGACTATCAAGAGCAAATATGTGCTTCTCAATCCGAGATTTGATAAGCATCTGTATATAGGGTGCATAACAACAAGAGTGCTTCTGATAACCAGCAACCCTCTTGATTGTCTCAACATTCAAGTCCATGACTCTAATCTTGGTGAGACTGTCAAGGTGGATCAACATGTTGATGGTGTAGCCTCAGATCATCTTGTCATCTCCTGACTTTGGCATCAAAGTATGCCTCAGAATGGTGTTCATGGTACGGAGGCCAGCTTGAAGATAGTAGATGGATCCTAGCTTGTGAGATTGCACTTTGTCTGCAGGGATAGGAGCATACATATCCTTCATGGCATTGTGGCTCGCCTTGGATTCCGTGTAGACATCCAAGTCTCCATCCTGGATCTCAGGGACTCCTAGAAGTGCAGCCCATTCATCAACAATGGCCTCATATCTTGCTCCTTTGTCATCCATACAATTCTACCATCTCCGTAGAAATGTGCAGTGGAGTAGAATTGCATGATCATCTCATCGTTCCATGCAATAAGTTCGCTGCCAACAAATTCATCTAGACCAATGCAGTGGAAATTGTCTTGGACACTTGGAAAATAATCCTCATTCTCCTTAATGAATTTCCAGTCTACATACCTCATGTCACTCACAGCTGGACTCTTGTCAAATAGCACAGTCTCATAGAAAGCATGTTGCTCTTTGGTATAGAATCAGTAGTCCACGACTGTCTTCTTCCTTTGGGCATATGGATCTATAGCTCTCCATGCCCTCAAACCCGAGTCTTTCCAGTTCTTCATATCTTCAGCAGGTGGATAGCTGGCATTATGTACTGGAAGGTGTGTTCTGAGTCTCATCAAGGTTGTCAAGTCATCATCATGCTCATCTCTGGAAGTAGTTCCTTTGTTCTTTTCAGAAACTGGAATCTGCCTAGATGTACTCTTAGGCTTTTCAGAAGAAGCCTTCTTGGATTTGGTGCTCTTGGATGTATCTAACTTAGGCATAGTGAAAGCACAACATGCACCCTTGGTGGTTTTGATAATTCATGACAACATACATTGTGTCTTGGGCTAACACCTCTCTCTATTGTATTTCAAACAATAGTCCAAGGAGAGTTGACCTGGCAAAAGGATTGAGGAGATTGTGGAATTACCCCAAGATTCAAGTAAATAGGTTGACCAGGCATCAAACAAGAGGACTCTACATTTTACATTTGCAAGAAATCACTTTGAGTCTATAGGAAAGCCAATACTATTAAAAGGGGGGTAATGTTTTGTTGGTGAACAATATACTCATAGGTGCACAAGTAATAGACACCAAAAGCATCCACAAACTCTCCCACCAAAGTCTGTCTCTAGCCAAACATGCAAAATCGGTGCAACAAACTTTCCTATCACGGTGCCAACGAATCCAAACCCTAGACAGACTCAGCCAAACCCTAGCCACTTCGGTGCAACCGACACTGCTTTGGGTGCCACCGAGTTGGGTTGCCAACTTTCTATTACGCAAGTTCACACTTTCGGTCCGACCGAGAATGTTGAATCGGCGTCATCGAGTTTGGCAATTCTGACCATTGGTTACCCTCTCGGTGCAACCGAGTTTCCTATAGGAGTCTCATCGAGATTCAAAATTTGCCACCTTTTGGTCACTTCGGTGCAACCGAGATTAACACATCGGTTTCACCGAGTTGGTCATTTTGTGTGTAATGGTTGGATTTTTGGGGATGCCTATATATACCCCTTCACCACCACCCACTCGCAAGAGAAGCACTCAGAACAGTTCCCCAGTCATACCTACTGATTTTCTGAGAGAACCACCTACCCTTGTGTTGAGGTCAAGATCTTCCACTCCAACCATATGGATCTTGATTTCTAGCCTTCCCAAGATGCTTTCCACCAATCCCATCTCTTCTAACAAGCCAAATCTGTGTGAGAGTGATTGTGTGTTGAGGAGTCTATCATCTTGAAGCACAAGAGCAAGGAGTTCATCGTCATTATCGAGCCTATTAACTTTTGAAGGGTGGTGCCTCCTAGATTGGTTAGGTGTCTCTTGGGAGCCTCTTACTTCGTGTTGTGGAGTGAACCAAGAAGTTTGTAAGGGAAAGGAGATCGCCTACTTCGTGAAGATCTACCCCGAGTAAGGCAAGTCCTCCATGGATGTAGGCCGTCATGGTATAGTCAAGGTTGCTTCTTCGTGGAACCCTCCATGGGTAGAGCCCTCCGTGGACTCTGGCGACCATTACCCTCCGTGGGTTGAAGACTCCATGAACATGGATGTACGATAGCACCACCTATCGGAACCATGGGAAAAATCCTTGTGTCTCCTATTGTGTTTGATCTTCCTATCCCATCTCTTTACTAACATGTGCAATATCTTTACTTTCCGCTGCCATACTTGTAGACATGCATGTGTAGGGCTGTTAGATTTGCGAGACTTGCTAAAATAGTTAAAATTTGCAACCAATTGACTTGGGAAAAGGTAAGGTTTTAAATTCTTGCTAGTAGTATATTCACCCCCCCCCCTCTAGACGCTCTTCTATCGATTTCACAAGTGGTATCATAGCTTTGGTCTCCATTGCTTCGGTTTAATCACCTTGGAGGAAGATGGATGTGTCTAGAGTAGATAGTTTGAGTTGTAGAGTGCCCATTCTTGATGGAGAGTACTATAGTCAATGGA
This sequence comes from Hordeum marinum, assembly GCA_022496015.1. Lineage (NCBI taxonomy): Eukaryota > Viridiplantae > Streptophyta > Magnoliopsida > Poales > Poaceae > Hordeum > Hordeum marinum. The sequence continues at coordinate 297,271,019 of CM039675.1, read as the reverse complement.
AAAATGCCATGATTGATCTATTTGATAAATTCCATTTGACAAGAATATATTGAAAACCCCTATGTGCTCCCCATTGCTGAATTCCATCCCACACACGGAGAGGAAATTAACATGCTTGGTAACCTAAGAACTATCGATCTTATAGTTGGAGGTTTACCAAGATTCCTGCTTTCTCAATTGAAGAACTTTCCATGCGCCTATACCTTATGGACTGATTTGGATAAATGATATCCAAATATTTCCTTAGAAAATCTTGATGAAATTCTTCATAAAATTGTTGCCTTTCACAAAATGTAGCCTAGTGATCCAAACTTTGATAAATGCATATTTGATCTTCGTGATCTTATGCGTGTTAAAGGAGATGTCACCGCTATCAACAACATTATCTTCGAAGCCATTCGCATTCATAAACTTGAACATTGTCATGATCACTATTCTAACGAATCCCTTGTTCTTTATGACAAGGATTTCCCACTTGATGATTACAATGTGGAACATGGATACTATGAAGAAGATGAGTTGTTCGACATCGAGCATGAGAAGATCATGAAGAATCCGAGTCTTATAGCAAACTTTAAGGATTACATGTCTAGAGGAAAAAAGTGGATTCTCGATAGTGGATGTACGTATCATATGACTGGTGATAAAGACATGTTTCAAGAGATCATGCCTAATCAAGGTCCTCGACGGTACGTGACCTTTGGAGAAAACTCTAAGGGTAAGGTACTTGGCCTTTGTAAGGTGGCCATATCCCATGATAGCTCTATTCAAAATGTTGTGCTTGTTGAATTCCTTGGCTACAATCTTCTTTCCATATCTAGACTTGTCGACTTTGGTTTCAATGTATTTTTCATGAAAGTAGATTGCCGAGTGTTTTGTCAAGATAATCATAAAATGGTCTTTGCCGGTTACCGTAGAGGTGATCTATACATTGTTGATTTCTCTAAAAGATCCAAACCTCGCACTTGCTTAATTGCAAAATCCTCTAAAGGTTGGCTTTGGCATAGAAGACTTGGACATCTAGTCATGCGCAATCTAGATAAGCTAATCAAAGGTGATCATATACTTGGTGTTAAAGATGTTATGTTTGACAAAGATAGACTTTGTAGTTCTTGTCAAGATGGAAAGCAAGTAGTTGGAAGTCATCCAATTAAGAATGTCATGACTACCAGGAGACCACTCGAGTTACTTCACATGCATCTTTCTGGTCCCAATGCTTACAAGAGTCTCGATGGAAATTCCTATGGTCTAGTTATAGTTGATGATTTTTTCAGATTTACGTGGGTATTCTTTCTTGATGATAAGTCGCATGTCCAAAAGATCTTCAAGAACTTCGCTCACAAAGTGCAAAATCAGTTTGAAGTGAAGATCAACAAGGTTCGGAGCGATAATGGATCGGAGTTCAAGAACAACCATGTGGATACCTTTCTTGACGAAGAAGGTGTCTCACATGAGTTATCGGCTACGTACACACCTCAACAAAATGGAGTTGTTGAGAGGAAGAATCGGATGCTCATTGAAATTTCAAGAATGATGCTTGATGAATACAAGACGCCAAGACACTTTTAGGTAGAAGCCGTTGAGATAGCATGTTATGCCACAAACCGACTTTACCTGCGCAAGATTCTCGGTAAAACGGCATACGAGCTACTCAACGGTAACAAACCCCAAGTCGAATACTTTCGGGTATTTGGCTCAAAGTGCTACAGTCATGATAAGCATCATCTTACTAAATTTGCTCCTAAATCTCCTGAAGGATTCCTACTTGGTTACGGATCGAACTCTCACACTTACCGTGTCTACAACAACTTCACTTGAAAATTTGAAGAGACGGCAGATATGAAGTTTGATGAATCTAATGGTTCGCAAGTCGAACAATTGCCAAATGATGTAGGTGATAAGGACCCTTCGGAAGACATCCAAGATCTACCCATCGGCAAGATTCATCCCATGGAGGTGAAGGAAAGTACTTCATCAACTCAAGTGGAAGCCCCTACTTCACATCAAGGTCAAACCTCAACACAACATGGAGGCATCCACGAGAGGTACACGAAAAGATGATGAAGATGAGGAAGTGCATCATGAAGATACACCACAATTACTTTCACCACCACCTCAAGGGAACGACACCTTCAACAACAACGAAGATTGGCGAGATGATGATGAAGAAGAAGCAACACCATCCAACAATCGGAAGCTGACCCGAGTTCGAGCTCAAGTGACCAAGAACCATCCCCTAAACCAAATCTTTCGTGATATACAAACAGGGAGAATCACTCGCTCTAAAACCCGTCTAGCTAACTTTTGTGAGCATTATTCTTTCATATCTAGCATTGAGCCTTTGAAGGTAGAACAAGCTCTTGAAGATGCGGATTGGGTGAATGCTATGCATGAAGAGCTTCACAACTTAGAAAGGAACAAAGTATGGACACTAGTGGAGAAGCCTGAAGATGAGCACAACATCATCGGAACAAAATGGGTGTTTCGGAACAAACAAGACGAAGATGGTCAAGCCTTGTGCAACAAGGCTCGTCTCACATCCCAAGGATAACTCCGCCAAACAAGTCGAATACCTAGACATTCTGAGTATATGTTCACTGATAGACCCGTTCTCCTCCATTTTGCAAGCATAGAACTTATCGGAGGTCTCATACCTCTCGATCCGGGCATTCTTCTTAAAGATAAACTCCAACTCCTGGAACATCTCATATAGTCCATGATGTTCAAAACGTCTTTGAATTCCCAGTTCTAAGCCATACAATATTGCACACTGAACTACTGAGTAATCTCCAGAATGTGCCTCCCAAGCGTTCTTAACGTCTTCGGATGACATGTCTTCGGGTTGGTTATTAAGTGGTGCATCAAGGACATATGACTTCTGGGAAGCCATGAGGATAATCCTCAGATTACAGGCCTAGTCCAAAAAGTTACTTCCATCAAGTTTCAACTTAGCTTTCTCTAGGAACGCATTAAAATTCAGGGGTGCTACTGCGCGAGGCATTGATCTACAACATAAATATGCAAAGGTTACTAAGACTATTTATCAAGATAATGAGTTTAGTTAATCAAATTACTAAAGCTCCCACTCAAATCGACATCCGTCAGATCATCTGAGTGACACATTGTACAAATTCACCAACTCATGTCCGATCATCATGTGAGTTGAGGTGGTTTCAATGGTGAACATCATCATGTTGATCATATCTACTATATGACTCATGTTCGACCTTTTGGTCTCTTGTATTCCGAGGCCATGTCTGTACATGCTAGGTTCGTCAAGTTTAACCCGAGTGTTTTGCATGTGCAACACTGGCTTGCACCCGTTGTATGTGAATGTAGAGTCTATCACACCCGATCATCACATGGTGTATCGACGCAAACTTTCGCAACGATGCACACTCGGGGAGAACACAATTCATCTTCAAATTTAAGTGAGGGGTCAGCTTATAATGCTACCATCGTCCTAAGCAAAACAAGGTGCATAAAAGGATTAACATCACATGCAAATCATAAGTGACATGATATGGCCATGACCTTGTGCTTTTGATCTCCATATTGAAAGCACCAGCATGATCTCCATCGTCACTGGCATGACCCCATGATATCCATCATCTTGATCTCCATCAACGTGTCGCCATCAGGGTTGTCGCACCCACCATGCTTCTACTACTATTGCTAGCATTTAGCGATAAAGTAAAGCATTACATAGCGCTTAATGATTGACACGCAGGTCATACAATAATTAAAGACAACCCTATGGCCCCTGCCGTTTGCCATACTCATCGACATACAATTCATGATATTCTATACAACACATGATCATCTCATACATCACATATATCTCATCATGTAATTGGCAATATCACATCACAACATACCCTGCAAAAACAAGTTAGACGTCCTCTAATTGTTGTTGCATGTTTTACGTGGCTGCCACGGGTATCTATCAAGAACAATTCTCACCTACGCAAAACCACAGTGGTGATACATAAGTTGCTTTTCAACCTTCTCAAGGACCGCCTTTGTCGAATCTGATCCAACTAAAGTAGGAGAAACAGACACCCGCCAGCCATCTTTGTGCCACGAAGTTACACGTCAGTCGATGGAACCGGTCTCGCGTAAGCGTACATGTAAGGTTGGTCCAGGCCGCTTCATCCCCAATACCGCTGAAACAAAACACGGCCAAGGGAGGAAGCAATCTAAGCATCAACGACCACAAATTCTTTGTGTTCTACTCGAGATCTCATCTACACATAAACCTGGCTCTGATACCACTGTTGGGGAACATTGCATGGGAAACAAAAAAATTCCTACGCTTCACCAAGATCAGTCTAGGAGATGAGCATCTACAAAAGGGAAGAGTGGATCTACATACCCTTGTAGATTTCTTAGCATGAAGCGTTAAGAAACGCGGTTGATGTAGTTGAACGTCTTCGCAATCCAAATCACTGAGCGTCCCACGATCCAATCATGATCCGTCCCGATCTTGCACTAAATGGACGGCACCTCCGCATTCAGCACATGTATGGCATGATGACGATATCCACCTTCTTGATCCAACAAGAGGGGGACGAGTTATCCGGTAGCGCGACGGCATTGCAGAGATGGTGGTGGAGTAATTCCAGCAGGGCTTCGCCTAAGCACTACTGAAACCGATCTAGAGGAGAAACTATGGACTAGAGGAGAGGGTAGCACGTGGCTGAAAATCTATGTGCAAAAACCCTAAAACCTCTAGTATATATAGGAGGATGAGAGGAGGAGGCTTGGCCGCAAGGGCCAGCCCTTTTGGCTTCGGCCGAAGTGGAGGGAGGATTCCTACTCCTCCACTACTAGTCGGATTTGGACTCCTTCCTTATATTAGCCTTTTCCACCTTTTCCACTTTGGGTTTCCTTCCCAGCCACATGGGCCCAATGTGGGACTTCGGACAGCCCACTAAGGGCTGGTATTCATCCTCCCAGAGCCCATGTAGCCTCTTGGGTCGAAATACCCCTCCCGATGGTCCCCGGTATCCTCCCGGCACTCCCGATACACTACCGATGAGCGTGAAACTTTTCCGCTGCCCAAAACAAGACTTCCTATATATCAATCTTTACCTCCGGACCATTCTGGAGCTCCTCGTGACATCCGGGATCTCATCTGGAACTCTGCACAACCTTCGGTCACCACCATACATAACTCTATACTATCAAAACGTCACCAAACCTTAAGTGTGCAGACCCTACGGGTTCGAGAACTATGTAGACATGACCGAGACACCTCTACGGTCAAAAACCAATAGCAGGACCTGGATGCCCATATTGATTGCTACATATTCTACGAAGATCTTTATCGGTCGAACCTCTATGTCAAGGACTCAGTTAATCCCATATGATGCTCCCTTTGTTCTTCAGTATGCTACTTGCCCGAGATTTGATCGTCGGTATCTCCATACCTAGTTCAACCTCGTTACCGGCAAGTCTCTTTACTCATTTCCGTACTACAAGATCATGTGACTAACACTTAGTCACATTGCTTGCAAGGCTTGTTGTGATGTTGTATTATCGAGTGGGCCCTGAGATACCTATCCATCACACGGAGTAACAAATCCTAGTGTCGATCCATGCCAAAGTCAACTGACACCCTCGGAGATATCTGTAGAGCACCTTTATAGTCACCCAGTTACGTTGTGATGTTTGATACACACAAGGCACTCCTCCGGTGTCCGTGAGTTGCATGATCTCATGGTCGCAGGAACATATACTTGACATGCAGAAACTGTAGCAATAAACTGACACGATCATATGCTACATTTATAGTTTGGGTCTTGTCCGTCACATCATTCTCCTAAATCCTAATGATGTGATCCCGTTATCAAATGACATCTCATGTCAATGGCTAGGAAACCCGGACCATCTTTGATCAACGAGCTAGTCTATTAGAGGCACACTAGGAACAAAGTGTTGTCTATATATCCACACATGCAATGTGTTTCCAATCAGTACAATTATAGCATGGATAATAAACAATTATCATGAACAAGGAAATATAATAATAAACACTTTATTTCCAATCAGTACACTTTATTTATTTCCAACAGCTACTACCCTTGTGCCCCTGACCATAGGATTCCTTGTAATGCTCGTGGGTAACCTAGAAGGAAGCCACCTTGCCAGACAATTGCTGACATATCTTGGACCCAAGTTGGCGACACTAGATCAGGACCTAGCAACAGAAGATACCTTCTCGAAGGATGAGGATGTCAAGACTTAGATGATAGTGACACCCTTGACACTGCCCTAGGATGATTCCACCTTATCCTTCGATGACCAGGGCACAAGACATGCAATGTCATGATATGCATCGCTAATAGAGAAACCATGTCCTTTTCATTGTTGAGTTGGTAACCACCGGTGGATCAGAACCTCGCCATTTGGTCTGCCTCCCCATAGTGAGCAGGAAAATGGTTCTCTTCATCCCCCGCTCTTGGTGTCGATATTATCAACATGACCGACAAGTTGGAACTCTATCATGCCTTGTTGATGTCATTGCATAAAGGATTGTCCACTTGGAGCTCTCGGCGCCTTGAAGGACAAGAAGGAATTGACACGATTATGAAGACACCAGAAGACCCTTTCAACGACAGCCATGAGGAATCACCTTCATCGTCAACTCACCAGAACAAAAGTCGTCTAGAACTCTTCAGGCGCAACCAGGATGGTTTTGACAAACAACAACCAAAGACATAGAGCCACGTGAAGAAGACCCAGAAGACTAAGCGGACCCCTCTCCAAGACACGAAGCAAGCACGACTAATGAGTCCGAGAACCCCTAGGGTAGGATAGGTCATGTGTCTCCCATGCGAAGTCGAGTCCATATGATGGTTCTGATAGAACCATGATTGTGTGTTGCTTGTTTTTGCTTGTTGTGCTTTGGTGCTTTTCCTCTAGACAACAAGTACACGGCTAGACACCCAGCTTATCTTAATAAGTGTGCTTTGCCTTTTTGGCACTTGTTTGATTGCACTTGCACTATACCACCCCCTTGGGCACTCCTTGATGCTACTTTATCTCCCCCATCTCGTCAACTGAACACCAGCAAGACAAGATGTAACAAGGATGCACGTCGACAAACAACCGACACCGAAGACTTCGACTAGAAAAGACTCAACAAAACGCAACCCCGTAGAGTTATGCTTTTCCCTCAAGATTGGTGTCACACCCTGGGTTTGTACCACATTGTTATGTTTGAGTTTATAAAATATGGAGCCAACTAAAACTTTTTCTATGTGCTTGTGCTTGCTTGCTATGTTGTTTGTTTGCTTGTTGATTGCGGTTTGGCACTACTAGGTTCTATTCCACTTCATATCTCATCTTACTTGTTCCAAACCTATTGCCCAAGGATCATGCCATGTGAATAGTGCCCAAAACTATTTTTATCAAATTTTGTTTCAACCAAAAATGATTTATTGAAATTAAGTTTCCAAACCCCACTAAAATGAGGTTTGCACTGCAAATCCTCAAATTGTGTGGATTCTTCTTTTCCAAAAGCTTTATTTCAAACCCACTATATATAAGACTTCCCAAAACCACAAAATATTATTTTAAGAATTATTTTCACATTTTATTTAAAGGCTTTTTCTTATGGCCAAAAATGGATTTTCTTAGCGAAAAAATATTTAAATGCTTTAAAATATGTGAGAAAATTTAGAGAAACTCAGTGGACATATATTTTCCATATATATGAGTTTCAACACAAGGGCATGATCAGATCATAGGCAAAACCCCTCAAAACCTTTTTTGTTCAGATCAAACTTTTGGAATATTTCTATAAGAAATGTTCTCAATAAATTCTAGGAAAATTCCAGCAAGTCAACACTATCATGAGTGACGATCTTGCAAAGTTTCATCTCAATACAAGTTTATTTGGTTCATCAAACCATCCCAAAACCATTCCTGTCCAGACTCAAGTTTGAGCAACTTTACATTGTGAAGTGTCTCCACTTGGCCTCAAACTTTGTGGGCATGCTCTAATGGACAAATAGTGATGATACACTAAGTGGTGCATCAAGGGTTATAGCCTAGCATCAATGGATCTACAAAAATCTGATTCTGCTAATTTCTAGGGTTCATCAAATTTCCATTATCAAAATTTTCCCCTTGAGCTCAAATTTGGTGAAGCATCTCATTTCTACCCACCATTTGACCCTGGTAAATATCTTAGTAAGTTGGTCAACTTACCCTGCCCAAAACACCACCAAACACCTTCTGGTGATTTGGTAAAACCCCTATTTCTACCTCTTACCCTTTTACCCTTGCCCCCAACTTTTTACCACATCTTCTTGCATTGCCCAAGTACCTCCTTTTACCCCTTGACAACATCTTTTTCTACCTCATTCCCCCTTTTCCTCTTTCCTAAGGCATCCCGCAGCATCGAAAGCCCTTCCCTCTATTGTTAAACCCCCTAGATCCCCCTAGACATAGCCGGCCACGCAGAAGACATCGTTGGCATGCCGTGGCATGCCAAACGTGCGCTCTGGAGCATGCTACAGTACCGACAGGCACTGTAGCCATCGCCCACTGCATGGCTCCGGCGGCCTCGGGCCTCCCCCTCGTGCCACTTGGTCCCCCTCGGTGTCTGTGCCACGCCACCCTTGTTGGTCCCTCCTCTCTCTCCCTCCTCTGGCCCCTCTCACACGCGCCGCGGCCGCCCGAACCAACCAACCGAGGGGCTCGCACATGCACGCTCCCCGCCCCTCTCTCCTCTCCCTCTAGACGTGGGCGACGCCCAGGAACGCCGCGGACCCCTTCTCTCCCTTCCCTGAGCCCTCCAGCGAGCGCCACGTCCTCGTCGGCACACGGGTCCACGATGGTCCGCCCCTCCCTCTATTTAAGCCCCTCGGGCATATCTCTTCCCTCCTCTCGCTCCCTTCCAACCCCTATTGTGCTCCAAAATCACCCCAGCAACCTCCCGGAGCTCCAGTGCTCAGGATCGACCGAGGCACGACCGCGGCGGAGCTCCGTCTATCTCGGGATATAGGCCTGCTCCGGCACTCCTCTCCCCTCCGTCGAGCTCGTAGGATCCCTCCGACCTCTTCCCCTCTCCTCCCCGTCCATTTCCTGTAGAGGAGCACCGTCGGCGACCCTTCCCGAAGCCACCTCCATCGCGGGTGCTCGCTGCCGGCAGCTTCGACGACCTCCGGTCTCCCTTCGACTTCCCCTGGAACGGTAGCAGCCTCCTGAACCCGTTCCCGCCTCCAGATCCCCTCGCCGCGCCTCCCTTTGCTGTTGGTGAGCTCCTCCCCTTCCTGTCCCGAGGTGGGAGAAGGACCCGACAGGTGGAGCCCACCTATCGGCCTCTCTTCCCTCTCCCGCTCCCTCTCTCCCCGACTCGCTGACGACCGGGCCCCGCGCATCAGGTTTGAAGCTGAGCGCGCGCAAGGCCGGCTGGCTGGCCAGCTGGGGCAGCCCTGCCTCTAGCCGCCTCTGGCCCAGGTCCCCATGGCTTTTCCTTTTCCTTTTCTTTTTATGTGGACTTTGGAAAAATCCCATAGAGCCCAAATAAAATCCTATGACAAAACTTATTGCACCTAAATTCTTAGAATATTCCGTAGAATATGTTAGTGCCATTTGTAAAAATGTTTGGAAAAAAATTTAGTACTGTTTTTAATTAAAAACCTTTTTGGCATTTCCTGCCTCTGTTTAATAGTTTTTATAAATATTCTTGATAGTAAAATATTAAACAAACATTTTTAATATAGTCCTTAGTATTGATCAGAATAGATTAGCATTTTTATTAGTAGTTTGAGTGCTCTGTTTTTGTGTGTTGATTATTTTTATCGTTATTTTATCATGACGATAGATTGCGCTATTGACGAAGAAGTTGGACCCGAAGACTTCGAAGACCCTGGAGACTTTGTTGAGCCAGGCAAGCAGCCCTTTGAACATGATGAGAAACCATTTTATTGCATGTCATATAGCACATTACTTTCATCATAATTGATCATGTGATGTGGTGGTCCCCATTTCGATGGGATGCCTCCGGTACTTCTCCATTGACACTAGCATCGTGCATGACCCTACCACCTTATGAGCATTGTGCGGGTGGGTGTAGTTAGGATGCTAGTAGATGCTACGCAAGTGGGAACGGGATATATGCATAGTGATGGGAAGAAAGAAATGATTTCAAAGACTTTTTCGACAACCCTGTCGTTGACCCCGAGGGAGATGTTGATGAGATGGGTGACCACTTGAGAAAGAAGTGTTGTGCCAAAACAAGATGAGGATTTGTTTTCGAAAACGGAGGGTTTAAGATTTGTCGACCGTCCCAACCTTACATACGCAACCACGATACCCCTTACGGGATGGGGCTTTGTTGATTAGTATGGTTGGTAGTATCAAGGAGCCCGCATTACTAGTGGCAAGAGTGAAATGGTCACTCTTGAGACGGGGTCATCCCAGTGAGGAAGATCATGCAATGTCTTTACAGGCACCGGGCACATAGTTGCGTGCCCCCTTGGATGATACGAGTGATGTATATCATGAGGGATGGCACCAACGAGTGGACTCTTTGTTTAGTATCACCATGAGAAAGGCATTGTTTGGGTGCTTACCTCGGGTATGTTATATACCATGAGTCGTTGATGACACGGAAGTTCCCCGAGTCTTGTGTGTAAAGTGTGCAACCTCTGTATAGTGTAAAACTATTCGAATAGTCGTGTCCATGGTCTAGGACAGTTGGGTGGTGCTTCTTATGCCACGTCCGAATATTTTTGCAAAAACTTGATGTGAGTATGGGTGTGATGGTGACAAGAGGTCACATGAGCTAAGACCAATGACTTAGCTTGATGAGTGAACATGAGATGTTCAACCAGTACTTACGATGATATCTGCAATTTGTTTACGTGAATACCTGCTAGTTTTTGATGCATGCTCACAAGTCACTTGATCATGACATTTGCATACAAAATTAGCTTTCCGCAAATTTAGCTATTTAGTGCTATATCATGAATCATTGTTACCTTGTTCCAGAACTTGGGTTGCTTGCGAGTAAATTCAAAGTACTCATTGGCTTGCCACTAGTTATTTAATTGGCCAGGCATGGAAGAACAAGAGTATGTTGAAGAGTTCGTTGGAGACGAACATGCGAACTAGGATGCTTCCCAGTCAGAATGCATGTAGGTTAAGGCAAATGGCATAGGCCACGCTTTCGACCAAGATTTCCGTTGCTTGTTCTATTTTAAGTGATTGGCCCGTGTGGCCCTATCTATGTAAGACTTGACCTTCATGGTCCCTATTGTGTAAGATGCTAAATGTGGATGTAAGACTCTTGTTATTCAGCCTGTGTGTGTTCAGTGAGCATTGATCTCTGGGATCACTGTACACATGCATTCGGTGATCACGACTTATGAGTCGGTGTCACAGCCCTAGCTTAGGCATTGTCTGTCATTGCGTAGCCATCATGGCATCATATTTAAAATCAAATGAAACCTGAAATGAGGATGATTAAACCCTAGCTCAAATAAAATTCAAATAGGTTAAACTTAGAAATAATTTCAATGTATCAGAACTGCCTTGAAAAAAATGTCCATTGTCTCTGATGAATATTAGTAACTCCATATCAGAGAAAAATAGATTTCAAAACCAAGAATATCATTTTAAAATGAGAATCTAGTGCTACTGAAATCGACTAATAAAGAAATATAAATATAATAGTTGTCCAAAAATGTCCAAACCTTTTTGTGGAAGTTTGAAATAATCAAACTATATTTCATAAAATATGTGGGCATTATTCTGCTAGGTATCTTGGCCTCCCAAAATAGAACAAATGTGAGAAGAAATGAAAAAAGAAAATGAAAAAAAGGGGGGCAAAGGCCTCACCTGTGGCTTGCCTGGCCCAGGTGGGAAGCCTAGCCCACCAGGAGCAGAGGCGTCTTCCTCCTCACGCCAGTAGACAAAGGGGAAGGCAGCCATGGCGCCATGCGTGCTTGCCATGCCGGCAACAGCTTGTCTGTTTCCCCAGGCCAGCAAGGTGATGGGGATGAGTCCACGTGCCATTTGGATCCCTCTCTCCCTCTCTTTTCTCTTCCCCCTCGCTCTCCTCTGCCTTTCCCCCTCCTAGCCGAAACAGCCGGCCACCATGGATTTCCGCCGTCGATTCGTCGCCGTCATCGCCTCCCCGAGCCCTCCGACCCCATGAGCGCAACCCCTGTGAGACCCCGATACTCCTCCTCCTCTTTCCGGTCCCTCCCGCGCTCTCTAGACCGTTGCGCCATAGTGGCCGAGCCGCTCGCTGCCGGTGATGGCGTGGCCATGGCCGCAGCCACCATGGGCCGCGCCCGAGCATCTCCGTGTGCTCCTGGAGCGTCCTTGAGTCCGCCTCGCCGCTTGCTTCGCTCGCCCTTGCCCTGCAGCCCCACGCCCGCACGCGGCCGAACCGCCGGCCGCCGCTAGCTTGCTCGCTACCAACGACCGTGGCCGCACCAGCCTCCCCTGATGCCCCTGCTGGATGTGATGCTTTGCCAGCAGCCCATAACCGTCAACCGCACATGAAATGGTGCCCTATAGAGAAAGTGCGAGCAACTCTGGCGAGCCCCGCCGCGGGTTTGGTCGCCGCCGGCCCAGCTCCGGCGGGTGCTGACATGGCACGGTGGTTAATGCTAATCCTCCTGCTAACAACCCTCCGCAGCCGCTGATAGTGGGCCCTGGCCCGAGTCAAAGCATGGGTCAACGCGAGGATTAACCCGTGACACTGACGTGTGGACCCCACACGTCAGGTTTGACCTGGACCCGGCCCTGTTGACTTGTGACGTCACCCTGACACAATGAAGACGCATTAAAGCTTTTCTGATATTTAAATTAATAAGGAAATTCCATAAAATGCTTAAAACTTCTAAAAATCATAGAAAATAATCTGTAAGTTAGATGAAAAGAATTTATATATGAAAAATGATCAAAAAATCCAATGAATCTGTTTATGCCATGATCATGCATGTTTGAGCAAGTTAACATCACCAAGTAGGACATTTCATGATTAGGATAATTTAATAAATAGTGTTGGAGTTGGAATTTGGTATAAGTTTGAATTCCACTTCACTTAATATGACCATCTATAGTACTAGGTCAATTCAGTACCTTAACATGCCATTTCATGCATCATGTTTGTTGCATCACATTGAATGTGTTCCTTCTTCCTGTTTGTCGGTGCTTGTTCCTTCTCGGTAGACAGTGGTTCTAACGATGTGCATGTTGATACTAAAGAAGCGAAGTATTATCTTCAGGATTTTCAGGCAAGCAAACCCCCTTGAGCATACTGATATGAACCCATTCTCTCGCTCCTGCTCTCTTTTACTGCATTAGGTCAACAACGATTCAACTGTTACATGTCATCGATAGTTGAACCCATTACTCTACATGACCTGTCTTTGCCACAGTAAATAGTTGAAACCACTTAGCAAGAGTAGCATTTGCTTGAGCCTTGTTGTGCTTACTCATCCGTGTTTGCTTACTTATGGTGGCTGCTATGCTTAGAGTCGTGTCGAGTCGGGTCTGATCCATCTGGGCGATGAATCAGAATGGCAGTGTTCATGTCCTACCGTGTGAGAGCTAAGTGTGTGAACATGATTTGGTAAAGGTAGCGATGAGAGGCCATGTAGGAGTACATGGCGGGTTGTCTCATTGGGACCGTCCTTAAGAACTGAGCTCTATGTATGTTATCCAAGACAATATACTACCACACATTGGGCTCCAGTAACTCGACCCCTCTCGGCTTATTAATCGCCTAGACCCCAGTCCAGGAGTTGCAACTAGTTTCTGGTGTTTGTAGGAAAAGTGTTGGCGGCCGTGCATAGCGCTGCCCGATCGGGTGGACTGTGATGCGGTATAGACACTGTGGCACGGTGTACCAAGTGGCACCCGAACGATGGGCGTGGGAACCCTGCGCACATCGTTTGAGGCCGTAGCGGAAACTTAGGCCGGACTTCTGTGCGGGTTCAGTCTCAAATAGGCGATAAACCTCGACTAGGGTCTTGTGTGGTTAAGGGTCGTGGTCGACGCCCACGCTAGTGCTTCCGCTTGAAGGTTGCCGAGATGCATGACATGCATATGGTGATAAGTGGAGAGAGCATGTGTGAAGAACTATACCCTTGTAGGGTTATGAATCTATTCGAATAGCCACATCCTCGGAAATGGACTACTTGGAGAACTTATGTGGTTCATAGAAAACTAGAAGTGGATACTCTAAAATACGCAAGATAAGTGTGAGTGCTATGGATGGCCTTCTCGTAGGGAGACGGGAGTGGACCCATAGTGGTGTATTGATTGGTGAATATGTGGACTCGTGTGCACTATCCCACCTCAGAAATACTATTTGTAGTAATAGTACAGGTTAGCCAAGAGTCAAAGCTGGCTTGCTGCAGTAAACTCCACAACCCCCTTCATTGATACTGATGCATGTGTAATTAGTTCTGATGTAAGTCTTCCTGAGTACCCTTGTACTCAAATTTGCTTAATTTATGTTTTTGCAGAGGAGACGTCAGTCTCATTAGTGGTATTATCAACGTGAAGTTCGATGTTGACCGGATTAGCTTGGGAATCCCAGACAAAGGTGTGGTTCCTTTGGTAGGGTCGTTGTAGCTTTTCAGGCTCCTCCAACCACTTTTGTAGATGTCTGTACCCAGACATATTTAAACTTCCGCTTGTTTGATTGAATGATCTGAATGTTGGGTCTTGTGACCCTGTTTGTAACATCTTATTGTATTGGCTCTTCCAAGCCTTCTAAGTAAATGTTGTAATGTTGTATGGTTATGTTATGATGCCATAGTTGTTTCTATGCATATCGGGCATGTCGTGCATACGTGTGATGTGTGACGGTATGTATGGGATCCGACACCTAGTTGTGTGCCTTTAGTAGTACTCTTTACAGGGAAATGCCTCTTTGTGCTTCCACCGAGCCATGGTAGCTTGCTATTGCTCCGGACACATTGATTGACCGACATGTATCCTTCTTTGTTGTTGTGTCTGTCCCTTCGGGGAAATGTCTCACAGTGTAATGGAGTCCCTGTAGCCTGCTACAACTCGTCTATGTGTAGTGATGACATTTATGTCCCACGATGTAATGGAGTCCTTGTAGCTTGCTATGACTCGTCTACACATGCTAGAGATTGACACCTGCATTGTTGGGTTACGTATGCCTGTCCCTGTACAAATGTGCCACTTGGGTTCTATGACTAGTCATATTGGCCCGGGTTCTTTGACATTTGAATGCTAGCGACACATTCACATATGGGAGTCAAAAAACGCAAATGGTCCCGGCCCAGGTAAGGTGGCAGCCATGGAGATAACCATGCTGAGACCACAAAGTGATGTGCTGTGTTACAGGCTGGATTCTTATGGCTTAGGATCGGGGTCCCGACAACTTTGGTATCAGAGCTTGACTGCTTGTAGGATTAACAAGCCAAACTGGTCGATGTTGAGTCTAGAACTGCTTTAGTTATATAAGGGAATTGATTGTGGAAGGGAACGTAAGGCTCTTTTTACTCCTTTCCTCGTGACATTCTAATTCTGAGTCATGCTCTTCCTTTCTATGGGGATTGAGAACTAGGCCTTCTCATCTATCTATTAGTATGATGAGTTACTATGCTGGAGACCTATAGGAAAGATGTTGTCCTTCTGGATCGACGTCTCTATAAGAATTCATTGTCATGTTGTCAGTTGTCTTGAAGGTTGCCTCATATTTCATGCCCGTACATCCGTTATGTTGTCCGAGTTATCCAAGGTTTCTAAATTATTTGATGCAATTACAAAACTCTTTTATCTCGATCCAATGTCTTTCAGGCCAGACAAAGCACGCTAATTGTTGAGTTGAGGTACTATATTACCTCGACGTGTTTGATCAAGGTGTTTAGGAAATCATGTTGTTTCAGTGAACCACCCAATAGTCTAGTTGTGTCTTTTGTTTCAAGTGTGATAATTCTTGCCATCATTATCAAAAGCATGATGTGATGCTACTTAGTTAATAGGTATTTTGTATCTAGGTTTTTGAACCCAAGGATCTTTTTGCTCATTTCTGTTGATAGTATTTGCTCCTTCCTTTAGGATATTAGTAACCTTGTTATAGTTTTCAAGGTCTATGGTATATCATTCTTCCAATACCATGATCCATTATGGCAGAAGTTCCTTGTGATCTTAATATCACAACAAGAGTGCTCGGATGAGTCCTCCTTTTCATAGTTGTGAGTCTGCCAATTCTTTCATTTCTGCATGTATTATCTGGAAGAAACATGTTGAACTCCGTTTGATATATTCAATTGATGCATCTACAACTCGGGAAAAGTCAGGTGCTCTTGAGTTGCCCTTCCTCAATTGTATTCTGACCTTTAATTATCAATGGATAGTCAAGAGTATGTAATGTATTGTGTTATCGATGATGACTATTCTTGTGGTCTGTCAAGCCATTCTATTTTAGAATGACTAGGAGAAGCAAACTCCCGTACCTCATCCATTTCTCAGATTGGGTCAAAGCAGTTGTATTCCGCAGATCAAAATGCCAAACCAGCTTTTGCTTTTTTCTACCTTGAGGTATTACCCTCTTCATGTCGAGATTATCATGAGAACTGCACTCCCTCCTATGAAATCTTGATGCAGTGATACTTCTAGCCATCATCATTCATTCCCCGGTCTATGTGTTGTTTGCAACCAGAATACCGACAAGCAAATCGTGACGTGTGTAATCAATACTCCTAGCAACTTTGTTTCTTGGTGGTAAATGGACAATAATCTCACTCTTGGTGTGATGGTCATTGAATTGTCATACTAAGACTGATCGTGCTACCTAGTCCATTTTCTATGGTGCACTTTTGATCAATGAGTTAGCACTGTATCAATCCTTTGCCATGTTGATCGTATCATCTTGCCTTGAATAGCAAGATTGTTCTCGAGCATGAGAACATATCGGTGGATCGTGATTTTCCAAATATCTTCTCAGAAGTATTACCAAGGTGTTCCTTGACCGTTATGTTGAGTTCGTGATCAAGATGGTTTTTCTATAAACCACCCCTTCTCCAATAATCTGTGTTGGATACCCCCGAACTAGTCGGTTAAGCTAAACAACAACTTGGAGAGTTGAAAGATAAAAGCTTTGCTTGACTTAGTTATTTCCAAAGGGATATCTTGTGTGGGTGTCAAATAAAGATGATATCTTCATCGATTAATACTTGTGATCAATTGTTGCACCTATTGTCTTGTTCAACCTTTGATTTGAGTATGGGCTATCGTCAAATCAAAATTACAACCAAAGTTCTTCCTAATGTTGTTTTACTCGTGGATGTATCCTCGAGCATACACTGTTATATCTTTTGGTCTGACCAATGCTATCACTTTGTTCTCATAGTTGTGGAATTCCATCCATTTGGATACCTCGATGAATTGTTGTTGAGCCCATCGGCAACATTCTCGTCTATCCCATGACTCATGATGGACATAGCTGGTGTTGGAAACTTTTGTAGGCATATCTTCATATTCCGTGTGTGAAGTATATGCTAGGTGTAAGAAGTGACTTCCTCTTAGTTCATGTGCAGTTGACGCAAGTTGTTGTCGTGAATTCGAGAATGTTCATTTTGTTTCCTTTGGAATCATCCCAAGTCAATCATGCATGTGCGAAGTATTCTATGGTTTGGTAGATTTGCAACCTCCATTCCATATGTATCTCCTAGCACACCAAGCCACCGATTGATTTGTTTAAGAAAAAGAAGTTCCTTCTTAAGAGCTAATCGTACGACTTAAGCAAGGACTTCGTTACCTCTAGTGATGGTTCCATTCAGAACTCGGTAATGTTTTTTTGTAAGTCCATGTAGTCATGCATGTCCTGGACAGTGTGTTCACATGTGTCTTGCAATCCAACTCATATTTTGGAGCTTGCTTCCGTAGTTCATTTCCCGAGAATCTCGCAACATCATCTTTTCGATTTGTGTTGCAATCTTTCCACTTAAGACATGCTGAGACTGGAATATCCTGGCACCAACCATATCTGAATCTTAGGCATATATAATGGTTGGGACATTTCCCCAAGAATTATAACAATGGTCTCTCTGTAAACCAGCAAAGGGATGTCATGGCTAACATACCTATCCGGAAGACCTACTATTATATATCTTATATCAGCAACTTTTGCGACTTCCCCATGAGGTCTTCGTATGACTTATTCAGAAGTTATTTCTC
This sequence comes from Hordeum marinum, assembly GCA_022496015.1. Classification (NCBI taxonomy): domain Eukaryota; kingdom Viridiplantae; phylum Streptophyta; class Magnoliopsida; order Poales; family Poaceae; genus Hordeum; species Hordeum marinum. The sequence continues at coordinate 297,252,827 of CM039675.1, read as the reverse complement.
ATGGACCCTTTGAGATCCCGAAGTCTAACCTTTTTACTTGATGTTCTAGATACCAAACGTTACCTATAATTGTGTTACGCTACTTCATCAAGGAGAACATTAGAAGTGGAGTGCTAAATGTCTCTCAGTCAATCGTCCATATTTTGCTCCCTTGGTAAAGCTAAGGTGAAATCTGAGAAAGTGTTGTCTTCCTTTGCATCTGCATCCTCCATCATTACTCATCATGGTAGTATGAGGTGTTGCCAGGATTCTTGGCACAGATGTTGGTAAAAACCCTGATGAATATGGAAATGCTCAAGTTCTTGAGAGCATGCTTAGACACTTGGTTATACTCTCGGTTTTAATTGGAAAGTGCCTTCCGTTGCCGAGTTGTTTTATAACTCTAGTTTCCCTCCGATCTGAGTATGCCATTCTTTGAATTCCTTCCAACGATCACTTGTGAATTGCCTTAGGTTGGTATGAAGAGTTTCAATGATCTCTGTATCAAAAGTACTTCTTTTTGCCACTTAAGGGATAATCCTACGAGTCACCTCCCCTAAGGTGCCCCGTAATGGTAATATGGCAATTATCTCCTTGCTACTTTCAAACCTCTTCACCATCTGCTTTAGCGTGGAATTGTTGCCTACCAATTGAACCTCCGACATCTGCCTCATTCATTATTCTCAATGTGTGTTTTGTGTCTCAGCTCGAGAGATGTTATCACATCTCATTCTATGAGTTGATCATGAGTCACTCGATCTTCGTAAAGATCGATTCTTGTAGAGCTTTCTATCCCTATTGTCTTTCTGTTGGTGAAGATCCTGAAGACAAAGATGTCAAGATTAGCAGAATGCAATGAATCAACATCTGCGAGAAGGGCATGTGGACCAAGAAGTTTGTGGTAGTTAGTGCCCCCTCTGTTTCCTTACCCTATGCTTGAATCTCAGGACGAGATTCTTGTTTAGTGGGGGTGAATTGTCACAGCCCTAGCCTAGGCATTGTCTGCCATTGCATAGCCATCTGGCATCATATTTAAAATCAAATGAAACCTGAAATGGGGATGATCAAACCCTAGCTCAAATAAAATTCAAATAGGTTAAACTTAAAAATAATTTCAATGTATCAGAAATGCCTTCAAAAAAATGTTCATTGTCTCTGATAAATATTAGTAACTCCAAATCGGAGAAAAATAGATTTCCAAACCAAGAATATCATTTTAAAATGAGAATCTAGTGCTAGTGAAATCGACTAATAAAGCATTATAAATATGATAGTTTTCCAAAAATGCCCAAACCTTTTTGTGGAAGTTTGAAATAATCAAACTATATTTCATAAAATATGTTGGCATTATTGTGCTAGGTATCTTGGCCTCCCAATATAGAACAAATGTCAGGACAAATGAAAACAGAAAATAAAAAAGGGGCAAAGGCCTCACATGTGGCTTGCCTAGCCCAGGTGGGCAGCCGAGTCCACCAGGGGTAGAGGCGTCTTCCTCCTCGCGCCAATAGGCAGAGGGGAAGGTAGCCACGGCGCCGTGCGTGCTTGCAATGCAGGCAGCAGCCTGTCTGTTTTCCCAGGCGAGCAAGACGATTGGGATGAGTCCCCGTGCCGTATGGATCCCTCTCTCCCTCTCTTTTCTCTTCCCCCTCGCTCTCCTCTGCCTTCCCCCCTCAAGACCGAAACCTCCGGCCATCGTGGATTTCCGCCATCGATTCATCGCCATCGTCGCCTCCCCGAGCCCTCCAACCCGACGAGTGCAACCCCTGTGAGCCCCCGATAATCCTCCTCCTCATTCCGGTCCCTCCCGTGCTCTCTAGGCTGTTGCGCCATAGTGGCCGAGCCGCTCGCCGCCGGCAATGGTGTGGTCATCGCCACAGCCACCACGGGCCGTGCCAGAGCATCTCCACGTGCTCCTAGAGCTTCCCTCAGTCTGCCTTGCCGCTTGCTTCACTTGCCTGTGCCCTCCAGCCCCACGACCGCACGCGGATGAACCGCCGGCCATTGCTAGCTTGCTCACTGCCGACGACCATGGCCGCCCCAGCCTCCCCTGGTGCCTCTCCTGGATGCGGCGCTTCGCCAGCAACCTGTAGCCGTCAACCGTGCACGAAATGGTTCCGCATAGCGCAAGCTCGAGCAACTCCGGCGAGCCCTGCCGTGGGTTTGGCGTCGCTGGCCCAGCTCCGGCGGGTGCTGATGTGGCATGGTGGTTAGTGCTAATCCCCCTGCTAACAACCCTCCGCAGCCGCTCACAGTGGGCTCTAGCTCGAGTCAAAGCACGGGTCAACGTGGGGATTAACCCCGTGACACTGACGTGTGGACCCCACACGTTAGGTTTGACCTGGACCCGGCCCTGTTGACCTGTGACGTCACCCTGACGCAATGCTGACGCATTAAAGCTTTTCTCATATTTAAATTAATAAGGAAATTCCAGAAAATGTTTAAAACTTATAAAAATCATAGAAAATAATCTGTATGTCAGATGAAAATAATTTATATATGAAAAATCATCAGAAAAATCCAATGAATATGTTTATGCCATGATCATGCATGTTTCAGAAAGTTAACATCACCAAGTACGACATTTCATGATTAGGATAATTTAATAAATAGTGCTGGAGTTGGAATTTGGTATAAGTTTGAATTCCACTTCACTTAATATGACCATCTGTAGTTCTAGGTCAATTCAGTACCTTAACATGCCATTTCATGCATCATGTTTCTTGCATCATATTGAATGTGTTCCTTCTTCCTGTTTGTTGGTGCTTGTTCCTTCTCGGTAGACGGTGGTTCTGACGATGTGCACGTTGATACTAATGAAGCGAAGTATTATCTTCAGGATTGTCAGGCAAGCAAACCCCCTTGAGCACACTAATATGAACCCACTCTCTCGCTCCTGCTCTCTTTTACTGCATTAGGTCAACAACGATTCAACTGTTACATGTCATCAGTAGTTGAACCCATTCCTCTGCATGACCTGTCTTTGCCACAGTAAATAGTTGAAACCACTTAGCATGAGTAGCAATTGCTTGAGCCTTGTTGTGCTTATTCATCCATGCTTGCTTACTTACAGTGCCTGCTATGCTTAGAGTCGTGTCGAGTCGGGTCTGATCCATCTGGGTGATGAATCGGAATGGCAGTGTTCATGTCCTACCATGTGAGAGCTAAGTGTTTGAACACGATTTGGTAAAGGTAGCGATGAGAGGCCATGTAGGAGTACATGGCGGTTTGTCTCATTGGGACTGTCCTTAAGAACTGAGCTCTGTGTCAGTTATCCAAGACAAGATACTACCACACATTGGGCTCCGGTAACTCGAGCCCTCTCGGCTTATTAATCGCCTAGACCCCTGTCTAGGAGTTGCAACTAGTTTCTGGTGTTTGTAGGAGAAGTGTTGCCAGCCGTGCATAGTGCTGCCCAATGGGGTGGACTGTGATGCGGTATAGACACAGTGGCACGGTGTACCAAGTGGCACCCGAACGGTGGGCTTGGGAACCTTGCGCATATCGTTTGAGGTCGTAGAGGAAACTTCAGCCGAACTTCCGTGCGGGTTCAGTCTCAAAAAGGCGATAAACCTGGACTAGGGTCTTGTGCGGTTGACGGTCATGGACGACACCAACGCCAGTGCTTCCGCTTGAAGGTTGCCGAGATGCATGACATGCATATGGTGATAAGTGGCGAGAGCGTGTGTGAAGTATACTCCTGTAGGGTGAAATATTCTATTCGAGTAGCCACGTCCTCAGATATGGACTACTTGGAGAACTTATGTGGTTCATAGATAAGTTAAAGTGGATACTCTAAAATATGCAAGATAAGCGTGAGTGCTATGGATGGCCTTCTCGTAGGGAGACTGAAGTGGATCCATAGTGGTGTATTGAGTGGTGAATATGTGGACTCGTGTGCGCTATCCCACCTCAAAGAAAGCACTTGTATTTGTAGTACATGTTAGCCAAGAGTCAAAGCTGGCTTGCTGTAATAAACTCCACAACTCTCTTCATTGAAACCGATCCATATGTAGTTAGTTTTGATGTAAGTCTTGTTGAGTAACTTTGTACTCACGTTTGCTTAATTTGTGTTTTGTAGAGGAGACGTCAGTCTCATTAGTTGTATTTAGAACGTGAAGTTCGATGTTGACCAGATTAGCTTGGGAATCCCAGACAGAGGTATGGTTCCTTTGGTAGGGTCATTGTAGCTTCTTAGGCTCCTCTAGCCACTTTTGTAGATGTCTGTACCCAGACATATTTAAACTTCCGCTTGTTTGATTGAATGCTCTGAATGTTGGGTCTTGTGACCCCTGTTTGTAACATCTTATTGTATTGGCTCTTCCGAGCCTTCTAAGTAAATGTTGTAATGTTGTATGGCTATATTGTGATGCCATAGTTGTAACTATGCATATCGGGCATGTCGTGCGTACGTGTGACGTGCGACGGTATGTATGGGTTCCAACACCTAGTTGTGTGCCTTTAGTAGTACTCTTTACGGGGAAATGCCTCTTTGTGCTTCCACCGAGCCTTGGTAGCTTGCTACTGCTCTGGACACATTGATTGACCGGCATGTATCCTTCTTTGCTGCTGTGTCTGTCCCTTCGGGGAAATGTCTCACAGTGTAATGGAGTCCCTATAGCCTGCTACGACTCTCTACGTGCAGTGATGACACTTATGTCCCATGGAGTAATGGAGTCATTGTAGCTTTCTATGACTCGTCTGCACATGCTATAGATCGACACCTGCATTGCTGGGTTACGTCTGCCTGTCCCTGTACAGATGTGCCACTTGGGTTCTACGACTAGTCATGTCGGCCCGGGTTCTTTGACATTTGAATGCTAGCAACACATTCACATATGTGAGTCAAAAGACGCAAACGGTCCCGGCCCAGGTAAGGTGGCAACCGTGGAGATAACCGTGTGTGAGACCTCAAAGTGATGTGATGTGTTACAGGCTGGATTCTTATGGCTTAGGATCAGGGTCCCGATAGTCGGGGTCCCCCCAGAGCTGGTATTAGAGCCATCCTGACTGTAGGAAGCCCTTAGTTAGCATGGACATTAGCCAGGATAAAACTGACTTTCAAAACTACACCTAGCATTTGTACTTAGGAATTCTACACTATTTACCTCTTCTTATCTTCACACAACACACTGCTGACTCTCCTCCTTTCAACCCTTTGTAGATGGTCATCGTACCCGAAGCCTTCCTGACATCTGGTTGTCCCTTACTCCTTGGGGATAGCCTGAAGAAGTGGAAGTTTTGCCAACCACCCGTATTCCTCTTCCACGTGCACTGGGTCGATGCCGTCACGAAGGAGTACCACGTAGATGTGGTCATGAAGGCAAATGACTCCCTGACCAGTTGGTTCTTTGATGGACCACGGACGGAGACCATGATGTTTTCCATCGAGACAGCTGCATGCAAGGCACTCCTACACCTTCGAGACATCATTCCAGAGATGGCCGACGAGCCAGCTACTCGCTACCTTCCCTTCAGGAAGGATGATTTTGGCGAGAGTTGGACGTTGATTCTGCCCAAGGAAGATGGCACACCACTCAGGTTCCAGACCTATTTCAGCCTCTCTACCAATAGTCTGGTTCACAACTTGATGAAGGAATCTGTGAAGCTCCACGAGGAACTTCACCACACCTGGGAGCTACTTCAGCAAGGCAAGGCGAAGCCAGACAAGATCAAGAAGGATGGAGCCCCTGAGGGACGACCAGATATCGCTTATCGAGGAGGAGTACCCCCATCTAACAATGCACCTACACGTAGTCGTCGCATGAATGCGAAGGAGTATCGTGAGCTCTTCACGGACCCGCCCGCAAAGCATCGTCGGGATGGAACTCCTCGTTCCCCAACCCCTTCAACCGGGAACGATGCCCGTTCAGGTGATGAACAGGAGGAAGACCCAGAGGAGCGTGACTACGAGACCGAGCACTCCACCATGTGTGTGTTTTTTTGTTTGTGTTCCGATGCAAGTCGCGCGTTTGCCTTAGGCAACATGTAAGCGACTCCATCATCTATCTTAATATATGTTGGTCTTTCGACCTTTGTTTTAACACACTTGCACTTGACCGACCCCTTAGGCGCATTTTTCCGTATTGCTTATCCTCTTGTCAATCCCAGTTGTTTGACTTAGCTGCTCCAAACAGGATGGTGACTGCTACCCGCAACAGCTCCTTGACCAACCCTAAAGCCGGCAACTCCAGCCAGCAACAGGGAGCTGGTGGAGTTGCCCACGCTGGAGGACACCAGTAGCAGCCACAAGGCGACATTCCCCTGCCACCACCTCCACCGGAGAACATGACCATTCCTCAGTTTCTCCAAGTTCTCCGGGAGGAGCGCCAAGCCAACAATGCTGCTATCTAGCAGATGGCTCAGGCCCTCGTGGACAACCAGCAACAAGGTAGGAACAGCAATGGACGCTCCATGCTGTCTGAGTTGATGAGGAAATCGCCCCCAACCTTCACCGAGACTACTGAACCATTGGATGTTGATGACTAGATACGCACCATCGAGGACCTCCTTGCACTGGTCAATTGCAATGAGGATCGTGAGAAGGTGCTTTATGCCTCTCACTGCCTCAGAGGTACCGCCCGAGCTTGGTGGGATAGATTCAAGGTCATGCAAGGAGAACATGTGATCACGCGGAATGACTTCAAGGAAGAATTCCACACTGCCCATATTCCTTTTGGGATCATGGCTATCAAGAAGAGAGAATTCCGAGCGCTGAAGCAAGGAAGTGGCTCTGTCAAGGAGTACCTGCAGAAGTTCAACCTGCTATCAAGGTATGCACCTGAAGACGTCAGCACAGAGGCTGGCAAGAAGGAACGCTTCATGGCAGGACTTCAACAGGTTTGTAGTATCAGCTCATCGTCTGCGACTGTCGAACCTTCTTTGACTTGGTGAACAAGGCCCTAATGCTTGAAGACAAGCGTCATGCCATAGAAGATACTCGCAACCGCAAGAATCAGTAACAGTAGCCCCAGCAACCACAAGCCTTGCCCCTGGCAACCAGCCCCAGCCAAGCCGACCTATCAGACACAGCAGGCCAGACCTCCTGCACCTCGTCTAAGCTACCAGCCTCAGCAGTATGCCAATCCTAGGCCAGCCTACAACAACAACCCTAATAACAACAACGGTGGCAGAAACTTGAACAACAACCCTGGGCAGGTCACTAGCTTTGGATGTGGTCAGTCTGGACACATCTCTAATCTTTGCCCCAACAGGAAGCTAGATGCACCGCGCCCCAATGCGTTAAACCAAAGTCAAGCCCGTGGAGCACCACCAAGGAACCTAGATCCCCGCAACCATCCCAACAATGGCAAGGGTCGTGTTATTCATGTCATTGCATAGGAAGCCTAGGAAGACCCGGACATCATACTGGGTACGTTCCTCGCCAACTCAACCCCAGCAACTGTATTGTTTGATTGTGGAGCTTCGCATTCTTTTGTCACCCAAAAGTTTGCACTAGAGAGTGGCATGAAACCTATACCCCTAGGTAGTCATATGATAATACAAACCCCCGGTTCAGTTATGAAGTCTGGGATAGGGTGTAAGGGAGTGAAGATTGACATCAACGGGGAAGGCTTCCTAGCAAACCTTATAGTTCTGGATTCACTAGGCTTGGACGTCATCCTTAGCATGAATTGGTTAACCAAGCACCAAGGCATGTTAGAATGTGCCAAGAGAATTGTCACCATGACCTACAACCAAGGAGTGGAAGTCAAGTATGTTCCCAACCCTGCCTCCACTCAAGCACCTCAGGCTAACTGCCTATCGGGAGTTGAGTTGGATCAAGTGCCAGTGATATGTGAGTACCCGGATGTGTTTCCTGATGAGCTGCCCGGAATGCCTCGTAACCGCGACATTGAGTTCATCATTGAGCTTATGCCCGGATCAAGGCCCATCTATAAGAAGGCCTACAGGATGGGATCTGAAGAGTTGGCTGAGTTGAAGAAGCAACTGCCAGAGCAGCTCAGAAAAGGATTCATTCGCCCAAGTGCCTCTCCTTGGGGATCACATGTCTTATTCGTGTCAAAGAGGGACGGAACTATCAAACTCTATGTTGAATACAGTTCTCTCAATGAAGTCAGAATAAAGAACAAGTACCCACTCCCGAAATTTGAAGACCTGTTTGTTCAATTGAATGGAGCCAAGGTGTTTTCCAAGATCGACCTCAAGTCTGGGTACTATCAGCTGAAGATCAGACCCTAGGACATTCCGAAGACGGCATTTGTAACCCGGTTTGGCCTGTATGAGTACACGGTCATGTCATTCGGGTTAACCAATGCCCGTGCCTACTTCGTGTACCTCATGAATAAAGTATTCATGGAGTATTTGGACAAGTTCGTTGTCGTCTTCATTGATGACATACTTGTCTTCTCCAAGTCTAAAGAAGAACATGAGGAACATTTGATATTTGTCCTAGAGAAGCTTCGAGAGCACCAGCTTTATGCCAAGTTCAGCAAGTGTGAATTCTGGCTCCATGAAGTTGGATTCTTGGGTGATGTGTTGACTACAGAAGGATTATCAGTGGATCCTGCCAAGATTGAAGCCGTGACTGAGTGGCAAACCCCAACCACCATGAAGGAAGTCAGGAGCTTCCTTGGACTCGCGGGTTATTAACGCAAGTTCGTGGAAGGGTTCTCAAGCATTGCCCGACCCATGACCCAGCTTTTGAAGAAGGACAAGAAGTTCGAATGGACAGTTAAGTGCGAGGAAAGCTTCTAGGAGCTCAAGAAGATATTGACCACAACCCTAGTTTTGGCCACCCCCGATATTCACAAGGAGTTTGTAATTTATTGTGATGCATCAAGAATCGGGCTAGGAGGTGTTCTGATGCAAGAAGGCAGAGTTGTAGCATACCTATAAAGATAGCTACGACCCCATGAACAGAACTACACCACTCATGATCTCGAGTTAGCCGCCGTGGTTCATGCCTTGAAGACATGAAGACATTACCATCTAGGGAAGCGATGCTAGGCATTCACAGACCACTAGAGTTTGAAGTATATCTTCACTCAAAGGGAGTTGAACATAAGACAGCGAAGATGGTTGGAATGGATCAAGGATTACGACCTCAGTGTTCAATACCATCCCGGAAAGGCCAATGTGGTAGAAAACACCTTGAGCAGAAAGGCTTGTTCCTGGAATGCTATGATTAAGGAAAGGCTACCGCCCTGTATGAAGAACTTGAGAGCTTCAGCTCGGAATTGGTTGCACCAGGATTCCTCACCAAACTTAAAGAAAGCCTACCTTGATGGATGATATCAAGGAAGACCAAAAGGGACACGAGAGCATTGAAGGCATCAAGAGGAAGATCAAGACAGGGAAGGCCTTAGGATTTTCGGTGGACGAACAAGGAGTTGTATGGTTTGGGACTCGCATTTCCATACCCAACAAGGAAAGCTCACACCAAGATATATTGGCCCCTTCAAGATCACCGCAATGCGAGGAGAAGTTGCCTACCAACTGGAACTACCTCCCGAACTGTCAGATGTGCACAACTTCTTCCACGTGTCTCAACTCCGGAAGTGCCTCCAAGTTCCCAACCGCCCTGACCCCTACAAGGACATCGACCATCAAGCCATCGATCTTCAACCAGACCTCACTTATCATGAGAGGCCAGTTCGCATTTTGGATGAAGCCGAGTGTTGCACCCGAAGTCGCACCATAAAGTACTTCAAGGTCCAGTGGAGCAACCACACTGAAGCTGAAGCAACCTGGGAGCGTGAAGACTATCTAAGATCAGAGTTCCCTTATCTTTTCAGCGCTTAGCCTAGGAATCTCGGGGATGATATTCTTGTAAGGGGGGAAGGTCTGTCACACCCTGTGTTTTTAGCACATTGTTATGTTTGGGTTTATAAAATATGGAGCCAACTAAAACTTTTATATGTGCTTGTGCTTGCTTCCTATGTTGTCTGTTTGCTTGCTGATTGTGGTTTGGCACTACTAGGTTCTATTCCACTTCATAGCTCATCTTCCTTGTTCCAAACCTCTTGCCCAATGATCATGCCATGTGAATAGTACCCAAAACTATTTTTATCAAATTTTTTTCAACCAAAAATGATTTATTTAAATTAAGTTTCCAAAACCCTGAAATGAGGTTTGCACTCCAAATCCTCAAATTGGGTGGATTCTTCTTTTCCAAAAGCTTTATTTCAAACCCACTATATATAAGACTTCGCAAAACCACAAAATATTATTTTTAGGATTATTTACACATTTTATTTAAAGGCTTTTTCTTCAGGCCAGAAATGGATTTTCTTAGGGAAAATTATTTAAATGCTTTAAAAATATTTTACAAAATTTAGAGAAACTCGGTGGACATATATTTTCCATATATATGAGTTTCAACACAAGGGCATGATCAGATCATAGGCGAAACCCCTCAAAACCCTTTCTGTTCAGATCAAACTTTTGGAATATTTCTATAAGAAATATTCTCGATAATTTCTAGGAAAATTAAAGCAAGTCAACACTATCATGAGTGATGATCTTGCGAAGTTTAATCTCAATCCAAGTTCATTTGGTTCATCAAACCATCCCAAAACCATTCCTGTCCAGAATCAAGTTTGAGCAACTTTACATTATGAATTATCTCCCCTTGGTCTCAAACTTTGTGGGCATGCTCTAATGGCCAAATAGTGATGATACACTAAGTGGTGCATCAAGGGTTAAAGCCTAGCATCAATGGATCTACAGAAATCTGATTCTGCTAATTTCTAGGGTTCATCAAATTTCCATTATCAACTTTTTCCCCTTGAGCTCAAATTTGGTGAAGCATCTCATTTCTACCCAGCATTTGACCCTGGTAAATATCTCTGTAAGTTGGTAAACTTACCATGCAAAAAACACCACCAAACACCTTCTGGTGATTTGGTAAAGCCCCAATATTTCTACCTCTTACCCTTTTACCCTTGCCCCCAACATTTTACCACATCTTCTTGCATTGCCCAAGTACCTCTAGTAAAAGTCCCAAGCCTTTAGGCCACTGTGATGTGGGGTAAAACCCCCATTTTCACCCCTGGACATCATCTTTTTCTACCTCATTCCCCCTTTTCCTCTTTCCTAAGGCATCCCGCAGCATCCAAAGCCCTACCCTCTATTGTTAAACTCCCTAGATCACCCGAGACATAGCCGGCCATGCAGAAGACGCCGTTTGCATGCCATGGCATGCAAAACAAGCGCTCTGGAGCGTGCTACAGTGCCGACGGGCACTATAGCCATCACCCACTACATGGCTCCAGCAGCCTCGGGCCTCCCCCTTGCACCACTTGGTCCGCCTTGGCGTCCATGCCATGCCACCCTTATCGGCCCCTCCTCTCTCTCCCTCCTCTGGCCCCTCTCGCACACGTCGCGGCCGCCCGAACCGTCCAACCGTGGGGCTCGCTCAAGCGAGCTCCCTCGCCCCTCTCTCCTCTCCCTCTGGTTGTGGGAGACACCCAGGAACGTCGGGGACCCCTTCTCTCCCTTCCCTGAGCCCTCCAGCAAGCGCCATGTCCTCGCCGGCACACGGGTCCATGGTGGTGCGCCACCTCCCTCTATTTAAGCCCCCCGGGCATCTCTCTTCCCTCCTCTGGCTCCCTTCCACCCCCTATTGCGCTCCCAAAGCACCCGAGCGACCTCCCGGAGCCATAGTGCTCGGGATCAACTGAGGCGCCGCCGCAGCGGAGCTCCGTCGATCTCGGGACACAGGCCTGCTCCGGCACTCCTCTCCCCTCCATCGAGATTGTAGGGTCCCTCTGACCTCTTCCTCTCTCCTCCTCGTCCATTTCCTATAGAGGAGCACTGCCGGCAACCCCTCCCAAAGCCACCTCCGCCACGGGTGCTCGCCGCCGGTAGCTCTGGCCACCTCCGGCCTCCCTTCGACTTCCCCTGGAATAGCGCAGCCTCTTGAACCCGTTCCCGCCTCCTGATCCCCATGCCGGGCCTCCCTTCGCCACCGGTGAGCTCCTCCCCTTCCTGTCTCGAGGTGGGTGAAGGACCCGACAGGTGGGGCCCTCCTGTCGTCCTCTCGTCCCTCTCTCGCGCTCTCTCTCTCCCCTCGAGTCGCGAACGAACGGGCCCTGCGTGTCATGTTTGAACCTGACTGCGCACAAGGCCGGCTGGCTGGCCAGCTGGGCCGGCCAAGCCTCTAGCCGCCTCTGGCCCAGGTCCCCATGGCTTTTCCTTTTGTTTTTCTTTTTGTGTGGACTTTGCAAAAATCCCACAGATCCCAAATAAAATCCTATGACAAAACTTCTTGCACCTAAATTCTTAGAATATTCCGTAGAATATATTAGTGCCATTTGTAAAATTGTTTGAAAAACTTTTTAGTACTGTTTATAATTAAAACCCCTATTTGGCATTTCTTGCCTCTGTTTATTAGTTTTTAAAAATATTTTTCATAGTAAAATATGAAACAAGCATTTTTAAGATAGTCCTTAGTATTTATCAGAATAGATTAGCAATTTGATTAGTAGCTTGAGTGCTCTGTTTTTGTGTGTTGATTATTTTTTATCGTTATTTTATCGCGACGATAGATTGCGTTGTTGACGAAGAAGTTGGACCCCAAGACTTCCAAGACCCCGGAGACTTTGTTGAGCCAGGCAAGCAACCCTTTGACCATGATGAGAAACAATTTTTATTGCATGTCATATAGCACTTTACTTTCATCATAGTTGATCATGTGATGTGGTGTTCCCCCTTTCGGTGGGATGCCTCCTATAATTCTCCATTGACACTTGCATCGTGCATGACCCTACCACCTTATGAGGGTTGTGCGGGTGGGTGTAGTTAGGATGCTGGTAGATGCTACACAAGTGGGATCGGGATCTATGCATAATGATGGGAAGAAAGAAATGATTTCAAAGACTTTTTCGAAGAGTGTAAAACTATTCGAATAGCCGTGTCCACAGTCAAGGACAGTTGGGTGGTGCTGCTTATGCCACGTCTGAATGTTTTCGCAAAAACTTGGTGTGAGTATAGGTGTGATGGTGACAAGAGGTCACATGAGCTAAGACCAATGACTTAGCGTGATGAGTGAACATGAGGTGTTCAACCAATACTTACAATGATATCTGCAATTTTTTCACATGAATACCTGCTAGTTGTTGATGCATGCTCACTAGTTACTTGATCATGACATTTGCATACAAAATTAGCTTTCCGCAAATTTACCAATTTAGTGCTATATCATGCATTACTATTACCTTGTTCCACAACTTGGGTTGCTTGCGAGTACATTCAAAGTACTCATTGGCTTGCCACTGGTTATTTAATTGGCCAGGCATGGAAGAACAGGAGTATGTTGAAGAGTTCGTTGGAGACGAACATGCGAACTAGGACGCTTCCTAGTCAGAATGCCTCTAGGTTAAGGCAGATGGCATGGCTCCATGCTTTCGACCAAGATTTCCGCTGCTTGTTCTATTTCAAGTGATTGGCCCGTGTGGCCCTATCTATGTAAGACTTGACCTTCATGATCCCTATTGTGTAAGACGCTAAATGTGGATGTAAGACTCTTGTTATTCAACTTCTATGTGTTCAGTGAGCACTGATCTCTAGGATCACTGTACACGTGCATTTAGTGATCACGACTTACGAGTTGGGGTCCCCACAATTCGAAGCCCCTCCCTTGCCCAACCTAGTCCTGACAAGCTCCCCGAACACAAGTTCTGATCACGTGTTTAATACACGGATTTGCCAGAGCACTTATTGAGCTTCAGTAACCCCTGCTTTGCAATGGGTTCATTATGGAGCTAGTGATCATAGTGAGAGAACATCCTTCATTCCTATGCTAGCACTAGAACCTTGATGCCATGGGAAGGATCATTCTGAGGATATATTATTTGTTTACAGTGATTTGATTTAGCCATAATAGATGTCTTTAGGAAGTAGTTGAGACCCTTTGGTGGATTACGAGGTTTAATGTTGGAAGACGAACTAGGTGGATCAAGATTGACAGAGTAGCATAACTTACTTGTCCCTTGAGAAAATTGGATTAGTAGGACAAATATGGTCACAAGTTGAAATTCTTGGTGGATACATGACTTGAATTTGGCAAGTAATGAATCAAAGTGGATTGATGGTGATATGTTAGTGGCTGGAGTAACCAGTAGAGAATTCTTACTGGATGTAAACTGTGGATTTAAATAGGTGATTCTAATAGGAGTTATCAATCAAACTACATGACTCGGAGTAATTTGGATTTAGTCCGGTGTTCTTGATCTTGATACCATATTTCTAGGTGGATAATGGTAGAAGGAATCGGATGATGTTAGGGATCTATATAAGCTCGACCTTGGAGTGTAGTTGGCCATGAGATTGGAAGTTCATTATAATAATCCATGCAATGATATGTGGATTATATGAACTCGAGGAGATTATGTTGTACACCATCGATGCTGGATTTGTAGCAGTAATGGATCAGGTAATAATGGATGATATTCGAGGATCGGTTAAGTTGGATTCGTAGGAAGGAAACAAGATCTTGGATTGGTAGTGTCATGATCAAGCTTAGCGGCTTGTAGATTATCCCGAGGATTTTTATATAGGGATACATGTGAGTTAGCTATAGTATACATATGAGATTTTCGGTATAGTCCTCCTCTCAAATCCTTGGAGATATGAGTAACATGTGTAATATTGGAGTTGAGTTATATGAGATGATACCTTTGATGATACACGATGATTTTGTTTGGAGTAATAGGCAGTACTATTGACATCTAAGAACTATGCTCAAGGATAAGATGGTAGACGTTCACCCACATCCTAAGCTCCTTGAAACCTCTAAGCGTTATTGAGCCACAATATGATTAGGTTATGACCATTGGTCTTGGTTCTAAGTCATTTGACTATGGCCGATACTCCACCTTGACCACCACCAATCCTGTTCAAGGAAGGTGGCCAAAAAGACCTCTATTAGGTTGGAACACAAACCCTTGATACTAGTGACCATCCGGGACGAATGCCCGCTCCTCTCACATATCCCATGAGCAGTGTGTTTATGTGATACTTAGGGAAAAGGTTGTTGTCCTTCGAGACGACATACTTATTTACCCAAACAGAGGAGGAAGACCTTAGTCCTGTTTGGACCAGCCCTAGGAACAACAATTACCATGACTCTTGAGTATAAGGTTTCACCTTGAAGGAGTTGGACTCCATAAAGCACCCTCCCTACAGAAGAAGAATTTCTTGCCCAAGCAATATGAAGAACCACTACGATTGGGAAGCCACGACAACGACGAAGTTGAAGCAAAAGTAGTCAACCACCACTCCTATTCCGACTACATCAACTAGACTATATCCAGAAGCACCAACGTTCAAGCCCGATGAAGTCCTTGGACACCAAGAGGATTAAAGAGCCCCTTGCTTTAAGTAGTCACCTATCAGTTCCTGACTAAGATGGAACTAAGAAGTTGATGGCACCCTCACTCCACCACTTTGATAGTGTACGATGAGCATGACATCCCTACTCCTTTCAGATGCCTAGAATGGAGTGGACAACTGTGATGACTTCCCTATCAGCCCTTTTTAGACAATCTAGGATGTAAACCATGACTCGATCATGGTAAACCACCTGTCGAAGATGGTTCAACCCACTTGCCAAGCCTCGGACCTTGGGGATTGGATGACTGGTCTACACTTTTGGGTAGCCAGCTCATCTAGGACCCTCTTAGAAACTTTCCTAAGTGGTAGAACCCATTTTGACACCATGTGTCTCGGCTTAGTCTTTGGGACGAGACTCATCCAGACCTTCCCACAAATAGCTACGGAGAGACGAGTAGACCAAGCACTCGAATGCGTGAGAGAAACACACGTCCGCGATGATGAGGGCAAATGGCCAAAGGAGAATGAGGAATCTACCTAAGCAACTTACTCAAGCATAAGATCTCTACGAGAATCCCACGATCACGCGCTTCAACACTCTCAAGGATGAAGACCACCTATGACTGAAGATCTCCCTCTCTAAGGAAGGAAAGGACTTCTCCGTCAACGAGAAGCTACATTGACCCCTTCTATTCTAACACGAGACACCTTGATGTCACTAACCCACGTGAGCAACCTCATGACCAACGCACACACACACACACTGCTTGGCCACGTATACCAACTTTGGAATACACACGCAAGCCAGGCTCTCGCCAAAACCTCGTTCACCCTTAGACGAAGTCAAAAATTATTCGAAGACATATCTTCATGCACTTCAAGATCCAGAAGGACAACGACGCTGGAACAGAAGCAACATGGAACGTGGAGACCACCTCACCTCTGAATTTCGGCATCTTTCCCGTGCCTAGCCTAGGAATCTTAGGGATGAGATTCTTCTAAAGGGGGTAGGTCTGTCACACCCTATGTTTTGCCTCATGATTGAGTTAACATGACTCAAAAATTAGGGCCAATTAAAACTTTGTGTGTGCATTTGAATGCTTGACTTGTGAGTTATTTGCTTGCTTGTCTAGTTGCTTGCTAGCGCTCTATAATTCATAAAACATCCTCCCACCCTCAAGAACTATTTTCCTTGATCCCAATTCTTGTCCAATGATCATCCCATTTGAATAGGACTTAAAAATATTTTTACAAAACATTATTTTGGCCAAAAAGCATTTATTTAAATTTGGTTTTCAAAACCCCCTGATTTGAGATTTGCATGACAAGTCCCCAAATAGGGTGGATCCCCATTCCCCAAATGCTTTATTTGAAACCCACTATATATAAGACTTCCCAAAACCACCAAATGATTATTTTAAATATTATTTTCCTATTTAATTTAAAGTCTTTTTATTAAGGCCAGAAATGGACTTTTATAGGGAAAAATTATTTAAATGCTTTAAAAATATTTGAGAAAATTTAGGAAAACTAAGTGGACATATATAAGTGTTTCAGCACATGGTCATGTTCAAAATATTGGACAAAACCCTTCAAAACCATTTCCGCCTATTTCAAGAATTTGAAATATTTCTATAAGAAATATTCTCAAATAAGTCCAGGAAAATTCTGGAATGTCAATATGATATATGTGATCATCTTGCCAAGTTTCATATAAATCCCAATTGTTTTGGTTCACCAAAATATCCCAAAATCCTCTCTATCCAGATCCAAATTTGACCAACTCTACATTACCAATTGTCTCACCTTAAGCTCAAACTTTGTGGACATAATCTAATCATCCAATTATGCATCCACACCAAGTGGTGCATCAAGGGGAACATGTTCACTTGTCCAAATCCCCACAAACCCCTTTATGTTGATTTCAAGAATTGGGAATGTTTGCATTGTCAAGTTTCCCCATTTGGTCCCAAACTTTTTGTGCATGCTCTAGTCACATAATTATGCCACCACAGCAAGTGGAGCATCAAAGAGCATTTGTTAGCATGATCAGATCTATAGAAAGCCATTTCTGTCAATTTCTAGGGTTTAGCAAGTTTACATTAGCAACTTTCATCAAAAAAGCCCAAACTTGGTGATCATCCTCATTTCCACCTATCACTTGATCTTGTTAAATTTCATATCAAGGAGACCCTTTAAATCAGCTCAAGACCAGCACAAACACCTTTTGGCAAAAAACCAAAATTGTTGTTTTCAGCTCTTAACTTGTTCTCTTTGGGCCCAAATTTTTACCACATCTTACCCTCATCCCCTATACCTCCATAATAATTTCAGGTACATAGCTCAATTATTTGGGGGGTAAAACCCCAAGATTCCCTCCTGGACAGGTAGTTTTTCCCTCTCTCTGCACTTGCCCTCCCACCTAAGGCCCACACAGAGTATCATATGCCCTCTCCCCCTTGTTTAACCCCCTAGGGAGCCCCTAGACATGCATGGCCGCATCCAAGAGGCCAGTGGCATGCCATGGCAAGTCATTTGGGCGCTCTGGAGCGTGCTACAGTGCCCCCGAGCACTGTAGCTGCCGCCCAACCCCCATCCCCGACAGCCTCGGGCCTCCCAGCCTGTCCCCCATGTCACCCTCGACATCCACACCACGGCAGCTGGTCAGCCCCCTCCTCTCTCTCCCTCCCGCTGCCTCTCCTCGCATGTGCATGTTGCCGCCCGAGCGCACCAGTGAGCGTTCTCACACGCGCAAGGACCCATCGCTCCCCTGCTCCCCCTATTCCTCTCCTTGGACGTGGAGCACGTCCACGAAGGCCATAGGCAAACCCTAGGGTGCCCCCGTGACCCCTAGCAGCTCCGGTGTTCCGGCCATGGGCATAACCCATGGTGGACTCACGCCCCGACCACATAAAGGACTCCTCGAGCGCCCCTCCTACCTCCCTTGGCACTCTCTACCTCCCCTGAACCTCCTGGTTCGCCCCCTTGCTCCTCTGCTCCCTCCTTCACCCTCCATGGCCGAAGACCCGTCAGTGGCCTCCACTCAAAATCCGGCCATGGCGGCCTCCCCTGCTTCCTTGAGCCTCACCAGGACCCCTCCACCGCCTCTGCGCTCCTCCCCGCAGGCAATCCCTCCATTTACAGGGTCGTGGTGTTGTGCCCCGCCCCCCCATCGTGGTCGGCTTCCTCCGCTCGGAGCGACACCGCGCTCGGCGATGGCCTCCCCAGGGCTCAAAACCCACCTATGGGCGTAGAGGGATCCCTCCTGAGCTCGTCGGTACAACGGGCGTCGGAAGCGGTGCCCCGGGTCGCCGACACGAGCTTGGCCTTGCCTTCTCTGTCCCTCTCATGGGAGATGGCCGCGCGAGGAAGAAGAACCTGACTAGTGGGGCCGATCACCCCACCAGTCAGTCCCTACCGACGTGTCTAGCCGGACCCGCTTTGTTTAAATGGAAACGGGTTTTGGTGTTTTCGTCTTCATAAGGGGAAGGCTTATTCCCCAGAAAACGCCTCCGACGTGGCCGTCATGCGCTGGCCGAGCCACCGGGACGGGCCAGGAGCTATCTTGCGCCCATGGGCTCATTTTAGCCCATTTCTTTTGGGTAAGTTCTTTAGCCCTTTTGTTTTTCCAGGGACTTGTAAATTTCGTAATAAATTCATTTCTAATCCAAATTGAATTATTCAAATTCCTATAGCCTTCTAATAATCCCATCTATCATTTGTCACAACTTTCATGATTTTTCATCATAAGTTTCTGCCCTGTTCAAATTCAAATTTAAATTTGTACTATGAAGGTCCCCCATTGCAAAATACCTATGGGATTCAAATCAACTCCAAATGGAGTGATTCAAGTTCCTAGGTGTATCTAAATTCATACACTAAGTGGTGAATATTTTTCCTCACACTTATTCTGCTATGACAAATATTGGGCCATTTCTTCATATATAGCATTTCTTCATATATATCCAATTTGCAAATCTCTAGGAAATTCATCCCAACTTCAAAACCAGTGAAACCACTTTCTAAATTCTTCTAAAAACATGCCCTATTTGGTGAGTGCCTCCACTCATTTTTATAAAAAGGTTTTCTGTGGACATCTTATAGGATCATCATTTCCTTCATTTCCACCATTCAAGACACCCCTTGACCCACATCCACGAAAACCTCCTTGGTTATTTTTATCATGACCAGAGGTGTCAAAGAAAAATAAAACTCCTACTTATAGAGCGCTTTTATTTTCTGCTTGTTGTGTTTCTTATTGTGGTTGTTTACCGATGATAGTTGGTCGAGAAGCGTGTGAAGACCTCGAAGACTTTGCAAAGCCAGGCAAGCAGCCCTATGACCATGTTAAGAACCAATTTTCGTGCATGTCATATAGCACCTTATTCCTTGTTATTGATCATGTGATGTGGTGACCACTTCGGTGGGATGCCTCCGTTACTTTTACCGTTGATACTTGCATCGTGCATGACCCTACCATCCTTATGAGGGTTGTGCGGATGGGAGTAGTTAGGATGCTAGTAGTTGCTATGCATGTGGGATGGGAATATGCATGGTGATGGAAATAAAGAGTTGATTTCAAAGACATTTCGAAAACCCCATCGGGTGCCACTAATGCCCAAGGGAGATGATGAGTTGGGTGACCACTTGAGAAAGAAGTGGTGTACCAGAACAAGTTGAGGGTGTGTTTTCGAAAACGGAGAGTTTCAAGGTCTGTTGACCGTCCCAACCTTATATGTGCGACCACTCTACCCCTATATGGGAAGGGGCTTTGTTGATTACTTTGGTGGGTACTAGAATGGAGCCCACATTACTAGTGGCGGGAGTGGCATGGTCATTCTCGATACGGGGTCATGCCGGCATGGACGATCATGCGCTGTCTTCACAGGCACCGAGCACATCGTTGGTCCCTGCATGGATGCTACGTGTGATATACATCATGTGGGTTGTGTACCAATCGAATGGACTCATTGTTTAGTATCGCCAGGGGAAAGACATTGTTCGGGTGCTTACCTCAGGTATGTGATATACCGCGAGTCGTGGATGACACAGAAGTTCCCCGAGTCTTGTGGGTAAAGCGTGCAACCTTTGTAGAGTGTAGAACTATTCGAATAGCCGTGTCCACGGTCATGGATAATTGGAGGTCCTTCTTTGTTAGTGCATCTAGTGCCCCTTAGTGATTTTGGTGTATTGAAGACTTATAGGTTAAGGCACTAATGGGTTTGTGAGTATACACAGGCTCTATAAGTCGATGAGGACTTTGATATATTTGAAGATTATCGACCCCTAAAATGTATGTATTCAAGTGAAGACTTTGCTGAAGACTTTCTAAAGACTTTGGTGAAGACTTTGTGAAGACTTTGAAAATGAAGAAGTTGGTGTGACCCTGAAAATATGAACGAGGAATATGAAGCGTGAAGACTCTTGTTCTCGTAGTTTCATTTTCTTTATTTGAGTCACAGGAAACATCATACTGTTAAAGGGGGCCAAGGTAATACTAAGGAAAATTTCCAACTCATGCTCAACTCCAAAATCCTCAACCCATACAATTCTTCGAGTGAAGCTTTTGGAAATCTCTTACGGTTCAGACAAGTTTTTCAGTGACAGAGACAAAGGCTGGTCTCTGAGGAAATTGATCTGACTGAGTTAGGATTTCGCCAGTGCGAATTGCCTACAAGTGAGGATCATGATAAGCTAAGGACTTTCATAGTCTGAAATTCCGACCGTTGCTGTGCTTAGCACCAGCTGTCCCCAATCGTTCTTATCCACATAACGGTCATATCATTGGGGGCATTTATGTCTTATCATGTCAGGTTGCACCCTGGCTATAAATAGCTGACCCCCACAACCACTAGCTGGTTGGCTGCTCCGAGAGAGAACTGACACTTGTCATTTGAGAGCAACCCATCCTCTGAGGACTTTGAGAGAAAATCATCAGTGAGGAAAAACCCACAAACCAAACCACAAAACCCATAGTGATTAAGCATCACTGAAGAAATTCCTGTGTGGAACTGATGCTTGTTACCTTTGAGGACTGTGCATCCTCCAGACGGTTAGGCATCATGGTCTAGTGCTCCTGCAGTCAATTGGGGACCACGAAGTGACCTTGGTGTAGAGCATCCACCAGTAAATTGTGGATCGCTGGGTGACTAGTTTGTGAGGGTTTTGGAAGTCTACCCTGAAGACTTACCACGAGTGTTGGGCGAGGACTTTGTGACCTTAGCTCAAGGATAATACGGTAAGGACTGTGTGTCCTGGGACTGTATGTCCTCTGGTTTAAATACTAGGCTGCTCCAAACCAGACGTATGACTGTCACGGCAGTTGGAACTGGGTCATCAAACCATTGTCTTCATCAAGCTACCTAATTCTATTTCCTCAACCTCCTTATTCCTCATAAACCTATTGATGAAATTGATTGTTACTGTTTGAAGAATTTGACTGAAGACTTTCACAAATTCCTCACCTCAAATTCTTCAAGTTGCCTTGTTCATCACTGCTTATCCTTATCACGCTACTCACTGTTCGTGCATGTTTCATTTCATCATGATGACTAAGCTGATACTATGCTCCTCATGCACGTGAGTACTTATTCCGCTGCTAGTTATTCATCACATTTCAAATTCCTCAAAGTTGAAATTCCTCAAGTGATGAATTTGTAAAAATCGCCTATTCACCCCCCTCTAGCCGATATAATGCACTTTCAATTGGTATCAAAGAAGGTACTCCCTCGCTCTGTGTGATTTTGGTTTAACCACCTGGAGTTTTAGTTATGTCGACTGCAGGTATGATCAAGGTTTCCGCGGGCTGTCCTACCTTCGATGGGACGTACTAACCCTACTGGAAGAACAAGATGTGTATGCACCTTGAAGCTATTGACAACGATCTCTGGTATATTGTGGAAAATGGTGTGCCCAATGTCGCTCCCACTATCACTGCTGCTGATGTGAAGAGATTCAAGCAACTCGATTCTCAAGCAAAGAATATCATCTGTGGCCATCTAAGCAATGGTCAGTATGGCCAATTTAGCGCTTTGGAGTCTGCTAAGCTTATCTGGGATAGGCTGTCCAAAGTCAATGAAGGTGTTTCCACTCAACGTGACTCTCGTGTTAATGTTCTTCGCAATCTCTTCAACCGCTTCAAGAGGCTTGACAATTAAAATGTTCAGCAAACATTTGATCGCCTCACTGATATATCAAATGAACTTCAAGCACTGGGTGCCACTGATATCACTGACCATGAAGTGGTGAAGAAACTGCTATGATCTCTCGATTCCTCATTTGATACTCTGGTTTTGATGATCCAAGAACGTGGAGACTATAAAGCTCTTGATCCCGCTGATATTCTTGAGAGACTCAATACTCATGAATTCCAACAAGCTGAAAAGAGAGACCTATACAGGCCATGCTATGGAAGATCTCGTGCTCTGAAGGCAAAAGCAATTTCCTCATCTGAAGAAGAAGATTCTGACAGCAGCCTTGGTGATCCTGAAGAACTAAGTTAGGAACTAGCTATGCTTGTGAGGAAATTCCAAAAGTTCTCAAGAAGAGGTGGATTTGGAAAGTCATCAAAAAGTGGCTTGAGGAAATCAGATTCCTCAGAAGATTACAAAAAGAGAACATGGCATCGTTGCAAGAAGCCTGGCCACTTTATCTATGATTTTCCTCTCTAGGAAAAAGACTCAAAGAAGAAGAAGAAATACAAGGATGATAGTTCTGATGACTCGAAGAAAAAGAAGAAATCTTCAAAGTCCTCATCTGCAAAGTCCTCATCTTCAAAGTCCTCAAAGCAGAAGAAGAATGGTTCCAGAAAGGCTCGAGCATTCATCGGCAAGGAAATGGATTCTGAGGAAGAATCTGAAGAATATGAAGAATCTGAGGAGTAATCAGAATCTACTGTCGCTAGCCTTGCTCTCGCTACCGCCTTTGTCAGCAAGTCTATCTTCAACGATGAAGAATACGACTACTCCAACGACTCTGACATCAGCAATGATGATTATGCTCCAACTTATTGCTTCATGGCAAAAGGCTCAAAGGTACACAAACATCATTCCTCATCTGAATCAAGTGAAGGTGAATCTGATGAATATGTGAAACCTAGATATGCTAAACTTGTTAAAATTGCCACTAAGCAACAAAGTGCACTTGAAAAGCTTTAGAAAATGCTAGACAAAAGCAATGATCTGTTAAACTGTGAAGTGGATCGGACTCAAACTCTGTCTGCTTATCTTAAAAATCTTCAGACATAGTATGATAACCTACAGAGTCATCGTAACGACCTCTTAGCTGATCATGAGAAGCTTTCTTATGAATTTCTTCAAGGAAAGCAAGATCTTGAGTCACTAAGGGTGTCACATGAGGATCTCCAAAGGGAAAATGATTCCTTACTGGCTCAACAGATCAGTACCGCTCAAGAAGATTTCATTCCACCTTGTTTCAAATGCATCGAACGTGAAACTGCTAATTTTTAATATGAATGTTCAAGTGCTTCTATTGCTGCAATTTCTTCAACTATTCCCGTGGTCTTAAATTCCTCATCTGAGGATAACACTAGTATCACTGATGAAAATGCAGGGTTGAAGGAATTGTATGTGACAAGCATGTACAAAAGTCTCAAAGGGCATCAAACCCTTTGTGATGTCCTCAAAAAGCAGATACTGAACAGGAACCCTAGGAAAGAGGGTATTGCCTTTGTGAGGAAACTCAACGCTGATGGATCCTATTGGACACCTGAGCAGTACCCCAAAACCTCATGGGCTGCTGCAAAAGGATCTCCTGTAGATCCATCCACTTTATCTGGCTTTACTTGCGAAACTTCATATTCCTCTGATGAGTCACTTGACTCCAATTATAGATTCTTCAAAAATCAGAGAAGTGAAGTATTTGCTAGATATGTTGGAACTAACTGCAGGAACGATTCTCCTATGAAGAAAATCTGGGTTCCCAAGAGCTACCTACAAAATCTTCAAGTGAATGTCCTCACGACACCACTCATGAAGAATCGAAACCCCAGATCAAAGTCCTCACTTGGACCAAATTCCTCAAATGGTCAAAATCATCATTCTCGTCCTAATTCCTCTGTTTCGCAGGGAAAACCTAAGAATTATGAATATGTGCATTATTCTTCAAACCATTATGTTCATAAGTCCTCGAAGAATTTCTCTGCTTATTCATTTGAATACTCTAACCCTCGCCCTGTGAAACGAAGTGCACTTGCTTCAATGCCTCCCTTCTCACATGGTGCTCGCAGAATGATGAATTCTTTGCCACCCCTCCAGATGTGGGTGGTGAATAAAACAAACTGACATCTTATGCAGGGTCAGGTCTCCAGATGAATTTGAACATCTGATGAATTTGCTGGAGACCTGAGGAAATGCTTGAAAGGACGCAAGCTAACCATAATGAAATGAATTCTTCATTTCTCACGTCCTCACTCTACTTGCTTACTATCTTATGTGATGAAATCTTGTCTGATGAAATTGATATCATATTCTTCACTCTGAAGCATATGAGTTCGTAAGTTGTACTAATTCATCTGCAGGATGATACTCTAAAAGCTACTGAGTGGGTTCTCGATAGTAGATGCACAAACCACATGACGGGTGACAAGAATCTACTGATGAATTTGCCACTCACTCCATCTCCTCTGAAGCATATCACCTACGCAGACAAAGGAAAAAATCAAGGTATTGGGACTTGGTAAGGTTGCTATCTCAAAGGACCAAACCATGGACAAGGTGATGCTTGTTGAATCCCTCGGGTTCAACCTTATGTATATCTGAATGCTTTGTGATCTTGATATGGTTGTCGTATTTGGAAAATATCATTGCGTTGTCATCATGGAATCTGACAATTCCAAAGTCTTGGAAGGCTTTAGGATAGGAGACTTGTATATTGTTGATTTCCCTACAGGTCCTCAACCTGCCACTTGCTTACTTGCAAAGTCTTCAGAAGGCTGGTTGTGGCATCGACGACTTGGACATGCTGGTATGAGGAATCTGCACACACTCGTGAAGAAAAAGCACGTCATTGGCATTGAGGGTGTCAAATTCCTCAAGGACTAGCTTTGTGGTGCATGTGAATCTCGGAAGATGACCAGATCCAAGCATCCCTCCAAGACAATCATGACCACTACGCGACCTTTTGAATTGCTTCATATGGATCTCTTTGGTCCCACTCACTACTCCGTACTAACATATTCTTCAAGTTTGTATGGATTTGTCATTGTTGATGATTACTCTCGTTACACATGGGTGTATATCATTTTGTACAAAAATGAAGTGCAGGATATCTTCAAACGATTTGCTTCAAGGGCCTCCACCAAGTTTGGCGTCAAGATCAAGCATACCAGGAGTGATAATGGGACTGAATTTAAGAACACTAACCTTGATGAATATCTTGATGAAGTTGGTATTACTCATGAGTTGTCTGCTCCTTACACTCCTCAGCAGAATGGCATCGTGGAGCGCAAGAATAGGACTCTTGTTGAGATGGCTCGAACCATGCTTGACGAATACAAAACCCCTCGTTGCTTGTGGCCTAAAGCAATTGATACTGCATGCCACATCATCAACATGGTATATCTTCACAAATTCCTCAAGAAAACTTCATATGAGCTCATGACAGGCAAGAAACCCAATGTAAGTTACCTCAAAGTCTTCGGTGCAAAATGCTGGATCAGAGATCCTCACCATAGTTCTAAGTTTGCACCGAAAGCACATGAAGGTTTTATGCTTGGTTATGGAAAGGACTCGCACACCTACAAAGTCTTCAACACCTACCATCACAAGGTGGTTGAAACTGTAGATGTGCGGTTCGATGAAACTAATGGCTCGCAAAGAGAGCACCTGCCTTCTGTGTTAGATGAACAATCTCCTGAGGAATCCATCAAGCTGAAGGCAACTGAAGATGTCATACCCACTGAGGAAATCATTCCAAAAAATGAAGACTCTGATGCTGATATACCTGAAGAAAATGGTGCTGATGAAACTCCTCAGCCTCGTCAACCTGCTCATCCAAGAGTAGCAAATGAAGTGCAGATTGACAAAATCATCGATGACATCAATGCACCAAGTCCTCTCACACGCTCAAAAGCTTCACATTTAACTAACTTTTGTGGGCACTTTGCCTTTGTCTCTATCTTAGAGCCCACCAAAGTTGATGAAGCATTCAAGGAGCCCGAATGGATTCAAGCTATGCAAGAGGAATTGCATCAGTTCAAGCTCAACAATGTGTGGGAACTTGTCAAGCGGCTATATCCTCGCAAGCATAACATCATAGGTACCAAGTGGATCTACCGCAACAAGCAAGATGAAAATGGTCTTGTGGTGAGGAATAAGGCTCGACTTGTAGCTCAAGGCTATACATAGGTTGAGGGAATTGACTTTGATGAAACTTTTGCACCTGTTGCTAGACTTGAAGCTATTCGCATATTACTGGCTTACGCTAACCATCATAATATCATCTTATATCAAATGGATGTGAAAAGTGCATTCTTCAATGGTAAGCTTGAGGAAGAAGTATATGTTGCTCAACCCCCAGGTTTTGAAGATCCTAAGCATCCTGCCAAAGTCTTCAGACTAAACAAGGCCCTCTATGGCCTCAAGCAGGCCCCTCGGGCGTGGTACGACACTCTGAAGGAATTCCTCATGAAGAAAGGCTTCAAACCCGGTTCACTCGACCCTACTCTTTTCACGAAATCCTATGACAATGAACTATTCATATGCCAAATATATGTTGATGATATTATCTTTGATTGTACTGACAAACGTTACAGTGATGAATTTGCCTATATGATGAGTGAAGAATATCAAATGTCTATGATGGGAGAGTTGAAATTCTTCTTAGGTCTTCAAATTCGTCACCAAGACAATGACATCTTCATCTCACAAGAGAAATACCTCAAAGATGTTCTGAGGAAATTCGACACGCAACATTGCAAAGGCATCAAAACTCCAATGCCTTCAAAAGGCCATCTCTGCATTGATGAAAATGGTAAAGATTTCGATCAGAAGGTATACCGCTCCATGATTGGCTCCTTATTGTACCTATGTGCATCTAGGCCTGATATAGTGCTAAGTGTCTGCATGTGTGCTTGATTCCAAGCAACACCGAAGGAATCACACCATAAGGCTGTGAAACATATTCTTCGATACTTAGCTCACACACCAACACTTGGATTGTGGTATCCCAAGGGCTCAAATCTTCACCTCGTCGGATACTCTGATGCTGACTATGCTAGAGATCGTGTGGATCGCAAGTCAACCTCAGGCACATGTCATTTCCTCGGACGATCCTTAGTCTGTTGGTCCTGAAAGAAGCAGAACTGCGTTTCACTCTCTACTGCAGAAGTGGAGTACATTGCTGCTGGCTCGTGTTGTGCTCAGTTACTCTGGATGAAGCAAACCCTCAAGGACTACGGCATCAAGCTGAAGAATGTGCCTCTTTACCGCGACAACAAGAGTGCCATAAATATTGTGTACAACCCAGTTCAGCACTCCAAGACCAAGCACATCTAGACTCGTCATCACTTTCTTCGAGATCATGTACTCAAGGGCGACATCTCCATCAACCACATTCCCACTGAAGAACAACTGGCCGATATCTTCTCAAAGCCCTTGGATGAAAAGAGATTTTGCAAGTTGCGGTGTGGGCTAAATATCTTAGAATCTTCGAATGTTCTTTGATGAAGAACACCCATCCTAACACGTATGCAAAATTGATGACTTAGATGTGCAACACACGAAGTAACGTTTTTCTTCAATCAATGAAGAATAACTCTCTAAGTGTGAAGAAATTAACGAAGAATTTGATTCTCAGAACTCTACGAGAATTGTAAGCGGTGTCTGAAATCATCATTCTTATACGGTGGGTTACGCCACCAACCAAAAGTTGAAATTCTTCAAAATTGAGCACCGTTGCAAATTCTTCAAATTATCAAATTGCTCAATTTTGCAAATTCCTCAAGTTTTCAAATTGATTAACTTTTCAAATTCTTCAAAACTTTTGAGACTCATATTCTTCATTGACTATATATATATATATATATATATTTGAGTTTTTCAATGTCCTCAACAGCATTCACTTATTGCTAATTCTTCAAGTTGATTTTCATCTAAGTGAATGTGAGTGGACCCTTTCCCCGTCTATGCTAAACTCAACCCAGTCTGTTCACAAATTCCTCATAGGCATTCTACTTTGAAACTTGTTCAAAGTCTTCACTGTGTCCTTGACAGCTGAAGAGTCTGTGAACGAAACCTTTGAAATCTTCAGTACCAAAATTTTCGGCGGTTCCCGCTCAAACCGTTCCGATTCCCGCACCTGGATAACCCACGAACCTACACAATCTTCACTACCCAGATCGTGGGTGACATCTGTCATGTGGCGAGCAAGGGTCAGGGGTAATCCTATCCAAAGTCTTCGGGAGGATCAGTTTTCACTTCCTTTATAAATGCCCCCTTCTCATCAACTGTGCTCGGTTACTCCGCATCTCATCCCTCTCCCGAGCTCCAACCTAGCGCCGCGCTAAAGTTATCGTCACCGGTGAGGAAGAGCTTCGCTGCCTCAACCTTGTCGTCGCCGTACTCGCATCGGCCGCGGAAATCTTCATCCCGCCGCCGTTGTAGCTGTCTCCTTCTGCCAAGCTAGGGCATGGGAGATCTGAACGGACGAACTTCCTCATTTCATCTCTGTGTTCGTCGTGTTCTTCACCAGGGTAATTAAATTATTTTTTACTGCCCCTGTTTGATCCTCAACTATAACTACTATTCCTCAATAGGTGTTTATATGTTATAAATCAAATACACAAGCACCTTACATCTCCTCATACTTGATACTTGATGATTTTCCCTAAAATAATGACTTTCTTCAAGATTTCACAATTGTGCGAATTCTCAAATTTGCACAACTCTGGAACCTAAGGCTAAGAACACTTAGTAAAATTCCTCAAGACATCCATGGTCATATTCCTCACACCTATCTCTCTTAAAATTTCTGAGAACGCATATGACCTCTTCAAATTCTTCGCACCTATACTCTGTTCACATGTACAACATGTCCGCTGATGAATCACTAGGTTCTCATCAACTTAACTCATTTGCAGCGCTACTAGAAGAAAAACTGTGTACCTCTTCAGAATCTTCAAGAGTTCATATTCCTGAAGTGAAGAAAATGTCTGATGGAAAGAAACCTCAAAAGGGAGGGAAAAAGCCAGATGTGCACACTGCATTTGAGATCCCTGAGGATCTGTATGATGAATATTGCACACCTGACGAAGAAACTCATGGAAAGGAGACGACCAAGCAGAGGAAGATCTGTCTACAAAAGATTGAGAGGAGATGGGCCAAAGAATGGAGAGAATATCATTATGTAACTCCAAAATACATGATGAAATTCGATGTGAAACCACCTTGCAGCAGGCCTCCTCTTGCTCCTAACCAAATTGCTAATCCTACTAGCCTCAAAACTAGTGAGGACTTTCCTGACATGTGGGAAAAGCAACAAGCCAAGTTGGCGAGGAAAGCCAAAGAGGCAGTGAAGAAATTCAACGAGGATTCTGCTGCTATTGCCTCTGCCAGAGCTTCTGCTAGTGCTTCGAAGAAAATGGTAAAGAAACCTGCCCTAAAGATTGTTTCTTCAACATCAAAATCCTCAGTACAAATTCCTCAAGGTCAAAGGACTCAGCCCAAAAAAACTTTTGCACCTGGAACTGTTGCTGCTTAGTCATCTGCAACAGCTACAAAGTCCTCAACCCTAGTGCATCTGTCAACATGCAAAAGGACTGAGGGTTTCACTGTAGTTCCGAAGCTCACTGCAAGCCCCTCCACAACTGCAAAGTCTTCAGCCAGTCCCTCTGCGCTTAAACTGAAGAAGACAGCTGGACGTGGTCAAAGACCAAGCTCTCGCACCAGCAAGGCTCTGGTTACAGTCCCCTCAGATTCTTCAGAGGGTAATGATGCTGTTGATGATGAGGAATTGGTAGAAATCATCAGACAAAGTCAGCACGGGGCTGCTAGAGCAAAGGGTAGCTCTGTTCCTCTTATGTTGGATCCCAAGTTGATCCTCAACTTCACTGATATATGGCATGAGGACCCAACCACTCCACTTTCCTCACTAAATCTGCCTCCTAAAGTGGATCATGTCCTCACCCACTTCATCTCTGAAGAACAATGGAAGAGAGAGCAAGCTCACAGAGCTAAGAGGAACAAGACTCGCAAAGAAAAGTTTCTGCGCGAAAATGTGATGAACTTGACCCCAAATCAACTTGTCACAGTTCAGTCCGAGATTCGCACTCTCTCTTTGGATCAACAGAGATATGATGCTGAATGGAGGGGCACCAAGGTCAAACTCGTCAAGGCTGCTCAAGCAGCTATAAACGATCACAACACCAGGGTTGCAGCTCGATCGCAACCACAAATGACTCAGTCTGAAGAAATTGCTCAGACTGTAGATGAAATTCCTCAGGCAGCTGATGAAAATGCTCAGCCGGATGAAACTGCAGTATGAAATGCTTCTACCCCAGAAGCAACTGCCAGTGCTGCTGAGGAAACTCAGACCACTGATGAACATGCTAGGGCAACCTCCAGTGTTGTGCCTGAAGAAAATGAACCAACCAGGACGGCTGCATCAGTCGTTCCTAAAGAAATGGCTACTGCTGAGGAAAATCCCCTCAAAAGAAAAGCATCAACTTGTGAAGCCCCTGTGTTGAAGAAGTCAAAAACTTTGACAAGTTCCTCAGCTACACCACTTGATGCAACTCCAATTTCCTAGGCACCAGCCTATGCTATTGTGCCAATTGGGGAAGCATATGACATTCCTCAAGAAGAAGAGAATCATCCGGCTGCTTCCTCAGAGCCTCTTGATGAGGAAATAGTCATTGATGACACTGCATCAACTCCCAAGGTATCATCACCCCAGCTTCTGCTAACTGCTGGCGCTGAAGAAATTGATGAAGAAGTTGATAATGGTGACACTACTCCTATCATCAATGATGAATATTGGGAATCTGCACATCCCAATTCACCTGTGGCAACTCCCCTGATGTTGATTCCTCAGTCACCTACACAAACTGAGGAAATACCTGAAGATTCTAAACACCTGTACCTTCCAGACCCTAAAGAAATTGCAGTTGCAACAGCTGAGGAAATTGATGCTCCGGCCACTGTTGTTCCTTCCATGCCACCGGAGATCAAGGGGCGTACACGGACAAATCTTCAATCCAAGCCAAGACTGCCTCTCAAAGGCTCTGTTCGTCCCAAATTCTCAAGACCAATATCTTCGATGAACACATGTTCTTCTCTGGACAGAACCCCTATGACTCTGCAAGGGCTGGTCGCAACAGGTTCTAGACTCCCACTCAACTGAATTATTATGCTTCAGTCCTCTATCAGAAGAACAAAGTCTTCAAGCACCATCAGATTCCTCATGCGGACATGGAAAGTCTTCCATCATTTACTCCTATGCTTCAAGTTCTATATGATGCTGGACTTCTTCCATTTTGTGTTGACATCTGCGTTGGTATGAGGAAATCATCCTTCAATTCTATGCCACGTTGCATATCAGCGGAGATTACTCAGACATCAACTCTTGGATACTGGACTGGATGACTGGCACAACACACTTCACTGCTCAAGCCTCTGAATTTCTTCAGTGTGTCTCAGTCCAAATTCCCTCAGAAGAAGCTCGCAAGTTTTTGATGAACCTCCTCTACCCAATCAACTGATGAATGTGCTGATGAAGACATTGCCATCTGGAAAGCCTCAACGCCAAGTCTTCTTAGTGAAGGATCTGCTCTATGTGCCTCGCATAGTCTATTGCATATTGACAAACACACTATGTCCTCAGAAGGGTCACAACTCTGGAGAAGAAGAAGTTGAAGGAATCATGAAGAATATTCTCTTCAACTTCATCCATGGTATTCCCATTAACTTGCATGATTTCTTCATGAGGACTTTGGCCAGTGCTGCTGTCGCTCCATTTGAGCAGAAGCCATATGCACCCTGGATTATGAAATTCATCAGGGATAAGTCCTCACTGCACTACAAAGCTGATTTCCAGAATCACTTTAGTTTCCTGCCACCTATTGAAGTTATCAAGAGTACAGTTTCATTAGTTGAAGGGAAAGGCAAGTCTGTTATTGATGAAGGAACACGTCCCCTGGATGGACAGTTTCGCAAGGCCGCTTCCTTCTCCACAAATGATGACACTGCCACACAAGAATCTGATGCAAAGGCCTCAGCTCCCAAAGAGTGTGCCCCTCAATTGATGACTGATCGCGAACTTCTTATAAGTCCTCATCAGAAGGTCGATCGCAATCATTAGTGGGTAAAGTGTCAACTTGGGTATATTGTGCAGAATATGGCTGTGACGCAGAACACTATCAAGAGGAACCACTACTATGCTCATGAAAACCTCAAGCGCTCCTGGGCTGTGCTAAATCACATCATGTCTTCTGAAGAATTGGATGAGCTGAACTTTGAAGAATATCCTGACTTTGCTCGTTGTCCTTAGAAAAAGTTCAAGAAAGTACAAGTTCCTTTGATGGTCACCAGTTCATATTCTTCATCTCGCGAGCGCGATGAATATGAAGACATTGACGATACTGCTGCTGGCCCTGCATCAACAATCGACCCTGACAACGCTGGCGCTCCTTCTTCACCAACAAGATGAAATTCCTCATGGGGCGTTAGTCATCACTTTTTCTTCCCTTTTGGTCTTCGATGACAAAGGGGGAGAAAATTTGAGTTAGTCTTCAAGCGGGTCTACATATATATGGGCTATTTTTGTTTAAGTTACAACTCTCGCTCTTTTGAAGTTTTTGGTTATTGAGTTGTAAACTTAAGTCCGATGGTGGTCTGACACTTTTGAACTATTTCCTCGCATGTTTATTTCCTCAAATACCTTAATGCATGCATGCTCAATTTCGTCAGACACCATTTTCCTCACGCATTTAAAATTCTTCATTTCATATATTCAAATGCGTGTATGAATTACATGATATAGGGGGAGTTCTCCATGTTTTGAACCTGCCATGTGCATTTGCAGCCCAAAGCAAATTCCTCAAATATGCACATCTTCAGGGGGATTTCTTCTATATCTTGCAATCAAATTCCTCAAAATCTGTACTTTCACTTCTTATGTTTATCCCCGTTGAAAACTTAACCTATTTGTCATCAATCACCAAAAAGGGGGAGATTGTTAGTGCATCTAGTGCCCCTTAGTGATTTTGGTGTATTGAAGACTTATAGGTTAAGGCACTAATGTGTTTGTGAGTATACACAGGCTCTATAAGTCGATGAGGAGTTTCATATATTCGAAGATTATCGACCCCTAAAATGTATGTCTTCAAGTTAAGACTTTGCTGAAGACTTTCTCAAGACTTTGGTGAAGACTTTGTGAAGACTTTGAAAATGAAGAAGTTGGTGTGACCTTGAAAATATGAACGAGGAATATGAAGCGTGAAGACTCTTGTTCTCGTAGTTTCATTTCCTTTATTTGAGTCACAGGAAACATCGTACTGTTAAAGGGGGCCAAGGTAATACTAAGGAAAATTTCCAACTCATGCTCAACTCCAAAATCCTCAACCCATACAATACTTCGAGTGAAGCTTTTGGAAATCTCTTACGGTTCAGACAAGTTTTTCAATGACAGAGACGAAGGTCTTCTGGTCTCTGAGGAAATTGATCTGACTTAGGAGTTAGGATTTCGCCACTACGAATTGCCTACAAGTGAGGATCATGATAAACTAAGGACTTTCATAGTCCGAAATTCTGACCTTTCTTGTGCTTAGCACCAGTTTTCCCCAATCGTTCTTATCCACATAACGGTCATATCATTGGGGGCATTTATGTCTTATCATGTCAGGTTGCACCCTGGCTATAAATAGCTGACCCCCACAACCACTAGCTGGTTGGCTGCTCCGAGAGAGAACTAACACTTGTCATTTGAGAGCAACCCATCCTCTGAGGACTTCGAGAAAAAATCATCAGTGAGGAAAAACCCACAAACCAAACCACAAAACCCATAGTGATTGAGCATCACTGAAGAAATTCCTGTGTGGAACCGATGCTTGTTACCTTTGAGGACTGTGCATCCTCCAAACGGTTAGGCGTCATGGTCTAGTGCTCCTGCAGTCAATTGGGGACCACGGAGTGACCTTGGTCTAGAGCATCCAGCAGTAAATTGTGGATCGCCGGGTGACCAGTTTGTGAGGGTTTTGGAAGTCTACCCTGAAGACTTACCACGAGTGTTGGGCGAGGACTGTGTGACCTTAGCTCAAGGAGAATACGGTAAGGATTGTGTGTCCTCTGGTTTAAATACCAGGCCGCTCCAAACCAGACGTATGACAGTCACAACAGTTGGAACTGGGTCATCAAACCATTGTCTTCATCAAGCTACCTGGTTCTATTTCCTCAACCTCCTTATTCCTCATAAACCTGTTGATGAAATTGATTGTTACTCTTTGAAAAATTTGACTGAAGAGTTTCACAAATTCCTCACCTCAAATTCTTCAAGTTGCCCTGTTCATCACTGCTTATCCTTATCACGCTACTCACTGTTCGTGCATGTTTCATTTCATCATGATGACTAAGCTGATACTATGCTCCTCATGCACCTGAGTACTTATGCCGCTGCTAGTTATTCATCACATTTCAAATTCCTCAAAGTTGAAATTCCTCAAGTGATGAATTTGTAAAAATCGCCTATTCACCCCCCTCTAGCCGATATAACGCACTTTCATTCTTAAACTACTTCCAGATGTTTTTGGAAACTTGGTGTGTGTTTGCGGAAGACAGAAGGATGATACTGGAGACAAGTCTGAAGACTTGATGTGATGAATGAACATGAGATGTTCAACCCCTGCTTATGATGATATCTGTAACTTGTTCATATGGATATCTGCCAACTGTTGATGCATGTTTACACATAGTTGCTTGATCATGACATTGAATTCAAAATTGTCTTTCCGCAAAATACCTACTTAGTGCTATTTCAAGCATTATTATTGCCTTTTTCCAAACATGGGTTGCTTGCGAGTACATTATAAGTACTCATTGGCTTGCCACTGGTTATTTTATTGGCCATGCATGAAAGATCAGGTTATGATGAAGATTACCTTTGTGATGGACATGTGAGCTAGGATGCTTCCCATTCAAAATGGTTTTAGGGTGAAGGTAGATGGCATGGGTTCACGATATCGTTGAAGATTTCCGCTGCAATCATATGAAGACTTGGCCATCAGGGCCATATTTGAGTAAATCGGTATGTAATGGATGTAAGACTCTTGTTATTCAGTTTCTGTGTGTTCAACGAGCATTGATCTTTGGGATCACTATGCACATAAATTCGATGATCACGACGTATGAGTCGGGGTCCCCACATGAGCGCTGATGTAATGTATTAATTGTGTGTGTAATGTAGGCTTTGTCATCAGCGACGACCACAAATGGTGTTGAGCTGGAGGACTTAAATCGGAAGCTGAAGTGCTCCGAGGACGAAGCTGCAGCCCTCAACTGAAGGCTCGACGAGGCTCAAGGTATGTTGAGACAGAATCCGAATACCTTCATTTGAATTCCATAGTCCGAATATTGTCAATGCAGATTTTTTTATCTATGTATACTACACACGCAGCCTCAGCGAAGGAGGTCGAGAGGCTCAAGGCCGAGCTCTAGCGTGCGAAGGACGAGATGGCTGCCAAGAAGGCGGCTGCTAAGGAAACAACTATTGCCCTTTCCGCCATGCGGGACACTAGTGGCAAGCATGAAGCTCGCATGGCAGAGGTCCAACAGGACCTCAAGGATGCCACCGAGAGATGGAGGCCTTTGAGCAGAAGAACAAAGCTAGCTCGGCCGAACTGTCCACCATGAAGGCCGACCTCTAGAAGGAGCGGATGGATAGACGGTTCTACGAGGAGCAAGTGCGCCAGGCCAGGGAAATAACCGATGGTAAGCTGTACTCATTAAAGTGCGTATTTGGGGATAGCAAATTCGAGTTGCTTACCGGATTGTGGCGATCCTCAGGCATGTCAGCCGATCTCTAGAAGAGCGTGGCGGACGCCAATCTATTGTTCGCCTCGCAGGGAGAGGAAGATGAAGCTTGCTTGTTCTGGGCATAGTTCGGAGCCCTCAAGCGCCTCCTCTTCTGGTGGAGCAGCTGAAACAGCTAATGGAGCTACACCAGATGTCGGAGGCGGCCGTGAAGGACCTTTGCATCCGCTTATGGCCCAGGGAGCCGCTACCAGGCAGCTACTTCAGCCTGGTGCAGAGAGTAGTCGCTGCCACGCCCCACCTCGACACCGTCAAGCACTCCTCCTGCATCGAAGGAGTCCACATGGCCCTTGTCAAGGCTAAAGTGCAATGGCCGGGGCTCAATCTGATGAAGGTCGCCACTAACCCGCCGCCACCCGGGAAGGAAAACCGATGCCCTGAGCTATACTTCGATGGAGTGATGGAGAGTGCTTGGGTGATAGCGTCGCAGTGTTCAGGTGAAAAATTATTTGCATGAGCTTGTAACATGTCTGAAGACTCGTGATTACTTTTTAATGATATTAGTATCCGCTTTTACATGGTTTTCTATTCCTTTATAACTCATATGTGGTTGTTTAATACTGAAAGATGTGAGTCGTCGGCTTCAGCGCCCACGTAGATACTACATGGGGTGTCTATGCCAATGCATTGTGTCCCTTAACTGTATTATCGGAACCCGGAGGCAGTGTAGTGCAGCAGACTAGGCAATCAGACTATAGTGCTTTATTTCTTTCACTTAACCGAAGGGCACGAAAAGGACTACGGGAAGCGTACGATTAGCCACCAGAGTGTTGTGATGTTCGGACAAACCGTAGACTAAGCCAACATCATGATGTTTGCACAAAGGGAAAGTTCCTCATACAATACGGAATAACCTCTTATGAGGACTGAAGTAAAATACTTCTATCTTGGAATTCATAGATCGGATCGCGCATACTATGACAGTCCGTTTTTGGCTTTCTACCCTGAGGTAATTGACCAAACTATCTAGAAACACAATCATAGGGGTGCTCCCTTTTCCCTTTTAGCGAATGAGCGAAACATAAAGGGGCAAGCACAGGAGTCGGGCAACCCAACTTAATGATCAAAGACATAGTTCGGAACCGATGCATATAAAGCAAACACCAAGACGCCGAACACCCGATGGGTAAGGCGATTTGTGTTTGAAAGCAAGCCCCTAGTCTTTTAGCCGGTTACCTCAAGTCATGCTGAACAGGTTCTCGAGAAGAGGGAGAAAGGAGAAAAGTATGCACCGAAAATAGGACAGATAAGGCGTACTTGCGCCATGCAATTTTGCATTTTTCTCAACAACTCTTATAACTCAGATTTCCGAAGCAACTGTTTACAGGTATGCGAAAGAAAATAAGAAATGAAATCGTATAGGAGTTGTTGTACCAGGGGTCTTCAATTGGTGACCTAACGTCCTGGATATGCCCCTAGCTAGTTGATTCCTACTCTTGGATGCACCTTGATGGGTGTTAGTGTGGGCGGATTTTGCTAACAAAATCTTGAGAGGCCGCACCATTATAGGTGAGTTTTACGCCATAGGCAGGCTCTTTTAGGAGCGCCTGCATCTTGTCCGAAGACGTATTGGTGGTAGTAGGTCAGGGCAGCTGAATTCCCACCTTTATTTCCCCACCGCTTCCCATGGAATCTTAAGTGCGAACTTGTGCATCCTCAGCACATACTTTGATGCTCCTAAAATTGTGCGGTGGGGGCGAATGTC
Organism: Hordeum marinum; assembly: GCA_022496015.1. Classification (NCBI taxonomy): domain Eukaryota; kingdom Viridiplantae; phylum Streptophyta; class Magnoliopsida; order Poales; family Poaceae; genus Hordeum; species Hordeum marinum. The sequence continues at coordinate 297,214,808 of CM039675.1, read as the reverse complement.
TATAGAGGGGGAGAGGAAGGATCTAAGTTTTCGGTCTGAAGCCGAACTCGCTTCCCAGCCTTATGTGCCTTTATGGCGGATGTCGGAACTTGCCGATCCTCTTTATAGCTGAATTCGGCCGCTAGGGCCAATGCATGTTCCCCAGTTCTAAGGGTGCGCTCGGTGTTTCTGTTAACAATAATGACCCCCTTGGGTCCCGGCATCTTCAGCTTGAGGTATGCATAGTGTGGAACCGCGTTGAAACGAGCAAACGCTGTCGGTCCAGCAACACGTGATAGCCGCTGCAGAAGGGCACATTGTCGAAGATCAAGTCTTCGTTGCGAAAGTTATCGGGTGAGCCGAACACGACCTCTAGAGTTACCGAGCCCATGAATCGGGCCTCAATGCCCGGGATCGCTCCTTTGAAGGTAATGCTGCTGGGTTTGATCCTTGATGGATGCCCATCTTCTTCACCGTATCTGTGTAAATCGGGTTAAGACTACTCCCTCCGTCCATTAGGACCTTTGTGAGGTTATACCCATCTATAATGGGGTCTAGGACGAGGGCCACCAAACCACCATGCCGGATACTAGTCGGATGATCACTCCGATCAAAAGTGATCGGATATGCCGACCATGGGTTGTACTTCAGGGCTACGGGCTCCACTACGTAGACTTCCTGGAGGGCGCGCTTCCTGTCCTTCTTTTGTATGTGGTTGGCGTATATCATGTTCACCATTTTTACTTCGGGGGGGAACTTTTTCTAACCGCCACTGATTGGACCCCGAGGCTCATCTTCGTCCTTGCTGCGAGAGCTTTTGCCTTTTGTCTTCGGGTGGTATTTTGCCGGCATGTTTAAACACCCAGCAGTTGCGATGTGTGTGGTTGGCGGGCTTTTCTGAAGTCCCATGGATTTGGAAAATCCTTTCCATGATCTTCTCGAGCTGATTAGGTCTGTCACGATTGCCTTTAGGGGGCTTCTTCCACATCCCAGGTCGGGAGTTGCGAAATCTGGTGTTAACTATCGTGTCATCGGCATCACTATTATTGTGTTGAAGCTTATTCTTATTGCGCTTTGGCTTTGAGTTGCCATCCTGGACTTCAGGTGCCGCGGGATCTTCAGAATTGTGGTTGTGTCTTTCCAGCTAGTTATCATTGCCCGTGCAAAAGCATGTCATGAGGGAGGTAAGGGCGGACATAGTTCGAGGCTTGTCATGGCCTCGCTGGCGGGCTAGCCATTCGTCCGGAATATTGTGCCAGAAGGAGGCTATGGCCTCGGCATCCGGACAGTCGACGATTTGGTTCTTCTTAGTCAAGAACCGATTCCAAAACTGCCGAGCGGACTCGCCGGGCTTCTAGACGACATTGCTGAGATTAGAAGAGTTCGGCGGGCGGACATAGGTCCCTTGGAAGTTAGAGCAGAATGCATCTTCCAGGTCTTCCCAGCATCCAATGGAGTTTTTGGAGAGGCTGTTTGTGACAGCCCAAGTGTTGTCCCTACCTTTTATGGCTTGTATCTTATATGAACCTTGTTGTCATGAGATTAATGATATGATTTGAACCTTTTTATGCCATGTCTTGTTCATGCATTCATGCATCATGCATCATACCATTCATCATGCCATGCCTTATTTGTGATATGACCTTGTTGTGGTTGGGTGCGTCCTTGTGTTTGTGTGATGTGGTTGAATATATGTGGTGCAACTCTCCTTCTTCTTTCCCTCTCTTTTTCTATCAACAAAACCCAAAAAATACCCCCCTATATTCCCTTGTCATTTTATTAACATATTCTACTTGCTATTTAAATTGTTTTAAAATGTTCAAGAGGTAGCCTTTAATATTTTAATAATTGTGTGTGTGGTTCTTTTGTGGTTTTGAGCTATATGATTTTAGACTTTAAATAACAGGGGTTGTTTTATTTGTTAAGTATTTAAATTACTTGTCCTAAATCATCTAGATATTTTTAGTAAATAGTACATTTTATTTCTAATGTCAATTTTTTTTGCAAAAGTACTTTTATTTTTCACGTGGGAGGTTTTCTTGTGTTGTGGTAATTTTAGCAAAATAAACTCCCAGTTGTTTCTAGTTCTGTGCGCAAGAGAGAGTAAGTGGGCCTTGGCTTCCCTCGCGGCCCAGTCCGCTCATAGGGAATAGCAACCTGATCCCATTTATTCTCCGTCAATAAAGCAGAGAGGGAGCAGAGAGAGTGCATCGCCGCCATGTCCTTCCCCGTCGCGATGTCGTCAGGTTTCCCCCCTTTTTAGCTCCCCCTCGACGTGCGTGCCCCTCTAGGTTTTCCCCTCTCCCTCCTCAGACTGCCACCCCCTCTATTCCTCCTCCTTTCTTCTTCCTCCCCAAGGTAAGTCTCTGCTTCAGAGAGAAAATTCAGTGAGAGGCAGAGAAGATCGTCGGCGTCTGCTCGTCGTCTCCGTCGACCTCATCGGCGTCCATGGCGTCTAGAAGCTCGGGGAACCTCCCCGCGTTCCATTCCCGCCGCTAGGAACCCCCGGGGAGGCTCCACAGCAACGACCCCTTCTGAATCTTCGTCGGCGGCGTTCCGCTCCGTCGATTCCCCCTGCTTCCACTCCGGCGCTCATCTCCGACCCCCCCCCCCTCCGTCGTTGTTTTCTCCTGCAGCAACCCCGTGTGTGTGTGACAAGTGGGCATGCCCCACTTGTCATAAACTATTTATTATTGTCTCTTGTGCCATGTTTAGTAGTGTTGAATAGGTATTTTCCAATTTTAACCATATTACCGAATCTGGCCATGTTCAAATATGCTCATGTGCATTTTAAGTAAGTTTCCACTTATAAGAGAGGTGGTTGTTTTGCTAGTATAGGTTGTGCCATGATGTTTCATGTGACTATATGAGTATGATACATGATTTTGGGGTAGAAAGATCCAAGGAATTCACTGGTGCAATTGGATTTCACTTTTGAGCAAGTTTGCAAAACTGTCATTTTCTGTTGTGATGCTACATTGTCATTTTCGCATGAATTAATCCATGCTTGCTTTAGGGCATGTGCCAACATGGAAGTGCTAGTATTTTATGCCTATTATGCCATCGTATTTTTGTTTGACATGAGAATCACTCATATAAGTGGGAAACTTGCTGCAAAATAGCCAACTTAATGTTACTGCTTTCACCATGCTAAATATTTCTAAGTCTGAGAATCTGCTGTTATTTTTATGCCATGAAGAGTGGTTGCTATCTTGTGATATGTTGTGAATTAGCTCAAGCTCAGTGCTAGTGTTTTGAAGTAGATGTTGTCTACTACCATCCACTTAAATTTAATGCCATGAGGTGGTCTCTAACACCATTAGTTGCTTATGTCAACTTGCTACCAGATTATCTCAGATTCCAGAAAAACTGTTATTTTCACTAAGTCCCAGAAATTTGTTTCATCATGCCAACTTGTGAGCTTCATGCTTATTGATGTGTGCCTCCTTTCTAGTATGTGTAGTTGGATAAGTTGATGATCATGTCATTTAGTTTCGGACAATGCCTTGTTTTGTGGTGACAGGATTCCTGTAGCTCAAGTAGTGTGCTATGCAAGTTGCTATATAGTTGTGTTGTGGCAGATTGTTTGTTTTATTGTTTTGTGACTTGTGGGAGCTATACTCCATGTAATTGCTTGATATTTGGCTCGATTGTGGTTGGTTTTTCATTGCCTATCCAGTGGCTACCTTGGAAAGCCAAGGAATAGCCCAGGTCATTCTTGTCTTGTGTTTTGCCTTCGTATCTTGTCGTGAGCGTATCGTGAGAACCGTAACTCCGTTCCTTACATTCTTCATATGCATTTTTATCGTTTTTGCATGATGAATCCATATTTTCCATGTTCATCCATGTCTGAATAACTTAACATGAGGTTCTGTCCAGATTCATTAATAACCAACCCTTTGCATGTGAAACATGACTAGTTAGGATTACCATGTTAAAACTCTTCACCTAAACATGCATCATTATTGCTTGTGAATAGCACCATGGTTGTTTGTTTATTCTTGCTATTTCTTTTGGGTTGACGCGAACGTTGAACCTGAGTACAAAGAGCCAGGCGAGTACAACTACGAGGATCCTGCTACTTGTTCCACTAAAGAACCAACAGACAAGATGATCGTACCCGGATCCCGATACTATATTCGCTTGCTAGTGCCTCACTCTTATCGATAAAATTGCACTACCTACCACTTGAATGTTAGCATCCTAATTGCCATGATAGCCTCTAACCCTCCATATCCTAGCAAACCTTTGATTGGCTAAGTTACCGCTGCTCAGCCCCTCTTATAGCATTCTTAGTTGCAGGTGCAGGTTGTATCCATGTGATAACATGGATTTCACAAATCACAATATTATATGTTATTTAAATTAATGCACATATATATCTTGGTACTGGTGGATGTCTTGGCCTTTTGCTAGGTGTTTTGTTCTGCCGTTACCGCCATAGTTTCTTGTTACCGGTGTTATGTTTCCATACTTTGCGCTCCTAACATGCTCGGGGTTGTTATGGGGACCCCCTTGTTTATTCGGTTAAGATTAAAACTTGTTTGGCAAGACCAAACTTTGGTACTGCATTTTCTTAACAACTTAATAAAATTTGCATTGGGCTTTGCAACCCCATGGATAATTAATCAACCCCCGAGCCAGTGCTCCTCATGAGTGTTGGTCCAAACAAGAGCACCGTGCGGGGCAAACCCGGGGCAACTCGGGAGATTTCTATCAGGCCACCGTACGCTTCGCTTATCCTTCGTGTCCTGGGAATGAGATACGCGGCTCTTATCGGGTTCGTCGACACGTCGGGTGGTCTTTCTGGATTTGTTTTACCTTTATCGAGTGTCTTGCGTGTGGACTCTGACTTTCTTCGGGTTATCTCGAGGTGTTGGAATTCCTTCGGAGTTGCCTAGGTTGATCACGAGATCCGTGGTCGAGGCTATTCCCGCGGAGTGTGGTTAATTTGTGATGGACTAGTTGGAGCACCCCTGCAGGGTCAAATCTTTTGGAAAGCCATGCCCGCGGTTATGTGCCAACTTGGATATTTGTTTAACACCCAGTTATAGTTCACCTGAAGTAAACTCTAAATAAAATACACCAACTGTGTGAGTAACCGTGATCGTCTCTGCTCGTGAACATGATCCGAGAGGGAACGCGGTGGGGTTATGATTGACGTAAGTAAGTGTTCAGGATCTCATAGAGGTCATTCTAGAATCGATCGTTCATCATAGGCCACTCATATTTATCTTCATGTTATGTAAGTTTAGCCACCATAAATGCTTAGTGTTGTTGCAAACTAAACACATACCCCATCCCAACCTTTGAGCTTGAATAGTCTTGGCACACGGGCGCTTGATTGCTGAGTCCTTGTGGCTCCCAGATTACTACAACAATCCAGGTACAGGTACATATGAGTTCGTGCAGGATGATCTGATGCAGCTCTAGTGGGAATATGATTAGGAAAGAGGCAGGATGTACGTGACTTATCCGGATGAGTAGAGGACCATGGTCATGATATTTGGGATAGCGAGATAGTGTCATTTGCATCTACTTTTATCGTTTGTTTTCGTCCGTAGCCGGACCCTATCTTCATCTTGATGTTTGAAACTCTTGTGTGGAATTGTAATTTAGTATGTGGCGAGTGTAAGCCAACTCATATACTCATCTCTTTTGTAATGTATGATGTAATGATGCTATACTTGTCAATGGCAAGATGCGCCTCTATCCCGTGCGAGGCCCCCGTGCATTAATATGGATAGGCACGCATCTTGGGCGTGACAAATTGGTATCAGAGTCATACGACCATAGGAGCCTTTGCTTGATTGAACTTGGCCAAGTCGGGTCTAGTAAAAACTATTTTGAGTCTAGTTATATCGGAGAGTAGGATTCTTTTTACTCCTCTTCTATGCTCTGGTGAGGTATTCGACTTAGGAATTTTGATTCTACTCCTCTTCTCGCTCAAAAAAAATTTAGGATCACACGGGTATTTTCGAGTCTATTTGATACCGATGTGACAGGGTTTTGTGTTGGTGCCTCCTGACTGACTTGATTTCTTCCGGGGAGTCAAGCTCCATGGAATGTTGGCACATCGTTATCATTCATCTTCCTTGATATCTCAGGATGGAGAGTGTTCGGAATTACTTCAATACTTGTCGTGGTGAGATAAGGTCGGAGTCACCCACTACTAGGGAGGCATCCAGGGTACCACCATGGTTTAGTATCATTGTGAGTTCGAGGATTCGAGTTAGATGAATTTGTGAAAGCCTTTGGTTATGTGTTGAAGGATGGATATAGTTGGGGTGTAGGATTGCTAGTTGTGTGGGATATTTCCTCCTTGTATCCCCCACACCGGATTGCATAACCAAAAAGTTTTCGGAAGTTCTCAGGTGGGAAATCTCGTAGTTATCTAGGATCATCATCTTCAGATGTATGTGGGCATATACATTGTTCCGAGCAGTTAGCTCAATACTTTTGTGGTATTGCAAGTGGCTTCTAATATCTGATGATGTTATCATAACCGAAGAAGCATTCTTACTAATTTTTCAGTAGGAAGGCTGTGATGTTATTTGTTCAATTTCTTTCAAGCATTTGATTCAGCTATGGAATTCATCTTATCAATGAGGTGTTGATGTGTTTGCCCATCTTCAGGATGGCTCCACCAACGCGCAACAATCCAGGTCGTGGTGAGGACCAGGCTGATGTTCCACCACCACCCCCGCCGCCTCCGCCTCCTCTAGAAGCTTGGCAAGCTATGATGGCCTCAACCAACGCGAACACTCAGATGTTGCCCAGGCTGTTGCAAGAACGAGATCAGGGTCAGCAAGGCTTTCAAGGGAATTTTCAGAATCAACCTTAGTTTGTGACGCTCAATCAGCTCCTTGCCAGCCAGCCCAAGTCTTTCACCTATTGTGAGCAGCCTTTTGATGCTGATGATAGGCTCCGTGATATGAGTAAGCATTTTGAGTGCAGCAATGTCAGGCTAGAGGACATTGTCATATTTGCATCATTCCAGCTCAAGGGTCAGGCAGCTGATTGGTGGCAGCAATACAAGGATTCCAGGGGCGATCGTGTTGTTACTTGGGACGATTTCCGTCGTGACTTCAGGGCTCATTACATTCCGACAAGCTTTGTCGAGGAGATGCGTGAGAAGTTCAGGCACCTGAAGCAGGAAAGCAAGCCTGTCTATCAATACAACATCGATTTCCAGAATCTATCCCGCTATGCTAAGCAAGATGATCCAGATGACAAGGCGATGATCTATCAGTTCAGAGGTGGTCTCAAGGATGAGCTTCTGCCAGGCCTAGTTCTTCAAGAGCCTCGTGAGTTTGATCAGTTCTACAACATGGCTTTGAAGGTCGAGGCAACACAGCTCAAGTTGGAGAACTCAAGGAAGCGTTCAAGGGATTCATATTCATCTTCTTCTAGCTCTTAGATGGTTCCTAAGTAGCAGAAGTATTGGGTGCCAAATCCTCCTCCGTTTAGTCCTCCTCAGCAGCAGAAGCAGTTCGGTGGCCGTGGTTCTTCCCACCCACCCAACCCAAGATTTTAGTAGAGATCTAGGCATCCAAGGGAGTTCTTGTTCCTCCTCTAGGCAATGTTCGTCTGGTTTCTAAGGTGACTTGTCACAAGTGTGGCCAGAAGGGTCACTATGCAAACAAGTGCAACCAGCGGCATCTTCCGCCTCCTCCTCCAGTCTGGCCTCCAAGCAATGCAATGGTGAAGCATAATCCCAAGAAAGCAAAAGTGAATATGGTGAATGCAGCAGTGGCAGAGGATTCTTCTCAAGTGATCATGGGTAATCTCTCAGTTAATAATTTTCCTGCAAAAGTTTTGTTTTATTCTGGTGCACCGCATTGTTTCATGTGAAAGCCATTTTTCATAAAGCATGATTTCCCATCGGCATCATTGGGTAGTCCATTGGGTATTGTTTCTCCAGGTGTTTTGATGAAGACCAATTCTATTGTTCCGTATGTTTCTATCAAGATGGGCAATTATTCTTTCTTGGCTTCTCCTTATGTTCTTGGCAATTCCGACATTGATCTCATTCTGGGCATGGACTTCCTGGCTATGTATAAGGCTTATATTGATTGTAAAGCAAAAGAAGTCAAGATGACTCATCCTTCAGAAGATGTGATTATTTTCGCAGCTCGCGATGACACAATCCGTCTCTTTGCTCTTAATGAGAAGGATGAAATCTCGACGATTTCTCAAATTCTGGTGGTTAATGAGTATGAAGATGTCTTTGCAGAAGAATTGCCAGGAATGCCTCCGCACCGGCCAGTCGAGTTCGTGATTGATCTCGAGCCCGGGATTGAACCGGTCTACAAGTGCCCTTATAAACTTGGCCCCGAAGAGCTAAAAGAGTTGAAGAAGCATCTAGATGAGCAAGAACGTCTGGGTCTGATCAGACCAAGTTCTTCTCCATGGGTTTGTGGTGTTTTGTTTGTCAAGAAGAAAGATCGCACGAACCGGCTTTGTGTCGATTACCATCCATTAAACAAGAATACAATAAGAAACAAGTACGCACTTCCCAACATCAATGAGTTGTTTGAGCAACTAAAAGGTGCCAAGGTTTTCTCGAAGCTTGATCTTAGCATGGGTTATCATCAGATTCGCATTTGCGAAGAAGACATTCCTATGACCGCTTTCAGGACGAGTTTTGGCTCTTATGAGTACACCGTCATGTCATTTGGTCTTGCAAATGCTCCTCCAACCTTCTCAAGGATGATGAACTTCATTTTCTCTCCTTTCAAGAATGTGTTCATCTTGGTCTATTTGGATGATATCCTTGTGTTATCGGAGACAAAATAAGATCATGCAAAGCATCTCAGCCTTGTGCTTCACAAGTTAAGGGAGCATCGATTCTATGCCAAGTTTTCCAGGTGTGAGTTTTGGCTCAATGAAGTGGTGTACCTTGGGCATGTGATCTCTGCCGAGGGAATTAAAGTGCACCCTGAGAAAGTTTAGGCAATCTTGAGGTGGGAGACTCCTCAGAATGTGAAGCATCTTTGGAGTTTCCTCGGGCTTGCTAGTTATTGCAGAAGATTCGTGGAGAACATCTCTCAAATTGCTAAGCCTCTATACAATCTCCTCCAGAGGAGTGTCAAGTATGTTTGATCTCCTGAGTGCGATGTGTCTATCAATAAGCTCAAGAAGAGACTGACTTCAGCTCCAGTTCTTGTTCCTCCTAAGCAGTCAAAGCCTTTCCAACTATTCTGTGATGCTTCTCTAAAAGGTCTTGGTGGTGTTCCCATGCAAGATAAGAAGATTGTTGCTTATACCTCACATCAGTTGAAGCCTACTGAGAAGAACTACCCCACTCATGATCTCGACTTGGCGGCAGTTGTGCATGCTCTAATGACTTGGAGGCATTTGTCATTGGCTAGGCCAGTTGAGGTGTACACCGATCACAAGAACTTGAAGTACATTTTCACTCAAACCAATATCAATCTTTGGCAGTCTCATTGGGTGGAAATGCTTGAGGACTTCAATCCAAGTATTGAGTATACTCTTGGGAAAGCAAATGTCATTGCAGACGCGCTCAGCCGTAAGGCGTACTTCAACAGTCTCATCCTGAAGCCTCTTCAACCCTAGCTTTGTGAAGCCTTCCGCAAGCTCAACCTTAAAATGATTCCGCAAGGATTTCTTGCCAATCTTCAAGTCTCTCCGACCCTGGAAGATCAGGTTCACCAAGCGCAGCTTCTTGACGCTATGGTGAAGAAAGTGAAGAAAGGTGTGGCCAAGGGCATTCCGAAGTATAAGTGCTTTCGAGTTGATGACAAAGACACCTTGTTCTTTGAGGACCGCCTTGTGGTTCCAAAAGGTGATGCAGAAAGGTTATCATGGACGAAGCACACAATTCTCTTCTATCCATTCATCCAGGAAGTTCCAAGATGTATCAGGATGTCAAGCAAACCTTCTGGTGGACTCGCATGAAACGTGAAATTTCTTAGTTCGTGAACGAGTGTGATGTTTGTCGCAGAGTGAAGGCGGAGCATCAACGTCCAGCAGGTCTTCTTTAGCCTTTGCCTATCCCAGAGTGGAAATTCGATCATGTGGCGATAGATTTCGTCACTGGGTTTCCCAAGTCCAAGAGAGGCAACGATGCCATCTTTGTGGTTATCGACAAGCTCACAAAAGTTGCTCATTTCCTTCCAGTCAAAGAATCTATCTCGGCAGCTCGGGTTGTAGAGTTTTATACGTTAAGGATAGTATCTTTGCATGGTATTCCTTAGCTTATCTCATCTGACCGTGGAAGCCTCTTTACTTCCAAGTTTTGGGAGTCCTTCCAGACTGCTATGGGTACCAAGATCCGTTTCAGCACTGCGTTCCATCCACAGACAAGTGGTCAAGTTGAGAGAGCCAATCAGATCCTTGAAGATATGCTCAGAGCATGTGTGATTTTGTTCGGCATGAAATGGGAAGACTGCCTTCCATATGCTGAATTCTCATACAACAATAGCTTTCAAGCTAGCTCAGGCAAGGCACATTTCGAGATTCTCTACGGCAGAAAGTGTCGTATCCCGCTTAACTGGTCCAAAACCGGTGAGCGTCAAATATTGGGCAATGATATGATCACTGAAGTAGAAGAGATGTGCCTTGTCATTCGTGAGAACCTCAAAGTAGCTCAGTCCCGACAGAAGAGTTATTACGATAACAAACATCGGGATGTTTCTTTTCAAGTGGATGATCTAGTCTATCTCAGAGTCCCTCCCATGAAGGGCAATCAGTGGTTTGGAATTAAAGGGAAGCTAGCTCCTCGTTTTTTTGGTCCTTTCAAGGTTGTTGGCAAGAGAGGTGGACTTGCAAATCAACTAGAGCTTCCCCCAAACTTCACAAATGTGCATGATGTCTTCCATGTTTCTTAGCTTCGGAGATGCTTCAAGACTCCAGAGCGCACCATTGACCTCCAAGACATTGCTCTCGAAGAAAACCTCTCTTATCATGAGCATCCAGTTGCAATTCTCGAAGAAACTGAGCGTAAGACTCGCAACAAGTCTATCAAGTTCCTCAAGGTTAAGTGGTCTCATCATTCTCACAAAGAATCTACTTGGGAATGTGAGACCTTCTCCGTTCCGAATTTCCTAAGTTCTTTCATTCCTAGATCTTGGGTCGAGATCCTCTTGTAGTGTCAGAGAGTTGTGACAGCCCAAGTGTTGTCCCTACCTTTTATGGCATGTATCTTATATGAACCTTGTTGTCATGAGATTAATGATATGAGTTGAACTTTGTTATTCCATGTCTTGTTCATGCATTCATGCATCATTCATCATACCATTCATCATGTCATGCCTTATTTGTGATGTGACCTTGTTGTGGTTGGGTGTGTCCTTGTGTTTGTGTGATGTGGTTGAATATATGTGGTGCAACTCTCCTTCTTCTTCCCCTCTCTTTTTCTATCACCAAAACCCAACCAAATACCCCGCCTTTATTCCCTTGTCATTTTATTAACAAATTCTACTTGCTATTTAAATTGTTTTAAAATGTTCAAGAGGTAGCCTTTAATATTTTAATAATTGTGTGTGTGGTTCTTTTGTGATTTTGAGCTCTATGATTTTAGGCTTTGACAAAAGGGGTTGTTTTATTTGTTAAGTATTTAAATTACTTGTCGTAAAAATCATCTTGATATTTTTAGTAAATAGTACATTTTATTTCTAATATCATTTTTTTTATTTTTTGCAAAAGTCCTTTTTTTTCACATGGGGGGTTTTCTTGTGTTGTAGTAATTTTAGCAAAATAAACTCCCAAATGTTTCTGTTACTGTGCGCGAGAGAGCAAGTGGGCTTTGCCTTCCCTCACGGCCCAGCCCGCTCATAGGGAACGTCAACCTACTCCCGTTTCTTCTCTGTTAGTAAAGCAGAGAGGGAGTAGAGAGAGCGCGTCGCCACAGTGTCCTTCCCCGTCGCGACGCCATCAGCTTCCCTCTTTTTAGCTCCCCCTCGACGTGCATGCCCCTCTAGGTTTTCCCCTCTCCCTCCTCGCGCTGCCGCCCCCTCTCTTGCTCCTCCTTTCTTATTCATCCCCAAGGTAAGTCTCTGCTTTAGAGAGAAAATTTAGAGAGAGGCAAAGAAGATCGCCGGTGTCTGCTTGTCGTCCCCGTCGACCTCATCGACGTCCATGGTGTCCAGAAGCTCGGCGAACCTCCCGGCGTTACATTCCCGCTGCTAGGAGCCTTGGAGAAGCTCCGAAGCAACGACGCCTTCCACATCTTCGTCGGCGGTGCTCCGCTCCGTCGATTACCCCTGCTTCCACTCCGGCGCTCGTCTCTGACCCCCCTCCGTCGTCGTTTTCTCCTGCAACAACCCCGTGGTGAGCAGCCGTTCGTCGCAGCTTCCCTCTGCTCTGATGCATGCATGTGGTCGTCGTATCCGACAAGCCCGTGCTCACTTCCGTCGTAGCTCCGCCGTAGTTGTAAGTGCTTGCTGCCGCGGGTCTCGTCGTGTGTTAGGTGTGGGATGGAACCCCCGTAGGTGCAGCATCCCCTTGTATCGTTTCCCCTTCCCGGAGATGCCTAGTAGCCCCACCGCCGCCGGAATTGTCGCTGCATTGCCTGTCGCTGTAGGTGTCGTTTTTTTCAGTTTCGTCAGTTAGTGCGTAGTGGTGTGTGATAAGTGGGCTCGTTCCCCTCCTTTATTAAGAACCATAGCATAGCGTAGTGGTGTGTGCTCGGGGAAGTGACCGTGAGGTTGTGGGTTCGAGCCCGAACCCCCCTTTTTTTATTTGTGTTGTTTTCTGCTTGTTCTTTTTCGCCTTTTAGACACATATGTGTTGTGCATACCTTCATGTATGTATGTTGTTTTTCCCTTCTTTTCTGTTGTGTGGTGTGTGGAGAGATGTGTATGGATAGAGTGTGTGTGTGTGGGCTGATTGCATACATGTGTGTGAGTCATATGTGTGAGGTCATGACCCATGTGCATGTATATGTGCACACATGCACTTGTGCATATATGTGGCATATATGTGTGGGGGGGATCAACCACAAACATAGGTGAGTGTATGTGCATGTGCACTGGTGCATATGTGTGTATGTGTGTTGTGCATGCCATGTGTGTGTGTGGCTTAGATGTGTAGGTTTAGGGTGTGTGTGTGTGTGACAAGTGGGCATGCCCCACTTGTCATACACTATTTATTATTGTCTCCTGTGCCATTTTTAGTAGTGTTAAATAGTTCTTTTCCAATTTTAGCCATATTACCAAATCTGGCCATGTTCAAATATGCTCATGTGCATTTTAAGTAAGTTTTCACTTATAAGAGAGGTGGTTGTTTTGCTAGCATAGGTTGTGCCATGATGTTTCATGTGACTATATGAGTATGATACATGATTTTGGGGTAGAAAGATCCAAGGAATTCATTGGTGCAATTAGATTTCACTTTTGGGCGAGTTTGCAAAACTATCATTTTCTACTGTGATGCTACTTTGTCATTTTCGCATGAATTAATCCATGCTTGCTTTGGGGCATGTGCCAACATGGAAGTGCTAGTGTTTTATTGTCAGGACCCCAATCCTAAGTCATATGAATCCAGAGTGTAACATATCACATCACTTTGCGGCCTCACGCACGGTAAGTTCCACGGCTGCAGCCTTACCTTAGCCGGGACCGTTTGCGCCTTCTGGCTCACGTATGTGAACATGTCGCTGGAAATCAAACGACCGAGAACCCGAGCCGACATATCTAGTCATAGAACCCAAGCGGCACATCCAGACGGAAACAGGCATATGTAACCCAGCAATGCAGGTGTCGGCCTGAAGCGTGTGTAGACGAGTCATAGCAAGCTACAAGGACTCCATTACACTGCGAGACATTTCCCCGAAGGGACAGACACAACAGCAAAGAAGGATACATGTCGGTCAATCAATGTGTCCGAAGCAGTAGCAAGCTACCATGGCTCGGTGAAAGCACAAAGAGGCAGTTTCCTGTAAAGAGTACTACTAAAGGCACACGACTAGGTGTCGGATCCCATACACACCGTTGCACGTCACACGTACGCCCGATATGCATAGATACAACAATGGCATCACAATATAACCATACAACAACACAACTTTTATTTAAGAGGCTCAGATGAGCCTTGCATAATATGTTCTTACAGATAGGGGTCACACGACCCGACACTCAAGTCATACAAACATGTTCATACAAACCAAGCGGAAGCATAAGTTGTCTGAGTACAGACAGATGATAGGGGTAAAAAGGTACATGGCCTGACTATCTATAGCCCGCCATAGGGCAAAGGTCGTAGCTGGGACAGCAGCTATTCAGCATCGTTGACATCTAGATAGAACCCACCTGATGGGTCTTGGGTCTCATCTACAACATTTATTAAGCAAACGTGAGTACAAACGTACTCAGCAAGTCTTTAAAACAGACCTAGTCTAATCATGCTCATATATCATCAAGGAAGTGGTGGAGTTTATGCAGCAATGCCAGCTTTGACTCATGGCTAACCTACACTACTCAAATTTTAAATCTTTGTTACAATTTTAGATATCGCACACGAGTCCACTAACTCCACGACAATAGATCACCATAGATTCACTTCCCTCTCCTGGGAGAGTGCCATCCACGGTACTCACACTTGTCTTGATATTTTTATGAGTATCCATTTGATTACCTATGAATAGCATAAGTGATCCAAGTAGTTCATATACGAGGACGTGGCTATTCGAATAGTTTCATACCCTGCAGGGGTGTACTTCTTCACACATGCTCTCGCCACTTATTGCAGTGTGGTCATAAAACCATGCACCTCGGCAACCTTCAAGAAGATGCCTAGCGAGGGAGTCGGCCATGACCGGCAATCACATAAGACCTCTAGTCCAGGCTATCGCATATTTGAGACTGAACCCGCACGGAAGTCCGGCCGAAGTTTCTGCCACGGCCCCAAACGATGTGCGCAGGGTTCCCAAGCCCACCATTCGGGTGACCCTTGGTGTACCGTGCCACTGCCTACCGCATCGTAACCCACCCCTAGGGTAGCGCTACGCACGACCTCCAGCATGCTATAAACACCAGAAACTACTTGCAACTCCTGGACCAAGGACTAAGGTGATAAGTCGAGCGGGGTCATATTTCAGGGCCCAGCATGTGGTAGTAACTAGTCTTGGATCACAAACACGGAACTCAGTTCCTAAGAACGGTCCCAATGAGACAACCCTCTATGTACTCCTACATAGCCTCTCATCGCTACCTTTACCAAATCGAGTTCATCATTATATCACCACATTAGAACAACATCGTTTCACTCAGTTCATCACCCAGATGAATCAGACCTGACACAACTCTAAGCATTGCAAGCATAGCAGGCAAAGTAAGCTAAGAACATCATGGCACAAGCATCTACCAGGTATGCTAGGTTGCAAGGTTTAGCTATTTACTGTGACAATGTCAGGTTATGCAGCAGAATAGGATCATCTACCGTGTATGGCTGACATGTGATCGACTGTCCTAATGCAATAAACAAGAGCAGGAGCGAGAGAGTAGGATGTTATCGCATGATCAAAGGGGGTGCTTGCCTTGCTGGCTAGCAGAAAGGTTCTCTCCTTCGTCGGGATACTCGGGGGTATCCTCAGAAATAGAGCCTACCACAATGCAGATAAGAAACAATCAACATGCGCAAGTGCAATAATATGATGCATGATCATGGCATGATAGCATGTATGGATGAGCTAATGCAACTAGTGTTCATGTTGATTTGGAATGAAGTTGAATATAGATTCAAAATCGTTCTTTATTTCAATTACATATACTAACCTATTAGTAAATTTGATTGTTCACCTATTTAGATTGCTCTAACATGCATGTAAATAGCACCATTGGATTCATTGGATTTTTCTGATAAATTTTCCTATATAAATTATTTTCATCTGATTTACAGCTTAATTTATATGAATTTTTGAAGTCTGGAATTATTTTTAAACTAGAAAAGGGGAAAATGACATCAGCCTGATGTCACTGTGACGTCAGCTGGTCACCTGACCGGGCCAGAGTCAAACCTGACATGCGGGGCCCGCATGTTAGTGTCTCAGGCTTAACCTCCACACTGACCAGGGGGTTTAACCCACCCTGGGGCCCACTGTCAGCGTCACTGGCTAATTAAACAGGGGGGATTAGAGGCTAACCGGCCGGCCACGTCGGCACTAGCCGGAGGGTGGTCGTCGGCGACCATCCGACATGGCGGAGGCTCGCCAGAAGCCGCTTGGGGGCTCGGATCAGCGCGTAGAGAGCACTGGGAGAAAGCCCGTGCTCGACCGCATCGAGCGGGCTGGCCAGAGGGCTTGGGGGCGCCGGAGGCCTGCCCAAAAGCACTTTCCGCGGCGGCACCCGTACGGCCACAACGGGGAGGACACCAAGGAGCACGGAGAGACCAGGGGAGTGAGGGAGGAGGACGGGGTGCTCACTGGGAGAGCTGCAGGGGGCTTAGCGGGCTTGAGGACGACCCGGCTGCGGCAAAATCGACGACGGAGCTCCGGTGGGTCCCGAGGTTGAAGATGACCACGAAGGCGGCTTCGAGGGGCTCCCGGGATCTTCTGGCACCACGGGGAGGACCAGGGGGTCGCGGCAATGCTCAGGGGCATGGCAGAGGGGCGAGGGGAGGTCGGAGGCTGCGGCAGCGGCGAGTGGCGGCTACGGCGACGCTTGGCAGAGGAGGGGAAAGGGGGAACCAAGGGGATAATGGAGAGGAGAGGGGGCCAGCACGTCCCTGGCAAGGTCTTCTAGCTCGCCAGCACGACGAGGGGGAGGCCATGCAGGCAAGTGGCGTGGCGCCACCGCCGCGGGCGCCGTCCCCTGCTTCTCCTCTGCCTTCTGGCAAGAGGTAGAAGACGGGGCTGCCCCTGGTGGGCTGGGCCTCCTGGTGGGCTGCGGCTAGGTAAGCCTTTCCTCTTTCTATTTCTTTTTATTCTCTGTTTTCTACTTTCTGTTATTTGTATTATTTTATTTTCAGGTACAAATGTTGTCTCAAAATTATCCCAATATTTTATATAATCAAGTTTGAATATTTCAAACTTATCCAAAAAGTTTTAGGATATTTGAAAACTAAAATAATGATAAATGCTTTATTTGGTATTTTCAAAGGCTTTATCATTTATTTTTAAATTTCTTTGATTATTCAAATAATTGAAATGGTCCCTGTTATAATCATGACCAAATTTACCAGACATAGGGAACATTTTTAGTGGGCATTTTGGATTTGTTCAATTATCACCAAATTTGAATTGTTTTGATTCAAAGTGAGATTGGGGTTTCTTTAGCTCCCCATTTCATGTTGATGCCAAATTGAAACATGACGCAAACACATGTTGTTCCTATGACTCCTAGATAGGGATGTGACATTTATGCCTATTATGCCATGGTATTTTTGTTTGACAATAGAATCACCCATATAAGTGGGAAACTTGCTGCAAAGTAGCCAACTTAATGTTACTGTTTTCACCATGCTAAATATTTCTAAGTATGAGAATCTGCTGTTATTGTTGTGCCATGAAGAGTGGTTGCTATCTTGTGATATGTTGTGAATTAGCTCAAGATCAGTGCTAGTGTTTTGAAGTAGATGTTGTCTACAACCATCCTATTAAATTTCATGCCATGAGGTGGTCTCTAACACCATTAGTTGCTACTGTCAACTTGCTACCAGATTATCTCAGATTCCAGAAAAACTGTTAATTTCACCAAGTCCAAGAAATTTGTTTCATCATGCCAACTTGTGAGCTTCATGCTTATTGATGTGTGCCTCCTTTCTAGTATGTGTAGTTGGATAATTTGATGAGCATTTCATGTAGTTTCTGTCAATACCTTGTTCGTGGTGATAGCATTCCTCTAGCTCATGTTATGTGTTGTGCAAGTTGCTATGTAGCTGTTTTGTGGCAGATTGTTTGTTTTGTTGTTTTGTGACTCATGGGAATTACACTCCATGGAATTGCTTAATATTTGGGATATTGTTTGGTTTTTCATTACCTATCAAGTGGCTACCTTGGAAAGCCAAGGAATAGCCCAGGACTTTCATGTCTTGTGTTTTGCCTTCGTATCTTGTCGTGAGCGTATCGTGCGAACCGTAACTCCGTTTCTTACGTTCTTCATATGCATTTTTATCGTTTTTGCATGATGCATCCATATTTGGCATGTTCATGCATGTATAAATAACTTAACATGAGGTTCTGTGCAGATTCATTAATAACCAACCCTTTGCAAGTGAAACATGACTAGTTAGGATTGCCAATATTAAAACTCTTCACCTAAACATGCATGATTCTTGCCTTTGCATTTCACCATGGTTTTTGCTTATTCTTGCTGTTTCTTTTGGGTAGACACGAACATTAAACTTGAGTATGAAGAGCCAGGCGAGTACAACTACGAGGATCCCGCTACTTGTTCCACTAGAGAACCAACAAGCATGATGATCGTACCCGAATCCCGATACTATTTTCGCTTGCTAGTGTCTCGCTCTTATCGATACAATTGCGCTACCTACCACTTGAATTTCAGCCTCCTAATTGCCATGATAGCCTCTAATCCTCCACATCCTAGCAAACCTTTGATTGGCTAAGTTACCGCTGCTCAGCCCCTCTTATAGCGTTATTAGTTGCAGGTGCAGGTTGTATCCATGTGATAACATGAATTTGGCATATCACAATATTATCTATTATTTAATTTAATGCACATATATATCTTGGTATTGGTGGAAGGCTTGGCCTTTTGCTAGGTGTTTTGTTCTGCTGCTACCGCCATAGTTTCTTGTTACCGGTGTTATGGTTCCATACTTTGCGCTCCTAACATGCTCGGGGTTGTTATGGGGACCCCCTTGTTTATTCGGCTGAGATTAAAACTTGTCTGGCAAGACCAAACTTTGGTCTTACATTTTCTTAACAACTTAATAAAATTTGCATAGGGCTTTGTAACCCCATGGATAATTAATCAACCCCCGGGCCAGTGCTCTTCATGAGTGTTGGTCCAAACTAGAGCACCGTGCGGGGCCAACCCGGGCAACTCGGGAGATTTCTATCAGGCCACCGTACGCTTCACTTATCCGTCGTGTCCTGAGAATGAGATACGCGGCTCTTATCAGGTTTGTCGACACGTCGGGTGGTCTTGCTCGATTTGTTTTACCTTATCGAGTGCCTGCGTGTGGACTCTGACTTTCTTCGGGTTATCTCGAGGTGTTGGAATTCCTTCGGAATTGCCTAGGATGATCACGAGATCTGTGGTCGAGGCTATTGCCGTGGACTGTGGTTAATTTGTGATGGACTAGTTGGAACACCCCTACAGGGTCAAATCTTTCGGAAAGCCGTGCCCACGGTTATGTGGCAACTTGGATATTTGTTTAACACCCGGTTATAGTTAACTTGAAGTAAACTCTAAATAAAATAGACCAACTGTGTGAGTAACCGTGATCGTCTCTTCTCATGAACATGATCAAGGAGAGAACACGGTGGGGTTATGATTGACGTAAGTAAGTGTTTAGGATCTCATAGAGGTCATTCTAGAATCGATCGTTCATCATAGGCCACTCATATTTATCTTCTTGTTACGTAAGTTTAGCCACCATAAATGCTAAGTGCTGCTGCAAACTAAACACATACCCCATCCCAACCTTTGAGCTTGAATAGTCTCGGCACCCAGGCACTTGATTGCTGAGTCCTTGTGGCTCACAGACTACTACAACAATCTAGGTACAGGTACAGATGAGTTCGTGCAGGATGATCTGACGCAGCTCTAGTGGGAATATGACGAGGAAAGAGGCAGGATGTACGTGACTTATCCGGATGAGTAGAGGACCATGGTCGTGATCTTTGGGATAGCGAGATAGTATTATTTGCATCTGCTTTTATTGTTTGTTTTTGTCCGTAGCCGGACCCTGTCTTCATCTTGATGTTTGAAACTCTTGTGTGGAATTGTAATTTAGTATGTGGCGAGTGTAAGCCAACTCATATACTCATCTCTTCTGTAATGTATGATGTAATGATGCTATACTTGCGAACGGCAAGATGCGCTTCTATCCCTTGCAAGGCCCCGTGACTTAATATGGATAGGCGCGCATCTTGGGTGTGACACTGTTTAACCAGTGTCGAGCTGGGCCCTTAAGTTTAAGAGGTCGGTATTTGATGGCATGGAGATCATCTCCTCGTGCCAAGTGGATATGGAGGAGGAAGTCCTCGATCCATACAGTTGGGCCAGTGGTCCCATTGTACTGTTCTATATTCACGGGTTTGAACCCTTCGGGGAATTGATGCTACATTACCTCATCTGTGAAGCATAGAGGGTGAGTGCCGCCTTTGACCCGTGCTATGTCGCGCCTGTATTCGCCGTCTATATGGTGCCGGTTACGTTCCCGGACTCGGTTGTTTTGGTCGAACCATGTTCCGTATTTGCCCAGTCTATCAGGTGCGTACTCTCTCGATCGATAAATGCATCTAATGTGGCCTGCTCTATGATCCATGTCATCTCGCAGGTCGAACATGTCATTGGGCTCTAATGGCTCCTTGGGGCACTGCCGGTATGTAACCAGCTTCATCAGTCGTCCTGTCCTGACCACGACGGGGCGGTTTGGCTTGTCGTACGGAGTATAGTTTGGAGATGAGTATCAGTAAGTTCATCGTTGAATTGCGACAGCAACCTTCTCCGAGGGTAGCTTTTGGGATGGTTTGATAGACCAATGTCGTATACTTCCTCGGCGGAGAGGACTTTCGTCCATCAATTGTTAAGGTCAGCCTATTCGACTTTGAGTTGTCGTTCTTTGGCCTTTAGACTACGAGCCGTTGCTATGAGTCATTGCCTGATTTCTTCCTGAACCTCGAGGTTATCAGGGATGTACAAGTCATCGGCTTCCGATATATATTCCTCCTCGACAAGGGGAAGGTAATCATTGCCTTCGGGGTCATTGATGGTATCAGGGTTGTTTTGGTCCTCGGGCTCTTCCGGACCCTCAAATGGGTGCTGGGGTATATCAGGATTGTCATGATCGGCAGGGGCATTACCATCCTTGTTGCTGATAGTAGCTCTTCTTCCCTTTTTTTTCTTTTGGACCGCTTATGTGATTTTTGGCGCCTTGATGGCGCATCGCCCATTCTATCGCCGTCATTGTGAGGCGTATTGTCATCATTGGTGGCAGGAGTGTCGACCATGTAGACGTCGTATGTAGAAGTGGCGGTACAACTCCCGGTGTCAATGGGGGTGGGAGCACGGTCCTCTTCATCCATGTATTCTGCCTCCTCGGAGGCCTAGTCTAGCACGTCGGTTAAGTCTTCGAAGGTGGCTATAAATTGGGTGGTGGGTGGGTTCAAAAATTCGTCCCTGCCCAAACTGAAACCGGGTCGGGCATAGATCGGGATTGGATCTTCGGTGAACCTCATCGACGAGAATTGCTCCAAGGCCTCGTCAACCGCTGAGGGCCCGATCGGATCCAGCTATTCGGAACTCATGGAGTTAACCCCCACAAAGTCCACCCAAGGGGAGTGTTCGGAAGGAGCACATGTCCGGTCATATGGCTTGATGGCTAGACCGGGAGGAGAGATCGGACTGCAGCCATGGGTGACCCCATTGGCATGTCCGAAGAAGGGGCTCGAGGTTAAAGCCTCGGAGTCCTCGGCAACTACAAGCGAAGCCATGAGCCCGATTAGTGACAAGTTGCCCCGAAAGTCGATGGAAAACTCTAAGTTTCCAAATCTGACCTCTTGATCAGGGGCGAAGGTCTCAACGGGGCCTAGATGGCCAGCGGAATCAGCATGCAACACAGCGCTGCCCAAGGCGAAGATATGCCTGGGGACCAAAACGTCCATATTGTGGACCTCTTCATTGATGACGAGGCAAGGCGTCGATTCCATCTCGCTCACAGAGGAACTCTAAATGAAATCACCAATGTTAGTGTCAAAACCGGCGGATCTCGGGTAGGGGGTCCCGAACAGTGAGACTGGAGTCAACAGTAACAGGAGACTAAGGGGACACGAGTTTACCCAGGTTCGGGCCCTCCAATGGATGTAATACCCTATGTCCTGCTTGGTTGTATTGATGGTGTAAGGGGTTACAGAGTTGATCTACCTCGATATCGTATAGCTAACCTAGATGAGTTGTCCTCCCTATACCCTAAAACCCTTCGTCTTACATAGATGGCGAGGATGCCAAGGGTTTACACATGGTCGATTACATGCCGAAGAGATAAACTTGCCTAACTATTACATCAGACATGGAGCGCAAGCCGTGTTTCCCGAAGCTTCCATCTTGGAGACTAGGCCTTCAAATCCTTCGGTGTTCGGTAAGTAGCCCTCATAGTCTGGCCCATAACAATAGGTCGGCTATCCGAGGCCCCCTAATCTAGGACTCCCTCACCCGTCTTCTATCTCACGTGTGTACTAGCTCCTCGTTGCGCTCCTATAGCTGGAACCTCAAAAACATCGATAATACACTGAAGCAGGAGTATGGTTTTATGCTCCATAGCGGCCCGAACCTAGGTAAAAACCTCCCCTTGCGCCATTCACGTGGTCTGCTCTTTGTACATACCTTCTCCCTGCCAAACCACAAAGGGATCCTCACGTTCCCATAGGTGTCGTGCACCGACACAATCCATAAGTAGCTCTCATAGTAGATTCATAAGGCAATTATATTTTCTTTTTAGGAAAGTGTTCCATGCCTTGTTTCAATAATTGCACTGATTGTTCAAATGAAATGTCTACCAAGAATAGGAGATGTAGGATTACAATATATATCAAGAGCAATGAAATCTAAGGGCACAAAATTCCTATTTGCAACAATAAGAACATCATTAATCCTTCCCATAGGTTTCTTAATAGTGGAATCCACTAGATTTAAAGAGCAATCATCAAGTTCATGGAAAACTAGCACATCACATAAAGTTTTCGGAATCGTGGAAACACTAGCACCCAAATCACACAAGGCATGGCACTCATAATCTTTAATTTTATTCTTAATAGTAGGATCCTACTCATCATAAAGCTCTCTAGGTATAGAAACGTCCAACTCAAGTTTTTCTTCAAAAGATTTCATCATAGTAAAAGCCTTATTTTGATTATAAGCATGCGGAGAATTCAACATGGATTGCAACAAGGAACTACAATCAATCAAAGAACAACTATCATCATTAAAGTCCTTGAAATCCAAAAGAGTGGGTTCATTGCTATTTAAAGTTTGGACCTCTTCAATCCCACTTTTATCAATTTTAGCATTAACATCTATAAACTCCAAATCATTGGGAGGACTCTTAACTAAAGTTGACTTATATCCATTCACATCTTTATCAAGATTTATATTGGAAAACAAAGATTCAATAGGAGTCACATCGATCATTTTAAGATCTTCATTATTATCACGTGAGCACACTTTTTCAAGCCATTCACGCTTAGCAGGCATTCTAGCGGTTCTTTCCTTGCACTCATCAATAGAAGTTCTCATAACTTTTAAAGACTCATTAATATCAAACTTGGATGTTGTATATGTAATTATCAAAGAATCAATCTCAAGCAAAATTCTATCAACATTCCTAGCCAAATCATCAATCTTGAGCAATTTGTCTTCAATCAAAGCATTGAAAACCTTTTGCGAACTAATGAATTCTTTAATATTATTATCAAGATCAGAGGGCATCTTATTATAATTTGCATAAGGATTGTTGTAGGAATTATTGTGGGCGTTCTGGGAACGGGGTTACCCAGACCTACTTGCCTGCGTCCCAAGACATGGCCCACCTCGTCAACCAGACACGGCCTGGCGCGTCTCAATTCAAGAGAAGGCCCTCGTGAGGACCCCGGGCTCACGAGGAATAACGACACCAAGACCAGAAAAGATGGGCCTCCTCAGGCCCGTCCGGAGCGGCGGAGATCTCTATGCAGAACCTGGCCTCAGGAGTCAAAAATGATGCAGGGAAGGATAGGTGGGCACCAGCGCGCCAGGCGATGTAGTTTCCCCTTTGGTGCAAAGGGATCAAGGATGTACGCGGGTTCCCGAAGGGCCTCCCAAAGGTTTCCATTCTGGTGCAACAAGACCACGGCCACGAGCCCCGCAGGGCGGGTGCCATTGCCGAGCCCACCTCTGCATCATGGACAGCCACTTTGCACGTGAAGACCACCTTTGGACAGGGCACAGATGTACTCCTGTACCCCTTCATATTTGGCTATTGTGGGATCCCTTCCCACCATTGTGATAAGGGAATAGGACCCGGGCCACTACTATATAGAGAGGCTAGGTCAAGTCGTAGGGGGGATCCATGACACAACCACTCGACGAACCACAAGACAAGGCAGAAAGCCTAGAGGATAGGTCACACCCTCACTTTGCTATGATGGATTTACAAAATTTGGAACCAAGTAAAACTTTTTGAGTGCATGCTTGTTTGAATTGTTGGTTGTTTGCTCGCTTGGATGATTGTGTATGGCAGTCTTAGGTTCTACTCCTCTCCATATTCATCTTCCTTGATCTAAACTTCTTGCCCAATGATCATGCCATGTGAATAGTACCCAAATATATTTTTATGAAATGATATTTTTGCCAAAAAGGATTTATTCAATTTAGGTTTACTAAAACCCCTAAATTTAGGTTTGTACTACAACTCCTACAATTGGGTGGATACCTTTTTCCCCAAAGGCTTTATTTGAAACCTACTATATATATGACTTTCCAAAACCACCTAATATTATTTTTTAAAGATTATTTTCCTATTTTATTTAAAGGCTTTTTCTTATGGCCAGAAATGGTTTTTCATAGGGAAAAATTATTGAAATGCTTTCAAAATAATTGAGAAAAATTAGAGAAACTCAGTGGACATATATTTTCCATATATATGAGTTTCAACACATGGTGATGTTCAAAATCATGGGGAAAACACCTCAAGATCATTTGTGCTTAAATCAAGCTTTTGAAATATTTCTATAAGAAATATTCTCAAATTAATTGCAAGAAAATTCTAGCAAGTCACAATTGTCATATGTTATGATCTTGAAAGGTTTCATCTCAATCCCAATTGATTTGCTTCATCAAAATATTCCAAAATCATTCCTTTCCAAAGCCAAATTTGAACAACTTTACATTGTGAAGTTTCTTCCCTTCACCCCAAACTTCGTGCGCATATGCTAAACCCCAAATAACGATACCACACCAAGTTGAGGATTTGTGGGAAGTTAAATGCATGCCTATACAAACAGAAATATTATTCTATTGATTTATAGGGTTTCACAAAGTTACATTGTGAACTTTCTTCAATCAAGCTCAAACTTGGTGATCAACCCTATTGCTAATCACCATTAGCCCCTGTTAAATTTCTTGGCAAGCAAACTCCATTTTCTTGGCCAAACGATCTTCAAACTCTTTTGCACATTTTGTAAAAGACCTTGTTTGACCCCCTTCTGCTATTCTCCTTGCCTCCAAAATTTTACCACAGTCCCTTACTGATGTGTTACACCTCCAGTAAAAAACCCAAGGCCACTAATCATTGATTGGTGGGCTAAAACCCCCATTTTACCCCCTGGACAACAATGGTAGGAGCATCTCTATCCTCTTCCCACTCCATTTATTTTCTCCCTAGCTCCAGAGCATCCAGGGCATATCCAGTACCCCCACAAGTTAGTAGACAAGCTTGGCCGGGCCCTAGAAGCAATGGCATGCCCTGGCATGTAGTAATGGCGCTCCAGAGCGTGCTACAGTGCGCTCCTGCCCTGTAGCCGCCCCCATTCCAATGCCCCCGATAGCCTCAGGATCTCCCCTCTCACCTGTTGGTCGGCATTGACGTCCATGTGACACCACCCTGTCGCCACCCTCCTCTCTTGTCCTCCAACGGTCTCCCACATGCGCGCCTGGCGCCGCCCAGCTCGGCTAACCATGGGGCTCACACACGCACGCACACCTACCCTTCTCTCTCTCCCCCTGGTCGTGGATGTGGTCCACCAACTTCCCAAACACACCCACGCCTTCTCTCGTGGCCTCCAGCGACAACTTTGACCTCGCTGGCGTAGGAGCGCTTAGTGGACCGTGACTCGCCTATAAAAGGGCATACCCACGTCCCTTTGTCCCCTCTAGTCCCTTCTCCCACTCCTAAATCGTGCCCCTGCACCTCTCCCCTTCCATCTCGAGGGCCAGATGCTCGGGATCGACCGAAGCCTCGCCGCGTCGGGTCACCGGCGATCTCCGGGTACAGAGCCTCCATGGCCCTCATTTTCGTCCCGTTGATCTCCCCTCGGTGCCCTGAGTCTTTTCCCCCTCTCCTCACCGTGTTTTGTAGACAGAGTAGACGATGGCGACCACCTCCCTAAGCCCTCTATCGTGACCTTCTCGTCGCCGGCGAATCTGGCCACCCCCTCCGCGCCTTCGATCTCCATGAGATCGGTGACTCAACACCGAGCCCATTCTTGCACTCACCCACCGTCACCGTGCCACGCACTGCCGCCGGTGAGGCCCTCTCCTTCTTGTCCCGAGGTGGAAGAAAGACTAGACAGGGGGCCCTATCTTTCGGCCTCTCCCTTGCCTCTCTCTCCCCCTCTCTGTCACTGGCCACCAAACCCCGCACGTTAGGTTTGAAACCTGACGCGCGCAGGTGCACTCGCTCGCCTGGCCTGGAAGGTGACTGGGCCGGCCCAGAAGGCTGGCGATTTGGCACAAGGCACAGAGGCCTTTTCCTTTTTCTTTTTCTGTCGATTTTCCAAAAATCCCACAGGATCGAATAAAAATCCAATGCCAAATATTTTACCACCATAAATCTTAGGATTTTCTGTAGAACTTAATAGTGCCACTTGTGCATTTTTGTGTGAATGTTTATGAACTTTTTTAATTGAAACCTAGTTTTTAATATTTTCAGCCTATGTTTAAATAGTTGTAAAAATGTTTTTCACGACAAAACTATAGATAGATATTTTTAGAATAGTTTATATTATTTTCTAGAGTGGGGTAACATCCTAGAAGTAAAGATTGTGTTATGTTTTTGTGTGATGCTTATTTTTGCCCGTTTATTCCGTGACGATAGACTGCGTTGTTGACGAAGGGATTGGACCCGAAGATTTTGAAGACCCCAAAGACTTTCTTGAGCCAGGCAAGCAGCCCTTTGACCATGTTAAGAAACCATTTTCATCCATGTCATATAGCACCTTAGTCCTTGTTCTTGATCGTGTGATGTGGTGACCACTTCGGTGGGATACCTAGGTTACTTTTACCATTGATACTTGCATCGTGCATGACCCTACCTCCTTATGAGGGTTCTACGGGTGGGAGTAGATAGGCAACTTAGTAGATGCTACGCAAATGGGATTGGATATGCATGGATGGAAACAAAAGTGTTTTGAAAGACTTTTTGAATACCCCGTCGAGTGCCACTAATGCCTGAGGGGGATGATATTGAGCTAGGTAACCACTTGTTAAAGAAGTGGTGTATCGGAGCAAGTGGGTGTGTGTGGTTTTGAAAAACAGATTGGTGTAAGTTGCGACCGTTATTCCAACTTTACATGTACAACCACTCTACCCCTATATGGGAACGGGCTTTGTTGACTACCTTGGTGGGTACTAGCATAGAGCCCGCATTACTAGTGGCGGGAGTGATGTGGTCACTCTCGATACGGGGTCGTGCCGGTAAGGATGATCATGCGCTGCCTTCACAGGCACCGGGCACACTATTGGTCCCTTCATGGATGGTATGATCTGGAGCGAGGCTCATATGATGTACATCATGAGGGTTGTGTACTAATCAAGTGGACTCTTTGTTTAGTATCATCAGGGGAAAGGCATTGTTTGGGTACTTACCTCAGGTATGAACAATACCTTGAGTCGTGGCTTGACACGGAAGTTTCTAGAGTCTTGTGGGTAAAGTGTGCAACCTCTGTAGAGTGTAAAACTATTCAAATAGCCGTGTCCACAGTCAAGGACAATTGGATGACCGCTCTTGTGCTAAGTCCATAGTTTACTAAATTTGGTATGTGTGTGTGATGGTGACAAAGGTGATACTTGAGATAAGTCCGACAATGGAGCATAGCTCCCACAAGTCACAAAACACTACCACACACAATCTGCCCCAAAACAGAAACATAACAACTTCCACAACAATTATCTAGAGCTACAGGATGTTTCCAACCTCAAACAGGGCATATACAGAAATTACATAACATGCTTGACAAATCATCCAACTACACAAACTTGAAAGGAAGCAAGGATCACTAAGCATGAAGCTCACAAGATGGCATGATGAAACAGATTCTAGGGACTTAGTGAAAATCATAGTTTTTCTGGAATCTAAGTTAAGCTGGTAGCAAATTGACAGCAGAAAATAATGATGCTATAGACTACCTCATGGCATGAAAACTAACAGGATGATAGAGGGCAACATCTACTACAAAAAACTAGCACTCAGCTTGAGCTAAAACACATCAGAGCACTTAGTAGCATCCACTCAACATGGCATAAAAATAACATTAGATTCTCAGACTCAGAAATATTTAGCATGTTGAAAACAGCAACATTTTATTAGCTACCTTGGAGGAAGAATCCCACTTATATGCAAGTTTATCATGTCAAAAGAAAATACCAGGGCCTAGTACCCACCAAACACTAGCATATTCATGTTGACAAGTTTCACATATGTTGCATAGATTAAAATAATATGAAAAAGACAAAATGGCATGTTGGGACAAAAATGACATTTTGCAAACTTGCTCAAATGACAAAACAAATTGCACCATTGGACTCCTTGAGAAATTCTACCCCAAAACCATATATCATACTCATATCTTTAGTTTGGTAAAATGCCCACAATCCCACATTGTAAATAGCACCAAAACTTAAACAATTTATAAGTGAAAACTTACTAAAAATGCTCATTGCCAAAAAATGGCCTAGTCCAGATCTGGACATCTCCAGAAATGGAATTAAATCAATTAAAAACTAATATAAAAAATAAAAACAAGAAAATAATAAAAAGGAGGGGACCCACCTGGCAGTGAGCCAGGACCCCTCTAAGGATGACATGTGGGCCAGGGGCCCACTGTCATACTCACACACCACACACAAGACACACACACAGACACACACACGGGATCCACCTGCCACAGGGGATCTCCCTACACATGTGCACACATAGACACACACACACACACTAGCACGCACGCACACGGAATCTAGCCGTGGCCACACCAGATCCCACCAATCTGCTACCTGACCCATGAGCTAAAACGACGCGAACCTGACATAGTCCTCTGGTCTGACATTGCTGCACTCAAAATTCTTACACATGCCATGGAGCCAATCATCTACATCAAAAGGCTGCTCACAACAGGTGAAAGACTTAGGCTGGTTGGCAAGGAACTAGTTGAGAGTCGCGAACTAAGGCTGATTCTGGAAATTCCCTTGATAACCTTGTTGACCCTGATCTCTCTTGCAACAGCCTGAGCAACATCTGAGTATTCGCATTGGTTATGGCCATCTGAGGAGGAGGAGGAGGCCGTGGTGGGGTGGTGGAGGATCAAACTGCTCCTCACCCCGACTTGGATTCCCGCGAGTTGGTGGAGCCATCCTGGAGATGGACAAGAACATAAACACATCATTGACAAAGATGATTGCAATAAGTTGAACCAAATGACTTGAAACAAATTGAACGGAATAACATTAATAGCCTTCCTACTAAAAAATTAGTAAGAACGCCTTCTTCGGGTTCGCGATAACATCATCAGATATTAGAAGCCACTTAACATATTGAGCTAATATATGCTTGGAACAAATGTATAGACATCATACATCTGAAGAAAGATGATCCTAGGTAACTACTTGAATTCCCACCTAAGAACATCCGAACTCCTTGGTTATGCAATCGGGTGTTGGGGGTACAGGGTGGCAAAATATCTCACACAACTAACAAGACCTACACTCCAACTGTATCCATCCTTCAACACATAACCAGAGGCTTCGGAACTCCATCTATCTCAGATCCTCGAAAACACAACGATACCAAACATGGCGGTACCCCAGACGCCTCCCCAGTACTGGGTGACTCCGACCTTATCTCGCCATGATAAGTATTGAAGCATTTTTGTGTGACAGCCCAAGTGTTGTCCCTACCTTTATTGGCATGTAATCTATTGTATGAACCTTGTGTCTTGAGTTATGAAATGAGTTTGCAACTTGTCGTCCATGTGTTGTCTTGCATTCATGCATCATGCATCATATCATTCATTATGCCATGCTT
Source organism: Hordeum marinum (assembly GCA_022496015.1). Classification (NCBI taxonomy): domain Eukaryota; kingdom Viridiplantae; phylum Streptophyta; class Magnoliopsida; order Poales; family Poaceae; genus Hordeum; species Hordeum marinum. Next base: position 297,184,685 of record CM039675.1, on the reverse strand, counting down.
GTTTTTCTTGTGACCTTGTATGTGTGGTTGGTTTTGTTCTTGTGATATGTGTTGTGATGTGGTAGGTTCATGGGTGCAACCTCTACTTCTCTCACCTCTCTTTTGCTTATCAACAAAACCCCAACTAAAGCCCTTTAGCTCCCATGGTATTTTTATAAACAGAATTAACTTGCTTTTAAATTGCTTAAAAATGTTCAAGAGGTAGCCCTACATATATTATTAATTTAGAGTTTGGTTCTTTGAATGTTTGGGGTTTGTATGCTTTTGTGTTTTAAATAACAGGAGCTGTTATTTTTTTTAAAGTATTAAAATTACTTGTCCTAAAAATCTTCTTAATATTTTTATTAAATAGTGCATATTATTTTCTTTGTAAAAGTATTTTTGTTTGCACCAAAACTCCTTTTATTTTACTTTGGGGATTTTATCTTGTGTTGCTGTGTTTTGAAAAGGTTTAAAACTTCTCTATTATTTGTTTTCGAGAGAGAGAGCCAAGTGGGCCTTGTCTCTCCCACGGCCCAGCTCGCTCGAGCAGACAGACACCTGCCCATCCTCCTTCTCTGTCACATTTCAGTGAGAGAGACAGGCTTCATCGTCCCCCTTATCCATCGCCGTCGCCGTCAACCCATGGATATATAGCCCCCCTCGGCGTGCGTGCCCTCTCGGCTAGGTTTCCTCTCTCCCCTGCCGCCGCCGCAGATCCCATCTCCCCCTCCATCTCTCTCCCTCCTCGCTTATTTCCCCCTGTCAGGTAAGGTTTTAGAGAGAGCAGTGAGGTTTAGAGAGTGTCGCCGGTCGTCGTCGCCGCCGTCGCCGCGTCTCCGGTGGGTCTCCTCCCCGATGGTGATGGCGTGGAACTCGGGGGTTCTCCCCACGTTCCATTGCTGTCTCTAGGAGGTGAGGAGCACCTCCCCATGGTGCCAATTAGCGTCGCCACCATCCGCAAGGAGTAGGTCGTCACCGGCTCCTTCCTCTTCTTCGTTGCCGTGTCCCCGACCCCTCCGTCGTCTTCGTTTCGACCGGATCTTCGTCGCCTTCCCCTAGGTGAGCTATCGTGTCTTCCCCTCTTGTTGTCGTTGCTAGCTTTGTCGCCGTAGCTGTTCGCCACTGCCGTCTGCAAGGCAGAGCCTCGGGGGCTGACTCCGTCCTCCTCGTCGCAAGGCGAGCAAGGGATTGGAACCCCGTAGCTCCCTGTGTGCCTCGCGTCCCTGTTGTCGCCCCGCTAGTGTCGTAGTTCGCCGAAGCCGCCCGCCGCCGTTGCTCTGTCGCCGCTGTCGTGCAGAGATTCAGTTTCTTCAGATTCATAGCGTGTGTGTGTTTATGAGAGGCAGTGCCCCTCTTCTGTTAACAATCGCGTGCATAGCAGAGTGGTTGGCACTAAGGGAGATGACCCTGAGGTCATGGGTTCGAGCCCGACCCTTCCCCCCTTTTTTTGTTTTGTTTTTGTTTTTGTTTTGTTTTTTTCTTTCTTCCTTGCTATTGATGTATGTATTTATATATGTATGTGTAGGGGCTTGTTTTTCTTTTTGTTCTGTTGTATAGAGTATGTGTGTGTATACATAAGTGTATATATGCATGGGTATTGAGTGTGTGTGTGGCAGATTGCACACATGTAGTGTGAGTGCATATGTATGTGTTCTTGTGTGCATGTGTGTTTGTGGGAGTGTGTGTGTGTGTGTGTTACCATACATATATGCATATGCATATATGCATTGTGCATATATGCGTGCATATGTGTGTGGATGACCACCCATACACATGAGCATGTATGTGAGCATATGTGCCTAGTGCACTTGTGAGTGTTGTGTGTGTATGTTCCATATGCTTATGCATACATGGTGCATGTGAGTGTGTGTGTGGATTAACACCCCCTCATGGGTGGGTATGTTCATGGGGGTATCTGTGCTCATATGCCTTGGGCATATATAGAGCATGTGTGTGCTTGCCATGTAGTGTGTGTGTGTAGGGTGTATGTGGGGGGGACTAGTGGGTTTCCCCACTTTACATACCCCTTTGTTGGTTATGTTTGATAGTAGGTTTTGTGGGATTTTCCATGCTATCCAAGTTACCAAATATGTTATGTTCATGTATTGCTTATGCCCATTTAGAGAGATATCTCACTTATGAGAGTAGGTGGCATTTTGCTAGTTAGATTGTACCTTGTTGTTTCACATGAACACATGGGTATGACACATGCTTTTGGGGTAGGAAGAGCCAATGAATCCATTGGTGCTTTCAGATTTCACTTTTGAGCAAGTTCATAAACTGTCATTTTCAGCTATGATGCTACTTTGTCATTTTTGCATGATTTAATCCATGCTTGCTTTGGGGCATGTGCCAACTAGGAAGTGCTACTGTTTTATATATATTATGCCATGGTATTTTTTTTAATATGACAATCACCCATATAAGTGGGAAACATGCTGCTAATTAGCCAACTTGATGTTTCTGTTTCAGCATGCTTAAAATTACTAAGTCCGAGAATCTGCTGTTATTTTTATGCCATGTAGAGTGGTTGGTATCTAGTTGTATGTTGAGAATTTGCACACGCTCAGTGTTAGTAATTTGGAGTAGATGTTGTCCACTACCATCCTGTTAATTTTCATGCCAAAAGGTGCTCTCTAACATATTTAACTACTGCTGTGAACATGCTACCAGATTAACTCAGATTCCAGAAACTGTTATTTTCATGAAGTCCCAGAAAACTGTTTCATCATGTCAACTTGATAGCTTCATGCTTATTGATGTGTGCCTCCTATGAAGATGGTGTAGTTGGATAAGTTGATGTATATGTTATGTAGTTTCTGCCAATATCTTGTTTGTGGCTGTAGGATTCCTGTAGCTCAAGTTGTGCGCTGTGTAAGTTGCTATGTTGTTGTTTGTGGCAGATTGTTTGTTTTATTGATTTGTGACTTGTGGGAGCTATAATCCATGGAATTGATTGATATTTGAGTCTATTGTGGTTGGTTTTTCATTGCCTAACCAGTGGCTACCTTAGAATGCCAAGAATTAGCCCATGGTATTGGTTGTCTTGTGTTTTGCCTTCGTACCTTGTCGTGAGTGTATCGTGAGAACCGTAACTCCGTTTCTTGCGTTCTTTATATGCATTTCCATCGATTCTGCATGATGCATCCATATTAGCCATGTTCATGCATGTATAAATAACTTAACATGAGGTTTTGTCCAGATTCATTAATAACCAATCCTTGCATGTGAAACATGAATAGTTTTGGATTGCCATGTTTAACTTCTTCATAAAATGAATCATGCATCATCTTGGTTGTGAATTGCATCTTAGTTGGAGGTTTATTGTTGTTGTTTCTCTTGGGTAGACACAAGTGTTGATACTGAGAATGAGGACCCAGGAGAGTACTACTATGAGGATCCCGCTACTTGTTTCACTAAAGAACCAACAGGCAAGATGATCGTACCCGGATCCCGATACTATTTTTGCTTGCTAGTTTCTCACTCTTATCGTTACAATTGCGCTACCTACCACTTGAATATCAGCCTCCTAATTGCCATGAAAGCCTCTAACCCTCCACATCCTAGTAAACCTTTGATTGGCTAAGTTAGCGCTGCTTAGCCCCTCTTATAGCGTTCTTAGTTGCAGGTGCAGGTTGCTCCATGTGATAACATGGATTTGGCATATCACAATATTTTATGTTATTTAATTTAATGCACATATATATCTTTGTATTGGTGGAAGGCTTGGCCTTTTGCTAGGTGTTTTGTTCCGCTGTTACCGCCATAGTTCTTGTTACCGGTGTTATGTTTTCCATATTTTGCGCTCCTAACACGCTCGGGGTTGTTGTGGGGACCCCCTTGTTTATTAGGTTGAGATTAAAACTCATCTGGCAAGACCCAACATTGGTACTACATTTTCTTAATAACTCAATAAAATTTGCATAGGGCTTTGCAACCCCGTGGATAATTAATCAACCCCCGGGCCAGTGCTCCTCATGAGTGTTGGTCCAAACTAGAGCACTGTGCGGGGCCAACCCAGGGAAACTTGGGAGATTTCTATTAGGCTACCATACACTAGCTTGTCCGACGTGTCCTGAGAACGAGATACGCGGCTCTTATCAGGTTCGTCGACACGTCGGGTGGTCTTGCTGGATTTGTTTTAACTTTATTGAGTGTCTTGTGTGTGGAGTCCGACTTTCTTCGGGTTATCTCGAGGTGTTGGAAATCCTTTGGAGTTACCTATGATGATCATGAGATCCATGGTTGAGGCTATTCCCGCGGAGTGTGGTTATTTGTGATGGACTAGTTGGAGCACCCCTTCAAGGTTAAATCTTTTCGAGAAGCCTTGTCCGCGGTTATGTGGCAACTTGGATATTTGTTTAACACCCGGTTATAGTAAACTTGAAGTAAACTCTGATAAAATAAACCAACTGTGTGAGTAACCGTGATCGTCTCTGCTTGTGAACATGATCCGAGAGAGAACACGGTGGGGTTATGATTGACATAAGTAAGTGTTCAGGATCTCATAGAGATCATACTAGATTTGATCGTTCATCGTAGGACACTCATATATATTTTTCATGTTACGTAAGTTAGCCACCATAAATGCTTAGTTCTGCTACAAACTAAACACACACCTCATCCCAACCTTTAAGCTTGAATAGTCTCGGTACCTGGGCACTTGATTGCTGAGTCCTTGTGGCTCACAGATTACTACAACCCTCCAGGTACAGGTACAGATGAGTACGCGTAGGATGATCTTACCTAGCTCTAGTGGGAATATGAGGAGGAAAGAGGCAGGATGTACGTGACTTACCCGGATGATTAGAGGACCATGGTCGTGATCTTTGGGATAGCGAGATAGTATCATTTGCATCTATTTTTTCGTTTGATTTCGTCCGTAGTCGGGCCCTATCTTCATCTTGATGATTTGAACTCTGTGTGGAATTGTAATTTAGTATGTGACGAGTGTAAGCCAACTTGTATACTCATCCCTTCTATAATGTATGATGCAATGATTCTATACTTGCGAATGGCAAGATGCGCCTCTATCCCTTGCGAGGCCCTCGTGTCTTAAAATGGATAGGCGTGCATCTTGGGCGTGACATTTTGAACACCCTCCGTCCTGAGATACTAAGAAAACTGAATGATAACTATGTGCCAAGAATCACCTCGAGCTCAACTCCCTGGAAGAAATCAATTTAGACAGGAGGCACCAAGACAAAACTCCGTCACATCGGCATCATATAGTTTCCAAAATACCTGCATGATCCTAAAAGACATTTTGAGTGAGAAGAGGAGTAGAATCAAAATTCCTAAGTCGAATACCTCACCAGAGTATAGAAGAGGAGTAAAAGAAACCTACTATTTGATATAACTAGACTCAAAATAGTTTTACTAGACTTGACTCGGCCAAGTTCGATCAAGCATAGGGCTCCTATAGTTGTATGCCTCTGATACCAACTTGTAACGCCCAAGATGCGCGCCTATCCTTATTTAGGCATGGGGGCCGCGACGGGGATAGAGGCGCATCTAGTCGTTTCGCAAGTATTGTAACATCGCATACATGTATGAAGAGATGAGTATATGACTTGTCTTACACTCGCCACAAGCTAAATTACAAGTTCGCAAAATTATTCAAACGTCATATAGAAGACAGGGTCCGTCTACGGACAAAATCAAACGAAGAAAAGAAGCAAAGAAACTGCCTTGCTGGCCCAAAGATCACGACCAAGGCCTCTCTACTCATCGGGATATGTGACGCACATTCTGCCACGTTCTTCATCATACTCCCACTGGAGCTGGGTCACATCATCTGGCATGGACTCAACAACACCTACACCTGTATTGTTGTAATCTGTGAGCCACAGGGCCTCAGCAATATTGTACCGAATAAGCTTATTGGGTTGGATGGGGTAAGAGTTGAGTTTTGCAGCAAGCACTAAGCATTATTTGGTGCCTAACTTACGAGAACATGAATGTAAATATGGTGGACTAAAAAAGACGATCGAGTACTACCGTGATGACTAAGTGATCCTGAACACCTAATTACATCAAACATAACCCCACCGTGTTCTCTCTCGGTTCATGTTCACGAGCAGAGACGATCACGGTTACGCACACAGTTGGTGTATTTAATTGGAGTTTACTTCAAGTTAACTATAACCACGGGCACGGCTTTCCAAAAGATTTAACCCTGCAGGGGTGCTCCAACTAATCCATCACAAATTAACCACACTCCACGGGAATAACCTTGACCACAGATATCATGATCTTCCTAGGCAATTCCAAAGGAAAATCGACACCTCGAGATAGCCCGAAGAAGATCGGAGTTCCTCACGCAAGACATTGGAGAAAGGTAAAACAAGTCCAGCAAGACCACCCGACATGTCGACTAACCCGTTAAGAGCGACGTATCTCATTCTCAGGACACGACCATATAAACACTACGTACGGAGGCCTGATAGAAATCCCTCAAGTTGCCCCGAGGTGGCCCCGCAAGTGGCTCTGGGTTGGACCAACAATCATGAGGAGCACTGGCCCGGGTTGTGGATTAATTATCCACGGGGTTTCAAAGCCCTATGCAATTTTATTAAGTTGTTTAAGCAAATATTACCAATGTTGGGCCTTGCCAGACAAGCTTTAATCTCAAACGAATAATCAAGGGGGTCCCCATAACTACCCTGAGCATGTCAGGAGCACAAAATATGGAAACAAAACATCGGTAATAAGTAACTATGGCGGTAAAAGTGGAACAAAACATCGAGCAAAAGGCCAATCCTTCCACCTTACCAAGATATATATGTGCATTAAATTAAATAGCATAAAAATATTGTGATATCTCCAGATATCCATGTTATCACATGGAAAACAACCTGCACCTACATCTAAGAATGCTATAAGAGGGGCTGAGCACTGGTAACTTAGCCAACCAAGGTTTGCTAGGTAGTGGAGGGGTTAGAGGCTATCAGGGAAATGTAGGAGGTTTGACATTCAAGTAGTAGGTAACGCAAATGTAACGATAAGAGCGAGACATCTAGCAAAGCAAAAATAGTGTCGGGATCCGGGTACGATCATCTTTCCTGTTGGTTCTTCAGAGGGACAAAGAGATGGGTCCTCATAGTGGTACTTTGTTGGATCCTCGTACTCAGGTTCAACACTCGCGTCTACCCAAACAGAAACAACAACAATAAACAAACAACCAAAGTGTAATGCACAAACAATATGATGCATGATTCATTTGAAGTATTTTTTCGAAAAGGGGAGTAAAACCCCGGCCTCTGCATCGTGACGATGCACACAGCCTTTAACATGGCAGTCCTAAGCTAGTCATGTTTCTCATGCAATAGTTAAGTTATTCATAATTCTGGATAGAACCTCATGTTATGTTGTTTGAACATGCATGATCATGGTAAATATGGATGCTTCATGCAAAAACGATGCAAATTCATATGTAAAACATAGGAAATGAAGTAACGGTTCTCACGCTACGCTCACGGCACGGAACGAAGGCAAAATACAAGAGAAGGAAGAACATGGGCTATTCCTTGGTATTCCAAGGTAGCCACTGGTTATGAAAACAAAAACCCATCACAATAGAGGCAAAGATCAAGAAAAACAATGGAGGATAGCTCCCACAAGTCACAAAACACTACCAGACACAATCTGCCCCAAAATAGAAACATAGCAACTTCCATAGCAATTATCTAGAGCTACAGGATGTTTCCAACCTCAAACAAGGCATGTATAGAAACTACATAACATGCTTGACAAAGCATCCAACTATACAAACTTGAAAGGAAGCAAGGATCACCAAGCATGAAGCTCACAAGATGGCATAATGAAACAGATTCTAGGGACTTAGTGAAAATGATAGTTTTTCTGGAATCTGAGTTAAGCTGATAGCAAATTGACAGCAGAAAACAATGATGCTAGAGACTACCTCATGGCATGAAAATTAACAAGATGGTAGAGCGCAACATCTACTACAAAAAACTAGCACTCCGCTTGAGCTAAAACACATCAGAGCACTTAGTAGCATCCACTCAACATGGCATAAAAATAACATCAGATTCTCAGACTTCGATATATTTAGCATGTTGAAAACAGCAACATTTTATTAGCTACCTTGGATCAAGAATCCCACTTATATGCAATTTTATCATGTCAAAAGAAAATACCAGGGCCTAGTACCCACCAAACACTAGCATATTCATGTTGACAAGTTTCACATATGTTGCATAGATTAAAACATATGGAAAAGACAAAATGGCATGTTGGGACAAAAATGACATGTTGCAAACTTTCTCAAATGATAAAACAAATTGCACCACTGGATTCCTTGGGAAATTCTACCCCAAACCCGTATATCATACTCATATCTTTAGTTTGATAAAATGTCCATAATCCCACATTGTAAATAGCAGCAAAACTTGAACAACTTATAAGTCAAAACTTACAAAAAATGCCCATTGCCAAAAAATGGCCTATTCTAGATCTAGACAAATCCATAAATGGAATTAAATCAATTAAACATAAAAAAACTAATAGAAAAACATAAAAACAAGAATATAATAAAAAGGAGGGGACCCACCTGGCTGTGAGCCACGGCCCCTCTGAGGATGGGCTAGGAGCCCACTTTCATACTCACACACCACACACACCAAGCACACACACAGAGACACACACAAACAAACACACGGGATCCACCTGCCACAGGGATCTCCCTACACACAAGAACACACATGCACACACACTAGCACGCACGCACACGGGATCTGGCCGTGGCCACACCAGATCCCACGGATCACCACACCCACACACTCTAGCACTAAAAGGAAAAAAGCAAAGGGGCACGAGGGGGATCAAACCTGCGACCTCTTGTGTCCACAGCGGCCGCTCGACCACTGCGCTACACGCGCGTGACTAAACAGAGAGGGCAATCTGCTCTTTTGAACAGGCCCCTCTCTTGCACTGCCCCACCGGCAATCCAAGCAGAGGAGGACGTCGCCGACGCACACGGCAACCAATCGGAGGAGCTGGTCACCCGCGGGTGAAAGCACATTTGCTCCCTTGGTGGTTTTGGTAATTAATAACAGCATATAAGTCATTGAACTAATGTTTCCACCAAGTATATTTCAGGAAATGTTCAATGATAGGATTGGCAAAAGGAGATTGAGGACATACCCCAAGATTCAAGGAAATAGGTTGGCCAAGCTTCAAGCAAAAGGACTCTACATTCTATATTTGTGAGAAATCACTTTGAGTCCATAGGAAAGCCAATACTATTAATAGGGGGTAAGGTTTTGTTGGTGAACAATATGCTCAAACATGCAGAAGTGATAGTTGCCAAAAACATCCACAAAATCTCCCACCAAAGTCTGTTCTATACCCAACACTCAAAATCGGTGCAACCAACTTTCCCACTTCGATGCCACCGATTCCAGAATCTAGACAAACTCAAGTCAAACCCTAGCCACTTCGGTGCAACCGATTCCATACCGGTGCCACCGAGTTTAGGTTGCCAACTTTCTGTTATGCAAATTCACATCTTCGGTCCCACCGAGAATGTTGGATCAGCATCACCGAGATTGGAAATCTGACCGTTGGTCACCTTATCGGTGCAACCGAGTTTCCTATATCGGCTTTACCGAGATTCAAAAGTTTCCACCTTTTGGCCACTTCGGTACCACCAAGATTAACACATCGGTGTCACCGAGTTGGTCATTTTGTGTGTAATGGTTGGTTTTTTGGGGATGCCTATATATACCCCTTCACCACCACCTACTCGAAAGACAAGCACTCAGAACTATTCCATACCTATCCTATCAGATTTTCTGAGAGAGAACCACCTACCCTTGTGTTGAGGTCAAGATCTTCCACTCCAATCATATGGATCTTGATTACTAGCCTCCCCAAGTAGCTTTCCACCAATCCCATCTCTTCCACCATGCCAAATCTATGAGAGAGTGATTGTGTGCTGAGGACTCTATCATCTTGAAGCACAAGAGCAAGGAGTTCATCTTCATTATTGAGCCTATTACCGTTTGGAGGGTGGTGCCTCCTAGATTGGTTAGGTGTCGCTTGGGAGCCTCCTACTTTGTGTTGTGGAGTGAACCAAGAAGTTTGTAAGAGCAAGGAGATCGCCTACTTCATGAAGATCTACCCACAGTGAGGCTAGTCCGTGGACGGAAGCCGTTATGGAATAGTCAAGGTTGCTACTTCATGGACCATTTTGGGTGGAGCCCTCCGTGGACTCTCGCGACCGTTACCCTCCGTGGGTCGAAAACTCCATAAACGTGGATGTACGATACCGCCACCTATCAAAACCACGGGAAAAATCATAGTGTCTAAAACTTCGTTTGATCTTCCTACCCTATCCCTTCTATACATGCTTGTTGTTACTTTCCGCTGCTATATACTCTTAGACTTGCATGTGTAGGGTGTACTTGACTTGCCATGAAATGCTGAAAACTGTCAACTCTACAACTTGGTATAGGCAAAATTTTCAATTGGTCAAGTAGTATAATCACCCCCCTCTAGACTTACTTTCGATCCTACAGCAGGGACAGCGGACCTGACGGGGAATCCATTCCCCTACTCATCTTGCGACGAGGGGGGAGGAGGCGAGGCCCTCAAGGCCAAGCCTTGCTCCGAACGGCAGCGACGGCGAGGCGATGCACTATGGCAACGGCGAGCAGCTACGGCCTAACAGCATCGACAAAGCAAGGTGAGGGGGAAGCGGCGGCTCACCAGAGGGCTAGAAGCGCTGGCGCGCGAAGAAGAGACGAAGAGGGGCGGCGCACCTTGACGGAGCGGAGGGAGGAAATGATGCGACGACGGGCCGACGGTGCGGAGGTGCTCCGGTCCTCCTAACGCTAGGAACAAAATGCGGGCAGCACCAGGGACCACCTGGGCATCTTGGACAGCGAGGAAGACCCACCGAAGGTGATGGCGATGAGGATGACTGCCACGGCGCTCTACTTTCTCTCGCTCTGAATCTCTCTGAAACTCTCTCTTGCTCGCTAAACTTACCAGTAAGAAGGGAAGAGGAGGGGTAGAGATGGAGATGGTGGCGGCTGAGGGGAAGCATGGAACCCTAGGTGTCATGTTTTTAGCACGGCAGATGTCCGAGGACATATGTTCGAGGCCATCGCTAAGATGATGGACTCAAAGGGGTTGGTTGAGACGAAGGACACGAGTTTACCCAGGTTCGGCCCCTCGAGAGGAGGTAAAAGCCTACGTCTTGCTTGTGTTGTATTGATTGGGCATCGATTACAAAGGAGCGGATTCCCTTGACCTAGTTCTCAATCAATTGGTTTCTATCTAAGTCGCCCCGGGTCTCTGCCTTTATATAGGAGGCCAATACCATGTATTACAAGTTTCATACCGACTCTTACAACATATCCGACTCTACCTCTATGTCGCCTTGCCTTCCTGGGCAAGCCGTCTCTGGGCGGCTTAACCACCCGGGTCTTCACGCCTTCTTTGTCTAGGCCTTGCCTAGGCCCATCTTGGTTAACCGCCATATGTCTAGGCTTACATCTCCAAGCCCATCTGCATTGGTTTGGCTTATGAGCCGCCAGGTATAACCCAGGCCTAGGTTGATTTGAGCTTGCTCATGTCAATCGTCCATTTTACCTGGCGGCGAGTCTCACCCTTCATCACCTGAAAGTAAGAAAATGTAACCCGCCGTGACGTCATAATGGATATGCCAAAAAGATTCCCTAACGACCACAACGGATCTTTCATCATTAAACCGCTGGCCCGAAAATCGAGGCGTCCGTTTTGGTCGCCTGGATTCCCGCGCCCATTTCCTCTTTCCAGCCTCTTAAATAGGACCGCGAACAGTCCTTTTCATTTCCTCCGCCACTTGCACCTCTTCTTCTTCCTCTCGACGTTGTCGCCCCCGAGCTCTCTTGCTCCGGTGAATCTCCTGCACTGTCATCGCCCAAGGCCGATGCATCGACCTGAATGGACCGGAGCATCATTTGCACCCATCGCATCTCCTCCGGTACGTCCTTCTTCGTCCCCTAGATCTGTAGTTTAGGGTAGTAAATCCATGGAGTTCCTCAGTCCGCTTAGAACGCGAGTTCCTCATAATGCCCAACGACATAATACCCCACGAATCTTGTAATGAATCTCTCCCTGATGCTGTAAACCATAGGAAACCACCAATAATTCAAGTCAGATTGGTAGTTGCTTCCTTTTACCGTCCGCAAATATCACCAGTTCCTCCGTTAATTATTAGGTTTAGAATAAATATGTTTTCTCCTCTGTCTGTAGATCTGTTACTGCAACGATAACATGTGAATCATGTTTCCACACTTAGCAGTATTTTGCTCCATTGCCCTGCAACATAACCCGCCATTAAACTTCCGGCTTTCGCCCTGAACTGCACGGGCGGCTCAGCTTCGTAGAACTTAGATTTCCTCATACGCCCTTAGTTGTCTGTCACCTTCTAAGTTGTTATGCGCTGTTACTTTCAACAGTTTTTAAGACGACATTATGCCTCGTGCGTCCAACTCCTGTAACTGGGTCGGCTCTGTCGTTACTGAAGAGTTTCTGAAGGATTTCGTAGATGTGGGGACCTTGCCGTCTAAAAACGTCATTCATTGGAGGGTTCCAGGCAATGAGAAGAAACCCATCCCCCAAGAGGGTGAAGTGGTTGTATTCGCAGACCACCTCATACGCGGTTTCAGCCTGCCCGGCTCAAAATTCTTCCGAGACGTCCTTCACTTCTTCAAGCTGCGTCCTCAAGACATTGCACCCAATTCTATCTCAAAAATGTGCAACTTCCAAATTCTCTATGAAGTTTACTTACAAGAAGAGCCATCGGTTGATCTCTTCCATGAGTTCTTCTATGCCAATCGCCAGACAGAAGTAGCAGCCGGCCCAAGCTTGGAACTCGGCAATATCTCCATTCAAAGAAGACGGGACATGGCCTTTCCGGTTGTTCGTATGCCAAGTCATCCTAAGGATTGGAACAAAACCTGGTTTTACTACAAAGATACCTCTCCAAAAGGAGAGCATCCATTACCGGGTTATCGCCCGTCCCGACTCAAGACCACAATCAAACTCCCTGACCGGATGTCAGCTTCTGAACGGGCGAAATATGCTTCGGCTTGCACCAAAATCAAAGCCCTGATGGCCAACGGTCTGACGGGGATTGATCTGACCCGTTGTTGGGTCTCTTGGCGAGTCATGCCTCTAAGCTGGAGAAGCCGCCTCATGTGTGAATATACGGGTGACACCAGCGATCCCCTCTGTTTTAATCCTACCACTTTGTCAGAAGACAACATCGTTGTTGCCGTCAAAAGCCTTATCCATGAATCTGAGGTTCTTGTCATGCCATTGGATTACCACCCTTCTGCGCCGCAAACCCGGCCCCAGATGTAAGGGTGACTCTCAATCTCCTGACTTTCGCGTTTAGCTATTCATGTATGTTTTATAATCTTTAACCTCTTTCGGCTGCTTTTACTTCCAGTCTAACGCCGGCTTCTGGAAAAAGAAATACGTTCCTCCTCCAAAGAAGTTGAAGGAGAAGGCCGTCGACCGAAAGAAGAAACTTGCACCCCAAGAACAGCCTAAGGCTGACGACTCAGAGGTAAACCTCGACTCTCTTGGCCGTCTCTTCATATACCTTACTAACAACAATAACTTCACAGGACGAGACGAAGACAAGCCATGCCAACGCTCCTGAGCTAACTTATGTCTCATCTGACTCAGAACATCTTGCACCATAGAAGATATGGCGTGTCATCTGAAAAGTTCCCTTTTCTCATCCTCTTGCTTACTTAGACCCCAACTTTCTTTTGAAAAAGCAACAGCAAGTCTCCCAACGCCAGACCCAGAGCACCGGCTCTGAAGACCTTATGGCCGGGTTATCTCACACTCCGGTTCAGCGAAAACGGACAACTGAGGTACTTGTTTCACTTGGCTGAATTTTGTCAATCTTGCCTTACAACTTTACTCTGTCTTTACAATGCTTTAACTACTTTCAGGAATCACCCCCTTCTTCAGGCGACTCTACGGCAACCAAGCTGTAGCCTCTGAAAATCAACCCAGAGTACGTGCTTTCATATTTGCATCCTATATTTTGTCATCCTTTGGATTTTATATAACAACTTTCTATGCCTTCCAGGATCAAGCAAAGCAAAGGAAAACCGCCGGGTCTACCTCGGCCCCCACTGCCCAAGAACCGGAGGCTGCCAAGCCGGGCTCTCTGGTTGCACATGTTGATCCTTCTGCTGCCTCAAAGGATGCGCCTGAAGACGCTCGTTGTTCTGCCGAGCCAGTGGTCCATGAGACGGCCACTGAGAGCCCTCCGAGGACCAATTCTAAGCCGCCGAGCCCTTCAACGGACGCTAGCAATTCAATTATTCTAGATGTCATCATCACCGGGACCGGCTTTCAAACTCCTGAACCTCGTGTGTTGAAAAAGCACACTGAGAAAACTGAAGCCTTTGACAAGCTAGACCTTGAGTTCCCTATGCTGGAGAAGTTAAATGCTGACGAGCTACATGTTGGTTATCTGGACCGCCTTACCACGAGCTGGAACATGGAACTCAAGCGCATCAACCTGATGAAGAAAAAATACGAGGTACTCTTTCCTTTCCTTATATCCTTCTGTATCCCCCAAGATATGGTTTAGTATTTGTTAATGTTAAACTAGGTCTTCCAATCCATGCCTTGATTAGAAACACTTAACCTGTAGATGCCAAGTATCAGCTTAATATGTGAATATTGAGCTGGTACTCAATTATAAGTAGTTTGATCAACTGTAGCCCCCAAGTTCGGGTTTGTATAGAAATAATGGGCCGAACTTCCCTATGAAAAGAGCCAAATGTATCCCCCCAAGTGTCGGCATATCTTTGACAAATATGAGTTGGAACTTCATTGTAGATTTGAACAAAGAGCCAAATTTAGCCCCCAAGTGTTGGCTTATCTTCGACAAATATGAGCCAGAACTTCATTGTCATTTGTAGTTTGTAGTCTTGGAGAGCAAATAGACATTAGCCACCAAGTGTCAAGTATATTGCTTGCAATCTGCCTGAGACTTGCATTATATTTGTTAACTTTAACCATCTGACAACATGCTACCCTGGTGACTTACCCTTCTTGTACCTTTTGTCTGTCACGGGAAGCTTTAAATAATGCCGAGTCTGAACTGACCGGCTTAAAAAGCAATCCGGCCTCCCAGCAAGCCGCCAGGAGTGCAGCAGAAGAGAAGTGCCGGCTTGTTGCCAAAGAGCTTGTAAAATCTAAAGCTGACTTCACCGCTTTCAAAAAAGCTGCTGAGACAGAGAAAACTGCCCTCACTCAATGTGCAGATAATGCTGACCAGCGGCTCATGGAGGTGTCTGATGAACTTCATGCCTTGAAGCGCCATATTGCAAAGATGTATGCTACTATCTTTGGTAAGTACCAAATACTTAGCCAATATCCTTTGTGTGAAAATTTACACAGGCGGCTTATAACCAAAATATGTCTTATGCAGGTCCAAGGAGCCGTCAACTCGCTGCTGATAGCTTGTTGTCATTGAAAGCCGTCTACACACTATCAGAACAGCTATACTGCGGAACGCTCTACACCATCAAAGCGATGCTTAACAGAGAGTATCCCCCAGTCCATGAAGAGAGTCATAGAAATGTTGTCCACCCTTCCCAAGAAACTCCAGGAGCTCAAGAAATCATCTGCCAGAAAGGGAGCCATTGCGGCTATAAGATGGGCTTTAGCCTTCGCCCCAGAGCTGACTCCTGAAGAAATGATGGACGGGTTTCCATCAAAGAACGACGACGGCTCAGACGACTATGCTTGTTGCATGAAGGCCTCCAGAGTCCTTGCATTAGTATTAGCGGAAGAAGTGAACCTGTCAACATATCAGGCAGCTTATAATGTTGAAACAAGCGAGCGCGCGGGCCGACTTTCGAGGCCACAGACTTAATTCCTGCACACCGTAAGCACTTCTTTGCTCCTGATCTTGACCCGTCTCCCCTCTTTGAAGAGGCAGCCTTTGAAGCTTTAACCAACTGCAACTGGGACATGGACAATCTCCAGATCGAGGAGGTCAAAGACCCGGCGCAGGGTGACCCGCCATCCAGCTGGTCAATTTGACAATGCCATGGATAATTCGGCTCTTTGTGACCCGCCAAACTTTGGGCGTGTAAAAAACTTTAAGTCATTGCCTTTGAGCTCTATGGAGAGCATTGTAATAGGCCTTTTAGTAAAACTTTGTCTTGCCTGAACTATGCCAGAGTGCGCATAGGAAATCGCACTGCTTTAACATCTTGTGTTCGCCTTGTGCTTCAACTCATACCAGATGTCGTGGCGGCTCTTCTTGAGATAACCAACCTATGGGAACAGAATATGTTCCGTACTGTTTAGTAGGGCAGCTTATAACATCTCAATCCCGAAGATGATATATCTTTCCTGATTTTTGAAAAAAAATTGAACTCATGTCTGTTCTCTTGGGTGGACTCGCTAATTAAAACTCCTAATCAGTACAGGGTCTCTATAGATATTGGTCGTCAATTTCTTAGCACGGCTCAGGGTCTCTAAGCGAGATTGACTGATAGGAAGTGTAGCATCCCAAAGAGACACACGGCAGGGCATGAGTACCCTGGTAGCTCAAAAACTGCCTTTCACGTGACATAAATCCATCGTTTTAACCTTAAACAGTTCAGGATCTTTAAAAGATTGACTGTCTAGGAGTACGAACGGGCCACAGAGTGGAGAGTCGGCAGTAGATGAGAGAGTTTATCCTCGCTTTCCGTAAGCCAGCCCTCACGTGACAAGAACCGTCGGCTTAACCTTAACCAGTACAGGGTCTCTAATGAGATTGGCCATCAACTTATTTGAACCGGCTCAGGATCTCTAAGCGAGATTAACTGGTAAGGGTTCGGCGGGTCACCTGTTGGAGTAGCAAGGTGCAAATAGGCAGGTTTAACTCTAGCGTCTTAAGAGCCGATCAAGAGGGTATGTAAGCTAAACCCGGTGGGTTGGAAGCCCCCAAATGACCTTTGTTAACGAAATCAACTTTTTGAATTGAGAGTCGATCGGTAGGGTGTGATAAGCTAAACCCAGCGGGTTGGAAGCCCCCTAGATGACCTTTGTTGACGAAATCAACTGTTTGGCCTAAAAGATGATCGATAGGGTGTGATAAGCTAAACCCAGCGGGTTGGAAGCACCCTAGACGAACTTTGTCGACAAAATCAACTGTTTGTCTTGAAAGCCGATCGATAGGGTGTGATAAGATAAACCGAGTGGGTTGGAAGCCCCCTAGACGACCTTTGTGCACAACTGAGATATGTGAAACGGCAGAGGCCCCGGCTTGTAGGGATGCCAACTTTAGTCATATATATATATATATATACGATATGTACAATGATGGTGTACAATGTCAAGTGTCAACGACTCAGGTGTAATAAGGCCATAGATGAGCTATGTTCCATGGTCAGCGGGTCTCCTGCCCAGAAGTGCTTGAGTCGTCTTGGACATTAATGAGGTAATATGACCCGTTGTTGAGATTTCTGCTGAGCACGAAAGGCCCTTCCCATGGAGGGGACAACTTGTGTGCATCTGTCTGATCTTGAATCAACCGCAACACTAAGTCGCCTTCTTGAAACGTCCGGGTCTTAACTCTGCGCCTATGGTAGCGACGCGGGTCTTGCTGATAGATTGCCGATCGAGCCGCCGCCAGATCACGTTCTTCCTCCAAGGCATCCAATGCATCTTGACGTGTTGTTTTGTTATCCTCCTCAACGTAATCCACCACACGTGGCGAGTCATGACGGATATCGCTTGGTAACGCGGCTTCTGCGCCGTAAACCATGAAGAAAGGTGTATAACCTGTTGATCTGTTGGGAGTGGTTCTGATGCTCCATAAGACGGACGGCAACTCCTCTACCCAACGACCTGACGTGTACTGTAAAGGAACCATGAGCCGGGGTTTGATACCTCTCAAGATTTCCTGGTTAGCACGTTCTTCCTGACCATTTGACTGTGGATGAGCTACCGCAAAAACTTCAAGTTGGATGTGCTCACTTTCACAGAAACGCTCGCATAGCCCCCTTCCATAGGTGTGTACCATTATCTATGATGATACTGTGAGGGTAACCAAAGCGGTAGATCAACTTTTTAATTAATTTAACCGTCGTAGCCGCGTCACACTTGCTAACCGGCTCAGGTTCTACCCACTTAGTAAATTTGTCCACCGCCACCAAGAGGTGGGTCTTCTTGTCCTTGGATCTCTTGAAAGGCCCGACCATATCAATCCCCCAGACTGCAAACGGACAAGTAATTGGAATCATGCGCAACTCCTGAGCCAGGACGTGAGCACGCCGGACGAACTTCTGACATCCATCCCACTTGTGAACCAAGTCCCCCGCATATTTATGAGCCGTCAGCAAGAAGAAACCATGTCGAAAAGCCTTGGCCACCAGAGATTTTGAGACGGCATGATGACCACAATCGCCATCATGAAATTCATTCAAGATTTCCTTGCCCTCTTCAGGTGAAACACAACATTGAAAGACGCCAGTGATGCTGCACTTATGTGACTCACCATTGATTATGGTCATAGACTTAGACCGCGTGGTGATATGTCTAGCTAGATTTTCATCATCAGGTAACTCGCCACGACTCAAGTATGCCAAGTAAGGCATGGTCCTATCAGGAATAGCATGTAAAGCCGCCACTAGATGCCCCTCCGGGTCAGGTACGGCCAACTCTTCCTCTGAAGGTAACTTAACCAACAGGTGATGTAATATATCTAAGAAAATGTTAGGCGGTACCGGCTTACACAAAGAACCCATCCTTGACAAGGCGTCAGCCGCCTCGTTCCTGCAACGATCAATATGATCCACTTGATAACCCTTGAAATGACAAGCGAGGACATCCACCGCCTGACGATAAGCCGTCATCCGCGGGTCCTTGGAATCCCGAGTGCCTGAAACTTGCTGGGCCACCAGGTCTGAGTCGCCAAGAAATCTAACCCGACTCAGGTTCATCTCCTTAGCCACCCGGAGGCCATGAAGTAGAGCTTCGTACTCAGCTGCATTATTAGTACAAGGAAACATCAACCTTAACACGCAATAGAACTTGTCACCTTTGGGGGAAGTTAAGACAACTCCTGCCCTTGATCCTCCTAGCTGCCTGGATCCATCAAAGTGGATTTTCCAATACATGTTATCCGTCTTTTCCTCAGGTGCCTGACACTCCGTCCAATTCGTTTATGAAATCCACCAGGGATTGAGACTTGACCATTGTGCAAGGCATGTATTTCAGATTAAGAGGTCCAAGCTCCAATGCCCACTTAGCAATTCTACAGGTGGCCTCTCTGTTTTGAATTATATCCCCCAACAGGGCAGACCTAACCACTGTGATCTGGTGTCCCAGGAAGTAATGCTTCGGTTTACGATTGGCCATGAACATCCCATATACCAGTTTCTACCAATGTGGATACCTTTGCTTGGACTCTGTCGGGACTTCACTGATATAATAAACCGGCCTTTGAACCAGATATTCCTTCCCTGCCTCCTTACGCTCAACAACAATCGCGGCGTTGACTGCTTTGTTATTAGCCGCCACATATAGGAGCACCTCAGCCGGAGCTGCTAAGACTGGCAGCTCTGTGAGCTGCCTCTTGAGGGCCTCAAATGCTTCAGTGGGCCTCGCACTCTAGACAAAGTTGTCTGTCTTCTTCATCATATGGTACAAAGGGATGGCCTTCTCACCAAGGCAGCTTATAAACCGTCTTAACGCAACGATCCGTCCCACCATGCGATGAACATCATTGATGCATGCCGGCTCAAACAGGGAAGTGATAGCCTTGATCTTATCTGGATTAGCCTCAATGCCATGCTCGGATACTAGGAATCACAAGAGCTTGCCTGCAGGAACACCGAAAACACACTTAGCCGGGTTAAGCGTCATCTTGTAGACTCGTAAGTTGTCAAAGGTCTCCTTCAGGTCATCAAGCAGAGTCTCCTTCCTCCTGGACTTAATCACAATGTCATCCACATGTGCATGAACGTTGCACCCAATTTGCCTATGAAGACAATTCTACACACAACGCTCGTCAGTTGCCAGGGCACTCTTGAGCCCGAAAGGCATAGACACATAGAAGAAGGCACCAAAAGGCGTGATGAAAGCCATCTTGTCTTGGTCCTTGACTGCCATCTTGATCTAATGATAGCCAGAATAAGCGTCCAAGAAACATAAACTCTCACAACCCGCCGTCTAGGCCCGTTGTACAACCCGCCGTCCAGTAAATAGACATTAGCCCCCAAGTGTCAAGTATATTGCTTGCAATCTGCTTGAGACTTGCATTATATTTGTTAACTTTAACCATCTGATGACATGCTACCCTGGCGACTTACCCTTCTTGTAACTTTTGTCTGTCACGGGAAGCTTTAAATAATGCCGAGTCTAAACTGACTGGCTTGAAGAGCAATCTGGCCTCCCAGCAAGCCACCAGGAGTGCAGCAGAAGAGAAGTGCCCGCTTGCGGCCAAAGAGCTTGTAAAAGCTAAAGCTGACTTCGCTGCTTTCAAAAAAGCTGCTACGATGGAGAAAACTACCCTGACTCAACATGCAGATAATGCTGACCAGCTGCTCATGGAGGTGTTTGATGAACTACACGCTTGAAGCGCCATATTGCAAAGATGTCGGTTGCTATCTTTTGTAAGTACCAAAGACTTAGCCAATCCTTTGTGTGGAGATTTACACACGCGGCTTATAACCAAAATCCGTCTTATGCAGGTCCAAGGAGCCATCAACTCGCCGTTGATAGCTTGTTGTCTCTAAAAGCCGTCTACACACTATCAGAACAGTTACTGCGGAACGCTCTACACCATCAAAGTGATGCTTAACAAAGAGAGTATCCCCCAGTCCATGAAGGGAGTTCTAGAAATGTTGTCCACCCTGCCCAAGCAACTCCAGGAGCTCAAGAAATCATCCGCCAAAAAGGGAGCCATTGCTGCTATAAGCCAGGCTTTAGCCTTCGCCCCAGAGCTGACTCCTAAAGAAATGATGGACGGGTTTCCATCAAAGAAGGACTACGGCTCAGAGTTCACAGAAGCCAACTATGCTCGTTGCATGAAGGCCTCCAGAGTCCATGCATCAGTATTAGCGGAAGAAGTGAACCTGTCAACATATCAAGCGGCTTGTAATGCCAAAAACAAGTGAGTGTGCGGCCCGACTTTCGAGGCCATGGACTTAATTCCTGCACGTCGTAAGCACTTGTTTGCTCCTGATCTTGACCCGTCTCCCCTCTTTGGAGAGGCAACCTTTGAAGCTTTAACCAACTTCAACTGGGCCGTGGACAATCTCCAGATCCAGGAGGTCGAAGACCCGACACAGGGTGACCCGCCATCTAGCTGATCACTTTGACAACGCCATGGATAATCCGGCTCTTCATGACCCGCCAAACTTTGGGCATGTAAATAACTTTAAGTCATTGCCTTTGAGCTCTGTGGAGAGCATTGTAATAGGCCTTTTAGTAAAACTTTGTCTTCCCTAAACTGTGCCATCGTGCACATAGGAAATCGCACTGATTTAACATATTGTGTACGCCTTGTGATTCAACTCGTACCAGATGTCGTGGCGGGTCTTCTTGAGATAACCAACTTGTGGTAACAGAATATGTTCCATACTTTTTAGTAGGGCGGCTTATAACAGCACAGCCCGGAGATGGTATATCTTTCCTGATTTTTGAAAAAAAAAGAACTCATGTGCCGGTTCTCCTGGGTGGACTCACGAATGAAAATTCCTAATCAGTACAGGGTCTCTATCGAGATTGGCCGTCAATTTTTTAGAACGGCTCGGGGTCTCTAAGCGAGATTCACTGATAGGAAGTGTAGCGTCCCAGAGAGAGACACGGTAGGGCATGGGTACCCTGGTAGCTCAAAAACTGCCTCTCACGTGACATAAATCCGTCGTTTTAACCTTAAACAGTTCAGGGTCTTTAAAAGATTGATTGTCTAAGAGTACGAATGGGCCACATAGCGGAGAGTCGGCAGTAGATGAGAGAGTTTATCCTTGCTTTCTATAAGCCAGCCCTCACATGACAAGAACCGCCGGTTTAACCTTAACCAGTACAGGGACTCTAACAAGATTGGCCGTCAAATTCTTTGAACCAGCTCAGGGTCTCTAAGCGAGATTAACTAGTAAGAGTTTGGCGGGTCACCTGGTGGAGTAGTAAGTTGCAAACGGGCAGGTTTAACTCTGGTGGCTTAAGAGCCGATAAAGAGGGTATGTAAGCTTAATCCGGTGGGTTGGAATCCCCCAAACGACCTTTGTTGACGAAATCAACTATTGGCTTGAGAGCCGATCGATAGGCTATGATAAGCTAAATCCAGGGGGTTGGAAACCCCCTAGACGACCTTTGTTGATGAAATCAACTGTTTGGTCTGAAAGCCAATCGATAGGGCGTGAAAAACTAAATCTAGCGGGTTGGAAGCCCACTAGACAACCTTTGTTGACGAAATTAACTATTTGGCTTGAAAGTCGATCGATAGGGTGTGATAAGCTAAACCCAGCGGGTTGGAAGCCCCCTAGACGACCCTTGTGCACAACTAAGATATGTGAAACGGCAGAGGCCTCGGCTTGCAGGGATGCCAACTTTATTCATATATATATGGTATGTACAATGATGGTGTACAATGTCAAGTCTCAACGACCCAGGTATAATAAGGCCGCAAATGAGCTATGTTCCACAGTCGGCGGGTCTCCTTCCCAAAAGTGCGTGAGTCGTCTCGGACATCAATGAGGTAATATGACCCGTTGTTGAGATTTTTGCTGACCACGAAAGGCCCTTCCCATGGAGGGGACAACTTGTGTGCATCTGTCTGATCTTGAATCAACCGCAACACTAAGTCACCTTCTTGAAATGTCCGGGTCTTAACTCTGCGACTATGGTAGCGACGCAGGTCTGGCTGATAGATTGTCGATCGAGCGGCCGCCAGACCATGTTCTTCCTCCAAGGCATCCAACACATCTTGACGTGTTGTTTTGTTATCCTCCTTAACGTAAGCCGCCACACGTGGCGAGTCATGAAGGATATCGCTTGGTAACACGGCTTCTACGCCGTAAACCATGAAGAAAGGTGTACAACCTGTTGATCTGTTGGGAGTGGTTCTGATGCTCCATAAGACGGACAGCAACTCCTCTACCCAATGACCCGACGTGTACTGTAAAGGAACCATGAGCCAGGGTTTGATACCTCTCAAGATTTCCTGGTTAGCATGTTCTGCCTGACCATTTGACTGTGGATGAGCTACCGCAAAAACATCAAGTCGGATGTGCTCACTTTCATAGAACGCTCACATAGCCCCCTTGGTTAGGTTCGTACCATTATCTGTGATGATACTGTGAGGGTAACCGAAGCGGTAGATCAACTTTTTAATAAATTGAACTGTCGTAGCCGCGTCACATGTGCTGACCGGCTCAGCTTCTACCCACTTCGTAAATTTTTCCACCGCCACCAAGAGGTGGGCCTTCTTGTCCTTGGATCTCTTGAAAGGCCCGACCATATCAAGCCCCCAGACTACAAACAGCCAAGTAATTGGAATCATGCGCAACTCCTGAGCTAGGACGTGAGCACGCCGGCCGAACTTCTGACATCCATCACACTTGCGAACCAAGTCCTCGGCATCTTTATGAGCCGTCAGCCAGAAGAAACCATGTTGAAAAGCCTTGGCCACCAGAGATTTTGAGCCGGCATGATGACCACAATCACCTGCATGAATTTCATTCAAGATTTCCTTGCCCTCTTCAGGTGAAACACAACATTGAAAGACTCCAGTGATGCTGCACTTATGTAACTCACCATTGATTATGGTCATAGACTTAGACCGCCTGGTGATCTGTCTAGCCAGATTGTCATCATTAGGTAACTCGCCGCGAGTCAAGTATGCCAAGTAAGGTACGGTCCAGTCAGGCATAGCATGTAAAGCCACCACCAGCTGCCCCTTCGGGTCAGGTACGGCCAAGTCTTCCTCTGAAGGTAACTTAACCAACGGGTGATGTAATACATCTAAGTAAATGTTAGGCGGTACCGTCTTACGCTGAGAACCCAGCCTTCATAGGGCGTCAGCCGCCTCGTTCTTGCGATGATCAATATGATCCACCTGATAACCCTCGAAATGACCAGCGATGACATCCACCGCCTGACGATAAGCCGCCATCCGCGGGTCCTTGGAATCCCAAGTGCCTGAAACTTGTTGGGCCACCAAGTCTGAGTCGCCGAGACACCTAACCCGGCTCAGGTTCATCTCCTTAGCCACCTAGAGGCCATGAAGCAGAGCTTCGTACTCAGCTACATTATTAGTGCAAGGAAACATCAACCTTAACATGTAACAGAACTTGTCACCTTTGGGGGAAGTTAAGACAACTCCTGCCCTGATCCTCCTAGCTGCCTAAATCCATCAAAGTGGATTGTCCAATACGTGTTATCCGGCTTTTCCTCAGGCGCCTGACACTTTGTCTAGTCGTTTATGAAATCTACCAGGGCTTGAGACTTGACCGCCGTGCGATGCACATATTTCAGATTAAGAGGTCCAAGCTCTAGTGCCCACTTAGCAATTCTGCTAATGGCCTCTCTGTTTTGAATTATATCCCCCAGCGGGGCAGAGCTAACCACTGTGATGTGGTGCCCTAGGAAGTAATGCTTCAGTTTACGATTGGCCATGAACACCCCATATACTAGTTTCTGCCAATGTGGATACCTTTGCTTGGACTCTGTTAGGACTTCACTGGTATAATAAACCGGCCTTTGAACCGGATATTCCTTCCCTGCCTCCTTACACTCAACAACGATCGCGGCGCTGACTGCCCTATTATTAGCCACCACATATAGGAGGAAAGGTTCCTTCTCAGTCGGAGCTGCTAAGACTGGCAGCTCTGTGAGCTGCCTCTTGAGGGCCTCAAATGCATCACCCACCGCCACACTCCAGAAAAAGTTGTATGTCTTCTTCATCATCTGGTACAAAGGGATGGCCTTCTCACCAAGGCGGCTTATAAACCGGCTTAACGCAGCAATCCGTCCCGCCAGGCGCTGAACATCATCGATGCATGCCGGCTCAAACAGGGAAGTGATAGCCTTGATCTTATCTGGATTAGCCTCAATGCAATGCTCAGAGACTAGGAATCCCAAGAGCTTGCCTGCAGGAACACCGAAAACACACTTAGCCAGATTAAGCATTCTCTTGTAGATTCGTAAGTTGTCAAAGGTCTCCTTCAAGTCATCAAGCAAAGTGTCCTTCTTCCTAGACTTAATCACAATGTCATCCACATATGCATGAACGTTGCCCCCAATTTGGCTATGAAGACAATTCTGCACACAACGCTGGTAAGTCGCCTGGGCACTCTTGAGCCCGAAAGGCATAGACACATAGCAGAAGACACCAAAAGGTATGATGAAAGTTGTCTTCTCTTGGTCCTTGACTACCATCTTTATCTGATGATAGCCAGAATAAGCGTCCAGGAAACATAAGCTCTCACATCCTGCCGTGGCATCGATGATCTGGTCAATGCGTGGGAGAGCAAATGGGTTAGCCGGACAAGCTTTGTTAAGATCCATGTAATCCACACACATCCGCCATGTGCCATTCTTCTTAAGGACTAGCGTCGGGTTAGCAAGCCACTCTGGGTGGAATACTTCAACGATGAAACCCGCCGCCAAGAGCCGGGCCACCTCTTATCCAATGGCCTTGTGCCTCTCTTCATTGAACCACCGTAGAAACTTTTTGACCAGCTTAAACTTAGGATCCACATTAAGGTGGTGCTCAGCGAACTCTCTCAGTACACCCGGCATGTCAAAAGGCTTCCATGCAAAGATCTCCTGATTCTCACGGATGAATTCGATGAGAGCGCTTTCCTATTTGGGATCCATATTGGCCCCAATACTAAACTGCTGTGATGAGTCACCTGGAGTAAAATCCACTAGCTTGGTGGCATTCACCGAGAACTTGAGGGGCAGCTCAGATTCCGTGGTGGGTTTTTTGAGCGGAGTCATGTCCTCCGGGTCAACATTTTCCTTATAGAACTTGAGCTCTGCTTCCGCGCAACTTGACTCTGCATGAGCTGCATTTCCTTCCTCACATGCAATAGTCGTTTCTCGATCACCATGCATCGTAATTGTTCCTTTTAAACCCGGCATCTTGAGCTGCAAGTAGACATAACAAGGCCTAGCCATTAACTTGGCGTAAGCCGAACGTCCAAACAGAGCATGATACGGACTTTTGATCTTGACCACCTCAAAACACAAGGTTTCTACCCTGTAGTTGTACTCGTCGCCGAAGGCCACTTCCAAAGAAATTCTCCCCACTGGATAAGTTGACTTGCCAGGCACCACACCGTGAAAAACTGTTGAAGAAGGCTTAAGATCCTTATCAAGCAACTTCATCTGGCGGAAAGTGTCGTAGTACAAAATATTGATGCTGCTGCCACCATCCATAAGCACCTTGGTAAACACATATCCTCCAACTTGGGGGGGGCAACTACCAATGCCAGCCGTCCCGGGTCATCAAAACGCGGCGGGTGATCGTCTCTACTCCAGGTTATGTCGTACTCTGACCACTTCAAATATTGCGGTAGAGCCGGTGTGACGGCATTGACCGCCCGCTTGCGCAACTTCTGGTCTCGCCTGTTGAGGACGGTTGTAAAAACATGATATTGACCCGAGCTGAGCTGCTTCGGATTACTCTGATACCCAGACTGGTTATTTTGCTGCTGGTTATTGCCACTGGATTGCGGATGATGCCCTCCTTGATTGCCCTAGCCCTGGTAGCCAGATCTTGAACCGCCAGGCCCCAGGCCAGCTCCTTACCCTTCGGGCCCTGAGCCGCCTGGCGGGCCTTCACCATTGTTGCTATGCTGCCACACACTGTAATCTCGAAACTTTTGCATAATGTGGCAATTCTTCCATGAGTGATTCGCCACCTTATTAGGTCAGATGTGCTCTAGGCAGGGTTTATTGAGCATCTCATCCAAATTAAAAGGAGCTTTACCCTTATTAAAGGGTTTTCTGAAGTTCACATTGCCTTTAGCACGATTGTTCCCAGTGCTGGTGTTGGCCACCAATTCTGACCCGTCGTCCGGATTCTTCCGATTGCCTTGATTACCATTGCTTGCTGGACCCTTACCATTGTTACCCTTCTTGCTCTGACTAGGCTTCTCCTCATCAGAGCCTGGATCCTTCATATTCTCAGAGTCAGCGTACTTCGTGAGAGCCGCCATGAACTCCCCCATGTCCTGACACAAGCGCTTGAGCCGACCAAGCTTCTGCTTCAGAGGCATAAAGTGGCAATTCTTCTCTAGGATCAAAACTGCTTGAGACGCCGTAATCTGTTCAGACGAGTGGATGATGGTTGAGACCCGTCGGACCTAATGATGAGCCGACTCATTCTCCTACTGCAAACAATGATCCAAGTCCACAATCATCATGGGTTGCATGCACGTTCCCAGGAAATTTTTGATGAACTTCGCTTTCAACTCGGCCCAGGAGTTAATGGTGTTGGGTGGCAAGCCCTTCAACCACGTACGAGACGGCCCTTCTAGCATCATGATAAAATACTTGGCATAGACCATGTCGTTGACATCTAACATCTCCATAGACAGCTCATAGCTCTCAATCCACGCCTCCGAAGGCAGATCAGCAGTATAGTTTGGGACCTTGCGAGGGCCCTTGAAATCCTTCGGCAGGCGTTCATTCCGTAAAGCCGGCGCCAAGCACGGCACTCCAACGGCCCTGGTGGTTACTCCTGCTCCTACCGAAATAGAAGGGGCCGGCGCTTGATGAGCCACCGCCTCGCGTTGTGCCCTTGCCCGGTCCACCAGTGCCTGAGCATCTAGAATCGCCTGATCATCTCTTGGCGGGTTCCTGTGTCGGTCACTTCTAGAAACCGCCGGTGACTCATAATGCCGGCTAAAGCTGCGGCTGGGGATGGGGGTTGAGTGCACACGACTCCCGCTGTAGGTGTACTTCTCCTGCTGGGCCATCGCCGTCTGCAGGTATCCAATAGCGTTCCGCACCCCGGGATAGGAATCGTACCGAGATGGGTTGCCGCCACCACAATGTTCTCTTCCGGGATTGAATAGTGACCCACCGGCGTTGGGAAAGCCATTGGTGAGGGCTGGTTACGTCGGGGCGGGTTAGGGCGCTGCTGTCGAGCCGTCGGCCGACTCTCTGGTGCTTCCGCAGTCCGTCCCGCTCCCGACGTGTTAAAAAGATTCCTGGCCTCGAACTGCTCCGGCAAGCGGGGCTGATGTCTCATCCGCTGAACCACCGCCGCAGATTGCTGTTCCAGCTAAAGGCGGAAAGCGTTCGCCTTAAGGCGCTCTGCCTCTGGGTCCATCTGGGCCTTTAGGATGCTAATACCTTGTTGGACTTCAGCCATATGGTCATTTATCCTTGCGATCTCTGTGTTCCGGGCGGCTTGATTCTCTGGCGTGACCTCGGTTGCCATCAGGGCTGTGAGCTCATTCATGAGATCCAGGAGAACTTGGGCCGGCGGTGGGTCAGCCTCCGACCCGCCTACCCCAGCGGCTGTACTGCTCGTGCCCGGTGATGAACCTGCCATGAAGATGGTCGCATGCATTGGCAGCCCATAGTTCTCCGAATCATGACACTCCGACTCGGGGTAAAGCCCATAGTCCCTCGAGCCTACCATTGTGAAGCGGGTAGATTGATTTCGTTTCTCCGCTCGAAGACTCATCCTCCGAATAGACAAGAGTTTCCAGTGACATGGACCCCTCTAGATCCGCGCCTTGAGTAAAACAGACGAAGACATTCTTCCTGCCCGGGTTAACACGAGCGGGTTGCATGCGTCGAGCCAGTTGCGTGCACCGAGCCAGCTCGACGATGTTGGTGCAGACATCCGGCCCGGTTGTAAATCCGCCGACCTTGCCGATCAAAATGTGGATTCCACCGAAGGGGACTCGGAAGCCATACCCGACAGAGTCGGCCTCGAGGCCCCAGCCAGCGTCATCGATGTAGAGCCAGCCGTAGCGACTCTTGTTCATCCTGCTGACAACGTATCCCTTGGTCCCTAGAAGAGAGCCCTTTGAGAGCTCAACACCACCGAGCGCTAGCCCCATGGTGGGTGCCAACTGTCATGTTTTTATAACGACAGATGTTCGAGGACTTATGTTCGAGGCCATCGCTAAAGTGATGGACTCAAAGAGGTTGGTTGAGATGAAGGACACGATTTTACCCATGTTCGGCCCCTCGAGAGGACGTAAAAGCCTATGTCATGCTTGTGCTGTATTGATTGGAGTATCGATTACAAAGGAGCGGATTCGCTTGACCTAGTTCTCGATCGATTGGTTTCTGTCTAAGTCGCCCCGGGTCTCTGTCTTTATATAGGAGGCCAAGACCATGGGTTACAAGTCTCATACCGAATCTTACAACTTATCTGACTCTACCTCTATGTCGCCTTGCCTTCCTGGGCAAGCCGTCTCCGGGTGGCTTAACCACCCGGGTCTTCATGCCTTCTTTGTCTGGTCCTCGCTTAGGCCCATCTTGGTAAACCGCCATATGTCTAGGCTTACATCTCCAAGCCCATCTGTATTGGTCTGGCTTATGAGCCGCCAGGTATAACCCAGCCCCACCTGGGCGGGTCTCACCACGGGGTTATATCCCCAACACTAGGGGAAGGGCACGCACGCCGAGGCCTTTAAAGGAGGGGCCATACGACGGTCCTCGACGTCCGTGAACGCACGCACCCGTCCTCTCTCTTTGATGCTGATGAAGGAAGGGGACGCGAGCAGGTTGCCGTCAGGAGGGATTTGCTGGGCTGCGGAGCTGAGGGAGATGGCCGCGAGGGGAAGCAAAGAGGCCTAGGAGGGCAAGCTCACTCTCTCTCACCTAAAAAGGTTTTTCTATTCTTTAAAAAAAACAAAGTCCTACAGAACGAAAGCAAAGATTATTATGAACCTAAATACTTTGGCACTCGCATAAATGCAACCTATTTAATAAAAATTAACTGGACATTTTTAACCTAAGTAAATTAATACTCTTATTAAATAAAACCTGTTATTTTATTAGAGACATAAATGGAAAAAATAACAACACATGGAAGAGCTCACTTACTCCACTCTAAATAATTAACTTAAGCACCAGATTTTTTTAAGATTTATAGGACAAGTTAATTTTATGTCATAAAATAATTAGGAGAAAAAGGGGTTTTCTAGAGTTGAAATGAAAGAGGGGATTATGGAAAATAAGAAAGGGGAGGAGAGAAACACACCAAGCACACATGCATTCATCCACATACAAACCTCACATCACAACATTCACAAACACAAGCAACGCAATAAATAGTATGCACTTGGTATAATGAGCATGATGGCATGATGCATGATGCATGGAATGACAATGCAAGGTAGAACTCAAACCCAAGATGGCATGATAACATCCCTAGAGGTCACACGTGAGAAATATATTACAACTATGGTAAGGGATGCTCTTGGGCTGTTACAATTCTGCTAGCAAGGACATGTTGCTAGTGAGTTTTTCCTTAATGGTCTTTGATGTGGCCGCATGTTTTGTTGAGCGGACTTGAAACAAAGCAAGCGCGCAAACAAAGATGGTAAAGTTCCATCACGCACAAGACTCACCATACGAAACCTTGGTTGCTAGGGGGGATATACAAATGGGAGCTCTAATGAAAGTTGATAATCATGTCAACGTAGCTTTCTTCATGGTTCCCCTTCTGTCTTGGCACGTATTTATTCACGCACATTGTCCCTCCCTCCATTCACGACCGCCCCTCCTCTTCGTGTTTCCCGATGAATACATGCGCATGTAGCCACCTTTTCCCTGAGAGGAAGGGAAAACGAAGAGGGGGAAATGGAGAAACTTGGGGACCCATTAGTTACGTGTACAATCGTCAGCACGAGTCTGCCGGGTTAATGTGAACATTCACAACTAACGAAAAACGGGGGAGTAAACATGAATGGCCGAGCCTTCTCTCCTTTCCTTTGCGCCCAACGGTCCCGTAGCGACCAACGCGATGTAGGCATTGGCGAACGAGATCTCGCTGTGGTTTGCTTGCCGGGGTGCCAACCAATAGATTCGCTCTAGCATTCGGCTCGATATTTACCCTTGACAGGATAAATACAGGACCGAGCCTCATGCAATCTTATCGACACTGGCGGCACCACCGCTATGCAGAACTGATCATAGGTGGGGAAGGAGAGGACAGTGGGGTATAGCCGTGTACCTTTTCTTTTGCCTATCGGACCGAGCTGCACCTCCCTGGGATTAGGTGGGCATGCTCGATGATTGTAATAGGGATGGCGCCACCGCTCAGTTCGCCTCTTCCTCGACCGTGGTCTAGACTGCGGTTGTGCTGTCTACGTCGGATGCATCAGCCGCAGCGCCAATGCCCCTCGTCCTTGTCGCCGCCATCGCTACAGCGGCAACATGTGATGGAACCCAGGGAGGAAGAGGCTTAGGGAGCATCATTTATCCTCTCCTTCGACGCTCCTGGCGGAGGAAATAGTGATGAAAATCGATGCGCTTCCTAGGATCTCGGGTTCACGCAAATGACGCACCTCCTACCTGGCGCGCCAAAGATGTCGGGCCTCGATGCACATGATCACCTATGGGGCCATGGGCCCCTTTGTGGTTCGGAAGGGGTGATGTCATGTTGCATAAAGAGCAGAGGTCTTGAGGCAGCACGATGATGAGACGCAGGTGTTTTACCCAGGTTCAGGCCACTGTGAAGCATAAAACCCTACTCCTGCTCTTGTGGATTGATTGGAGGGACACGAAGCACACGCAACACTCAATCTTGATAAGGTTGCCTTCGGGAGAGCTTCTACCTGAGTACAAGTGTCCAAAGGTCCGAATCTCTAGCTAGGTTGCCTTGGGCCTGCTTTTATAGCTCAAGGGGCAACCACGATGGCAAAACAGACATTATCTAGTGATTAGATATCCAACACTGCTATCATACCTAACTCTCGCACTTAGGACAAAATGACATAAATGCTAGCCTAGGTGGCGTGCGGGGATGCATTCCCGGCAGGCTTTTACCACCGCTTTAGCTACCTATTGCTCAATATCTTGACACGGGTCTGGACGGGTGTCAAGCGGCCATAATTTGTCTTCCAGCGCGTCGCCGCGTGCTTAGCTAGAGCCACTTATTGTTGGGGAATGTTGCATGGGAAAAAAAAATTCCTACGCACACGCAAGATCTATCCATGGTGATGAGAATCTATGAGAGGGAGAATGGATCTACATACCCTTGTAGATCGCTAAGCGGGAAGCGTTAAGAAACGCGGTTGATGTAGTCGAACGTCTTCGTGATCCAAATCGCCTAGCGTCCCGTGATCCCATCACGATCCGTCGCGCGATCCGATCACGATCCATCCCGCCATCTCATCACGATCCGTCCCGCGATCCAATCACGAATCGTCTCGCGATCTTGACCATGGTCCTTCCGATCTAGCGCCAAACGGACGGCACCTCCGCGTTCAGCACACGTATAGCTTGATGATGATCTCCGCCTTCTTGATCCAACAAGAGGGAGCGGAGAGGTATATGAGTTCTCCGGCAATGTGACGGCGTTGCGGCGATGGTGGTGGAGCAATTCCAGCAGGGCTTCGCCTAAGCACCGCTGAAAACTGACCTAGAGGAGAAAAAGATCTAGAGGAAGAAGAGGGCAGCACGTGGCAATTAGGGTTAGGGCTGCCCTCAAAACCTCTAGTATATATAGGAGGAGGGAGGGAGGAGACTTGGCTCCCAAGGATCCAAATCTGGTTCGGCCAAAGTGGGAGGGAGGAGTCCTCCTCCACTCCTAGTAGGATTAGGACTCCTTATTTTCCCACTTTTGCCTTCTTTCCACCTTGGGTTTTCTTCCTAGGCGCATGGGCCTTCTGTGGGACTTCTGCCAGCCCACTAAGGGCTGGTATTCCTTCTACCACAGCCCATGTAGCCTCTTGGGCCGAAATACCCCTCCGGATGGTCCCCCGGTACCCTCTCAGCACTCCCGGTACACTACCGATGAGCCCGAAACTTTTCTGGTGACCAAAACAGGACTTCCTATATATCAATCTTTACCTCTGGACCATTCCAGAGCTCATCATGATGTCCGAGATCTCATCCGGGACTCCGAACAACCTTCCGTAACCACCATGCATAACTCTATACTACTGAAACGTCACCAAACCTTAAGTGTGCAGACATTGCAGGTTCGAGAACTATGTAGACATGACCGAGACACCTCTACGGTCAATAAACAATAGCGGGACCTGGATGCCCATGTTGATTCCTACATATTCTACGAAGATCTTTATTGGTCGAACCTCTATGTCAAGGATTCAGTTAATCCCGTATGATGTTTCCTTTGTTCTTCGGTATGTTACTTGCCCGAGATTCGATCATCGGTATCTCCATACCTAGTTCAACCTCGTTACCGGCAAGTCTCTTTACTAATTACATAATACAAGATCCTGTGGCTAACACTTAGTCACATTGCTTGCAAGTCTTATTGTGATGTTGTATTACCGAGTGGGCCCTGAGATACCTCTCTGTCACACGGAGTAACAAATCCTAGTCTTGATCCATGCCAACCCAACAAACACCCTCGGAGATACTTGTAGAGTACCTTTATAGTCACCCATCTATGTTGCAACGTTTGATACACACAAGGCACTCCTCTGGTGTTACTAAGTTGCATGATCTCATGGTCATAGGAACAGATACTTGACATGAAGAAAACAGTAGCAATAAACTGACACGATCATATGCTACGTTTATAGTTTGAGTCTTGTCCATCACATCATTCTCCTAATGATATGATCCCATTATCAAATTACATCTCATGTCCATGACTAGGAAACCACATCCATATTTGATCAACGAGCTAGTCCACTAGAGGCATACTAGGGACATGGTGTTGTCTATGTATCCACGCATGTATCTGAGCTTTCGATCAATACAATTATAGCATGGATAATAGAAGATTATCATGAACAAGTAAATATGATAATAACCAATTTATTATTGCCTCTAGGGCATATTTCCAACAGTCTCCTACTTGCACTAGAGTCAATAATCTAGTTCACATCACTATGTGATTCGCATTGTTATGAATCTAACACCCAGTGAGTTCTGGGCTCGATCATGCTTTGCATGTGAGAGAGGTCTTTTAGTCAATGGGTTTGCGATATTCAGATCTGTGTGTACTTTGCAAATCTCTATGTCATACTGTAGACACTGCTACCACACTCCAATTGGAGCTATTCCAAATGGCTGCTCCACTATACGTATCCGGATTGCTACTAATGGTCATCCGGATTGGTGTTAAAGCTTGCATTGACGTAACTCTTCACGACGGACTCTTTATCACCACCATAATCAAGAAACATTTCCTTAATCTTTTAGTTAATAAGGATAATCTTGACCGTTGTCCAGTGATCCACTCCTGGATCACTCTTGTACCCCTTGACGGACTCATGGCAAGGCATACACAAGTGCGGTACACAACATGGCATACTATATAGAGCCTATGGCTAAAGCATAGGGGACGACCTTCGTCCTTTCTCTTGCTTCTGCCATGGTCTAGCTTTGAGTCTTACTCAACTTCACACCTTACAAATAAGGCAAGAACTCTTTCTCTGACTGATCCATTTTGAACTCTTTCAAAATCTTGACAAGGTATGTACTCATTGAAAGTCTCATCAAGCATCTTGATCCATCTCTATATATCTTGATGCTCAACAATTAGGTATCTTTATCTAGGTCTTCCTTTGAAAACTCTTTTCAAAGAACCCTTTATGCTTTCCAAAAATTCTACATCATTTTCGATCAACAATATGTCAACCACGTATGCTTATCAGAAACTCTATAGTGCTCCCACTCACTTTATTGTAAATACAAGTTTCTCATAAACTTTTTATAGACTCACAAACCTTGATCACCTCATAAAAGCATATATTCCAACTCCAAGATGCTTGCTTCAGTCCATAGAAGGATCACTGAAGCTTGCACACCTTTTGGCATCCTTAGGGCTGACAAAACCTTCTAGTTGTATCTCATACAACCTTTCCTCAAGGAAGGAAACGATGTTTTGACTTCCATCTGCCAGATTTCATAATTGAAAAATGCAGCAACTGCTAACATAATTCCAACAGACTTTAGCATCGCTACAAGTGAGAAAGTCTCATCGCAGTCAACTTCTTGAACTTGTTGGAAACTTCTTTGCGACAAGTCGAGATTTATAAATGGTGACATTTACCATCAGCGTATGTCTTCATCTTAAAGGTCCATTTGTACTCGACGACCTGTCGTCCAACGAGCAAGTCTACCAAAGTCTATACTTGGTTTTCATACATGGATCCTTTCTCGGATTTCATGGCCTCTAACCATTTGTCAGAATCCAGGCCCATCATCGCTTCCCCATAGCTCATAGGTTCATCGTTGTCCAACAACATGACCTCCAAGACAGGGTTGTCATACCAATTAGGAGCAGTACGCATCCTTGTCGACCTACGAGGTTCGATAGTAACTTTATCTAAAGCTTCATGATCATCATCATTTACTTCCTCTTCAACTGAGGTAGGTTCCACAGAAACATCTTTCTGCTGCGCTACTCTCAGGTTGAAGTAAAGGTTCAACAACCTCATCAAGTTCCATCTTCCTCCCACTCAATTCTTCGAGAGAAACTTTTTTCTCGAGAAAGGACCCAGTTTTAGCAACAAACACTTTATGCTTGGATCTGAGATAGAAGGTTCACCCAACAGTTCTTAGGGTATTCTGTGAAGATGTATTTGTCCTCTTTGGGTTCGAGCTCATTAGGTGAAAACATTTTTTCACACAAGCGTCGCAGCCCCAAACATTAAGAAATGACAGCTTAGGTTTCTATCAGACCATAATTCACATGGTGTCATCTCAACAGATTTAGATGGTGCCCTATTTAAAGTGAATGTAGTTGCCTCTAATGCATAATCACAAAACTATAGTAGCAAAACAAGAAGAGACATCATAGCACGCACCATAAGCATGACTATGACGTTTGAACACACCATCACACTATGGTGTTCCAGGTGGCGTGAGTTGTGAAAGAACTTTCACATTGTGTAAAGTTGTATGCCAAACTCGTAACTCAGATATTCACCTCCACGATCATATCACAGACATTTTTATCTTCTTGTCACGATGATCTTAAACTTCACTCTGGATTTGCTTGAACTTTTCAAACGATTCAGACTTGTGTTTCATTAAGTAAATATACACTATATCTACTCAAATCATCAGTGAAGGTAAGAAAATAACGATATCCACTGCACGCTACTAGAATCATTGGATTGCATACATCAACAAGTATCATTTCCAGTAAATCACTTGCCCGCTCCATCAAACCGGAAAACGGGGTCCTTAGTCATCTTGCCCAAGAGGCATGGTTCGCATGTCTCAACTGATTTGAAATTGAATGAGTCCAAAGATCCATCAACATGGAGTTTCTTCATGAGATTTATACCAATATGACATTTAGCGGAAGTGCCATAGGTATGTGGTACTATCATTATTAACTTTGCGTCTTTTGGCATCAATGTTATGAACATGTGTATTACTACGATCAAGATTCAACAAACCATTCTCATTGAGTGCATGACCATTAAAGGTATTATTCATGTAAACAGAATAACCATTATTCTCTCACTTAAATGAATAAATGTATTGCAATAAACACGATCTAATCATGTTCATGCTTAACGCAAACACCAAATAACATTTATTTAGGTTTGTCACTAATCCGAAGGTAGAGAGAGCGTGCGATGTTGATCACATCAACCTTGGAAACATTTCCAGCACACATCGTCAGCTCACACTTAGCTAGTCTCTGTTTATTCCGTAGCTTTTACTTCGAGTTACTAACATTTAGCAACCAAACTAGTATCCAATACCCAGGTGCTACTGGGAATACTAGCAAGGTACACATTAATAACGCGTATATCAAATATACTTCTGTCGATGTTGCTAGCCTTCTTATCTACCAAGTATCTAGGGTTGTTCCGCTTCAGGGACCGCTCTCCTCATAATAGAAGCACTTAGTCTCGGGTTTGGGTTCAACTTTGGGTTGCTTCACTGGATCAACAACTGACTTGCCATCCATGAAGTTTCCCTCCTTGCCCTTACCTTTCTCGAAACTAGTGGTTTTACCAACCTCAACACTTGATGCTCCTTCTTGATTTCTTCCTTCGCTGTGTCAAACATCACGAATAGCTCAGGGATCATTATTTCCATCCCTGGCATTTTATAGTTCATCACGAAGCTCTAGTAGCTTAGTGACAGTGACTTGGAGAACTATATCAATCACTATCTTATCTAGAAGATCAACTCCCACTCGATTCAAGCGATTGTAGCACCCAGACAATCTGAGCACATGCTCAACGATTGAGATATTCTCCTTCATCTTGCAAAGAATATTGTTGGAGATCTCATATCTCACAACACGAACACGAGCCTGAGATCCCAATTTCAGCTCTTAGAACATCTCATCTGTTCCGTGACGTTCAAAACATTTT
This sequence comes from Hordeum marinum, assembly GCA_022496015.1. NCBI lineage: Eukaryota > Viridiplantae > Streptophyta > Magnoliopsida > Poales > Poaceae > Hordeum > Hordeum marinum. Next base: position 297,147,186 of record CM039675.1, on the reverse strand, counting down.
GGAGCCTCAATTCTAAGCCGTAATGCATGACGCACAGAACTATCTAGTCATCGGAATGTGCATGTCAGATGTTCACAACATCTACAGACGATGCTAGAGGGGGTGGCGCACCGAGCGGTGCATTAAGGGCATAAGCCTTCTGTGCAGCAATGAGGACAATCCTCAGATCATGGACCCAGTCCGCAATATTGCTACGATCATATTTCAACTCTATTTCTCTAGGAACATATAAAATTCAAGGGAGCTACAGCGTGACCTATTAATCTACAACATAATTTGCAAAGACACTACTGACTATGTTCATGATAATGAGTTCAATTAGTCATATTACTTAAGAACTCCCACTCAAATTGACATCCCTCCGGTCATTCGAGTGATACATGATCCAAAATTACCAACTCAAGTCCGATCATCACGTGAGTTGAGGTGGTTTCAATGGTGAACATCATCATGTTGATCATATCTACTATATGACTCATGTTTGACCTTTCGGTCTCCTATGTCCCGAGGCCATGTCTATACATGCTAGGCTCGTCAAGTTTAACCCGAGTGTTCTGCATGTGCAACACTGGCTTGCACCCATTGTATGTGAACATAGAGTCTATCATACCCGATCATCACGTGGTGTCTTGACACGACAAACTTTCGCAACGGTGCACACTTGGGGAGAACACAATTGATCTTCAAATTTTAGTGAGGGATCACCTTATAATGCTACTGTCGTCCTAAGCAAAACAAGGTGCATAAAAGGATTAACATCACATGCAAATCATAAGTGACATGATATGGCCATGAACTTGTGCTTTTGATCTCCATCTTGAAAGCACCGGCATGATCTTCATCGTCATCGGCATAACACCATGATCTCCATCATCTTGATCTCCATCAACGTGTCGCCATCGGGGTTGTTGCGTCCACCATGCTTCTACTACTATTGATACCGTCTAGAGATAAAGTAAAGCATTACATAGCGCTTAATGATTGACACGCAGGTCATATAATAATTAAAGACAACCATATGGCTCCTGCCGGTTGCCGTACTCATCGACATGCAAGTCGTGATATTCTATACGACACGTGATCATCTCATACATCACATATATCTCATCATGTAATTGGCCATATCACATCACAACATACCCTGCAAAAACAAGTTAGACGCCCTCTAATTGTTGTTACATGTTTTACGTGGATGCTACGGGTATCTAGCAAGAACAATTCTTACCTACGCATAAACCACAACGGTGATACATAAGTTGCTTTTCAACCTTCTCAAGGACCGCCTTTGTCGAATCCGATCCAACTAAAGTAGGAGAAACAGACACCCGCCAGCCATCTTTGTGCAATGAAGTTACACGTCAGTCGATGGAACCGGTCTCTAGTAAGCGTACGAGTAAGGTTGGTCTGGGCCGCTTCATCCCACAATACCGCTGAACCAAAACACGACCAAGGGAGGAAGCAATATAAGCATCAACGCCCACAAACTCTTCGTGTTCTACTCGAGATCTCATCTACACATAGACCTAGATCAGATGCCACTGTTGGGGAACGTTGCATGGGAAACAAAAAAATTTCTACACACACGCAAGATCTATCCATGGTGATGAGCATCTACAAGAGGGAGAGTGGATCTACATACCCTTGTAGATCGCTAAGCGGGAAGCGTTAAGAAACGCGGTTGATGTAGTCGAACGTCTTCGCGATCCAAATCGCCGAGCGTCCCGTGATCCCATCACGATCCGTCTCGCAATCCATCCCGCGATCTCATCATGATTCGTCCTGCGATCCAATCATGAATCGTCTCACAATCTTGATCACGGTCCTTCCGATCTAGCGCCGAACGGACGGCACCCCCGCGTTCAGCACACGTACAGCTTGATGACGATATCCGCCTTCTTGATCCAGAAAGAGGGAGTGGAGAGGTACATGAGATCTCCGGCAGCGTGACGGCGTTGCGGCGATGATGGTGGAGCAATTCCGGTAGGGCTTCGCCTAAGCACCGCTGAAAACTAACCTAGAGGAGAAAACGATCTAGAGAAAGAAGAGGGCAGCACGTGGCAATTAGGGTTAGGGCTGCCCTCAAAAGCTCTAGTATATATAGGAGGAGTGGAGGGAGGATACTTGGCTCCCAAGGAGGCAAATCTGGTTCGGCCGAAGTGGGAGGGAGGAGTCCTCCTCCTCCACTCCTAGTAGGATAAGGACTCCTTCCTTATTTTCCCACTTTTGCCTTCTTTCCACCTTGGGTTTTCTTTCCTAGACGCATGGGCCTTTGTGGGACTTAAGCCAGACCACTAAGGTCTGGTATTCCTTCTCCCACAGCCCATGTAGCTTGTTGGGTCGAAATACCCCTCCCGATGGTCCCTCGATACCCTCCCGACACTCCCGGTACACTACCGATGAGCCCGAAACTTTTTCGGTGACCAAAACAGGACTTCCTATATATCAAACTTTACCTCCGAACCATTCCGGAGAGCCTCGTGATGTCTGGGATCTCACCCGGGACTCCGAACAACCTTCGGTCACCACCATGCATAACTTTATACTACCGAAACGTCACCAAACCTTAAGTGTGCAGACCCTGCGGGTTCGAGAACTATGTAGACATGACTGAGACACCTCTATGGACAATAATCAATAGCGGGACCTGGATGCTCGTATTAATTCCTACATATTCTATGAAGATTTTTATCGGTCGAACCTCTATGTCAAGGATTTAGTTAATCCCGTATGATGTTCCCTTTGTTCTTCGGTATGTTACTTGCCCGAGATTCGATCACCGGTATCTCCATACCTAGTTCTACCTTGTTACCGGCAAGTATTTTTACTCGTTCCATAATACAAGATCCCGTGTCTAACACTTAGTCACATTGCTTGCAAGGCTTATTGTGATGTTGTATTACCGAGTGGGCCCTGAGATACCTCTCTGTCCCACGGAGTAAAAAATCTCAGTCTTGATCCATGCCAACCAAACAGACACCCTCAGAGATACCTATAGATTACCTTTATATTCACCTAGTTACGTTGTGACATATGATACACACAAGGCACTCCTCTGGTGTCAGTGAATTGCATGATCTCATGGTCATAGGAACAGATACTTGACATGTAGAAAACGGTAGGAATAAATTGACACGATCGTACGCTATGTTTATAGTTTGGGTCTTTTCCATCACATCAATCTCCTAATGATGTGATCCCGTTATCAAATGACATCTCATGTCCATGACTAGGAAACCACAACCATCTTTGATTAACGAGCTAGTCCATTAGAGGCATACTAGGGACATGGTGTTGTCTATGTATCCACACATGTATCTGAGTTTCCGATCAATAAAATTATAGCATGGATAATAAATTATTATCATGAACAAGGAAATATGATAATAACCAATTTATTATTTCCTCTGGGGGCTCGACACCACATCGACAAATGACTGGTGTTAAGGTGCAGTGGAGTAGTGGCTGATCGGCTCGCGCCTACCGGGGGATGGCTTGTCGGGTCTTCCTGAAGATGTGTGCGCCTTGGTCCCCGGCAGGCACTCGGGACATGACTGGCGCGGTTCGTGTTGGGGAACATTGCATTGGGAAACAAAAAAATTCCTATGCACATGCAAGATCTATTCATGGTGATGAGTATCTACGAGAGGGAGAGTGAATCTACTGATAAGTCTCCAATGTATCTATAATTTTTTATTGTTCCATGCTATTATATTATCTGTTTTGGATGTTTTATATGCATTAATAAGCTATTTTATACTATATTTGGGATAACCTATTAATCTAGAGCCTAGTGTCAGTTTCTATTTTTCCTTATTTTTGAGTATTGCAGATAAGGAATATTAAACGGAGTCCAAACGGAATAAAATATTTGAAATAATTTTTCCTAGACCAGAAGTAACCCAGGAGACTTGGAGATGAAGTCGGGAGAGCCGTCATGTGGCCACAAGCCACAGGGGCGCGTCCAGGGGGGTAGGGCGTGCCTCCCAGGCTTGTGGGCCCACGGCAGCTCCCCTAACCCTATTTCTCGGCCTATAAATTCACAAATACTCCCTGTATACCAGGGGAGCCACGAAAACACTTTTCCGCCGCCGGAAGCCTCCGTTCCCAAGGGATCCAATCTTGGAGCCTTTTTCGGTAATCTATCGGAAGGGGATTCGATCACGGAGGGCACCTACATCAACTCCATTGCCCCTCCGATGATGCGTGAGTAGTTCACCACAGACCTTCGGGTCCATAGCTAGTAGCTAGATGCCTTCTTCTCTTTGTTTGGTCTTCAATAGCATGTTCTTCATGATCTTCATGGAGATCTATCCAATGTAATACTCTTTTGCGGTGTGTTTGTCGAGATCTGATAAGTTGTGGGTTTATGTTCAGATTATCTATTAATATTACTTGAGTCTTTTCTGAATTCTTATATGCATGTTTTCATATCTTTGCAAGTCTCTTCGAGTTATTGGTTTGGTTTTGCCAACTAGATTGGTAATTCTTGTAATAGGAGAAGTGCTTAGTTTTGGGTTCAATCTTGCGGTGTCTTCACCCAGTGACAAAGTAGGGGTAGCGAGGCACATATTGTATTGTTGCCATCGAGAATAAAGATGGGGTTTTCATCATATTGCTTCTGTTTATCCCTCTACATCATGTCATCTTACCTAATGTGTTACTCTGTTCTTCATGAACTTAATACTCTAGATGCAGGCAGGAGTCGATCGATGTGTGGAGTAATAGTAGTAGATGCAGAATCATTTCAGTCTACTTGACACGGACGTGATGCCTATATGCATAATCATTGCCTTGGATATCTTCATAAATATTTTCTTTTCTATCAATTGCTCGATAGTAATTGGTTCATCCGTCGTAATACTTTCCATCATGAGAGAAGCCTCTAGTGAAACCTATGGCCCCAGGGTCTACTTTCCATAATTTATTTTCAGATCTATAAACTAAAAACACCAAAAAATACTTTTCTGCAATTTATTTACCTTTTACTTTCCTTTCTCGTTTACATCTATCTCTATAAGATCTAATCCTTGCAAGTAACCATGAAGGGATTGACAACCCCTTTATGGCGTTCGGTGCAAGTGTTTGATTCTTTGTGTAGGTACATCTATTGGGGACTTGCTTGTATCTCCTACTGGATTGATACCTTGGTTCTCAACAACTGAGGGAAATACTTATCTACTTTGCTGCATCACCCATTCCTCTTCACGGAAACCAACACATGCTCCAGAAGTAGCAAGAAGGAGTTCTAGCGCCGTTGCCGGGGAGATACATAGCAAGTCAGGATAAGAACTCTCCCGTCAACTTGCCAATTTCTGGCGCCGTTGCCGGGGAGGATAAACATCAAGCCTACCAAGTACCCATCACAAACTCATCTCTTGCATTTAGTTTATTTGCCATTTGCCTCTCGTTTTCCTCTCCCCCACTTCACAAATTTGCCGTTTTATTCGCCCTCTCTTTTTCGTTTGCCATTTTCTCGTCAAATCTCTTGTTTGCTATGTTTTCTTGTGTTGCCATGTTCCTTATATTTGCTTGCATCTTCGCTTGCTAAAAATCTATTGATATGGATCCTCATCCACTTGATAATCTTTTCAAAAGACCAAATTATGATGAACCAATTTCTAGTGAGTTGAGTGCACTTGATTATCTCTATGAAGTTTTGCTTGAACATCATGAAAATTTTGATGAAGTGTTGAAAGAAGAAAATTATAAAGTGATTCATGATATCTCCTTGAATGAAAAACATGCCATGTTGTTAGTATGAATTCTCTGAATATCCATGATGCTAATGATATGCAAAACCACAAGTTTGGGGATGCTATGCTTGATGAAGATGATATTTTTTGTTCCCCAAGTTTTGGTGATGACACGTATGCTATAATTGATCATGAAAAGAATGCTTTGTGTGATAGTTATATTGTGAGATTCCTTCATGATGTTACTGAAAAGTACTATGAGAGAGGAACATATGCTTTTACATATTGCAATAATATCAAGTTTCCTCTCTATGTGTTCAAAGTTTGGAAGTTATGCTTGTTTTGCCTTCCTATGGTAGTTGATTTTTGTTCCAATAATTTGTTTGCTCACAAAATCCCTATGCATAGGAAGTGGGTTAGACTTAAATATACTTTCCATGTGATTCATGATGTTCCTATTGTTGCAAATAGGAATTATGTGCCCATAGATTTCATTGTTCTTGATATAGAATGCAATCCTACATGTCCTATTATTCTTGGTAGACCTTTCCTTAGAACGATTGGTGCAATTATTGACATGAAAAAAGGAAATATTAGATTCCAAACTCCATTAAGGAAAGTTATGGAACACTTTCCTAGAAATAAAATAAGATTGTCTTATGAATCTATCACGAGAGCTACTTATGGATTGCATACCAAAGATGACAATACCTAGATCTGTTGCGTTTTGCCTAGCTAGGGGCGTTAAACAATAGCGCTTGTTGGGAGGCAACCCAATTTTACTTTTGCTTTCTATTTGTGTTTCTATTTTGGTGTGTTTTGCACATTATTACTTCTATAATAATTGTGTTTTCTTGTTTAAATTAGTGTTTTAGCCAAGTAAGACCTTTGGGATGGTCTACGGTGTTTGCAATTTGATTTTGTTGACAAACAGAAACTTTTGCGCTACATCTAGGAATTTTTTAATTTTTTTAGAGCGTTGAAATGATATGAAATTTTTACAAAAAAATTATATACAAATTTCCCTTATTTTCCTAATTTTTAAGAATTTTTATAGTTTCAAAAGTATTCGAAGTCTACAGATTTGTACAGACTGTTCTGTTTTTGACAGGTTCTGTTTTCTTTGTGTTGTTTGCTTATTTTGATGTATCTATGGGTTGTATCCGGGGGTATGAACCATGGAGAAGTTAGAATACAGTAGGTATTACACAAATATAAATTTAAGAATGAGTTCACAACAGTACCTAAAGTGGTGATTTATTTTTCTTATACTAACAGATCTCATGAGTTTTCTATTGAGTTTTGGGTTGTGAAGTTTTCAAGTTTTGGGTGAAGATTTGATGGACTATGGAATAAGGAGTGGCAAGAGCCTAAGATTGGGTGTGCCCAAGGCACCCCAAGCCATATTCAAGCATACCAAAAATACTAAGCTTGGGGATTCCCTAGAAGGCATCCCCTCTTTCGTCTTCAATCCATCGGTAAATTTACTTGAGGCTATACTTTTATTCACCACATGATATGTGTTTTGCTTGGAGCGTCTTGTATGATATGAATCTTTGTTTTTATAGTTTGAGACAATCATCCTTGATGCACAAATATTTTGAGAGAGACACGCTGAATCGTGAATTTATTAGAATACTCTATGTGCTTCACTTATATCTTTTGAGCTAGGCAATGTTGCTCTAGTGCTTCACTTATATCTTTTTAGAGCATGGTGGTGTTGTATTTTATAGAAATTATTGAACTCTCATACCTCACTTATATTATTTTCAGAGTTTCTTAAAACATCATGGTAATTAGTTTAGGTTATGAATTTAGTCCTAATATCATGGGCATCCAAGAGGGATATAATAAAAACTTTCATATTTAGTGCATTGAATACTATGAGAAGTTTGATTCCTTGCATATAGTTTTGAGATAATAGAGATGGTAATACGAGAGTCATGATAGTAAGTAGTTGTGAATTGGAAGAGATACTTGTGTTAAAGTTTGTGATTCCCGTAGCATGCACCTATGGTGAACCGTCATGTAACGAAGTCGGAGCATGATTTGTTTAATGATTGTCAACCTTTGTGTGAGGGTCGGGAGTGTGCGATGGTTAACTCCTACCAACCTCTCCCCTATGAGCATGCATCTAATGCTTTGTTTGATAACTAATAGACTTTTGCAATAAGTATTTGAGTTCTTTATGACTAATGTTGAGTCCATGGATTATACGCACTCTCACCCTTCCTCCTTTGCTAGCCTCTCTAGTATCGCGCAACTTTCACCGGTACATCAAATCCACATTCCTCAAAACAACCACCATATATTTTCCTCAAAACAGCCACCATATCTACCTATTATGGCATTTCCATAGCCATTCTGAGATATATTTCCATGCAACTTCCACCATTCAGTTTTTCATGACATGCACCATCACTTCATCTTGCATATAGAGTCATATTTTGTTTTATGTATCGAGTTGTAAGTAAATAAAAGTGTGATGATTTTCATTAATAGAGCATTGTCCCGTGTGAGAAAACGATGATGGAAGCCATGACTCCCTCACAAGTTGGGATGAGTATCCAGACTTTACAAAAAATAAAAGAGGCCAGCGAAGCCCAAATAAAAAAATAGGCCGAAGATGCCCCAAAATATATAAAAAATATAAAAATGAAAAAATGAAAGAAATATAGAAGGGACAATTGCTACTATATTTTTCCACACTTGTGCTTCAAAGTAGCACCATGATCTTCATGATAGAGAGTCTCCTATTTTGTCACTTTCATATAACTAGTGGATATTCATCTTGCACGACCACTTAGTTTTCTTTTTGAGATTTCATACACCTATAGCTCTAAGTGCATTTGTTGCATGGCAATCCCTACTCACTCACATTGATATCTATCGATGGGCATCTCCATAGCCCATTGATACGCCTAGTTGATGTGATACTATATTCTCCCTTTTTCCTTGCACCTCCTCCATATTCTATTCCACCTATAGTGCTATATCCATGGCTCATGCTCATGTATTGCGTGAGAGTTGAAAAGGTTTGAGAACACCAAAAGTGTGAAACAATTTCTTGACTTGTTCATCGGGGTTGTGCACGATTTAGACACTTTGTGTGGGGAAGATGGAGCATAGCCAGACCATATGATTTTGTAGGGATAACTTTCTAAGGCCATGTTATTTCGAAAGGACACGATTGCCTTATTGGTGTGCTCGAAGTATTACTGTTTTTATGTCAATATTAGACTATTGTTTTGAATCTTACGGATCTGAATATTCATGCCACAATAAAGAATATTACATGGATAAATATGTTAGGTAGCATTCCACATCAAACAATCTGTTTTTATCATTTACCTACTCGAGGACGAGCATGAATTAAGCTTGGGGATGCTTGATACGTCTCCAATGCATCTATAATTTTTGATTGTTCCATGCTATTATATTATCTGTTTTGGATGTTTTATATGCATTAATATGCTATTTTATACTATTTTGGGGACTAACCTATTAATCTAGAGCCTAGTGCCAGTTTCTGTTTTTTCCTTGTTTTTGAGTATTGCAGATAAGGAATATTAAACGGAGTCCAAATTGAATAAAATCTTCGGAATAATTTTTCTTTGACCAGAAGCAACCCAGGAGACTTGGAGATGAAGTCGGGAGAGCCGTCGTGTGGCCACAAGCCACAGGGGCGTGCCTAGGGGGTAGGGCGTGCCCCCAGGCTTGTGGGCCCACGGTAGCTCCCCTAACCCTATTTCTCGGCCTATAAATTCAAAAATATTCCGTGTATACCAGAGGGAGCCACAAAAACACTTTTCCGCTGCCGGAAGTCTCCGTTCCCGAGAGATCCAATCTTGGAGCCTTTTCCGTAATCTGCTGGAGGGGGATTCGATCACGGAGGGCATCTACAACAACTCCTTTCCGCTCCGATAATGCATGAGTAGTTCACCACAGACCTTTGGGTCCATAGCTAGTAGCTAGATGTCTTCTTCTCTCTCTTTGCTCTTCAATACCATTTCTTCATGATCTTCATGGAGACCTATCCGATGTAATACTCTTTTGCGGTGTGTTTGTCGAGATCCGATGAATTGTGGGTTTATGTTCAAATTATGTATGAATATTATTTGAGTCTTTTCTGAATTCTTATATGCATGGTTTCATATCTTGCAATTCTTTTCGAGTTATTGGTTTGGTTTGGCCAACTAGATTGGTAATTCTTGCAATAGGAGAAGTGCTTGGTTTTGGGTTCAATCTTGCGGTGTCCTCACCCAGTGACAAAGTAGGGGTTGAGAGGCATGTATTGTATTGTTGCCATCGAGGGTAACAAGATGGGGTTTTCATCATATTGCTTGAGTTTATCCCTATACATCATGTCATCTTACTTAATGCGTTACTTTGCTCTTCATGAACTTAATACTCTAGATGCAGGCAGGAGTCGGCCGATGTGTGGAGTAATAATAGTAAATGTAGAATCGTTTCGGTCTACTTGACACGGACGTGATGCATGCATGATCATTGCCTTGGATAACTACATGATTATTCTCTTTTCGATCAATTGCTTGACAGTAATTTGTTTACCCACCATGATATTTTCCTTCAAGAGAGAAGCCTCTAGTGAAATCTATGGCCCCGGGGTCTACTTTGCATAATATATTTTCAGATCTATAAACCAAAAATACCAAAAATACTTTGCTGCAATTTATTTATCTTTTACTTTCCATACTCGTTTACATCTATCTCTATCGGGTCTAATCCTTGCAAATGACCGTGAAGGGATTGACAACCCCTTTATAGCGTTGGGTGCAAGAGTTTGATTGTTTATGTAGGTGCATCCATTGGTGATTTGCTTGTTCTTCCTATTGGATTGATACCTTGGTTCTCATCAACTCAGGGAAATATTTCTCTATGCATCACCCTTTCCTCTTCAAGGGAAAACCAACGCAAGCTCAAGAGGTAGCAACAGGTTCTTCAGAGATATCACCTGAGTTATGATCCTATGATGGTTCCTTCTCTTTGGATGTTCACCGCCCGCGGCTCAGAAACTACTAGTGAACTAGATTATTCGATAATATTTGATATGTATTAGTGATATTATATGATAATATTCAATGTATATTAGTGATAATATTCGACGATGCATTAACTGGATTATTTGAGATGGTGTATTAGCGATATTATATGATAATATTCGAGGGTGCACATGGTACATAGTTTATAGGTAGGTTTTAGTTTTTGTAGGGATTTAGTTTATAGGTACTTTCGGTCTATCGTTGCTCCTTGAGTGACTTTCTTGTGTGTTATTGATGGAGGAATCCCGGCTGTTGTCGTGGGGGTCGCTTCCTCTTCTTCTCTTCTTGCGATATATATCTCGGCATAATGCACAGGAAGAGAAGAAAAGGTGCGCCCATCACCGATGGTCGAACTGTTAGTGTGAGAGAGTGTCCACCAACATACACGACCATATCAGTGTGAGAGAGTGCACACCCACATACCATGACATATTGAGAGTTTTAAGGAAAGCCTCGACGAACTGAAAGTCAACCGATATTGAATTAGGTCTATTTGAACATGTGTATGTTATTGCGGGGAACACCTCCTGTGCCTATGTTTTGCCGGAATGATGATTAATTTCCGTTCCACAAATTTCAGGTGCTCAATATGTCTTATTTTAATGATGTTCATGCCAAATTTTTGAATCATGAACACATGAAATGTCAAATGATGATAGGATCCCTAAGTGTGAACTCTGCGGCGAAGATTACGGTCTGTGCGACAGGCCTCACCTGCGAGATGGGAGGTTCATCACCATCAAGCTTGATGAGACCTTTGATGTTTCTATGGTACACAACGATGACAAGTGTTTTTTTGTAATTAAGCATGACTTCTGTTTCTTTGCTTGAACGTGTAATTTTTGTTTTATACTATTCGACTGGTTCATCCCCTTCCATGCAAGACGGTATGTATTGGACAGGCTCGGTTTCGAAGACCACGAGAGTATGTAGACAACAGGAGCTAACCTGAGGACTAAACATGGTCACACATTTTTGGTCAAAGTAATGAAAGCACTTAATAACATTGAATTAGGGTGTTAAATTTGGGAAGCTCTAGCCAAGGCATATGGATTTCAGGAGGATATGGAAATAACCTTCGATCTTCGTCCTCAAGATCATATTGAAGGTAATATTGACATTTGGGTGGATATCGATATGCTTCCAGTTTTACCTCCATATGAGTTTGTCAACCATATTTGTCAAGTAATTTGCATTCTATATTTGAAAAGACTCGATGTTCATCCATACTAAATTTGTTAATTTATAATTTACAGCTTATTTCCTTTCTTCGAGTGAAACAAGGAAAATAGTTGACACAACACACTACACTTATGGATCACACCTACCTTGGGAGGAGAAGGATATTCTTGTCACCTTTGTTAGTGATGTCCTGTCTGATAGGGACAACTACCCGGTTAAAATGGGACCTGGCCCAAATTATGCATTATACATGCCACTAGTGCATAGGTTGAGGGCGGATGACATTCGCGGAAATATCTTGGTAAGAGTTGCTAATTAAGTACACTGCTATTGCGTAAATGGTGTTGACTACATTGCTAACTAGGCTACTATTATGTTCTTCAACAGAAACTGCCAAACGGTGTTGTCCCTCTGTTGATGCATGGCAAAGGTTATATGACAATAAAAAGCCCTACGAGGGTCCAGTTCGCTTTTCCATACTCGACTGAGTGCAAAGCACAAGGACGACTCCGAATTGAAGCATGGGAGAAATAAAGAAGGATCGCAAGCCACGAGTTGGAGATTGTTCGATCTCTTTGCTTCATCATGGAGACATATGTGTTATTCTGTATTATGCCATTTTATCTAGGAGGGAGGGCTAGGTCATATGAGAGAGAAGTTTTTCTAGTTTATATTAACTCGGCATGATCGATTAGGATGAGTTGTTAGATGATTAAGATGATGATGAGTTGTTAGATTATTAAGAGGATGAAGAGTTGTTAGATGATTAAGAGGATGATGAGTTGTTAGATGGTTAAGAGGATGATAAGTTATATGAAATATATTAGATTAAAGTGGATGGATGCAAGTGACCAAGTTGAATTAGAGGAAAATATGATGTTGTGATTCGCAACATCATATTTTCCTCTAGTTCAACATGATCACTTGCATCCATCGACTTTAATCTAAATGTTGTTGTTTGCGCAATTATTATTGATGTTCTATATTAATATATATAACCATGTGTAAATACAACATCAATATAAAAAAAATATGTGCGATTAATAGTAGCGCGGGTTAGCAAAGCACGCTACTCCTAACTAAGTTTGCAGTAGCGTTGGGCAACCTGCGCTACAGCTAAAGTTTAGTTGTAGCGCTGGTCAGCCGACGCTACTGCTAAAAAATATTTGTAGCGCCGGTCAGCTGGTGCTACTGCTAAAAAATAGTTGTAGCGTCATAGCAGTAGCGCGGGCACCCGCGCTACTGGTAGCTACAAATCCAGCTCTACGGGTATGGTTTTCCCTAGTAGTGTAGACTTCAATGATCCACACACATTCATCGTACAAAGACTAACACCTTAGATTTACTTGATAAACATGGTTAGTCCCCTACATATACATTCTCATTAACATCAAAATATGATGTAAGAGCATGATTGCACTTTCAGTATCCACCCTATAGGTCCAAAACAATATTGATCAAAATTGCCACTTTTGCTAAGCCAATAATACAGATAAGAGATTGACTCTAACTACTTCCAACTTGATGGATGACATTACAGGAAACTGTGAGTAGTCTCGATGGTGTGGTGACCGAGACTGGAAGTACCATACGGGATCACACACGAGGCATTTACCCAGGTTGGAGCCCTCATTGTAGAGATAATGCTCTACTCTTGCTTGAATTTGATTGATGTGTGAGGTCGCCTCGTATGAGGGGCCTACAATTAAGATGGAGATGAATCTATCAAGACTAAGGTGAAGATTGTTGTCCCTCTTACTACCCATTAGGCATCGCCTTATAAAAGTGACGATGTTAGTGAACATAGTACAAAACAAAACATACGTACTAACAAAACGCCGAGGATCACTACGAAGATGCATATGCATAGATCTATCTTTACCAACACAAAAGATAGTGGAGAAGTAGATGTTAGTGAAGATGTGCAGATTCCCGCATATAGGTTAAACATCCCAACCACGAATTTTTTTCCTGGGATCAAATGTATGATCCCTCTATGGTATCCATGCGTATTGTGTCAACAGCTCGGGAGCACTTCGCCGTCCAGGACGAAGGTTAACTAGAGGACAAGAGGTGGAGAATAACTGCATCCCCGTGTTTGTCGAGTTGTCGTGCACCATTGACTTGACAGCTGACTACTTGATCGTCACATGATGAAACATGGCTACAACATGGTCGTGCAGCTCCACATGACATGCTTCAGCGAAATTTTTCAACAACAACCATCCGTTCAGGGGCTTCTTCTCAAGCAGGCGGGAGTGTCACACCTGCATCTGAGGCCTTGTACAGTGCAAGGCGCTTAGGGGTGGCCCTTGCATTGTACAAGGACTAATAACACAGGGGACTGAAAGATGCCTATGGCATGATAGGCTTTGGGCCGTCCGTGTGCTGGCTTATGGAGCCATGTGTGGTTGTTTATGCGGTGTCGAGAGACTAAGGGTGTTTATCGAATGAAGAGTGACTTCCCTCTCAGAAAGTGCATGGATGAACCGATGGGCATATGAACCCACTTTGGAAAACCCATTTCTAATCCCAAAATTCTGAAATAAGTTTCACGTATACATCTTCACATTTTATGCGCGTACATAAAATTTTGTGGAAAAATAACTTTTTGTTTGGTATGTGCAAAACAGACAAAAATATGTCGTGGAATGCTATTTAGGAGCATTGACATTTGATTTTTTGCGTAGGCAAAATAAGAAAACATTTTCTCACAAAACTTTATACCGCACACACATGTTGTGTATATGTATGCGTGAAATTTTGTTTAATTTTTTCAATTTAAAATGTGTTTAAAATACATTTTTTAAAAGCGGGTTCATATGTCCATTGGTTCAGGACGTCCACACTCCCTACCTACCTACTCAACCACTTCGCCACCGTGCCTTCCTCTCCTAAACCTACCCAACCACTCCGCCACCGTGTGATAGGATCCTTTTAATGATCAGTTTGTCACAAAATCCTATGTACAGAAACGTCAGTTATTTTCGAATGGAAGTAATAGCAAGTTAGCTATAGGGGTGCATCAAAGCTCAAGTTTGCACACACACCAAATCATAAAACATGTATCAGGACTTGTCTCCTACTCTCTCCGTCCGGAAATACTTGTCCTACAACTGGATGTATCTAAACTTATTTTAGTTATAGATACATCCATTTTATTCATTTCTAAGACAAGTATTTCCGAACGGAGGAGTACATCTCATTCATCACGGGGTATTAACAGTATGACTCGAGTGCCCAACTTCTCAATCTTCTCGGCGTTTGTGATTAATTCAGACATAGCAGTAGTATTCTGCTCTTGAGTCTAGCAATTCAAATTGGTCAATATTTGCATCACATGTTGTGCACAATATAGTATCTCAGCAATTCAGATACAAAGAAACCACACCGGTTACATCAGGCAGCAGCATAGAAGCGTGGCATTTCAACCCAGGTAAAACATTTACATCTCTGAACTTGTCATTACAAAATATAATTGTATGTTCAGTCTTCAGGTGGTGGACAAAATGATCTTGGAGTCAGCATCTACACTAACATTAGTGAACTCTGTATGCATGTAAACTATTTAGGCATAGCTTGGCATTGCTGCGCTATGCTACACTTGCTGAAAAAGTACCTGTAGAAAGGCAGCTGTGTCTATTTTGTAAAGAAACAAAAATGGACTGCTCAACCTGATTATTCAAATGCAACGCTGTCTCCAATGGAGCCTTATATTCCAGCTGAATTCCTTGAAATTTGCAAGTAGGGGGTAGTACGACCATCCCGATTCTCAAGCTCTTTCTCATCCAGTGGAGTCCGGCGACCCGATGATGACATGTAGAGGCATCAAGCCCTGCTGTAATGTCAGCAGCATGGTGTTTCGACAGTTCAACACATAAATTCATGCCAGAAGTCCTAGTAGCTGCTGAGTGTCAATGTCTTCTCAGATGTCTACCTTGTCTTCTTGGAACGCTTTGTATACAAAATCTTTAAAGCGCCTGGAATACTGTTTTGGATCTACTGCCGAAATAGACGTTGGGTCATATTGGAAAGACTTGTATGCATGCTCAAGCTTTTTGCTGATATCATAGTCCTGAAGTATGTCTATAATCCCAAAGTACAATATAACATCGTACAACTCCCCGGTAGGTTCTCCAATAAGCTGTGGTTCACAATCACTCTTTCGAATTGTCAATTCAGCTTTTGTTGGCATGTTCGACCCTAGCTTTATCTTGGACAACCTGTCCACCCAAAGAATGTTAATTATGCTTGTGTTAGAACACACAAAGCATGAATAGGAATACAACGAAGTATCTATACGAGATGTATATCTAAGGAAAAAGGGGTTTACATGAGTACTAACCAATGTTTGACTATTAGCTTTTTTAGGAAAGGCTATTGGTTGTTGATAAGCACCATATATCTCCAGCATTATTTATACTAGCATGTACACACGTGCAATGCATGATCTGACCATTACAAAGTGATTTTCGTAAAAGTAGATAAACAGTAGACTGCCTTGTAAAATTATTGAATGCAAAGGAAATGCAGAAATCAAATAATAGAAAAAGTGTAAACCCCATTGATTGTTGTTTGTAAAAAACCAAAGAGCATGGTGCCGGTGAGAATTTTTGGGGAACTATAACCGGTGGGTCCACACGACGTAATCTAATTGTTTACTTTACCTTCCCTTTTTCCCATTCTGTCGTTCCACTTCTAGACTATCTAGCGCTGCAAGCTGGCTTGGGAAGCATGGACAGGTTATGACAAGGATAATGTGATGGTTCTAGAACACTACGGAAGCAGCTGCTGGCTACTGTTCATGCGAGTCCCGCTACTCTCAACTATTGGATGTAAGATACCAAAGGTTAGGATTGATGCTCTAGATTCATTCAAAACTGATACACAATATAGTGGTATATATTTATATATGAAGGGAATGGACAAATGATAGGTTGCAATAAGATATGTCCTCCGTGCGACTTTTAATCCTCATGGGGATTGTGGGGGCATACCAGGCAGACAATTGGGGATTTGTTATAAATTAAATAATGCTCTAGTGAACCAAAGGCTATGGCCTGCAGATGTTGTTGCATCTTGGATTGTCCTACAACCTGCTATCTCCTTCCTCCTTTTACTACCTTGCTTATCTCGCCTCTTATCCCAATGCACCGAGTTTTTTTTTTCAGAGTTAGCTGAACAATAAACTCAGATCAACATGAACACCATGGAGGCATAAGCCATCTCAATATGATAAGTAGGATAAGATTATATTAGCTCGCGCATGCATTACAAGTATGTGAATAAGAGCAACAATAATGGGCTTTAACCAAGTATCTTATTTCACCTGTTTGCATCAGTATCTCCTCTAGATAGGTGAGGTGATAGGTGGGGTGATGATCCTCTGCTGCTATCACTATCAAAGGAACCTTCAAATAATGAAGTTTGTAAGGTATACGACAACAATGTCAAAATTTAAAACGTTTTATTTTTCAAACCAACCTTCGGTCATTATAACTCTTTTGTCCCTAAAATGTACGCCCACCAAAAGACTGTAATCCATAATGTTTTCCTGCTCGAGAAAATCGCAATCCTTGTCGACTTGTCTGCTTCAACAGATTTAACTTCTGGATTAGCTGGGGAGTAAAAATATAAAATGTGATGACTTCTCACTGGTAGTAGCCTCACTCTCGCTCACCTCTGGAACTCTTGGTACCAGTGTTTTTGCAATCGAAATATAAAGTTAAGATCAAGGTCTTTTAAAATAGTGTACTCGTCTATTTCTGTCTGTGGCTTGTCAGTCGTACGTCCAAGGGATGAGCCTTTCAAATCAAATCTCCTATGAATAAAGTGCTCAGAGCAGAACAGATTTCCCATTATGACAAAACGAACCTGGGTAATAGTAACAGCAAACAGATGATCAGACATACATTACAAGCTTATCAAGTAGATGTAGCATGAAACCAAATATCTTTTAAGTCATGACCTTCTTTTGGTTAGCTCCGGCTAACTTGACACAATGCAGACCAAAAAACTTGGTGACTAGAGTGTTTTCGAATGACCGGACATGATTGTAATAAGCCCGAAGCATCTTCAGAAATATCTACACAACAAAGAAGTGTTCCGTACATTCTGTATAAAACTGTTGGTTGTCTATGAAGTTCAGAAAACATTTACACAGAGACAACAACCAAGCACAAACCTTTACTTCAGCTTTCTTCATCGTCTTTATCATGTACTGGTCATTGCTCGTGAGATAAAAGAAGCTTCCACTCTTACCAGGGGATGAGAGCTCCCGGAGAGCCTGGTCGCCACAAAGGGATAACATATAATCTGCTGCATCAACCTTGAACAACTTGCGCAATGTCCTGCAATTCATTTCATGACAGATTGCATGTGAATTGTAACTGAGCATAGATAAACGTTAATTAGAAACTGGAGTGATGACCAACCGGAATACTTGTGGGCAGTAATCTTTCCATCTAAAATCGCAAGAACTGTGTGGAGGTGTGTATTTTGAGCCTTCTGGAGGGAACCTTGTCCATACTTTCTCCTTTGGGTCAAAAGCTGATGACTTCAGATCAAGCGTAATAGGTCCTTGCTTTCCTACTGCGTGTCTATTCCACGGACAAGATAATAAGCACATGAAAAAAAAAATGTTAGAAATACATATCATTCTGCTATATCGTCAACGAAAATCCACGAAGGGTTGTGCCTCGTTGTGACCCACTATCCTTAGTTGAAAATGAAATGTTGTATAACATAATTTTCCATGTGTGGGCTATCCCGCCCGAGATCAAGTAAAGCAAGAGGTTCCAAGGCGATTAAAATCTCAATAAATTTTCCCAGCTTTGTTTCCGGTTGGATGCCTAGTTGGCTACATGGTGCCATTTGAATGGAACGGCAGATCATTACGAATCTTCTGTCTAAGCCATCAAGTTAGAATTAGCCGCCATTAATTCACGTTTGACCAAGTACAAGGATAAGCACTGGTCGCACTTTCGTGCTGGTGGGTGTGTGGAGCTGTGTTATTGTCTTTTCATTCTTAGTAAATTGGCAAAATGCCTATCTAGTTTTGAAAGAAAAGAGACACGAATATACATTTGTTGGAGAATTGTCTGAAATCCCATGCTCCCTACATATGCAAACAATTTTGGAAATTAATTGTTCACGGCAGAAGGTGCTTTCTACGTATGCAAGCAATATTTGGACACTGATTGTTCACGGCAGAAGGTGCTTTCTGCACATGCAATCGGTTTTTGGAAATTGATTGTTCACGGCAGGAGGGGGAAATCAATCTGGTTGCCATTCATCTTTCAGATAACCGTGATTGTTCTCCAAAAAGAAGACTTTCGTAAACATCTGGTTCTTGGACAACTGCGGTTTTCTTTGTATCGAGAACCATGAAGATCAATGTACGAGGGCAGGTAGGGGTACCTGATACCGAGCTGGAGGTTGAGCATAAGCTCATAATTCTTGTGGCCCTTGGCGATGGTCTCGCCCTGCCGCCGCGCCGCGCGCGACCTGCCGCCGGCGTGCGGCCCCGTCGCCGGCGACGGCGGCGGCAGGCCCCTGCCCTCGCCGGCGTCCTCCACCCTCACCGTCGTGGCGCGCCTCCTCGTCCTCTTCCTCCCCGTCTCCCGCCGCCGACCTGACACCGTCGCCTCCGCCGAGTCCCCTCCGCCTCCTCCTCCACAACGCCGCACGTGGTGCCCCCATCCAGAGGAGCCCCCTACCCCCTGCAATCTCGGATCTTTTCAAAGTTTCTCTCTCTCTCCTCCCACCCGGAAGTTTTGCTCGGCCTGGACGCCGAGCTCGCGCGCCCGTACGTTCGCTGGCCTACGAGCCGAAGTGTGCTCTCCTGGTCTGTCTGCGCCACGTGCCGTATCACCAGCTTGCAGCGACTGTGGGCCGTACAAGGATGTCGGAGCTACGTACAGACACATAAACGACATTTGCTTCGGTTCTTCCACGGACACAAGAGCATGTTTAATACTCCCTTCGTTTCAAAATAAATGATTTAAAACTCAATTTTTTAAGTTGAGTCATTTTTGAATCATTTATTTTGGACGGTTAAGTTGAGTCATTTGAGACGAAGGCAGTACGTAGTATGGGGCCTGCTACGCATTCGCCGGTGATCTTTTTAAAAGATCGGTCGGGTCGCAAGCCGATTGATCTGGTGTATCGGGTGGCCAAGCAACGCCTTTATTATTGCAACACAACTCTTGTTGCAGATTTTTTTCTGCAACAGAGATCTTGTTGCAGAAATCCGTGCAACTGAGGTCATGTTGCAAAAAGGTTTTAAGATTTTTTTTCAACAAAGATCTTGTTGCAGAAATGCTTGCAACTAAGGACATGTTGTAGTTTTTTCTGCATCAACGATCATGTTGCAGAATTTTTTAAAGATTTGATTTGCAACACAAGCCTTGTCATGGTTTTTTTGGCTACAAATGCCTTGTTGCAAAACTCATTGCATCGTAGTCCTCAACATAGCGGATGGAAAAAAGCTAAAAGCAACTAATCTGGAGCGTGTGGACTCTTCGAGACACGTGCTTAACACGGAAGGTGGTGGACGCAACGGGATGATCAGCCGGCTGAGGGGAATCGTTACCCTAATAGTTACCCAACTCCTGGCTATAAGCCATTATCATGTCATCTATAACCCATCTTATAGCCAACATGTACAATAGTTGATTAGAAAAGTGTACTACTTCTTTATTATGTGGCCCACCTTTCACTCTCACAAAGTGCCTAGGAGCACGCGCTAGAGCTGGCTTTTCACCAAGAGCCCGCTTACCTTCTCTGTTGTCTTCTCTTTCCTCAAACTAAGCAAGAATATACTAGTTTATTTCTTCTAGCCCGCTGACTCAGCTCTATTGTACTTGCTCTAATCGACATTTGCTCAAAGGCTGCCGAAGCAGCGACTTACAGAATTTACAAGGGCATGAGAGAGCGTGTAGAGAGGTGTCTTTTTTGTCACCGGCTTCGGTGGTTCAGAGACTGTGACCAAAAATCTAATATTTGGTTCTATATCTAGCAATGTCACATTTTGTCACGTAATGTTTTTAAGCTTGTCTAAGATTAATTTTTTTAAATGAGTCGCAAGATGGCAAACCTAAGAAAATCTTATCATATTTTTTGAGTGTATGTGATGTGGGACCCTAGTACGGCTTGCCAAAGGTGTGGGTTGAAACAAACACCCACTTAAGTTAGTCAAACTTGTCTAACCTTAGTTGTGGCAACCATTGACAAACTTAATCACAAACCAAACAACCCCTAAGTCCAAGATAATAAGCCTAAGGGTATTGCAAAACGTTGGTCGACGGATCTGAACAACATGTCGTAAGTAGAATCGATGGACATACTTTGCAGAGCAAGTGGCAAGGAAGATTAGCATCCCAAAGCTCGTTTGCGTCAACTTATGATGGGACAATACCATCCACTGCCAAATTGTGTCTGAGAGGGGACAAGTGATAAAAAGGTGAACCGTGTCTTCACAAAATTGCAACGCACACTACTGGCCACTCGAACTAGTTGAACCAAACACAAGTTGTTGTTGTAGTTGTTATTGTTGTTGTTGTTGTTGTTGTTGCTGCTTGTTGTTGTTGTTGTCATTGTTGTTGTTATTGGTGTTGTTGGTGTTGTTGTTGGTGGTGTTGTTGTTGTTGTTCTTGTTGTTCTTGTTGTTCTTGTTGTCATTGTTTTTGTTGTTGTTTTTGTTGTTGGTGGTGGTGGTGGTGGTGGTGGGGTGGTGGCGGCGGTGGTGGTGGTGGTGTTGGTGGTGTTGCTGTTGTTGGTGGTCTTGTTATTGTTGTTGTTGTTGCTGCTGTTGTTGTTGTTGTTGTTGTTGTTGTTGTTGTTGTTGTTGTTGTTGTTGTTGTTGTTGTGGTTGTTGTTGTTGTGGTTGTTGTTGTTGTTGTGGTTGTTGTCGTTGTTGTAGTTGTCGTTGTTATTCTTGATGTTGTTGTTGTTTTTGTCGTTTTGTTGTTGTTGTTGTTGTTGTTGTTGTTGTTGTTGTTGTTGTTGTTGT